>BSBM01000934.1:1523333-2746666 GCA_027924585.1 Larix kaempferi | reverse complement strand
TATTCTCACATTTTGTTCCAACGTCCATCCCAAGGAAGTAATTTAAAATACAAATCTCATGATCTATAATTTTATGTGTGAAATTGCACACACATTACCTCTAGTTTAAGGATGAATCATGGACAAAAATAAACATTTGCAAGGTAACTCTACTTATTGTCTTTTTTCAAATGCATATCTGAATTTAAGTTCTTCTGAAGTGCTCATTGCTATGAATATTTTACTATCAATTCCACTATGATATTTGAAGTCCTATCAATCCCAACCTTGAGGAATAAAGTTTAACGCTACATAAAAATTTTGAGAACACACGATTTTTTGCTATATAATTGATACTAGCTACACTAGCATGCACTAGTAATAACGCCCAATGCATGCATGGAAATTTCACTACACTATTTAGTAAATAAAAATTACATGTGACCAATAATAAATTAAGTAAATTAAATTTATAAAATTGATGTGTGTGTGTATGTGTGTAAATCATAAAATATCTTGTAAATCCAATGAATAGAAACTAATCAACATGATAATTGTAACTAATTTCAACATGGTAATTGTAACTAATTTCAACATGATAATTGTAAATAATTTTGAAACATGATAATTGTAAGAATGGGGTAAGAGGTAAAATTTAAGAAACTTGTACAATAATTTAGCATTTGAAGAATGATGTAAAGAAATTAATGATATCACCTTCAATTGGAGTTTGATGCACTAAAGATTGGCCTGCATCCTCTCCTTGTTGCTTTCTCAATGCTGCTCATCGTCGCCTCATCCTTTGTTTGGTCCTTTCTCATTTTTCATCTTCATTAATTTGATCGCGATCATGTTTCCTACTTTGAAGTTTCTTGTTTCCCATGTTGATTGGTGAATAACGAATGAAAATGATAAATTTATTTTGAAACAACATATTTCTATATGTGACAAATATTTAAAACAAATTACATCATGGGACACTCAAGAGGCTTATAGTAGTATTACAATTGATAAATTTTAGTGTTTGTTTTTGTGTTTTATAGAATTGTTTTGCTATTCAATTTATTAAATGCAAAATCTTGGTAGGTATTTCATAGTTTTGGTTAGAGGGAAGAAGATGAAGCAAATTCAATGCAAAAAGGTGATGGAAAAAAGCTTGATCAAATATTCGGATTAACCATAGATAAAATATCAATCGAGCTATTTAAAAATCCACTCAAAACCTCTATTGAGGGTTTTAAAAACTTCGATTAAGCTAGTAGCTCCATCGACGGATTTAAAAATAGATTTTTAGCCCTATTTTCTGTAATTTTAATTTTACTAGCCTATTTTCCTGGTATAATCCCTATCGTGGGATGCACCTTAGGCGGAAAACTTCATGCTGATGGATTAGTCAATAAATCGTCTATACATTGGCATATAATTTATGAGTTTTTTGAGTTCATATGATATATTCTTAATTTTATTTTCAAACTTACACCTGAAAACCATGTCCACAACTTTGAAACAATGCAAAGAAGAATCAAACATAAAAAGTACACAACCAAAACATTTCAAAAATTATATACGCCCCACATCAACGCGTCCTCATCAAAATGTTGTTTTTGTTTTTTCGATTTTTGAGATTAGTAAAAAAAAATTGCATGCACATACGTGTACAAAATGCAATTAAATTTTGTAATGCTTAGTTTCAAAAATTAATAAAAATAAATATAATTTACCTAAAATAAATTAAGAAAAAAATATGTGCGCCCTAGTGCATTCTGTGTAGATTATGTTCATATATTTTTTTCAAAAATTATGCAGTTATAACTAAATATTTTTATGTGCAAATAAGCCACTTGTTAACTTTTCCTGAAATTTACAAAAACATACCTATCATTAAATGCAATTTTGACATATTAAATGATCTTCTTTTTTTAATATAAGTAGAAAGACAACATAATTCCCTATAATTTGTTTTTGTTGCATGTCAAAATTCACAAGGCATATATGGGTTTTGAGGGATTCGATTTAATAAATGAGTACAAAATCGAATTTGCACTGTTACTTTTGCCAAAAAGTGTTACCCATATTCATGGATTCACACCCTAGTATCCACGATGACAACTACAACCCTCCAAGTGTACTTAGGTATTTCTTCTTCAATCGATTGATGTGTGTGTTTCAAAATGTTTCTTTGTAGTTATCATGGCTCTAAGCATCCTCCCATATGTTGGCCTGGGCATTTTCATGGCCTGTCAACCTATCTATGTTGTTGCTCTCGAGAATTTTGACCTCGACCAATTCCTTGTTATAGCTTCAACTACAACATTCATTATCGGTCTCTACTCGCCTAGCATGGTATCTATGTGATTTTAATTTTTGATTATGGTATAATTATGATGGTTTGTCTTAATAGAGAGGTCATTTGTATTATCCCTACTATGAAAGTTTCTCAAATTCACCCAATTTCGATTCTAGGAATGTTGTACACAAACTGTTCCAAACACCTCCAAATTTTTTTGAATTGTAGAAGGAGGGACTTGGGAGGACATAAAAAAATATGTTACACTTTTAAGACACCCAAACCTCTGTTATAAACATTCATGGTCTGTAAATTGTAAGGAGATAAGACTTGGGACAAAACTAGTCAATTGGATTGGTGGAAATCCCCTCTAGGTCAGCCATTGTTTTCCCTTCCAAACATTGTATGGCCTTCCCTAATATTTTGTATGAAACTTGGCTCTATTAGAGGACAGCAAAGACAACATGTGTGGAGCATCATATCATTTTTTAGGGTCGAATAGGTCTCCCAAAGGTCAGCATCTTCTAGAGTATATAATTTGGGTGAAAATAGTAGACAAGGGGTCTTGAATTTATGTCACAAAATATAATTTGGGTATGCATACATTATTTGGGACATAAAATTACCTCCATATGAAGCTCATAACATAGACAAAAATTCATAAATATCTAATATTAAACAGGTACAATATCATCCCAAAGTCACCATGAAAATACTATGAGGGAAATGGCTCAAATCTCAGTTTTAATTGGAAATATCACCTGAAGTACTTGGTATTTCGAGTTGTGGATCTCATGATATATCTATTACAAATTTATGCAGAAAATAACATGTCCATAAGGTCGAAATAGAAATCCTCCATTAACTATATGCAATAAGAAGTGCACCATCACACTTTTACATGACATTGAGAGAAAGATAGTAGAATGAGAATATAAAAGAGTGAGAGAATATGAAATCGAACTCAGATGGGGGTTGAACCTACATAAAAACATCTCCATGAATCTCTATTGAGAGGTATGAATGGCCTCTCCATCAACCAACTTGGATGGAAATCTTGCACTAGGGAAAATTTTAAGAACCCCCCCTAAATTTCTATGTATAATAAACAGGAGAATCCCCATGATATATAGGAAAACATGAAGGCTATTTTATCAATGTTATATTATGTATATATAATTTTCTAGTGAATCTCTCATTGAATTATATAATAATGTAAAATCTTGGTGAATCTCTCACTAAAATATAAAACGTTGTAAAATATCAGTGAATCTTTCACTAAATTATAAAGCATTATGAAATCTTGGTGAATCTTTCAACAGGTTTATCCTTGGAAATTCATGCCCCTTGCATGCCAAAATCTGCGGCTATGAATGAATTCCCATACATACAACATGATGCCCCAAAAACCCACAAAAGCATTATTGCCACATCAATGATCACAAGCTTCACAATCACCATGTTTCTTGGGGAAAATTTGGATCTTAGGTGATGGGATTTATAACCTCCTAGATGCAATTGGGTCTCTATAAGACCTAATAGTAAATATCAACTATCCTTCTCATGTTTACATTAAGCATCTTGCAAAACAATATTCAACCCATAAAATTTGGATGAATGTAACTCCGACTTCGATTTCCATGATCGATAGAAGGCGAAAGAGCCCATAACAATTACCATTTCTGGAAATTGGGGACGAGTGGGAGCTTCCTAGATATTTTTGTGGGAGAACAGAGGTTTAAGTCCATATTTAGAGAAGCTAAATTGTTTTATATTGGCTCCCCTTTTTAAATTTGATGGGGCTAACCTCCTATTCATTTAAAATAAATAAATAAAATGTGGGCTAATCATACCTAACAGGTGTTTAATAAAAAATTAACCCGTTAAAACTTTAAAAACCCTAAATTTATCCCATGGGATAAGATTAACCCCTAAAATTTTATATGTCTTGCACCCTCAAAATTGGTTCTATGGTAGTGAGGATGAACATCCATCGTGCAAGGACAAGCTAAGCTCTCCAAATGTGCCAAATGAGAAATTATCAAAATTTTCTCTCCTTCTTCCTCCTCATATTGTATTAAACTCCAAATGCCTCCATAGCTTGAATTATCTCCAAGATCCTTCTCCCAATCGAGTTAGGGAGAGATTCCCATGAATGACACTTTTCCATCACTTTCTAGGCTTCCTCTTCCATCAATTCGAATGGGGGGGATCTTGGATGCCATAACTCCCCTTGTGCACCCTTTTGGAGGATATTCTTAACCCTAACATCTCATAGGTGTCATATTTCAGCGATCAGGTCTGAACTTTGTCATAAGTGTCATAGAATCTTCATCATTGTTGTCATAGAAGTTAGGGAATCTATCTCCAAGTGTCACAATTCTTCTATGATGCCTATTCCTCTTCCATGGGAGTTACTCTTCCACTCCAATTAGACCTTCCTAGATTCATGCCATGAATCATGCCTCTCCAAATCCCCCAAGGACATTATACTCCACCTTGGATTCGAATGGGTGAGAGTAGGATGCCATGGGGCATGGAGAATCTTGCCTTGTGTGGATCCCACACCACCTATGTGCCCTTATGACCAAATGCCAACTTATTTTTTCATTATTATTATTTATTTAGCCCCTTTAATGTATATTTGTCAATCTAAGGTCCATTTGGAGTCTTATAGATCCCTTATTCCAAGTCTAAAAGTTTCCACCCCAACCTAGGGAACTAGTAGATTGGTGGAGATTTTTCCTTCATGAGATTTATTTGGATGGGGACATTACATCGTTTCATGACTATTCTCTATCATGTGTTAATTGAACATAATATGAATTTCTATTGAAGTTGTCATATCACCAACGTATATTTCCAACTATCTGCAAAAATTATAATCACGAAAATAATATGTTGGACATGTGTGTCTCAAACACTTGCCATGTGTTGGTGGAAAAGATTTATGCATCTAGTAACCATTGATGTTCACCTCATCAAGCAAGTATTACTTATATCCACAAAAGACATTGATCAAAATGAATAAAAGATGTTTGTTTAATACAAGACCCATTGTTATCACCTCGATTTCATTAAAATTAGACTTCCCAGTGAGAATATGAACTTACAACATGTTCCGAAAGTGTGACTATTGGTTTTCCATAGTGTGAATATTGGTTTTCATAAGTGTGATTATTCGTTTCTAGAATTTTTATCATCAGTTTTCGTAAGTGTGATCATCGGTTTCCAAAAGTATGATTAATGGTCTTTTAAAGTGTCCTTATCAGTTTCTAGTAGTGTGAATACTGGTTTCCAATGTTGTGATTATCAATTTCTGAAATTTTCATTATCATTTTAAAAGCTTACTCATAATAAGTTTAATTACTATACTTATTGGATTTTGTGAGTTTAACATGTCTTTTTTAATATTCACATAATTAATTCCTTTACAATGATGAAGTATATTGTATAGTGAAAAGGACACATGTTCTTTCTTCTCATTACCAATGTTCCTAAAGTTTAATCCCAATCACATGAATTACTAAATTGTGAGAAAGGGCTTGTGCTCTTTCTCCTCATCATCCTGATGCCCACATTTTGAAAAATGGAAAGTTATATACCTCCTCATATGGGGATCGACCGTTGGGGAATCTATTGGAGTTTGAAGTTGACCGTCAGTGGTTGACCATCGAGGGTTGATAAAACGATGTTCAACCATCGAGGAATCTATATGGAAGGTTATATGAACAAGATAGTTGGCACTATGTAATAATAACCAAGGTGACTGAGGCCAACAACCAAGTGCTTAGGTTTAAAGGCACTCGACCTGAATGTGTATATTAGCCTGCGGGAAGAAAAATTGATGGCCAAGAGGAATAATACATCATGAAATAGTGCAAAAGACAAAGCAAGCATGATGAGACATTGTCTCAAAACCTCTAGGTCATGTGGCATATTTGAATTGACAATGGCTCCAAAATTAGAGTTTTGAAACCACTTTGGGGAAGAGGCATTACCATCCATCCTGAAAAAAGGAGGATTTCCACTAGTTCCCATGCAAGGCAACATGAAAGCTTCCACAATAGAAAATTTAATGTGAAATGAGATCTGAATGTATCAAGCGGAAATGGACACATGATCTGAATAAATTACGCAACAAATTCACACCATCTAATTCAAATTCCAATTTCTTTCCTGCCAGGTGAAAATATTCAAAAGAATAAAACCCATTCTGCTTTGTAGAAAACATCTATACGCATATTTACAGCCCAAACACCAACATCATCTATAGAATTTTGTCTTCCTACCACTCGTCTACCCACTAGGTAACTCTATTTTCCTAACCTCCTCGTTTCTTTTAATTTTACAACAAGCCAAATTTTTTACCCATGGTGTCCTCCTACTCAAAAGAAAAAACTCCCAAACCTAGAATCCCTTATGACCAACATTTGTATGACCACGAGGCCGATAATTTTGACACTTTCATGTCATCCTCCGTTCTGCATGTTATAATCGTTGTAGCAGATCCAAACCACCTCGTCATCTTAGACCCCTGTCACCTATGGTAAACAAATATAGCCCACGTAGTTTGTCTATGGGATGTCCATTTCCCTAAGTTTTTTTACGTCATGTGCTTCCTAGTATTCAAAATATAGGCGAATTATACTTGCCCCTGAAAATTCTACCCCTTTGTGCACAATATCAAAGGATTCCCTAACGAAATGTTGTGTTTCCTAGACTTTCCAGCCCTAACGGTTTTGGATGAAGAAATTATAACTATACCATATCAATCCTTGAATCCTACATAGAAAAATAATTTCATTTCCTAGCACCTGAAAGAAGGTACAGAAATCCCATATTACCACCTATAGGGCCCTCCTTGGGACCCTATCCAAAACTATAAATAAATATATAGTTTACCATAACTAAAATGTAAATCGCATCATCAAATAAATCACAACAATAAATCTTTCTTAAAAATTTATATAAAACTTATAACAAAAATTTGAAATGAACTTGTTATGTGATGATTGATCTAGTGATAGTATATGTTGCCTAAGTTCTGTGCAATCTTGTACTGTACTGAATCTTTCCCATGTTCTGACTGATTCCTCAGTTGACCTCCCTACCATACTACGATTAGTATTCTTCCTCACATTCCCCCAATCTAATAGGGGTCGCAAAGAACATACAAGCCCAAAAACTCCTAAGAGATATCCCAATCCCCAAAGTAATTCTCAACCAAACTCACATGGACCACACTAATCTCAAACTTCCATTACGGAATCCATCCATCATTAGGGAGCAAGAGATCCTTTTCACTTCATCCTACCTTTCTTAAATAGAAAATTCTTGGGCGACAAGTGTCGTCTCATGCAAAATTAATTTAATTTATTAATTCTCTAATATTCATTCTCATGCAACCATGTGTCACTCTCACATACTAGTGCACATAAGTTTCAAAATTATCTCGTAGTTGTCTCTTTAGTCTAAAATCCCAATCGCTAAATCAATGGGTGCATGTGGACTTAAACTCATTGATATCTATCAATCTAGATTGGCTCCAAAATCAAATATATCTAATTTTTTTTTTTTTTTTATATATTAATTCAATGCATGTCTTCCTAAATCTATGGGTGCACGTGACTTCTACCTCAAAAGATCTCCCCACTTAATATTCGCTCAATTTGAAATACTCTTTCCTTTATTTATTCTCCAATTAACATTTACATATGCATAATTCAATATGTGCCTAAATGTTTTAGTGCAAGTGTGCAAGTATTTCCATTTCCTGTCATTGTCTAGGTACCACATCTATGTGTCCTTCTAACAACCTCCTTGTCCTCATGTGGGGAGCGCGATGTAGCAGTTAGGAATTGTTATCGTAATCATCCGAATACATTTCCATGGAGAATATTGGTGATTGAGGAATAAGATATTCCTTATTGCACGCCCCTCAACACATCGTATGCAACCAAAGCATTGTGGCCTCGCCTGTATGGCACACGCTACCTAGGTGAGCTGATAGGGATTCTAGCCCGTGCGTGGAACGTTGTTTCAAGATCGACAGTCCGTTGTCATACCCCTATGTATGTTTATGTTCTTTACGACCCCCCTTTTATTCCATTCGAGATTCAGTCGCTAAATATTTCTACCTGCTACTACACATACTCAAAGCACACTTTAGTAGCCCTGCACCATATAAAGTATATCATCATGCATTATTCATCTTTATTCATTTCTAGCTAAACAAGTGGCATTTATTCACATCTATGGAATAAAAAGCATCATTTTCTTTCATTTAATCATATCATAATATTTAATTCACATTTCTCAATCAATCGAGTATAATCATCATTGGCTTGCCAATCAACAGTTTTATTCAAATAATAATCATATCACATTTTTCAAGTTTATTTAACCGGGTCACTTCAATATGAGTACCCTAAAATTCTAGTCAATCAAATGTGTCAAAGGCGAGCATTACATACACCCCCTCTTATTAAAAATTCATCCCGAAGTTAATTTGTTCTCGTACCTTTGATGCTAGGATTTACTTTCATTTCCTATTCTCATCTTCCTGTCATTCTCTTCTATTTTTATCAAACAATCATGGTCATAAGCACTAGTGTTTCTACCATCACTTGTCTTCTATTTCATCCAACATGGTTCCAACACATTCTCAGGGACTCAATCGTAATTTTATGTAACGTAAATCCAATAATACTTTCAATAATCGTCAATACCAACTTAGATTTCCTACACCTCCTAGTCATCCGCGAAGATCCACGTTATCCAATTTAACTACAAGCTATATTGCATTAATATCCACACAATAGTTACCAAATCATCTTTTTGCATACCAAAATCCAAGCAAGAATTCAAATCCATTTGGCTATCCTTCCTCCAAGACGAGAAGGTAAACATCATACAATATTTAGTAAAATACAGATGGGTAAGTTTAATCGCATATTAATAAATCAAGAGTGACTATCAATAGTCCAAAAACAATTCCCATAAGACTACTTCCAAACACCCAAATGTTTTAATAATGTTGGTTCTCAATTTGATACGTCCAAGCGTCGGAACTTAATGACTTAGTCGAACATATTAAATTTAACCACCTAGTCATGTCATTGGTGGCATCATGTCCTGCTCAAGGAGCTCTCCATGTCCTTTCCTCTTCTCATCATTTTCGTTGTTAGATGACCACTTCGACAGACTTGCAAAGTCACATTATGTGCATTAGATTAATATCATTGAATCCCATCTAAGTGTACTACTATTTTTCTTATGTAGGCTTCACCATGTCAATTGGTTAGCACCATTGCATTATGCTTTTCATGTTGATCGTCTCCATACTTCGGTTTACTAAAATAGTCATTATTTGACCCATTCGATGGATTTTCCTAATTAAGAATTCTCCATTTACCATTTTCATGGTCACGTCGAGTTCACACTTCTTCATTCTCTTTAACAACATTGTCATGCTGGAAAATTAGTGTCATTGGGCTCAACTCCTCATGCTAGTAACATTGATATCTCTTCTCTCTTTTTTTTAATCTTAAGTCTGTTTCACTCCCTCGACAATCTGTCAAAGTCTCCTCAATCTGAGTATCTTGGTGTCTTGTTGGTTAAAAATTTATCAATTTCCCATCATTTAGTAAATTCACCAAGTATATCCATCCACTTGTCTTCTCATCATGGTTATGTACTAAAAGTTTAATATATACTAACCTAGATGCATGCTTTTCTTTACTTTTCACAAGGTCCTTCAATCCCAATGCAACAAATACATAAAGTTGCTTGTAACGCATCTCATAAATCTCTATTTAGTTCTAGTCATCATTATTTAATTTTTAAATTGAAAATCACTACCCTTTCATCATATTGATATTTGTCATGTGTATTCTAACCATTAGGTATACTTCATGTTTATTGTATGGTTCATCATCATCATAATTATATTGATTCATCAAAATATTTCTAGGAAATAAATGCTTATACCTTCCAAGTCCCTCAATATCAATAGCTTCTTAACCCGAGTAGCAACTTTGCATGTATCTTTGCATTATGTAGGCTAAGAAAAGGCCACCATAGACTTACATAAGGCCACCATAGACTTACATTAGTGGTCATTTGTTGGACACTTACTAGTACCATAGTTCTATATTCCATCTATTTCTTTGTCCTTTAGATCCTTTCCAAACCCTAGTTCGTCCTCTGCTATACACTGATATTTTATCTTACTCCACTTCATGTGGATTTTCCACCTATTGCATGGAAACATCTTTATCTCGAGATTTGAATCAATTTGTAACATGCATCACTAATGTTCAATATCTTCTATTTTCCAAAGTATGTCTACTTAGCAATTCTCTCACCACTTAAGAATATTGCAATATCAATCGCTTGCTATAATTTAAGAGAGATACCCATGACATGCAAGCCACTATGGAACTTATCAAACAACTACTGCCTCTTTCCAGGTAAGTAAAATGCAACCAATTGATCTAATACTAATTCCTTCAATGACAAGCAATTTCTATCACCCTACTGATTCATATACTGAAAGTAGTACACGACTTTGAGGCATTAAAAAAAATTTGATCGCCTCGCAGACGATGTTTATAATGTCAGTACAACCTTACCCAATATTCTCATGAGCTTGATTCCCTAACATGATTTTGTGTGTCCATTTCAACCCCTCATAAATGTGTGGTGAACTTAACATCATATTATCCCCTACATATAATCAACCAAAACAAAAAACAATAAATACTTCATACATTCATTCCATAATATTCTTGCCTTGAATGTCCTTGATAATCAACAATACTATCCTATTCTCAAGTACTCACCCATCCTTGGCCTAATTCACATTGCTAGCTAACATGTGACTTTACCATGCCTTTCTCCCCTGATTGTATCTCTCATTCATGTAAAATTAGTCACAGCAAATCTAATGAACAAGTATATCAATCACAACAGATGAACATAGAAAATATGGTGCAAAACTGTGCAAAACATGCAGCAGTGCTCTCTATCCCAGAAAGGGTGAATGAATTACAATACAAACTGTCACAATGACTGAGCAATTCGAATTGCCTAAGGAGGTCATTCGAATTACAGAATGGAGTAGCTTGACTCTAACTAGGAGTCCTCATCAATCAATCGGTGGTGCTCATCAATGCACAACAACCAGTCATCCAGGTGTCAATCTGAGTCTAACTGAGTGTAATAAGTGTAACTGAAGTGTGTAGCACTGATTTAGGATCTGGAGGCTCAGTGGGGGTGCATGGGAGGCTAACTGAAGTCAGAACAAGTCACCTAATCAAACTGGAGGTCCAACGGAAGTGATACAGTCAGTCGGGAGTGAAACTAGCCTCAAATCAGGGAGAATCGGAGCTAACTGAATGTAACTGAAGTGGAACTGCAGTGGTAGGTGAACAAGTGCGCCCTTCTCTAGCAGTAGGTGAGAAGTGGGCGCCTTTCAGCCTAGGAGGGCTAAAACTCTGTGGTAGGTGGCTCCCGGGTGCTAGAATGAAGTGGATAAGGTGCTGGAGGCATCAAACTGGTGACTGGGATGCATGCCAGTGCATGGAGGTGCATGCAAACCCTAGATTCTGCATGCAAACCCTAATTTGCATGCAAGATCCTGAAAAAGATGATGTGGATATCCGAACACCCCCCCTCAAGCTAGACTATGATGTGCCAACAAAAATAATGTGGGGCCCTGGTAACTAAGACCAAAGGTCACCCCAATACAATAATCCAAAAAATGTTGAAAATAAACTAAGTGAGGAAAGAGGGAAAACCCAGTGGGAAGAAAGCCCCCCCTCAAGCTAAAGCATAATAATGAATCAATCTATCTCCACCATGATGGAACTCACCCCCAATAGTGAACGGAGGTAAGAGAACTTCTTCTCAGTGAAGCTCTTGGTGAAGATGTCTGCAATTTGCTCATCAGTAGGGCAATATTGCAGAATGATGGTGCGGTCATGCACCAACTGTCGAATGTAATGCATATGAATCTCAATGTGTTTGGTCCTCTGCCGCTGAACTGGATCTATGGAGATCTTGATAGCACTTTGATTGTCACAAAATAGGACAGTCGAAGTAGTGCCACCAAAACCAAACTCGGAAAGAATACCCTGCAACCAAACTGCCTGAATGCAGGCATTGACTGCCCCTCGATACTCTGCCTCTGCTGAAGAAAGTGCAATGGATGCTTGCTTTTTGCTGGACCAGCAAATAGCACCATGACAAATCATGAAAAAATAACCGGAAGTGGACTTCCGATCAATGCTATCACCTGCCCAATCTGAATCAGTAAAACCAATGAAATCTAGCTCAGAATCTGCAGCATAATGTATGCCAAACTGTCTCGTACCTTGCACATACTGCAAGATCCGCTTGGCTGCTCGCCAATGAAGCTCATGTGGCTGCTGCATATATCTTGACACGGCACTCACGGCATATGAGATATCAGGCCGTGAGTGTGTCAAATAAAGTAGTGAACCAATCAACTGTCGATACATACTGCAATCTGCAAGCGGTGTGGAATCTCCCTCCTCAAGACTGATTCCTGAGAGGAATGGGAACGGGGCTGCCTTACATTCAGCCATATTAAACTTCAATAACAGGTCGGAAGCATATTTTTGCTGAGATATAGTGATCCCATCAAAATTTTGAGCTATCTCCAAGCCCAAAAAACGACTCAGCAAGCCCAAATCGCTCATGTCAAAAGCTAGATTTAAGGCAGATTTTAGCTTGTTTATTGAAGTAAGTGTGCTACCAGTAATAAGCAGATCATCAACATAAAGTACAATAACCAACAAATTACCTTTAACTCGCTGAAGATACACATTCGGATGAGATTTGCATCTTTGGAAATTCTGAGAAAGAAGGAAGGAGTCCATCTTTGCGTACCAAGCTCTTGGGGCCTGTTTTAACCCGTACAAAGACTTCTTCAATCTACAAACCAATGATGGATCTGATGTATAACCCTCTGGCTGCTGCATATAGACCTCTTCAGCAAGGTCTCCATGTAAAAATGCACTCTTCACATCCATATGGTGCACTTCCCAGTGCTTGGATGCGGCAATAGCTAAAACAAGGCGGATGGAATCCATCTTTGCAACCGGTGCAAAGGTCTCTGTGTAGTCCACTCCTTGGACTTGGGAAAAACCTTTTGCCACCAGCCTTGCCTTATATTTGCTGATAGTTCCATCAGCAGCAACTTTAGTACGGTAGACCCATTTACACTTCACTAATTTTCTTCCAGGTGGAAGAGAAACTAGCTCCCATGTGTTGTTCTTTTGAAGAGAACTGTACTCTTCGTCCATGGCACTTTTCCATCTCGGATCTCGATGGGCTGAATAGTATGATGTAGGATCTGAACCAGTCATAAAATAACAAATCTCAGGAAGAAATGGATCATCAATAGAAAGAGCCATACCTGCTCTTTGAAAGTCTCCTCTTGTTCGTCTCGGATCAGCAGGATTTCCAAGACTAGAACCAGCAGATTGTAGAGTGTTTTGGGCCCACTTTGGTAACTGAGGAGGATCATAATGGTCGGATTCCGAACCTGATATGTCATGATCATCGTATGCTGCTACAATATCAGAAATATCAGAACTCATACCTTCATTATCGCTGCTCGGATATTCTTCTGGTGAAGGCGGTGAATCGGCAGTCTTTTCCTCGACTAGTTGCAATTCTTGAAGCGGTTCTTCAAACTGCACACTGCGCTCTATGAATATCTTTTTAGATATGATATCCATGAGTTTATATGCTTTTGATTCTTCCCCATATCCTATCAATATGCACTCGATACTTTGTGGATCCAAAGCTCGTCTCTTCTCAGAAGAAATTCTAGCCCATGCAGTAGAGCCAAAAACTCTCAAATTTGACACATCCGGTTTGTGACCAAAGAATGCTTCGAAAGGAGTCATACCTTTCACGGATGAATGTGGAACACGGTTCTGTATATATGCAGCAACATTGATTGCTTCAGCCCAAAGATTTGCAGCCAAACCTTCTGATTCAATCATGCATGTAGCCATCTCTTTCAGTGACCGGTTTTTCCTTTCCGCTACACCGTTCTGCTGGGGTGTGTAGGGAACTGTATGTTGGATCTTAATTCTGCTTTGGGCACAAAGTTGCAGCAACTCGGACTTGATATATTCCCCACCATTATCAGATCTAAGAGCTTTGATCTTGCTCTCAGTGGTGGTCTCAACGGAAGCCTTAAAATCTTTGAATTTTCCAAGCACTTCTGACTTGTTTTTGAGAAAGAATACCCATGTAAAGCGGGAAAAATCGTCAATAAATGTCAAAACATACCTTGAACCATTTAATGACATATGGGGCAGCGGACCACTGATATCAGAATGGATCAATCCCAAAATAGTAGAGGCTCTGCTAGCCTTGCCGCGGTAGAATCTGTGCTCGGGGTGCTTCCCAATAATGCAACCGGTGCATATTCCCTTCGAGGAACGGAGTTGTGGAAGCCCATCTACCATGGATTTATTTGATAGCAACAGCAAATACTTATAATTTAGATGTCCAAATCTTTCATGCCAAAGCCTACTAACCTCATTACCATGTGTGCGAAGGGCAGTGGGCTTTGCAAGCGGAATAAAGTGCGAAAACTCATAGCATTTTGCAGTGTGGTTTGCCTTTCCAACCGCAACTAGTCTTCCACTTTTGATATCAGAAATTTCAACTGTATTAGGGCTGAATGTGACTTGCTTTGGTTCACCAGTATGTGTCATTTGATACACAGAAAGGAGATTCGAAGCTAAGGAAGGCACATAGAGAACATTCTGAAAGCATCCATGTTCTACATGAATCGTACCTTTGCCCTTTGAAGAAATTTTTGAGTCATCTCCCAAATGGATGGGGATGGAGCTGTTTGGATCGAATGAGGAAAAAGAATCAATATTTGCAGCCATATGATTTGATGCACCCGAATCTATCAAGAGAGTAGTGGGCTTCGAAACCGTTGCCATGAGTGCTTGTCCTCTTTCATGATCATCATTTCGATCCTTCTTCCTTGCACCGTCAGGAAGGGTTATGTTGTTCTTTTCCAAAAGGAGGGCCATTTGATCTATAGTCTTCTTCATACATGAACTTTCGGGATGAAAGCCACGGTTACAATAAGTACATTTAGATTTTTGGTTACCTTCTTTGCCCTTTTGCTTGGATTTCGAACTGGATGGTGCATCCGTTTGCTTGCCTTTGTCTTTTTGCTTGTGAGGCTCGAATTTGGGCTTCTCCTTCTTTTGCTTTCCTTTACTATTCGAGATCTTGGGTCCTTGAACAAATAGGGCTGAATCTTTGGAGCTTATGGACCCCATTTGAATCAACTTGTCATGCTCTTTTGTAACGGACTCAATGAAGGCATTCAAGGTAGGCATCTTCCAATTCGGGGTAGTTAGCCGACCGGAATTGAAAGTAGAGACAAATACCGAATAATCTTTCCCAAGCTTGCTTAGAATGGAGAGGATCAACTGTTTATCCTCTTTGATAACACCACTGTTCTTCAATTGCAAGTTCAAGTTCTTGAATTTTGTGAAGAATTCATTGATGGTCTTGAAATTCTCAGGATTAAGGCCAATCAATTCATTCTCTAATTGAAAAGCCCTAAGCTCATCCTGCTTGCCAAATAGTGTTTCAAGTTGCTCCCATATGGCTTTTGGAGTCTTCAATCTGCTGAGATGGAAGTGAAGATCTTTGGAGATGGAGAGACAAAGAAGACCATAAGCTTCATCAAGCTTGTTGTAGTGTTTGGTTCGATCTGACACATTGTTTGGCTCCAATTCAAGACCAAGAGTGACTCGGTAGTAACCTTTTGAACGTAATATGATCTCCATATCATCTTTCCAATCAAAATAATTGAAAGGGGTGAGGATAGGCTTTGAAGAAGAGTATTCCATTGCTAGGAGCGAGTCAAATGATGAAGAGGAAGCTTGCATGCAGACTATAGCGAGTGCAATTGCTGTAGGGAAGCTTGCATGCAAAAGATAGCGAGTGCAATTGAAGGAGACAATAAACCTGCAAATCACATAAAAACAACCACAATAAGGTCGAACAATCCACCCTTTGAGAGTTGCATCACACCTGGGATTGGATTTCAAGCAATGTTGAATGGGTCCAATGTATCAGATCCAGGAATTATGTGGTAACTCAAGCTTCTGGAGTGGTATTGGAATAATTTTTAAGCTTTGCATGCACAGGAGCGAATGCCCTTGAGATATCTCATGCCAAACTTATTGCAATTTTTAGCAATTCAGTCAAATCTTCTTGTACAAACACCTGTAGAAAAGAGATCTTGTCCCTGCAATGGCTCTGATACCATGTAAAATTAGTCACAGCAGATCTAATGAACAAGTAAATCAATCACAACAGATGAACATAGAAAATATGGTGCAAAACTGTGCAAAACATGCAGCAGTGCTCTCTATCCCAGAAAGGGTGAATGAATTACAATACAAACTGTCACAATGACTGAGCAATTCGAATTGCCTAAGGAGGTCATTCGAATTACAGAATGGAGTAGCTTGACTCTAACTAGGAGTCCTCATCAATCAATCGGTGGTGCTCATCAATGCACAACAACCAGTCATCCAGGTGTCAATCTGAGTCTAACTGAGTGTAATAAGTGTAACTGAAGTGTGTAGCACTGATTTAGGATCTGGAGGCTCAGTGGGGGCGCATGGGAGGCTAACTGAAGTCAGAACAAGTCACCTAATCAAACTGGAGGTCCAACGGAAGTGATACAGTTAGTCGGGAGTGAAACTAGCCTCAAATCAGGGAGAATCGGAGCTAACTGAATGTAACTGAAGTGGAACTGCAGTGGTAGGTGAACAAGTGCGCCCTTCTCTGGCAGTAGGTGAGAAGTGGGCGCCTTTTAGCCTAGGAGGGCTAAAACTCTGTGGTAGGTGGATCCCGAGTGCTAGAATGAAGTGGATAAGGTGCTGGAGGCATCAAACTGGTGACTGGGATGCATGCCAGTGCATGCAGGTGCATGCAAACCCTAGATTCTACATGCAAACCCTAATTTGCATGCAAGATCCTGAAAAAGATGATGTGGATATCCGAACAATTCATAGGGTTCTATTTGCTCATTGGGTTAACTACCTTTATGAAACATCACTTCATGATGTATAGTCAAATGACAAAAAGTCATGTCATTAACTTTTCTTACCTACTTAAGAATCTAATTTGTTGGGTTACCCCAAGTATTAAAACATGCATCCACTTGCATTATGTAGGTTTTACACTTTCATGTAACTAATATATAAGGGTAGTAAAATAATTACATAACCTCCTTCTTATTTCTTAGTGACATAACTAACATACGTTAACTATCTATGCATACCAACTATATATATTGGAGGCATACTAATCATTGATATCCTCTTAATTTTACAAATAAAAAAATACTTTCACTCAAGATATTAAATCCTTCTCTTCGAAGTAATTAAGTATTTTAAGTTAGTGTGAATCTCCAACTACTCCTTTAATAAAGATCCTACAAATAATAGCTTAATATACTTCTCCTAAACAATTATCCATAACACTTTCATACCTCTTAAAATCAAATCTTTATTTCAACTAGGGATTTAAAATATCTCATTCAAATTATCCCAATCCAATAATATATAAAACTGCTATATAAACTAATATATATAAGGACCCTTGGTGCTAATCCCCGCAAAGGTCATTTTTTGTCTTTGTCTTATTTTCTTTTCTATGTATAATTAGAACAATACTACATTTCCCTTTAACTAAATTTGTACATCCTCATATAACTTTTATCTTTCCACGTCAAATATATATATATATATATATATATATATATATATATAACCATAGATTCTTCATATCAATGTTCACACATCATTATTTCTTTTCAAGTTCTAAATGTATCTTGTATAACAACCATTTAAGACAATAACATTTCTTCATTACACATAATTAATTTCATAATAACCATTTAAGATGTATCCTTTACAATAACATTTTAAAACAATAAACAATAATAATTCTTCATTGCACATAAGTAATTTCCAATGTACACCTAAATGTATCTTTTATCATAACATTTTAAGACAATAACGTTTACACAAATGTTTCCTTTCACATATGTAGAAGTGTCTTCTACAATATCATCTCTTCATTTAAATGCCTACACGAGCAACATATCTACATCCTCTTCCATCCCTTTGGATCTACAGATCTAGATCATTTATATATATAACAAATCTAAGCTAGGGATTCCTAACACAATAGAATATACCTATATAGAATTGAGCCCTCATCCCTTCTTTTCGATTTCTTAATTCATGATTTCTATATATATTTTAAACCATAGAACGAATCGAACTAAGAATTCGATTAAAAGATAATCCTCTCACTAACACATTATTTAGCATTTAAATCAAAATAGGGGATAAAGTCAACCATTCATTTCTCCTCAATAGGCATACTAAACATTTATTAAAGCGGTTTCTTCCTTTAACACCTAACCTAGTAAAGCATAGTCGTTAAGTTATTACGGGAGAAGTGTAAGGATACCCTCAAAAGGAGTGTCAGTGATTTTTAATTAACTAGCAATTAAATAGTTCCTACCACAAAGTGGCTACAACGAATGTAATAGCGCCTCGTTAGAGACTTCATGACTGATTGTTCAGGTGGGAAGTCATGCCCTGAATTGTGGATGACATTAAATGACCAAGATTTATCTACAAAATCCACGCGCAGTGGTTAAGGTGAACAAATTGTTACCAAATATCAATTAGGGCTCGACTATCTCAGATTTTTCCGAATTAAGACAGCGTCGAGTATCCAACGCGGGATCATCACCAACTGTGGGTGCGACTAGTCCATTGAAGGGACTTGGCATTTCGCATGGGCACAATGCAAATACCAAACCGCATGCGTTAATACATTTTATATTTTTAAGCAACAACAACTATACGCAGTAAGAGATCATGCTTCACCTTCAATTTCTTTCTCTTTTTGTCTAGCGAAAAAAAACTTATTATTGATATTCAAAATGTGAATCGAATAGTCATCACCTGACATTGATCTCGTTTTTCATCTCTTACAAAGTCAATGTCTCCACTAAGATAAGTAATACGCTGCTCTATCGATACCCTACAAGCATTAGTACTGAACAGATCGGATCAATGTCACCTACCCAAATTCTGAAAATATTATTTTATTTGCAAAATACTTTATGTTAAATTTTAATTTCAAAGTTTTGAAATTATGACCAAGTTTGGTCAAGGATGAATGTAATCACTGATTATTATTATTTAAATAAATTAAGTAGGAGACAAACACCCAAGGAAACTGTTAAATGAGTGTTCACTGACCCACTAGGAGGAATGGAAGCTATTGGAAGGTATGGGATAGATGGCAGCAGATTGCACTACACCACTAGCTGTTGGTTATGGGACAACTACCCCTAATAATGTGGCATTATCTCCCAGGTGGTGGGAGTGGGCAGGCAACGCATTTAATGACCAAGTAACAACTGAAAAGGCCTAGGCATCCTACATAAGGCAAATTCGAATTGAGCAGGCAGCTCTTACACAATATTTTCTGTAGAAATATTCCTCATGTGTATTAGGTGATCACTGAGAGATTTGAATAAGGAGGCTAGTTGTGAGTGCAATAATAAGTCTGCATAATATTCTGCTAAGAAGAACTAGAGGTGCTGGTGCAGGTCCCTTGGACTGCTAGTTCTTGAAGATTGACAATCATTACTACTGCAAGTGGAGATCCTAAATTCCTAAGTTTTCTTCCTCCTGGTGGTTCAGTGAACATGCTCGGGGGTCCTAAGGCAAGTACTTGACTGCCTTCAGGAATTGGTTGGGTGGAACAATCTTCTTGGGCTGTTTGTTTCCCTACAGATTTATCCAGGTTTTACTGTTTCCTATTTTATTTCAATTAATAGTTATGTTTAGTAAAAATTAGTAATCTCTATTTTGAAGAAGAATTGATCTCTGATTTTGTTTTAAGTCTGAATGTTAAGTTTAATGATAATCTGAATTGATAAACCAATCTCTACATTTTTCCACATGTTGTTTTATGCATCGTACTCTAGTGTAGAGAAGCAAATTAAGTATAGATGAAAAGATAGGCAAACTGCCATTTGAATCGATAAATAAGTACAGTGATTGAGTTGTGTTTCATTTTCTGCCCTATAGCTAATAACAGTAGTAATTACTATATAGTAACCATTACAGTATAGAATATTCCATTGTTTTCATGAAAAACAAACATTGTTGTTTCTTGTACAAATACATTGTAATTTTTTCTTATCTCTATTATGTATAAAGGAAGTAAAAGTAATTTCAATTTCCATACATCATATCTGTAAATAAATAGGTATTGCTGCAATAAATAAAATTGCTAACTGTGGACTTAAGCCACAAATCATAGTCACTACACAGTCTCCATATCTCACTCACACACATTGTTTCCATTTCCTGTATAAAATTTTCATTAATTATTTCAGTTCTATCAGAGAATGAAAATATTGTAAAACCTATTCTTTTATTTTCGTTCATCTCACTTCCATATATATTATAAACCGTATGTATTGTTCAAAACTGGGTTCGTATCAAACCCTAGATAGTATTTCTATACCATTTTTTTTTATCGTTGTGCAACAGTAATCAAATACGATCTACACAAGCTACAGATCCAAACCTAGTTTTGGCTCAAAAGCCCCTTTCTGGAACCATTATTAAAAACATCTTTTACATTCAAAAGGAAAGACTAGAATCTGGGCGTGGCCCTGTCCTTTTTCTTTTTGTAAGCGAAAAACTATTTCATCATTTCCAAACATACAGAGTTTATCATCTACGAAAATGCATATAGATTTTGCATAGCTCGACAGTCACGTTTACCTATTCAGTACTCAAACTTATAACATAAAACGTTTAAGCATTAATACAACGTTTTCCATTGCCGAGAGTTAAAAACATAGCACACAGAGTTAATGAGCTTCAGCTCCAAACTTTATTTTATTCAAACTTAAAACCAAAACTTTTTTTTCCAAGTTTGAGGTTCGAACCAACACCACTTCCAGCTTCACCAAGGAAGCAACATTGCATAGGTCGACTATACTTTTCCAAAACGAAAACCCCATAGGGTCTATCCCCACCTATAACTCTTAAAACGAGTTTTACAACTTCATTTTGATGAAGCTAAGACATCAAAAGTAAAAGACAAAGTATCACTTAAATTATGAGGGTCTTTCCCTGAAAACAAGCTTTCTCTTCAACACAGAAGTCTTCATAGATTCTCGACTGTTAAACAATGCTGAAGTATGGCGAAAACTTAGTTACTCAGTTTGTTGAAAAAACACATCAACTAAGACCGAAAGAGCACCTACAAGGGTTGGAAGACCCGGAGCTTACCAGGATTGGAGTTTTTCCAACCATTATCCAAATCCTGGCTCGATTTTTCCTTTCGAAACTGGTGCCTATCACATGAATGATCAAACGTTAGACATTTTACTTTTTAAAAATGTAAACTAAACTTTACTAGCAATTCTGAGTTTGGAAATCACTTACCCTTGACAGTCGACGACCGAGCTCAGGACATACACCTTTAAACGACGAGCTCCTTACTTGGATGAGACCAGGGTACCGTTACTTTTGTTGCAGGAAGGAGTCTTTCCACTCAAAACTCAGAAAACGAAACCGTTAACCTTTCAACTCAATAGTATCTCAAACCTAAGACACAACAAGTGTTCACACACCATTACAGCAAGACGAAACCTGCAACATTGAACCTTGCCTACAGGTCTCGAGGTCGAAACCCACTTACATTGTCATCTAACCCTAAATTGCAGTAGCCTACCGGCCTCACTATCGGAACAATAGCAAACAATGAATTACAATCACTCCTCATCAACCCAACACAATGACGCAACACTAGGGTTGCATCCAATGACCTGGATCAAAGTCGATCAACGATCACAAATGTGCCAACGCAATTACATTGGAGATCGTATGGTAATTGCATTTATTGTTCATTCATTACCCAAAGCATGGCCTTGCCACATTTTACCCACAGTGGATATATCGACAGCTAGCTCGGAGGAGTATCAACGTGAAGGATTACTTAGCAACCCTTGCAGTCACCGTATGCACTAGGTGGCATTACGTGGAAGCTTTGATAGTCCTTGTCACCACAATTTTATGGACGGCCATTAATACAAGACTGCAACACGATCACCAATGCCAGCTAGAAATGCATGCCAACCATCAACCTGTCATTTCAATAGTTATTACGAGTTAGTACCAAATCTGTATCAACGATATAGTTACCCAAGCTTTTGATTTATGATTTATACATTGTATTATTTTTTTTTAACTTGAAAGTTGATATAGTTCCTAGGTTAGATTCGTAGATCATAAGGTTGGTATTTTGGTTATATAGTAGTTGCTAGTAGGTTCATAGTCACGATATTGATGTAATATTCATTTTCTACAAGTTTTTATAGTGAACGCTAGTATATATATATAAGCTCAGGGCTTATAAGTATTGCAAATAGTTTAACATTGTAAAGTTATGTTTAGAATAGTCCATACATAAGAAAATCAAATATTAACTTTGTAGTTTTTTATTATTATTCATATTTCTTTATAATACTATTTTGCAAATATAAAAATAGATAGTTTGTATTTTGGATGTTTTAAATTAATCCAATGCTATATATTTAGCATATAAATCATGATAATGTTAACATTAAAAATTGTATTTATTTATTTATAATTATTCATATTATGTACTTTTACAAATATCAAGAAATATAGGATTTGCATTAATAGTCGAATGAATCCAATGATAAACATTTAGCATGAAAACTATTTAAATGCTATGTACTTCTTACCATGATTTCTCATTGCAAAAATTCAATGATTTTGAGGTACATTTACTACATCAGTACTATGAAGATAATTAATGATCTTAAGACGATGACAAAGCCATCTACAACATTGACGATGATTACAGCGACGAACCTATCAGCTTGATGATGTTAATAGATGACTTGTTTCTAAAACATTGCTGAGTTGTAATACAGCCTTTGAAAGCAGTAAATATAACCACGTAATTCATACATGCATGCTTTTTATGAGTCGCAACAGATTTCATACATTCTATCTATTTTGACGTTGAATTGAAATACACATGTACTCTTAATTTACGCAGTCATGGAACTTCTTACCTGTCGTCTGCACATAGAACACTTCAAATACTTTAGCGTTGCAGCTAAGTAAACTCCAGGGTACCTCGTAGGACACCCTTGGACATCAAAAAGCAAACCATCAGTATCATGTCAAATTAAAAGTATCGCATCATATTTATGACCTGTTAGTACATTTATTACAATAATCATGTTTGTCAATTGTGTGTTAAAGTTGTCGTTATCACAATGCTGCTAATACAAAAATTAAATTATGTTTAGTACTAACGACTTTTTAATCATTGTTGTCGTAATCTAACAATTATTATTTTCCGCAACTATAATTATCGTATTTAATGTTGTTTTCAAAAGTTTTAAATTTTTATGAAAATTCGGGATGTTACATGTGGATTGTTAGTCAATATATAAAAAAAACAAGTCTCGAACAAGATGAAATTCAAGGTTACAAATTTAAATGGAAAACACAACAATCGATAAAAAGAAACTCAGCAGGATATTAGTCAAGGCTTAATCAAGTGAACCATACATCGCAACTTCGTAATATTCATCGAGTTCTGATTCTCCACTGTTTATATAGGTAGTTTTTAAAAAAAGATTGTTAACCAGAAGATCAGTTCACAATCGACCCGGGGTTTGATGTGTTTACTATAGATAATGTCGACAAAAATATAATCCTTAAATATTACTACAACAATGTGTCAAATTGTATTAATCTCTATAATAAACTGAGGAGAGCATCCTCACAAAGTCACATTCCTCCTAGAACATGCATAGGTTTCAATTACTGAAAAGAGTTCTACTTGGTTTAAAAAAAAAAAAATCTTCACTAAAGAGATGGACACAGGGTTAGACATCAAAGGAATGTGATCCCTTTCATTTCTTCAAACGTATTTATTACACAAATTAAGGATAGAAATTGGAGGGGTCTGACCCATTTGATTGTAACTATAATCGATCAAATTAATAAGGATAGGGCTCAACGCTTTCACCCAACTGTAACTTATTATTTTATATATACAAAGTTTTTGTTTTTAATAGAGGTTCCATCTTACTGTAAATAATTTATTCGGTAAAATATAATAGGGCTATGTCTTTTTAAAAATCGATTCGATCCCTATTCAATAAACTCAGAAATATTCCAAATAAAACAGAGTATAATTGTTTTTCCATAACATAGAGTGAAGCCCTATGAATGTAGGAAAGTCATGTCAATGATGTGTGTATTCCTTATAAACTACACAACAATTCCAGTTTTACTACTCATCAAATGGCAGGTCACCTAGCGGATCATAATCAATCGAACAATGTGTGTGCACTGGGATACTTTAGGCCTGAGCATTTGAACCATGCTCTGATACCAAATGTAGGGCCCTCTATGGAACCCTAGCCAGACCTATAAATAAATATATAGTTTACCATAACTGAAATGTAAATCGCATCATCAAATAAATCACAACAATAAATCTTTCTTAAAAATTTATATAAAACTTACAACAAAAATTTGAAATGAACCTGTTCTATGATGGTTAATCCAGTGGTCGTATACGTTGCCAAATGTCTGTGCAATCTTGTACCGTATAGAATCTTTCCTATGTTCGGACTGACTCCTCAGTTGACCTCCCTACCATACTGGAAGTAGTCTTCTTCCTCCCAGTTCCCCAAGCTAATAGGGGGTCGCAAAGAACATACAAGCCCAAAAACTCAAAAGATATCTCCCAATCCCCAGAGTAATTCTCAACCAAACTCACATTGACCACATTAATCTCAAACTTCGATTATGGAATGCATCTAGCATTAGGGAGCAAGAAATCCTTTTCTCTTCATCCTCCCTTTCTTAAATAGAAAATTCTTGGACGACATGTGTTGTCTTACACAAAATTAATTTAATTTATCAATTCTCTAATATTCATTCTCATGCAACCATGTGTCACTCTCACATACTAGTGCACATAAGTTCCTCAATTCTCTCTTATTTGTCTCTTTAGTATAAAATCCCAATCCCTAAATCAGTGGGTGCATGTGGAGTTAAACTCATTGATATCTATCAATCTAGATTTGCTCCAAAATCAAATATATCTAATTTTTTTTTTTTGAGATTAATTCAATGCATGTCTTCCTAAATCCGTGGGTGCACATGACTTCTACCTCAAAAGATCTGCCCCCTTAATATTTGATCAATTTAAAATACTGTTTTGTTTATTTATTCTCAAATTTAACATTTAGATATGCATAATTCAATATGTGCCTAAACACAGTGCAAGTGTGCAAGTATTTCCATTTCATGTCGTTGTATAGGTAACATGTCTATGGGTCTTTCTGACAACTTCCTTGTCCTCGTGTGGGGAGTGCGATGCAGCGATTAGGAATCATTGTCATAATCATCCAACTGCATTTCCATGGAGACTAATGGCGATTGAGGAATAATATCTTCCTTATTGCACACCCATCAACACATCGTATGCGACCAAATCATTGTGACCTCGCCCATACGACACATGCTACTTGGGTGAGATGAAAAGGCTTATGATCTGTGTGTGGAATGCTATTTTAGGATCGACATACCATCGTCGTACCCCTATGTATGTTTCGCATTCTTTACAACACCCATTTTATTCCATTCGAGAGTCAGTTGCTAATTATTTTTACCTGCTATTGCACATACTCAAAGCGCACATTATTAGCGTTGCACCATATAAAGTATATCTCATCATGCATTATTCATCTTTATTCATTTCTAGCTAAACAAGTGGCATTTATTCACATCTATGGAAAAAAAAGCATCATTTTTCTTTCATTCATTCATATCATAATCTTTAATTCACATTTCTCAATCAATCGAGTATAATCATCATTGGCTTGTCAATCAATAGAGTTTATTCAAATAATAATCATAACACATTTTTCAAGTTTATTTAACCAGGTCACTTCAATACGAGTGTCCTAAAAGTCTAGTCAATCCACAATCAATCAACTATGTCAAAGGTGAGTGTTACACCACCCACCATATCCCTCCTCTTCATTCTCAAAAAATTCGAGGAAGGATATCACCTTAATAAGTATCTTGCTAGGATATGACCATGATAAAGCAGCAGATGGATCCACCCTGGATTTCATGGCCTTGCTAACTGCAGCAACAGGGGTTATGCTACACAAATTTGACCTATGTCAATACCTAGCTGATAAAATTCATGCCCAACTTGCATAATTTCCAACTGCATAATTTCCAACTTCAGAGCAATTTTGGTATCCCTCCTAGTACCTATTTTTCATATTTTTGTATCAAGATTTTGCAAATTTCAAAGATATGGGGTTAAATGTGAGAGGACAAGCAGGGAACCAATTGCCTACTTATAAGTGGATAGATTTAGTCCTTACACAACCCAACAACCTCAATTTGCAAACGTTTACAAACAGGGTGATGACTTCTGCATACTACCTTGTGAAAGATTCAACTCCACCAAGGATTTTTCCTTAAGATCAAGAGTTGTTGCAACTAATCTTAGATTCCAATATGGGTGACTGGTTCTTGTATGAAAATCGTATTGTCATAATATTGTATGTATTTGAAGAAGAACATTACAAATTGCCAGTATTCCTGACACATAGGGTGTATTCCTGACACCTGGGGTGTTTTCCCTATGATATATTAGACATAGATTTCTATCAGATCAGGTGCATTTTTTCAAGGCTAAGCACCCTATCACTTTCAATTTGCCTATGGATGTGCACCCATTCCTATTAAAGGGTAGAGGGGCTCTACAGTATGTGGAACAAATGTTGAAGCAATTAAGTTTAGAGAAGGATGAAAAATAGGACTATGACCCACACCAGGTCATTTCCAAGAAAAGAATGGAAAATAAGAAATCCAAATATATCTGCATGTCCTGCCCTGACTCAGAAAGAATAGCCAACTTACTGACTTGGGAATAAGTTCAAGTAGCTATAGAAATTTATGAGATGGCTCCAAAAAATCAAAATACAGAATCAGGGGTCAAGAGATCAGCTAAAGAGATAGAGGAATATATGGAAATTGACGAGCCAGACATAGGTCTCCTACAAAAAATAGCTAGAACGGGAGTAGATTCAATAGGTGAGCTTGCAATGGTAGAATAAACACATAGTGAGGAATTATCCAATGAAGCAACAACAACATTAGAGCTACCTCAAACTAGCATTAATATGCCTCCTTTCAGTATAACCCATTATCCCCCACTAATGTTTGGACTGGCTTAGACACAACAGAGCCCAACTTCTACAAGTTCATCTCAAGAGCACCAAACACTATATACACAATATCGAAGAATAAGGAAGCAAAGTATGGAAATTATGAAAGAACTCAGAAATGAAATGGTTCCTATAGCAAAGAAATTATTGACAGTTGTTGATCATAAGGAAAGTACTCTCAGAATGGCCATCAAAATTTCCAGTGAAAAGAAATTAAGACTTCCATTAGAGAAGACGAATAATTTACTAAAGGAAGAAAAGTTAGTAACCAAGGCTAAACAAATTAAGACTAGTATTAGAGAAGCTAATTTACTAAAGGTAGAAACGTTAGCAACCAAGGCTAAACAAATAACTATCAAGGAACTGGAAAGTAAAATTGTGGCCTTAGGAGTTAATCCTGTTGATACTACCCATGAAAATTCCCTACTACAACAAAAGAACAATGAAATTGTTGTGGTGAAAAATAAATTGCATGTCCCTGACATAGAGCATGTCCAAACTCTGGATCTAGTAAAATTACAGGAGGAGAGAGACAAAATAAAAATAAAAATATGTTATACTATAAGTTACAAATGGATGAATACATGAAAAGGGTGGACGGTCTTGAAATTCAACTTTCATCAATGAATCTAAAACAAACATCCATATCTACTCAACCAGAAACTAATTCATTCCAAGAAATCCCTCATTCAATAGGAGAGGTGGAATGGATCCAAATAGATCAGGCATAGAAGACTTAAGCTTATTAAGCTGTTAAGAACATTGAATATGTTACTCCATCATATTTGATAAAATAAAAGGATCTCAAGATTGAAGAGCTAGAAAATGATGTAACAGAAATGGAAGAAATAATTACTCACCTAGATAATGAGAAAGATGAGCTAGAATACAAGGTTTATCATTTAAATCAAGGATTATTAGGGAGGGCCCCATGAAAGGATATAAATAAATATTGTGGGGAAAGATAGCAAGAGAGTTCATATAGTAGTGGGAATAATTTGAGTTGATACATGATGAACTAGATCTAGCCACCACTGCTACTGTGAAAATAAAAAGGATAGAAGCAAAGCTTGATTCTATTACAAGGATTGCAAAAGATGTAATCAAATATTTGAACAATAGAAATAATATGCAGTTGGAAGAAACAGGGTTTACAAATAGAATGTGCTTAATCAAGGAGGATAACAAAGTTCTTACAAAGAGAGCATTGATGATGAGTGCTCAAAACAAAATAAAGAGTTTAACGTCAGAGATTGTATTTTTCAAAGGCATATTTAAAGATGTTATTTCCATATACAAGGAAAGCTAATGGATCCCCTACTGCCATAGATTTTCACTCACATCGATGAAACCGACCTTGTTTCATTCAATAAAACCTACATGATGACATAATCGATAGGTGGAATGCTATAAAGATAGTTTCTTTAATGGGATTTCATGTAAACAATTGGAAGTAACATTTTCTATTAGTTATTGTAACAGTTACAAAGTGTATATAGGTCAGATCTACTTTCGAGGGTTTCTTACATCTTATGAGTAAAATAATCAAGCAAAATCAAAATTTCACCTATGAGGGGCTATACCAATGACACTTGTCATAATAGTGAAGATAATCTAAATGCTTTGTCAAGTAAGCCAACATTCCTCCATTCAATTTGATCATATTTACAAAAATTTTGATAATCCAATGATACTTCTTCATCTCCCCCCTAATCAATATGCAAACACACTCTCTCGAATTAGTATGCTAAGAAACCATCAAATCCGAAGCCGCTACAAATGATTTTTGTGTAATGTAAACTTATAAAAAAAACTATGCTCCAGAGATAATATTAACACAAACATTACTTATATAGAGATTTTTTTCGAGAAGCTCTAAAGGAGTATAGGGTACCCGCATGAAGTTGGTACCCAAAAAGGCCGCAATAGAAGCATGCGAGCAGAAAAAAAAAAAACAGGGGCACGCATGCACATTCAAACACAGGCACGTGCCCCTGCTTTGGCAATGTCGAACGTCCACGTTGTTCAATTGACGTGGACAAAATATGCGCGCACGCGTTATTAACACGTGCACGCACCTGTTTTTTTTATAAAAAAAAACAGAGCACAAGTTTGTCATTGTTTAACAAACCCGTGAGCGTGGAACGACCAAAGAAAGACCCCGCGAGCGCATTGTGGATCACGCAAAGCCTCCTCCTCAGCATCAATTCGAACCTCCACTACGTTGCCGACATTGCCTCCAGGTAAGTGCTCAACGAATCAAGTTTTTGTTGGTTTTTTGGTTTTTTTTTCCATTGCAATTTTAAATTAAAAAAAAATACAATCAATTAAAAAACCAACAAATTGTCATTGCACATTAAATACACCAAACAAAATGAAAAACACACCACAACCATCAAAAGAAACCAATGAAACTAAACCATCAGAAGATAACATCAACATTGGAACGGACAATGAACCTAGTGATGAACCATATGAAAACCCCGAGGATCAATTACACCAAGATTTAAACGAATTAAGGGTATTAAGCGATGAATTGAAGAGCACCAAGGAACCCTCTCGGGTTTCCTTGGCTTCATCATTGCAAAACATCATTGAATCCATCAACATTTCCCACAGTGAGATTACAAATTTGAGCCAATCCAGGGCTCGAATGAGGGAGCACTATTCCACTGGGATATCCAAAGAACAAATTAAAGACCTCAACATCACAAAAGCACAGTTGTACAGCAAATTCATAGTTCCCAAGACAAGACAGCCTCTAGATGCGAGGAAGAGATGGGTTTGCATGGATTGGTGTATTTACTAACCATGGAGAGATAACTGGAAAAAGAGATGGTTTATGGTGTTTGGCAGGCCCCCATGCAATAATTTCGAGGTCCCACAGTATTTTCTTTGGAAATTGTGGGCTAAGTTTGAGCTAGGATACCATGTCAATTATTTTGACATCACTGACTTTCAGGGTGTCGGTCTTGGCTCTGCCCACGATCGACCTCAGGCCCGCCGCAACCCACTCAAAGGACCTCTTGCACCCAGGAAAGAGCCAAACCCCCCTCCTCAGCCACCTGGGTTTGGTAGCGGCCTAGATGAGATTAATGAATCAGTTGGATGTGCCACACGTCATTTTCTTAGACATACCACATTTGTGGCTATGTCCTCACAGAGCCGGGAGGACATTGATGAGACACACACAGCTGCACGACCTATGGGTGGTGGCCGGGACATTCCAGGTACAGGTGGAACCCAGAAGAGGCCATCTAGTTCGACTGGAACAATGGCACATAGTTGTTCTCACTGTGGTCATTCTTGCCATGGTCCTAGCAGCATGCCACAGAGAGCTACATGGACCAGGTTAGCCATTGTTTTATTTAATGTTCAAGTATTTATTGTATTTTATTTGATATCGTATTTTTTAATATATTTAACTTTGAATTACACATTGTTGACTTTATGTGTTTTAATGTACAGTTATTCAAGGCCAAGTCTCCATCCTCCAGGTGAGAGGACATCGGTTCCTTTGACCTAGACCGAGCCATGGCAACAACAGAGGAGATTGCGGCACCATACATACAAGTAACTTCTTTACTTTGAATAATTAGATCCAGTTATGAGTAATTTTTGTTCAGTAATTATAAATTAATTAGCACTAAGTAACCATTTTTTATATTATCATCATTTAAAACTAAAATGAAAATGAATAATTCTCACAAAACATGTCTATCATATTATCATCGGATTTTACGGTTGTGTTTATCATATTGTCTAAATTATTTGAGAGCTATAAATTCATATAATCCAACCAAACAAAAATGAAACCTTATAAAACATGAAAACCTAAGAAAACTAGACATGTGTTCATGTTCACTTTAGGCATCCTTTTCTTCTCCATTTTCAACTTCTCTCATTTATGATGCTACTTGTGCTTATGATTGAGGATGTCAATGCTCTTCTTCTCTCACTCTCTCACTTTTCCCCCCTCTCTCTCACTCTCTCACTTTACCTCTCTCTCCCTCTCTCCTTCTCTATCTCCCCCTAACTCCATCTCACTCTATTCCGCTATCTATCTATCTCTCCCACAAATATCTCCATCTCCCTCCCTCCTTAAGTATATCTCTCTCACTCTCTTTACATCTCTCTCTCTCTCTCTCTCTCTCTCTCCACCTCTAACTCACTCACTCTCTCTCCCTCTTGACCTATCACTATTCTACACCTTGTCCTTTCTCTCTCTCTTTCTCTCCATGTATAATTCTCTCCCTCTTTTCCTCTTACTCACTCACTCTCTCCCTCCCCCTGGACCTATCACTTCACCATCCCTTGACCTCATTCTCTTTATCCATTTACAAGTCTCTCCCTCTCCTCCCCCCCCTCCAAAGATACATCCAAGAGTGCACATGTGCATTAAAAACATGATCAATTCTCCTCTATTGATCATGTCAAAGGCCCCAACTCCGTAAGGCCTAGAAAATAGTTCCATGAATACCCCCATGAATCCATGGGTGGTGCTTTGAGGAATTGTTCATGTATTTGGATGCCTCAAAAATAATTTTAGGGCTAAAGGCATGGTTCATTGACCATGTCGAAGGCCTTAAGGCTACATCACTTAGATACATAGTTCCATGGATACCCCTACAAAGTCATGGATGGTGCTTTGAGGGATTATTCATGGATTTGAATGCCTTAAGGGTTTCTTTAGGGCCAAAGGTATGGTATTCTTCCCTTTAACGTCATTACCAGATCCCTAAGGCACATACATACTAATAGAAACCACCTAATTGCATCGAAATCCTCAATCATAAGCCAATGATACTTGACCAATGATGAGAGAAATTTCCATTATCAATTTATTGTAGGTGACATTGTCATCATTCTATCCATCAACAATCTGTCCATAAGCTGATCATCTTTATTTTTTTTAATAGCATGTCCTCATTCTGTCCCCAAACATATCTTCATTTGTCCATGGTCATGCTGTCATTAATCTACCATTGTTGCTGCCTTAGTGAATCCCAAAAGATTAGAGATCAAAATTAGTTTACTGCTGCACCACTGCTCCTGCTGCTACTTCTACTTCACCAAACATTCCTCTGTCATCCTGACCCCCGAAATCAAAGCTCTCCTCAATCTCCCGAAATATTCACACATTGCTTCCTTAAAAATGAAACTTGTTTTCTATTTATACTCTTCATCACCATTAATTAGGAGGCCGACATGTCCTCTTTATTTTAATTTTATCATTAAGATGATTAAAAAAATCAAATATGATTTATTTAATTATGTCCATCCATCAATCAAGGAGTTAATAATAATTTTAATTTCATGCCATCTCACCTTCTATCCTTTCAAAATATTAAATGTGAGCCACACATATGCCCTTAAGATGTCCACAATGCACTCTTAAAAATGCCCGCAGTGGGCCCTTTGTATGAAGAGAGAAAAATATCAATGTTAATAATGGGTAGGTCATGTATATCAAGGAAATGGAAGTAGGAAACACCCTAGTACTTCTAAGTAGGTAGGTGTATGTGAATACTAATAAATGCATACACTACAATCACTCTTATGCCTAAGTTTTGATTCATTCAATAGGATTTTTGTATGGATGCATATGTGCAATTGAGCTAGGGTTTGGTCAATACAATGTATTCATATTGGTGTGTTGTTTGATTTTTGTTGTAGATTAGGATAGCAAATCCCAATAGTTTCCATTTCCAAAAGCCAACAGTCATGCAATTTAGCTAGGATTTGGTAAATCCATTGTATTCATTGATTAGGATATCAAATGCCAATAGTCACCATTTCTTGTAGTCAAGAGTCCACCACCTAAGTACTAAATAGCGCGTATGCACTTAGAGCATGTACGCGCTAAATAGCACGTACGTGTTGTTTAGTACGTACACGCTATTTCTGTGTACGTGGATTTACAATAACGTGCACACGCCATTTAAATTTTTAGATTTTGGCAGGAAATTCCTTTCCCACCAACGTGGTGGATGACTTGGCCACTATGGTTTTAGGTTCGGGTTGCCAAACCAAGTGTCTTGGACTGTGTTATAACAAAATACATCTTATTCTATAACTTCTTATGTTTCAAGCATGATTCTACGTATGCTACACTTGTCCACTGCTAATGAAATTGCACACACTTGTAGAACTATGTCTGCAGATTCCGAATATGTAATTTTTTATTAAATCTATTATTTGTTTCTATTTTTTAATTAATTTTAATTGCACTAATGTCAATCTTACACAAAAAGTAGGTTATTTATTTCGTCTATAACTTTTGATTGGCTTACTTATTTTGAAAACAGAAAAGAACCCACACAAGTACACACAAAGACCTACATCCTAAAAAATACAAAGTTCATTGATTATGTTAAGACCATGATGTCGGGGACCAATGCTCAACCTAGTCATTTTAGGGCTTGGCCGACTTCCTTAATTAAAAAAAAAAAAAAAAATTAACATAAATAAATATGGAAAAATAGCGCTGCACTAAAACGGCCTGTTATCTACGATTGTATATAATTTGTTTCAGAAATTTCCACCATTTGCATACCAAACTAGGGGACCAACGCAAACATATTCATTATATTTTCTTAAAAAAATAACATACCAACCTTAAGAGAACCCCATTTTTTTGGAGTTATACTTAATTTCCATAAATAATATTTATATATTCCAGAAGGTAATCCGATTGTCTACGTTTCATCTTTTTATGCCATATTCCAAAAATTTGTGTAGGTAGCTCTAATATTGCTTTTTGACGTTCATATTTTTGTTTTTCCAGAAGTCCATTGCGACTAACGCATCATGAGTGGCCAGCATTAGCTTGCACCAACCCTTAAGTGTCTGGTTATGCTAGGGTTTGGGAGGTCGGAATTTGGTAGATTAGCAGTATAGAATGTATCTTTTATCTGAGATGTATAGTGTATCTCTTATTTCTGTCTATAAGGGGCTAAATAGTGGGTTATCTCACTAGTTAAGATCAGTTGAGGGGGGGAATTTTGAGTACCAGGAGTTGAACAGTTATGGGTGTATTGTCAGGAAATATTTTTTGGATCTATGAACTAGACATGTAAGGCAGACGCTGTATTCTTTTGAAGGTTAGTATCCCCGGAGAGGAGTTGCTATGTCCACAGGAAGAAATCACGAGGGGGGGGACACCCGAAGGAGCCTCACCCCGTCGGCTCTGATTACAGAGCCTAACCCAATGGGGACATCAAGTGAGGCCCTTATATATCTATGCATAGCCACTCAGGGATTTGACCCCAAGACCTTCTACTTACAACTCACAACTCTCAACCACTTGAGCTAACCCATCAGGATACATATTCATTTATTCAATAAATTGACACTAAAAGTAATAATATGAAAACCCAAAAATATTTAATATTAAAATTAATCATAATATTTCATTTAAAAAAAAATAATTATTAAATTTTAAAAAGATTTAAAGTAATAGTAATTATAAAAATGGAATTTAATATTAACCTATTAACATTATTAAATATTTTTTTAAATAATAACTTATTGAAATTAATTAAAAAAATCAAATTATTTTAATAATTATAATATTTCATTTTTTAAGAAATTAATTCTTTAGATTATTAGACTTTGAAAAGATGTAAAGTAATAATAATTATTATATGAAAAAAATTATATTGAAAAAATGAATTCAAGAGTATGAGTTCTCGAAGTATGATTTTATATGAGTATGACTTTGTGGTTGTAGAACACTTACGGGGAGCATCAATGTGGAAGTTTGATTTTATGAGTATAGCCTTATGGTTGCGGAACATTTATGGGGATGCAATGAAGAATGTCATGTGTAATGATCATAGAGCCCTCGTGATGGATTCCGCCCATAGAGCATTGTATATTGGCTTTGCTATTGAGTGTACTCAACATTCAAGGCATTTTGATGGTCTTCCTCAAAAATAAATAAATTATTTTTCTTTGTTGTTATGATATGTTAGGATGGTGTTATGAATTATAAATTTTTAGAATGGTGTTAAAAATTATAATTTTTCAAAATTTAGCTACTATTATTTTATAAATTATAAATAATATTTGATATATTTAAGGAATAACATTTAATTAAAAATTACTTTATATAGATTTTGAACTATTTTTTTCAAATTATAAATTTCTATTATTTTTATCATTTGAAATGTTTTTGTTTTTCAGCGAAAAAAAGCATATTATTTATATTAAAAAAGAATTAAAACAGTACAATGATAAATCGGTCAATTAAATGACACTGATCCTAGTCCTCTTCAAGTCTGTCCCATCAAAAGTTACAAGTTGTAAAATATAAACCTACTCAACGCTTTCACAAAATGCAGCTATCATCCTGTTCAAATGCTATTTGAGTACCTAAATAGTACTATCGAATCAAGGAAATATAAAGATCCATTAGCCTGGATCTTCTCCTCATAATATTCTTCCCAGAAAAGATATCAATCTTCACCTTGACGTGCCTGTTTGGACATCTTATCCGCCAGTTGATTGTGTTCTCTGTAGATATGTTCAAGGATTATGTCTCTAAAATGTTCAATCTCTTCTCTAATCTTGTTGCACCAATGTGTCAAGGCAGATATGTTCAGTTTATAATCTCCCTTTGCCCATTTTATAGTTACTTGGGAGTCACCATAGATTTTGAGTCTTGGAAACCCAAAAAGATTTTCCAACCTCATAGAGCACCAAAGTGCTAGAAGCTCTTCCTTCATGTTTGTACCTTTGCCACATCTCATCTGGAATGTATAATAGTGATCTTGATTTATAAGTATTGTACCCCCAGCTGCACAATGGCCCATGGAGGCTGTACCATCAAAAAATATAACCGGGTCATCAATGATCAAATTGAAATTTCTTACCTTCCTTTGGGCTGTGTTTCCCATCATCTGTTTGTAAGGCAAATATAAATTCATGGTTTGTAGAAAAACCACCTCTGTACTAGTGGACATCTCCTCATATACATTCTTATTTCTCACCTTCCATATTGACCATGATATAAACACAGGCAGTGTAGAAGGTTCTGTACAACTTTTAATCCAAATTCTCAAGCTTGCTTCAAAAGTGCCATTCCCCCAACAATGTCAATATTTAAAGCTTTGTAGAATCTTTCCCAAACCATCTTAGTAAAAGGGCAATCAATAAATATATGGGAAGTAGATTTAGTGCAATTTGTACACAGTATAATAGTATTATACAATTAAATACAAAATTTTAAGAAATAACATTTAATTAAAATTAGGTTATAAAAAAAACATTTTATTTAATATTTTTTTATATCAAAATTTAAATGAAAAAACTCATTGATGATGATTATGATTATTATTTTTTCAAACATTTTCACCATTTAAAAATTATGTCAATTCATTAGAATCATGGTTGAAATTTGACTATTGTTTTAATTTTAATATTGGGTATCATTTGATGTTTAAATCTCAATTTTACTTATAGTCATAATAATAGTTTTTTTTTCTTAAATAACATTTATAATAACTATATAAAACATTGAATTCTCATATCTTCCCTCACATAATACAAAAATAAAAAGTTTACAAAAATATAATAAACAAAAAAAAACATAATGAACATAATGAGCATAATGATTAATGCAAACACACACATAATGACAAAGAAGGTTTATCTTGGAAACCCTTTAAATAAGCTTAATCACAAGCAATATAATGGGCCATTACCAGGGGACACCAAATACCATGGACCCAAAAAACCATGGCCGAGTCAAGTTTACCTAACAAGGGGAGATAACTAGAGCATGACAAAAAACAAAATTTCCATATTAGAAATAGAAATAAATATAAAGATAATACACACACACACTTCAAAATCATAGGTGAAATTAAAATTCACATTTCATTAAGACATTTAATTTTATGAATTGTGGCAATATTTTGACATGTAAAATGGCAAATGACGACTATTTACCGATCAATTTTTTTATTAATCAAATCTAAATTGAAATACATAAAATAAAGCATGTGTTTTTATAGTCAAATGTGTTCAAACTATAGTCAATCATGTTTAAACTATAGCCAAACATCATCAACAATAAACAATCATGGTCAAATTATGTCTATAGAAAGTTAGTCAAGATGAATATTGGGACATTTATCACCCATCATTGACAATGGACAACTATGGTCAAATATGGTCAACTATAGTCAACTATTTTCAAACTGGGGCTAACCATAGTCAAACATGCATAACCGTGGTCAAACTTGGTTAATTATGATTGACCATGGACAACCTTACCTAACCAAAATCAATCATATTCAAGCATGGTTCACAAAAGTCAATAATTGATAACTAAATTCGACCATAGTTAACCAAAGTGAATTATAGTTCATTAATGTCAACCATGGTTAAACAATATTTAATTGGGTAAACTAACTAAAGTCAATCATTGTTAACCATAGTTAGCCATGGTCCATTAAAATCAACCATGGTCAAACAATATTCAGGCATGGTAAACTATGGTCAAAGTTATTTAACCATAATTTCTCACTCATTGTCAGAAATGGTTAATGATAGTTAAATATGGTCTACCATAGTCAACCATTTTCAAACTAAGGTCAACCATGGTCAAAATTGGTTAATGATAATTGACCATGGTCAACCTTACCTAATCAAAGTCAACCATGGTTCACAAAATTCAATAATGGCTAACTAAAGTCAACCATAGTTAACCAAATTCAACCATGGTCCATTAAAGTTAAGCATGGTAAAACAATATTTAATGAAGTAAACTAACTAAAATCAACCATAACTAACCAAGGTTATCTATGGTCCATTAAAGTTAACCATGGTCAAACAATATTCAATCATGGTAACTATGGTCAAACTTATTCAACCATGGTAAACTATGGTCAAACTTATTCAACCATAATTTCTCACCCATCGTTAACAATAGCTAATGGTGGTTAAACATGGGCAACCATAGTATTTACCTTTTTCAAACTAGGGTTAATAATAGTTAAAGATGCTTAACCATGGTCAAACTTAGTTTATGATGACTAACTATGGTGAACCTTACCTAGCTAAAGTCAACCATATTCAAGCATGCTTCACAAAATTCAATAATGGCTAAGTCAACCATAGTTAACCAAATTCACCATGATTTATTAAAGTCAACCATGGTTAAACATATTTAATGAGATAAACTAACTAAATTCAACCATAGTTAACTAAGGTTAACCATGGTCCATTAAAGTCAACCATGGTGAAACAATATTCAACCGTGGTAATTATGATAAAACTTATTCAACCATGATAAACTATTGTCAAACTTATCTAACCATCATTTCCCACCCACTCTCAACAATAGCCAATGATTGTTAAATATGGTCAACCACAGTCAACCATTTTCAAACTAGGGTCAATCATAGTTAAACATGGTTAACCATGATCAAACTTGGTTTATGATGACTGACCATGGTCAACCTTACATAAACAAAGTAAAAAAAAGACAACAATGGCTAACTAAATTCAACCACAGTTAATCAGAGTCAACCCTTGTCCACTAAAGTAACCATGGTCAAACAATATTTAACCATGGTAAACTATGGTGAAACTTATTTTACTGTGGTAAGCTATGGTCAAACTTATCAATCATAATTTCTCATGGTCAACCATAGCTAACCGTAATGAACCATTATTCACTAAAGTCAACCATTGTTAAGCAAAGTCACCCATGGTATCCAAAGTCAAACATGGTCACCCATGCTTAACCAAATTCTACCTTTGGTAAATAGTAGTCATCCTTGCTTAAATATGGTCAAACATTATCAACCATCATTTGACATCCATCTTGAAGTATTATCAATAATGGTCAAGCATGGTTACCCTTAGGAAACCAATGTAAGTCATAGTCAACCATGGATCAATAAAGTCAACTATGGTTAACTAAATTAACCATGGATAACCAAAGTTAATGAATGTCAAACAATTATCATCCATGGTTAACCATTGTCAAACATAGTCAACCATGTTAAATATAGTCAACCTTCATCACCCATGGTTGAACCACAATCAACCATGGTTAACAAGGGTCTAACTTTCTCAACCATAGTCAAATATAGTCAATAATAGTCAACTGTAATCAAACACCATCAATGACATTCAAACATGGTCACACAAAGTGAAACATGACCAACAATGGTCAACCATTGTCTACCATACTCTACCACATTTAACAATGTTAAACCTTGGTCGAACACAATAGAACCATAACCATGGATAAATATGGTCAAACTAAATCAACCATGGTAAACATAGTCAACCTTCATCACACATGGTCAAACCATAGTCAACAACTATTAACCATGGTCTAAATTTCCCAACCATATTTGACATAATAAAACATGGTTAATAACATTCAAACATGGTCAACCATTTCCTACCATAATCTACCATTATTAACTATTGTCAACAATTTTCAAAATAGGGTCAATCATCTATCAAACATAGTTAACCATGGCCAAACCTAGTCAATGATGATTGACCATGGGACCAACCTTACCTAACTAAAGTCAACTATATTCAAGCATCATGCCACTTACAAAAATTGAACCTGGGTGGAGAGGGTAACAATCATTCCTCCCTAAATCTTTTAACATAACTTAATAAGTTAAACATACTCAAATTAATTTTATTATAAATTTGATGCATATTATATAATAATATTTTAATATTTCAATTCACTCTACACCAACTATTATTATTAATATATCGGACATATCACTATGGGTGAATTAGTTACTAGCAGCAATTATATTAATATTCACTATATTAATAATATTAATATGTATGAATGCTTATATATTTTGGCATATTGATAATGTTATTAGTAATTATAATTTTTGTAGACCAACAACCAAACAACTTTTATAAAAATTCATAGGGGCGATGTATATCCCGGGTGGCTGGGGCTGTCGGCTGTTGCCCTCCCCACCCGGGATCGACCCCAGACAATGTTGACTTTGCTATGTATTGAACCCCGTGCCAATTCACCTACCGTGAAAAAAAACAAAAAGAAATTCAGATTACGTTCAGTTAACACATGATCAAGAATAGTCTAGAAAGACCTCTGTATTATGACCAACTACTAGAACGATACCACAATAAAAAAAAATCGGGCATGCAAACAAAGTTTGGTGGATCATTAGGTATCTCATGGAGGAGCACCAAAAGGCCCATAACTTATTCAGTATGTTGAAGTAGTTCTGAACTTCTGCCAATGGAGAAACAAAGAAAATAACTTATTCAGTATGTTGAAGTAGTTCTGAACTTCTGCCAATGGAGAAACAAAGAAAAGTGGAACAAATTCTTCAGGGATAAGAACCAATAGTATTTGGTTCAGCAAAAAAATGTGTGATCAACTCGCTCTAATTCTTGTTCAACAATTTGGATTTATTGCTATCCATGGGGAAAGTTTCAAGGGGAGAGAGATTGGGTGTTAGACCAGCTCAGAACTAGTAAATCTCCTGTTCTAGTTGCGACAGATGTAGCCGCAAGAGGGCTCTCTTGCGCGGGCATGGTGACAGTTTATGTAGGCAATTAAAGAGGACTAGATTAGGGTTATGGTTTCATCAAGTTGTAGTGTTCCTAAAAATTTCTTCTACTTTTGGGTCCCTTGCGATCCATTTCCTAATTCTCTTGTGTAAATGGTGCCATTCTTTTCATAAGTCTCTCACCGAATGGACAGTCCATGGCCTTTATTTTTCCATATATATGATACAAAGTATAACCCTAATGAAAGCTGGGAAGGTGATTGAAGAGAACTCACAGTGCATGCGGTGACAATTATTCACAAAAGTTTCAAGAAATGGCCCTCGGAGTATAATGACCCTTGAGTTTCGAGAGTTGTACATTTATTTTGTGTGTAAACGATGTTCGAACATTATGAAAACACTTCACTGCCCCTTGGATCTGCTTTAAATGTGAGGTTGCTGAAGGCTCAAGACACTGAAGGTAAGGAAATAGGTATAACTGTTTTGTGAAAAAGAGAGCATCTGAGAGGTCAATTCATTAGGGTGAATTAGAGGTCAATTTATTAGGATGAAAGCAGGTAAGGAAATACTTATAACCGTTTTGTGAAAAAGAGAGCATTTTAGAGGTCAATTCATTAGGGTGAAAGCAGGTAAGGAAATAGGTATAACTGTTTTGTGAAAAAAGAGAGCATCTTAGAGGTCAATTCATTAGGGTGAATTAGAGATCAATTTATTAGGGTGAAAGCATTGCATCTTGTAGTCCAAAGCATTTTTTGTTATTGTGTAGGTTATTTGTCATTTTTTTTTATATATTTTAAGGTTAAAATGGTCAAGTGTGTAGGTTACTTCAAGTATGCAGGTTACTTCAAGACATTTTAGCATGAGTATATTCACATTGTCTGGGTTTCACTTGGTTGAGCCATGGAATATTCAAAGTAACATAAAGTCTCCAAAACCTCTTATCCTGTTGATGTAATGTATTGGATGACTATCAAACTCTAATCAATAATAAAAATCTTGGTTGAACATACTTTGTCACTTTCTTGATATTTTGAACCATTCACCTTTCGTTATTGTTCATTTATTTGATTTTTTAACAAACTTTATATATTCTTTTAACACTTATATGATTTTATACAATAACTAATTAACATTTTTTAAATTTTTTTTAAACATAAACTAATTTAATCTAATTTACTATAACTACATAACATCACTAAAAATAAATAAGCTAGAGTACTTTTTTTTTTTTAAATACTTTCATTTTTTAAATATTTTATATAGTGATTTCTTTATACAATTATAACATGCATTTTATATAGCTTATTTTGAAAAGTTGTTTTTAATGGTTATTTGACTTAATATTTTCAAACATATTATTTAGCTAAAAAATCTAATATACAAATGAGTTTCATTAAGATTACTTATACTCAATTTGCATTTACTTAGTAACTAATGCTTTCAATTTTTATTCATTAATTAGTTGTTTATTTGTTTTTTATTAATGTAATTTTACTCACCTTATTTCATAATTTCATTTAATTGATTTTTGTAATTAACACTTTTAGTTTCTTTTCTTAGTTAGTTGCACATTTGCTTAATTTACTTTTATTTGATTTATTATTCAATCTATTACTATATATACCTTATATATACCTTTTCCTCTATTGGTATGTAACTATCCAAATTAGCTCAATGACTATTATAAGCACATTTCAAAATAAAATAATTTTCATAGAAATAATTTGTAATAATAAAATAATAACAAAAATGTAATTGTATCGTGGATAGGCCAAAATGTGAAAAAGGATTCCACACTTAGAAAGTAATGATAATGCTAAACAAGACACTAATGATACAAAGTGAAGTGCATTAAAATTGAAAAGTAATAACAAAATTTAAAAGTAATAATAAAAGGATGTTTTTCAATTTTTACATTATTGTGTTTTCTTTGTTATTGAAACCAGAACACTTATTCTACATGTTAAGAAAGATAACATGCTAGGGAGCCAACACATTTCATATGTTATTGAGAGAGATAACATGTTAATTTAAATTAAATAGTTGAATCTTGGAATCAATAATACGAAACTATTATTCAATTTATTAATATTAATCTATACAAAATAATTGTATAATTAATTTAAAGTTGTTAGATTTATATTTAAATTAAATGATTATTTTTTGAACAAAATGAAATATTTTTTATATCCATGCTTGATGTGAATGAAAGTGTAATTGAAACAATTTTAAATTTATTAATTTTTAATGTATAAATATTGAGAGGATTAAAAAAAAAGTCTTCAAGTTAAAAAGACATTTTCAAAATATTTATTTGTAAAAATATTATATATCAATGCCATACTAAACATTGATAACATTGATATGAGGTTTTTTTATATTAAGTTGTAAAATATATATCTAACTCTTATACATTTTTAAAATAAAATTACTTATAATATTAATAAACATTAATATTTATTATTTAATAAACATTAATATTTATTATTTAATAAACATTAATATTTATTATTTAATAAATATTAATATTTATTATTTGGTAATTTCATAATGGACTTATTATGATTAATGGTAAATTATAAATGGACAATGAATCCACCTTGTTCTTCGATTTATGAGGGAAAATATTTTCTTCACATAAAAAGAAGTAGAATGATTCATGACCATAACAAGAGCCACGAGGTGGCAATGTTCCCGAATTTACACTTTGATAAATTGAATTTTTTTTAAATTACAACAATTAACTAAATTAGAACTTGGATACAACTGATATAATTGAACCAGTTCCATCAAAACAAACATCATAACTTTTGGGTAACAATGATATGTAACTTACAAATCCTTCCCACACTTTTTTTTGCAGTACGGACAAAGTAGATGCAATCAATATATGAACATTCATCTGAACATGAGATTAAGAGGAACGATTTCTAACCATTCAGAGAAGATAAAGCGTTAGATCCTCAACTGCTCTTGGCTATTTAAGTGAAAAGATTGCTTCACCGCTGGTGAAAGAAACCATTATAAATTAGAAAGCCAATCCAAAACTAAGCAAACCTTTTAATTCTATTTCAAGAAATCTAAACTATGTTAAAGTGAAATGAAAAGGAGTAACTTCTTTTGCATGATTGTATATTTTGGGTGCGGTCCATTCGATGGAAGAATGTGCAGCGGCGAAGAAGTTGTTTCTTTTCTCTATGTGACAAACCTTCACAGTCGACCCCCGAAAAACTAATCAAATAGAGAATTATGAGTGTGAGATCCATTGTATTCATGTTAAATATAAAATTATTAAGCCAACAAAATTTTTATGAGATCCACTGTATTCAAGTTAAATATCAAATTATTAAGCCAAAAAAAAATTGTGTTAAAAAAAACCTGAATATAAACTAACTTTCTCTTTAAAATCGGTGGAGTCTTCGAACAATAACTCAATTAATTGGCCACCCGCTCAGATTTATTAACAGTTAATACTAATAAATGTATTGCAGCATATCTAATCTATCCATTGGTGGATTTATTTATTCCTTTCTTCTACATGCTAATTATCTAATATTATTTGACATTAAGTAGAAAATATATATGTGAGGAAAAGGTCTTACAGTCTATCTGTGCCATTGTTTCCCCATTATCATTCCTTCGTTGGATTTAATTATGATCTACAAGCTATTTACGGAAGCTTCTTCTTCCATCGAGAAACAGACAAGCCACAACGAATACAATAATTATGGAGAATAGATTCACAGAAACCAGCATTCTCATAGTAACCAAAACGAAAAAGGAAAAAGCTGAATTTTATCAAAAACCTACTAGTTACCACATTTCATATTCACCAAAATACTAGTTACCGCAGGAAAGTTGAAATAATCCACAGAACATTTTAAAGCTCTAAGACATACCTTGACAAGCAAGATCGTAATTTCTAGTTACATCTAAGTTAAAGCTCGAAATTTGTTCCTGTAGTGTATCCAAATGTAATCGACCTGAACAACAAGGCCCGAGCCGAGGAGTTCCTTCCTAATGACCCCTATTCGACTCGAAACGGAGAGCGATCAGAAAAGCAATATAAAAGATAAATAGATTAGCGGCTATCGGATGTAGCTTTTGGTTCTGCTCTTGGAGCTCAATGACTTCAGGGAGGACTACCTCCTCTACATCTGCAAGCTTGCATAGCTTCTTCAGGGCCAGAATATAATTATCTTTCCCCTTCACCATCTCCTCCGTGTTTTTCCCCTTCATCCGTCCAGAAATCCAGCATGCATACCAAGCCCTAAACCAAATGTAATAGGAATGAGCGGTCCCAAGAATCAGAATGATCGTCTGCCACACCTCCCAGGCTCCCAATCCCCCATCGGTGAGTTGGTAATCCCATTGATTGACAAGACCGAGCGTGCATTGTAATAGATTGGTAATGGGCGGCAAACCCGACAAATATTAAGTATGCGATTGAAGAAACATTTAGAGGTTATGGATTGGAAACTAAATATTTTCATCCAAATAGAACGAGCGGGAAATGTAAATTCATAATGGCCAAGATTAATCATTAAGAAATACAAGGTATGGTATCACAAGCATTAAAACTTGTGACAGGAAATGTAAATTCATGGCCGTCAAATAGACGCTCTGAATAATTTGGTAGCTGTCACTGTTGACGTGTCGATTCTAAATTTATCTGTCAAATACGTGCTACAATTAAAAAAACGTTCTGTAAGCTGTCAAGTTCTAGGCCTGACATGGACAGATTAACAGATGGATGGCACACAGTTGGATGGTTAGCTTGGATGATTGCATGTCTGTAATTGTTTGAAATTTCGCCACTTACATAGCCTAGGATGCCAGAGCCGTCCGAATGAGACTAACAAGCTAGTTGATAAGGTGCATAAGCGGCCTGCATAGGTAAGACAGGAACACAGAAATAAGCACAGGTAAGACAGGAACACAGCAATAAAACCGAGGCATCATTGAAAGCAAATTTACTTAGAAAAGATAGCCACAAGATAGCCACATTAACGAGCCTCTGCGGAGCTAACGTTAGCCCGTAGCCCCGTCCTGGGAAGGGAGAATCGAGGCTGACGTCAGCCCCTCTTGGGAAGGGAGAATCGAGGCTCCTTCCACCAATAAGTTTTTTGAAAAATATTAATTTCAAAATTTCAACTAAATATTAAACAGTTTCAACTATAGTTTTTGTATAGTCTGGGAAAATTTATAGGTTTAAGAGCCAAAATAATAGGAGTTGGATGAAACATATATGATCCCCTTCAAGGACATAATAAGATGGTGTGAAAACATGCCTTCTAATCACTTGATACGGTTGTAGGTGCTATTGGTGGCATTTGACTATGGGTTCCAAAATCCAATCACATTAAAATATTCGATCATATTTTACCATTTTGATGATCTCCAACAAAACGTTTAACATCTTAAGCATGAGCACCATGGGATTTGGTCGAATGTTAATATTTACTTTTCAAATGTTTTTGTTTTAATATATGATTGAATTTTCATGAGGTTCTTTATCAATACATTATTGTTGGCAACTTGGCCTTCAAAAAGCCATTCTACAGCATTCAACACAACTTCATACAGTTAGGCCCAATCACCGAACGTTGTATAAGGGCTAACTAAAATGCCCCCGACTCGCCAGAATCCGCCAGAGCAACTCTTACCAAATTCACAATTTGGAGTGCTCAAATTGCAATTTCAGTGTTGTGGGTAGTTTTAAAATTGGGCAATTAGTCTAGAACACGCAATCCCAATTGCTGAAATTACAAAAATGCGAAAATAACATTTCCCAGCAAGAATTTTAACCGGTTTTTAAACCAAAATCGCCGGAAAAGCGAGGCATTTTGGTTGTCTTTTATCCTACACGCAATCACCTGTGACCACTTCAATAATGATTAAAGGAGCCCACCACACTTCAAAATATTGATTTTATAAGCTAGTTGATCATTTAGCTATATTTTAGTAGATAAAGATATGGTTGGAATATATTATTAGTAATTCTTAGGTACAAAGTACAATCACAAAAACTGATGTAAATTTTTAGTGAATGAATTTTTAACTGGTAACTTATATTTTATTTTAATTGCTCAACAACTTCAATATTAAAATGTCTTAATAGTAGAATTAGTAATTGCTCCAAATTAATCATCTCTTAAATTAATGCATATATATTTAATATTTTTATGAACACCTCCACCACACCCATTATTGACCGTACATTGGAAGCCTTTTACATGATTTATTAACAACCATTTGCTCACTATTTTTTAACTATATTGCATTAAGTGAATTCCTTCCCAAATACCATTTGAAGATGATCATCATGTGTCCTCATCCTAAATTACATGACGATCTTGAAAATGATTATTGTTAAATTAATGTTGATCATCACTTAAATTAACTCATAGGTAGTAGAACACAAATATTAATCATAAAATGTGATTGTACAAACATTTATTGCGCTCATTATTATTATTGAGAGCGATCTAAATGCCATATTTCTTAGTTGCATTGCATTGAGTGTTCTTGCATCCTCATCCTATACCATTGGAGTTAATTGTTCTCCATCTTCATCCAAAATTATTAACCTTCCCTCTACTTTGTATTTTATCCAATATCATTAGAACTCTTGCTTGGAACTACTTTGTATTTATCCAATATCATCTTGGTACTTGAAACTACTTTGTATTTTTTCAATATTGTTTCACTTGAAATTATTATGTAGCAAAAATTCAAAATCCTTTACAAGTTTTTCTTTGAAAAAATAGGATTTTCTAAACATAATTCAATTATTTCATTGTTTACATGCAAGCTAGGCATCTTTTTACAAATTGAGTATTTTCCTTTTATATAGCAAAGTATGGTCTATTATCACATAATTGTTTAACAAACAATCATTTGCAATCTATATACTTAATCAATATTTTAATTAATCAAAACTTTAACAATTACATTTAATTATGAAAAATTATTAAAAATCTTTATGTATATTTTTTTAAAATTATTAAATACTCATTATATAATAATAATGACATAATAAATAATATAAAAATAGATTTATCAAATTATTAAAAACACCATAATTATACCATTATTTATACAAATATTTATCACATTACTTATACAAATCTTTATCATGATATTGAAATATAATTGTAATTCATTTTTTGGTATAATATATCTTATTAAAATTTTAATGATTTTTATCATAATATTTAAATATAATTGTAATTCATTTCTTTGTATAATATTTCTTATTAAAATTTTAACGTTGAATGGCATATTAACATCATGTTAATTATATTGATATAAGTGGAATGAACTTTAAACACGAGTTAAAATAAATCTCATATATATTATATTATATATATATATATATATATGATTTTTAAAATCCCTCAACTCCCAAATTATACAAATTATATTCCCAAATTAACATTTGTTTTTTCATATTAATGAAAATTACCAAAAACGTTTCTTTTGGTAAAATTAAGAAATAACAAATCCACATAAAGGCAATAACTGTTGCATTAGCAAGACAATGCTTTCTTATGAAAATGAAAGCATGAATGAAAACATTCACAATAAAAAAGTATATCATATATTAATAATATTCAAAATATTAATCCTGGAATTAGTAGTTCTTTTTCGTATTTTCCTCAAAACGAAAACCAATGAAAGAATTAACCAGACGGAGACCCATAGACATGAGTCGGTGGCATCTTCCCAATTACACTAATCTTGAAAATTGTGAACAACGAGGTAAGACGATTGCACACTAATCTTGAAAATTGCGAACACGTTACAATGTCTAACCTGTTATCTAGGTTTGGTTTAAAATGTTTGCATACTGTTCAGTTTAAAATGTTTGTATGTCTTCCCATGCGGCATTTTAGGTTTGGTGTTGTATTGTGATTTGCAGAAAAATAATAATAAAAACATGCCCAATGGCCCATCCCTGTGTGGCTAGTTTATTTAAATTACTATTCAAAACCATGTACTGCACAAAAAAAATGAAGAAATTGGTCATCATTCAGGCACAGTGTCGCACAATATATCGCAATGTGCCGTATACGGAAGGAAGCAGAACTGTGTAACTTTTGTCGAGTGTGCACTTTTCTATGCTTTTCTCAGTATTTTCTACCAGAATCCCGACTGTCCCAATCTCCATAAATAGATATCTTATGGCAGCCTACACAAGTAAGACAGACACTGACAAAATAAAACCCCCCATTGTAGAATATTGCAAACCTGTTAAAATTAAAACTAAAACTGAAAATGCTCTAATTCAATTTTAAAATATCATGGTTTCATTATTTTAATTTCCCTAAAAGTTGTAACCATGCTTATCGATGTTCATTGTTCCATGCACCTGCACCTGCACCTTTTGAAATATATTATCCTGATATTTATCTGGTGAGCTCCATCTAGTGTTACATGTGCATTAAACAATTTTCATGTAAACAAAGTAGTCTTGCAGTGGAAGATTAATTAAAACTTGGTTCATAAAGAAGAAGAATAAGTATAAGATTCTTCAAGGTATAAGGATTATAGGATAGAATTCATTAAAATAAAATGCATTTGAGGGTATTGGAAGCCTTAAAATATTTTATAAAATAAAATAATACTTTACACTCAATTTATAATAATACTAATATATGATTCCTTCCAAGGCATTAGCTAACATCCGAGGGTGTTGAAATTTACTAGCAGCTAGGCTTTGAGATTCGATGACATTTGGACCATGCGAGGAATCCGATGAGATTCGATGACATTTGGTCCATGCGAGGAATGCGATGTACATCGTGGCCACCCAAATTGGAAGCCAGTTCCATCCCATTAATAAATGGTGACAATAAAAAAGAGTGTTTTTCCATCACCGCATTCAAACCCTTCACCATGAACATATGTGTTTGAGCATGAGATATTATGTAAAATGTTTCAGCCAAATGGATGCCAAGGGTATAGAACCTATATTTGTTAATGCTCTTGCAGCGATCAGTTGGAGTCCGCTAGTAGGATGGAGTAGAAGAAGAAAAGAAGAGCAATTGGGCTCAGCGGAATGACGTGGTTTTGATCTCCTATAGACATCCGCTATCATCCTTGCTGGTTGTGGGCTCGGCACATGGAAAGGAAAGGATTCAAACACAATGCCTTGGTTTTTGATAGCTTCATTACACCAGACAGAGGAGGAGCGCAGGTTCCACAACTCAGTGCCTACTAACAATAAACAACAGTCTTTTATTTTGCTTCACACTGCCATTTAATTTCATTTTTATGATCTTTGTGTTTTGTTTGATAGTTCATAATTTATCCTTTGCTTGAAGTTTCTTTCCTAATAGCAACCGCTCTCCTCTGAAACTAGAGGAACGTCAACCATATTACTCTTCATATACAACACATGCATTGAACCACAAGAACAACCACATCTTTTCGGCAACACATATATTTTTATAAGCATGATACTAGCTATATTTACATAATGTTTGCACACTTCATAAAATCCAGGAGAACAGCAACCCACTTATTTTATTAGGTTTATCACAAAGAGGATAATAACCCACCTAGTTTTATCATTAATCAATCCCAAATGCATCGTGAAACAACAATACTTATAATTCCGTATGATGAATTAGAAACCATTTCATCAAGGTTGTATCATATATAGACACAATACGTCAATCCCTCTGGTAACTGATCACATCAACCTGACTTAATTCATGGATTCTCTATTGTGTAATAGCGACAAGCCGAGAACAAAGATATATTTTTAGTTAATTCATGGATTATCTATTGTGTAATAGCGACAAGCCGAGAACAAAGCTATACCGGAAAGAACAAATCGATAGGAAGATGGGAGTGACCAACAAGCATTTTATTGAGTTACAGATCATTTAGCAGATGCAGAGCCCAAGAGTTTATCCATCATTTGAAGCAAGACCAGCAGTGGAGCAAGTATTATTAGCCAGGCAATTACTTTTATCCAGTTAAACCTATTGGAAAACCCGTCTAGCCCCGCTTCATATCCAGTTCCTTATACAGTAGTAGATCCCACCCGTATGAGGCAGACCCTTAGTTAAACATCGTTAGTTAGGAACCTGAGATCATGCTATTCCTCATCGTATAAGATAAGAAATCGTCTGAGCTTATTTATCACCTTAGGGAAGCGTAGCGCTTAGGGATCAGAGAAGAGGCATAGGGCAGGACAACATACATGAAAAGACCACCTAAGCTCAGATGTCCTGCGGAGCGTGTTATTACGTAGATTGCACACAACTCATATATTCTTTTTATTACTGGCAAAATTCATTGAAGATTGATTAACAACTTTAATTCCTTAGGGAATCTAGGTATTTTTTGCTATATATGATGCGCTCTCAACATGTTGTCTAGTTACAGCTGTAATAGCCCCTCGACTATTCTCAATCGACCAAAACAAGGGCAAGCGTTGCCGATTGACCGAATCCGGGACAAAATACACACAATGGAAATTAAATCGCAACCAAGCAACTGTTTGAAAAAAAATAATAACAAAGCTCTTGTCTAACCCTACAAACAGTCCTCGCCACAATCAACACAATCACAGGGTTTTACCCAAAAATTCACACACGAAACACACCTAATTGTCAATGAATAGAAATCAACTTACCAGGCAAAGTCGGAAGAATAGCAGGACAACAAACAACACAAATCCCTCTGTCAAACTGAGGCATTGCAACACATATACAATGCATATGAGCGGAAACAATTCCAAAGAGTGTAAGCAAAAATTTCTGATTCTGAAAATGCGGAATAAAACTTTGATACAAAATCGAAATATGAATACCAAATAGATCATACCTCCAGCCATTGATGCTACTTGACTTGTTGTAGAAGCTTTCCCTGTTCCACAACGTTTAGCTTCCTGTACGACACTTCCAAGCTTTGCTTTCTCTTTCTTGATGGTGTAAAACTAAAGGGAATTGAGTTAGCAAGCTTGGGGACCAAACAGGGGTTTAATAGCCAAGCTTCCATCAAGCTTCTGATGGCTATGTGTCAATTGTTCCACAGATCAAGATAGAGAACGGTTGAGGGAGTTATGGACCATTCCCGAAGCTCTCAACGAGAAATCAGTTATTTAGTTAAAGAGTTTTTAATATTAATTAAGAGAGCTTACATTCTCCCACTTGGTCCATACTTCCAAACTTAATGTCTCATCTTAAAACCTATTGACAATCTGTATTAAGTAATAGATACAAGAATCATGGCGATAAGTCCTCTTATGACAAGTATTACCTTCCATGTATTACTATGTATTTATTGCTATTTTAATTTATGTGGCAACAATTTCTTAATGAATAAACCTTATGTTTAATCTTGGTCCTCATAGATGAATTTTCTCAAATTAAATTAAGGTGCACATATGTATGAGAAAAGACAGCACAGTAATTAAGAATTTCATTAAATAATATTGTCCATACAATGAGAAACTACATAATGGAACCAAGTCCCATATTCATTACATGATCCTTGAATTTAAATGGTGGCATGCCCTTAGTCAAAGGATCAGCGATCATAAACTCAGTGCTGACGTGCTCAATGACCACTTTCTTTTCTTTAACACGTTCCCGTATGGCTAAATACTTAATGTCGATGTGTTTATTTCGACTCCCACTTTTGTTGTTTTTAGCCATAAAAACAGCAGCTGAATTGTCACAATACATTCTCAATGGCTTAGAGATAGAATCCATAATTCTAAGCCCAGAAATGAAACTCTTAAGCCATACACCATGTAAATTAGCCTCAAAACAGGAGACGAACTCGGCTTCCATAGTGGAAGTGGCAATCAAGGTCTACTTGACACTCCTCCATGATACAGCTCCACCAGCCATCATAAAAATGTATCCTGATGTTGATTTGCGTGAATCAGCACATCCAGCAAAGTCAGAATCTGAGTAGCCAATTACTTCCAAATTGTCCGTCCGTCTATACATAAGCATGTAGTCTTTATTTCCTTGAAGATACCTCATTACTTTCTTTGCAGCTCTCCAGTGGTCTATACCTGGATTACTCTGATATCGTCCCAACATTCCCACAACAAATGCAATGTCAAGTCTTGTGCAGACCTGAGCATACATTAGGCTTCCGACAGCAGAAGCATATGGAATGTTCTTCATTTGTTCCCTTTCAAGGTCGTTCTTCAGGCATTGATTCAAATTGAACCTATCACCCTTCACAATGGGAGCTATACTTGGTGAACAATCCTTCATCCGAAATCTCTCTAAAATTTTATTAATATAGGTTTCCTGAGATAGACCCAAGATGCCTCGAAATCTATCTCTATGGATCTTAATGCCAATGACATAAGATGCCTCACCCATACCCTTCATATCGAAATTTTTAGAGAGAAATTGTTTCACCTCATGCAGCAAACCCTTATCATTGGTTGCCAGCAAAATGTCATCCACATATAAAACAAGAAAACAAATTTTACTCCCACTAACTATCAGGTATATACATTGATCCATAATGTTTTCCACAAAACCAAAAGAAGAAATTACATTATGGAATTTCAAATACCATTGGCGGGATGCTTGTTTTAAACCGTATAAGGATTTCTTGAGCTTGCAAACCAATTGCTCACCATCACTAGAGGGGAATCCTTCAGGTTGTTTCATGTAAACCTCCTCCTCTAGATCTCCATTTAGAAAAGCCGTTTTCACATCCATTTGATGCAACTCCAAGTCGAAATGGGCTACTAATGCCATAATAACGCGTAAGGAATCTTTCTTAGATACAGGAGAGAAAGTCTCCGTGTAGTCGATTCCTTCTTTCTGAGTGAATCCTTTAGCAACAAGTCTAGCCTTGTATCTCTCAATGTTTCCCAATGAGTCTTTCTTTGTCTTAAAGACCCATTTACATCCAATGGCTTTTGCACCATTAGGCAACTCAACAAGATCCCAGACTTCGTTACTCTTCATAGAATTCATCTCTTCCTTCATGGCATCGTACCATAATTCTGATTCTTTGCAATTCATGGCTTGTGAAAAGGACTCGGGATCATTTTCGGCTCCGATGTTATAGTCAGATTCTTGTAGATACACAACATAATCATCAGGAATTGCTAATCTCCTTGGTCTAGTAGATCTTCTTAATGTTGTATCACTATCTTCTTGAGAAGTATGTGGTTCAACTCGTTGTTCAAAAGTTCTTGGAAACTCTTGAACTACCTGATCTACTAGAATGCCGTCAACAGCTTGTGGAACTTCAACAATTGGTTGTTCAACACCAGTTTGTACTTGAGGGGTGCTGTGAACAATAACCAATCTATCACTTGAGGTGGAAGGTTGAGATTCTGAATGATCCTTCTCGGAAACTATGTTCCTGGTTAGATCGCTCCCACTGATCAAGTCATTTTCAAGAAATTTTGCATTTCTTGATTCCACAATCCTAGTGCCGTGAGATGGACAGTAAAATCTGTAACCTTTAGACCTTTCATCATATCCAATGAAATACCCACTAATGGTCCTTGGGTCCAGCTTCTTTTCTTGTGGATTATATATTCTCACTTCAGACGGGCATCCCCAAACGCGCATATGTCGCAAACTCGGTTTCCAACCTTTCAATAATTCAAATGGCGTTTTAGGAATGGCCTTGGTTGGAACTCTGTTTAATATATACACTGCCGTCTTAAGTGCTTCAGTCCACAAGGATTTAGGAAGATTGGAGCTGCTAAGCATACTCCGCACCATGTCCAACAAAGTTCGGTTTCTTCTTTCTGCTACATCGTTCGGGTCGGGTGAATTAGGCATGGTGTATTGGGCAACAATCCCATGCTCTTAAAGAAATTTTGCGAATGGCCCAGGTGCTTGTCCATCTTCAGTGTATCTACCATAATATTCTCAACCTCTATCTTATCTCACGATCTTAATTTGCTTGCCACATTGTTTCTCTACTTCAGCCTTAAAGATCTTAAAGGCATCTAATGCTTCGTTCTTATTATGAAGCATGTAGAGATACATATATCGTGAGTAATCATCTATAAAAGAAATGAAGTATCTCTGACCATGTGAGTCCATGTCTGGACTACATATATCAGTATGTATGATCTCTAATATGTCTGAACTCCTATTGGCACCTTTCTTTGACTTGTTGATCTGCTTTCCTTTTATGCAATCCACACAAGTCTCAAAATCAGTAAAATCCAGAGTATTAAGTATCCCTTCATTTACCAATCTTTTAATTCTTTCTATGGAGATATGACCTAGTCTCCGGTGCCATAATTTAGAGGAATCATCATTAATAACACATCTTTTAGTGCCAGTGTTTACATGCATTGAATCATAAGTGACATTGTTTTGTAAATTAATGCAGTAAAGACCATCAGACAAAATACCATTCCCAACATAATCAGATTTATAAAATAAACTGAAAGATATTTCTGAAAAGTTGAAGGAATATCCAAAAGGTACAAGCCTTGAAACTGAAATCAAGTTTCTAGAAAAACTTGGAACATAAAAGGTCTTTTCTAATTCTAAAACAAAACCACTACTTAATGTTAAATAGCATGTTACTATAGCTTCCACATGCGAGCCCATCTTGTTTCCTGATAAGATGCTTTGCTCACTTCCCACTGGCTTCCTTAGGCTTTGCAAACCCTGTAAGGAATTCGAAATGTGAATTGTTGATCCAGAATCAATCCACCAAGTGTTAATATTGACATTGACCATATTAGATTCATAACAAACAAACGAGATTTCTTTAAGTTCAGGGATATCACAACGAATTTCAGAGAAATTTGTAGGTTGTACAACTGCATAAAAATAAAGATCACATGCTTACGTTAAAATTTGAGACCAAATAAAATTTTCATGTTTTACCAATGTAAATTCATGCTTTAAGATTGAATCTAATGACATAAAAATTGCATGTGGGCTAAATTTTTAATTCAAGCAGATTCAAAAATATTCTTTATGATAAAACTATTAATTCATAATTCCTGTGGATAAGTTATGAATAATTCAATATTTTATCCTAATTAATTACATAAATATAATAAAAATTCCTATGGGATAAAATTTATTATATTCAGTATAATTAATTACAATTAATATTTAAATATTCTTTACGTGATCTTAATCAAACATAATATATAATATTATTTAATTAGAGATGCTGTGGCTATTCTCTAATCATTTAAAATTATATAGATCACTAAACATTATTACTTTTATGCATAAAATTAACTTGATACTAATTATGCAAATGAAATATCTATATGTATAAAACTTATATATATGTATAAAACATCACCATTATGATATAAAAGCTTAGACATCTATCCATTATCTCACAGAGAGGTATGTAAAGCAGAGCCACTCTCTTTATGCATATATATCTATTCAAATAGCAACATATTTGACCATGTATAAATATATAAATAAAGTTACCATGGTCTAATATATATATATTAACCATTAAAATATACATATATATATTTTTACTATTTGTACAACTATATCCAAGGATATCTCTTATCAATATCTCTCCACAATATATAGATATGCATTGACAAACAACTATTAACATCTTTAAGGTTTCTCATCCTTCAAATGTAAATATACACATAACACAAGTGAGATGCCTTCACAGGGTTGGCACTAAATTGCTGGCTATCACCAAGAGCATATAAGCTCTCTCTAGCCTCCAAGCTAACCCAAGCAACACAAACATACCAATCTGAAAGGTCAACAGGGTTTCCACCCAATCCATCCATGCATTAAACGCTGAAAGTGGTAGAGCATACAAGCTTCTAGCCAACAATGAAATAACAGACAACATTTTATTCTACCATGATTTAGTCAAACAACCACCAGCAGGATGCGACAGCATACAAGCTTCTAGAGCTCGGGTTCCAGCCAGCATTCAACACTAAATGTTTTTATCCTTAAAAATGCACACGCAGAGCCTTAAAAATGCTTCCAGTCAGCAAAACAAAAATACTGAACAAGTTTCTATCCTTCAAAAGGATAACACAGAGCATGCACAAAACGTTTACCCCAGCACTCAATACCAACACGATTTTATTCAATAAACAAGAAACTCAAAACATAAAACCTTTCTTTTATTCAAAACGAATGCCTTTAGAGAGAGCACAAAACCCTCTACTCATTCAATACGAAAGCATCCATTCAAACAGAGTTGCAGAGGTTCCATCCAACCCAGAAAATTGATGCCATAAGTAAAAGGAAAACATAAATTGATGCCATAAGTAAAAGGAAAACATAGAACTCCTCCAGAATCGATGGCAGCTTAATGCCTATCACCAAAATTTCCACCGAGTTTTAAATAAGTTTTTAAAGCAGCTTAAGAAAGCGAAACTAAGATGATCCCCAGCTCCAAAACGCTTTTGTTCACTTAATGTGGAGCATCGCAGATATGTCAGAAGATAAGCATTTAACCCGGCAATGGGTGAGCCAAGGAGACGCAAACGCCTCCAAAACCAATGGCTGGGCATTTCGGTCCTTCCAAAAATGAAGCTTCACGACAGAGATCAAAGCTCCCTCTACGTGAAGGCTTCCCTGAGAGCCAGCCTTCCCAGGGCTCTGCCCCTGCACGCCGCCCACAAAACTTTCCTCTCAACACATCCCTCCTGCTGCTCTAATATGCAGCAGTTAATACAGTAATACTCACGGCGTGTTCAAAATAGTGAGCAGAAGAGAGGCTGGTTCGATTCTGTCGGGGTGTTCAAAAATACAGTAATATAAAAATACAGTCTACACTCCCAATTTTCAATATGCACAGGATAACACAGTGCTCTTAATACGCATGGAGTACATGAACAATTAGATTTGAACCAACTATCAACCTAGCCACTCATAATCTCAAAACAGCAACATTAAAATCCCTTCTTTGAAGAGCTTATTGTAAACCCTACACTCCCAACCAATCCCTCTATTCATTAGAACGTTGTTGTACCAACACATCAATTCGTTTTCAAATACATAAGCAATAAATAATAAGTTTTAAGTCAGAAAACCCTTAAACAGTTCACGGGCAAGCAGAAAACCCAATATTCTTATCACAAAACGGTCAACAAGGGAATGCGACATCTACAATACCTCAACAGGCTCACGATAGAGGATAAAAATAAAAATGGATGCACAGAGAAAACTCTACAGTGGCAACTACATACAGAACACCAAGGCAGAGATAACATGCTCTGATACCAACTGTAAGCAAAAATTTCTGATTCTGAAAATGCAGAATAAAACTTTGATACAGAATCAAAATATGAATACCGAATAGATCATACCTCCAGCCATTGATGCTACTTGACTTGCTGTAGAAGCTTTCCCTGTTCCACAACGTTTAGCTTCCTGTACGGCACTTCCAAGCTTTGCTTTCTCTTTCTTGATGGTGTAAAACTGAAGGGAATTGAGTTAGCAAGCTTGGGGACCAAACAGGGGTTTAATAGCCAAGCTTCCATAAAGCTTCTGATGGCTATGTGTCAATTGTTCCACAGATCAAGATAGAGAACGGTTGAGGGAGTTATGGACCATTCCCGAAGCTCTCAATGAGAAATCAGTTATTTAGTTAAAGAGTTTTTAATATTAATTAAGAGAGCTTACAAAGAGAACAACAAACAATCCAAGTAAGTTTCTGTTTACCTCAATCGAAACCCAAGTTCCAGTCCTGTACAAGCATCAACAACCTGAAATAGCATATGAAAACACCACCAACAATCAATGCTTAGAAACACCGCAGGGACAGAGAAACCCGAATTGCAGATCAGTCCAATTTTATATCCAGGTCTCAATCCCTGCAAGGGCATCGCCACTGGATAATAACACTAGATACCAAGGCTGATAACAATGACCACCACAGAAACCAACAAAAACAATAGCAGGCGTTATCCGCAAAGACCACCCTAGAGACTAGCAAAAACAATAACATGAACGCCTAACAGAGACCACACCCCACGAAAAACCAAAGGAACTTGCAAAGCGATACCGGGAACAACTAACCTGTAGGAAATAAGACCCACCTGAGGGCACATTCAATGCCCATACCTCACATTAAATGCCCCTCCAAACTCCATTGCAATCCATGCTCCATCTGGAACAACAATCTAGAACACAAAAATTTAAAACAACCGACCTTGGCCTCCAAACTCCATAGAAGCTAGTGCTCCAACTGGCATAACATTAACATCGCATCAGGACCTAAACAAATTTATTAGCGTGAACTAGCCTGTGTCACATCATCCCACAGTAGCCACACCAAAATGACGGATGCGCTCCTTCAAAACAAAACTACCAATTGCAAGCGGAAAATATCAGTTGAGGCAGATTCAAAGTAATCACGAGATGTTGGAACAAGAGAAGTGGGAAACAGGTGGCCTGCAAAACCCAAGACCATTCTACGTCATCCCACCGCCCCTCGCGGGAAGGGAAAAACGAGGATGACGTAACAACATGCAACTAATAAAAATTCACAAAAATCATTTTTTTAAAATTTTGTTTAATAAAATAATTATTTAACTATATAATAACTATAGACCGGGAGAAAATTTATAGCTTTTAAGATCAAATTAATAAGACACACACGATACATATATGATCTCCTTAGGGGACATAAAAAGGAGCAAAGATTAAAACCTTTGGAAGGATTCTACTCATTGCATGTTGAGGGACACGTAATTCTTGGCATGAATGATACATATTTTAATAACGATCTAATGATGGTGAAGAGAACTGCAACCAGTTCAATAAGGTTATGGGGCAATTCATGTGAGGGACATGGAAGAGCTTGTCAGTTTTCTTGGCCCTTTGTGTGTTTGTACACATAAAGATTCCCATATAGTCCATTTCATTCACTTCTCGATCCATTTTAGGTCTATATACTCCAGTTCTCTAACTTCCATACACAACGCATTTGTGATTAACTAAAGAAATAAAAAAGGCAATAAAGAGGCAGGTGAATTAAGTAATAAAATAAAAGCCAAAAGGCTTAGGATGATCTGACTGTCATAGATTATGTTGGACAATTATTTTATTGATTTAAAAAACAGATAGAATGATTGCATATTTTGGAATATGGATCAAGGCAAAAGGTGTTGAGTGGAAAGGAATAAAAGCACCTGCAATGTGGCTCCCACTGGGTCAGATGTGCTCGATTTTACAACTTTTGCCACCTTTCTATACATCCTCTCCTCATCCCTCCGTCCGCCCAATGCTAATATTTGAACATTTCATATTGTTCTTTGTTGAAGGCAGCATCATCCTCCTCCTGTAGCAGGAGAATAACATGTCATATATCATGGAAAAAATTTATTGAGGGGATGAAAAGGGAATTGCTATACAAGCCAAGTGTTTGGATCTCCCGCCCTTCAAGCTCTTTGGAACAACAATTTCACCACCGTTATCTACACAAGACAGCTCAGACAAAGTAAGTTTATTTACTAGTTCCTTACTTTAATAATAGCTTAAAGGCTCAATCAGTTTTTCCCATCTTCATAAGTTTGTATGGTAGTGGATATAGGAGGATGGAAGAATTTGCAACGAAAGTTGAGCAAATATGTTCAGAGTGTCCAAGCAGAAAATATAGAAAAATGGCCTTCCAGAAGTTGTTGTGGTCTGGAGTATGTGTCTAGAAAATTTAGACTGAGAGATAACTAATGTTTTCGAATGTGTCTAGGTAATTTAGACTTTCAGATAACTACAATGTCATGCATTGAATGTATTTCCGGTACCTAGATTGCAGGGGTGAATGTCTTTGTAAAGTTGTCATTGTTTGGTCTCATCAATCGCCTTAGATCTTCAGACACCATTGCAGAAATCAGGAAATTATACCTTGAGATCAAACAAGGCAGAAAATGGGTAACATTGATAAAGTCTTATTGGTAAATATTGTGCAATTGGCTTGCCTTAAAAACCCTAGCCATTGCTTTCGTGCAATAGGATGCAATACTGACACACATTTATCTTGAGTAGTCGTGAGCCATAATCTTGTGGATTGTCAGCGACCTGTAATCAGTGTTTGTAATTGTAATTATTATATAAGAAGCCAACTGCATATTAGGGCATATGGGCGTCACTTTATAACAGAAACAAGAAGATGGAATGTGCACAATGTCCAACAATCCCGATAAAGTTGAAGATGAGGCCATGCTTTTAAGTTTGAATATAAGGGATGTGTCTATAATATAATTTATACTTTAAAAAGTTAGTGTTATTAAATATATTCATTATTTTGTTGCCTATATAGACGAAGACATAATGGTTAAGAAAAAGCTTTGTAAAATTGTACTTGTCTTGTTGTCGGATATATGCAGGATTCAACCAATAGCGAACCCTAGAAAAAGCCTGATTATAAAGATACAGTTCTTCCATGCCCAAGTGTGATAGTCTGGAGACCAAATTCTGTTACTACAACAATTACAACGTGAATCACCATCGGCATTTTTGTAAGAACTGCCAGAGGTATTGGGCTGCTGGAGGGACTCTGAGAAACGTGCCTGGAGTGCAGGTCGAAGGAAGAACACTCATAATACTGATACCCATATTAACAATAATAATACTGAAGCAGGAGACTGCACATTTAGAAACGATCGTATCAACAGTAACCATGGTCATGCACAATCCATAACTCTTTTTCCCCATTACTATCTCCTTCTCTCCGCAATTGAAAGTGATTCAACTCCTCTATACTAAGCTCTGGCTTAGAGAATTATAATAGCAATTTCTTTGCTAACGGATGTTGAAACGGTGCCAACAACTTACCAGGAATTAGGGGATGCGTTCACCCTAAGATAGGAGATGTAACAACCAATCAACCCAAATAGGATGTGGAAGTTCTGGTGATTAATACGGTAATTCCAATAGCTCATTTATTGTCGAATATGTTTGAAACAAATTTACTTAAAGAGAATTGAGCAATTATTGTAGGCCGTTTATGTAACTCTGAAGGAGCTTGGTTATGTATTTGTTGTATCGTCAAGAGGAAATGGGCACAGTGGTCAGCCCCAATGGAAGCAGAAGGGTGTAAGCCCTGAGGGCTGTTTGTAATCTCCTTTGTTATTTAACAATAAAGATACCGACACTTGCCCATGGATGTTTTTTAAAAGGGTTTTACTATGTAAAACATTTATGTTCTTCTTGTGATTGCTATTGTCTTATGTTTCTCTGTTGCTGTAAATTTACTTGTTTTTTCTTCTTCAAAACAAGTGATGTCAGAGCTTGAGTTGGAGATAGGTCTGTGGACAGAGAAACCCTGGACATAGAGGTATCAGAGTACACGTTTTGTGTGAGGCGTTGCCAACAGAAAAAAGAGCGAACCGCCATCAGAGAAAGAGTTCGCCTGTTCTGAATGAATCAGAGCTCGGGTCGGAGGTGGAAGGCCACTGGCTGATATATATAACAAAGCCATTCTATAATCACTGAGAGCGGCATTCTAAGGAGCCGCCACCGTAGAAGATCGAGCCATTCGCAGGTGGATTAGTGGCAGATCGAGTCTTTTGAGTGGAAGGTGGAAGGCCACGTGAGGGTAGAGATCCATGAGGTATATATTCTAAGGAGGGCTGCCTGAAGGGATCCGCCGTTTTCTTCAGAGTTCGGATTGTGGTGGAGGGAGGTCTCCACCATGTAAAAGGAGCCGTAGCAGCTGTTGAAGGGGTAGCCGCACAAGGTCCTGACGCAGAGAACATCCGATGACCATAAAGGAGCCGAGATTCCATCTGGGAATCAAATAATTTCTATCGGGCATTGATCTGTCTGTTATTATTCTTGGTGGAGACTTAAGAGGAGGGCCTGTTTCACTTAGTCCCAGAACCAAAGCAAGCAAGCCAAGGAGGACGCTGCTGGTGTCATCTTCTTGGACACATCGCTCAAGTGAAGACTGATGCAGAGAGAGAGAGAGCCGCCATTATGGCGCTGTGCAAAGAAAGGTGAGCCCCCATTACTGTCATTTTTGAATGCTCAAGGTTTCAGGTGGAATGAAATCGTGATTCTGAGGAATATGGCTGGTATCATTTGTTGATTTTCTTGATTGAACATGTTGTGAAGACGACTGAAGAAATCCATTGCATGAATGCCAATGTCGTTGGGCAAGACTGTCATAAAATAATTTGCTTGAAGTGATTAGTGCATGGGAATCACCTTGACAGTAGATGTGTTGCAACAAGTCAACGATGACAGTAAATTAAGTCATGGAGAGGGAAATTCATATGCATTCTAAAGAGGTCGGATCATGTGATAGTCGAGCGAGTGCTGGTGGCCAGATTTGGATTAGATCTTGAATGAAATATTCGAGGTGGAGCATTGAAGATGAGGATCTATAGAAATGTTGATGTGTTTAAAGAGTACAGGTAAGTCAAATCAAGTGTTTGAAAATATATGATGAAGGTGGGTTCAAATGCTTGGAATTTTGGAAATTAGTGCAAGGAAGTTAAGATCGAAAGGCATGTTGGGTAATGCCAAGTTGCAACGAGGGTTGTGGGCAAAAGCAGTTATGCTATATGGTAAATCATTCACCATTAATTGCAAAAGATTGGAAGATTTTAGAAGAGGTAAGAACTTGTCATCTTGTTTACTCAAATGTGAATTTTTGGTTGTGATGTTTATGTTTCTATCATCATTCTAAGTAGGATCCATATTAAATATGTAGATTTTTATTGGTTATGGCGATGGTGTTAAGGGATATAGATTGTGGGATCCTAGTGCTTACAAGATCATTATTAACAAAGATGCAGTGTTTGATGTTTCTCCTCTCATAAAATCAAACATAGTAAAAGATGAAAGGTACAAATCATGATTGATAGTAGAAGGGTACTTGGAAGGTATTGATTTTCATGAAAATTTGTGTGAGTTGTTAAGCTTATTTTTATTCATGTAGTGTTAGCACTAGTAGCAATAGCTAGATGCTAAAACAATTATTTACATGGAGAATTGGATGAGGAGATATGCATATAGAACAACCAAAAAGGTTAGTTTAGGATTGTAATAGAAGATTTGTTTGCAAGCTCAAGAAATCATTGAATGGCCTAAAACTAGAGCAGATAATGGTACAACATGTGTGATTCCTTCAAGGTGAGCCAAATTTTACAAGAAGTGAGTATAACCATTGTGTTTATGGTATAGTCATTATCTTGGTCTTATATGTTGATGATATGTTTTCTGCAAGCAAAAACATCGTCAAGATCAATAGGTTGCCTCAGTTGGCTAGGACAGTTTGATATGAAGGATCAAGGAGTAGCAAAAACAAATCTTGGGCATGGAAAAACACAGTGACAAGAAAGATGGTGAGATTTGGTTATCACAACAGGAGTATGTGGAAAAGCTGTTCAGGAAACTCGATATGAATAATGTGAAACCGATTAATAACTCTTTCGCTTTCCACCAAATATTTCTTCAACTTTATGTCCTAGTAGTAAGGAATAAATGGTTTATGTCTCATGTATCGTATGCTAGCATGAAGTGTTCAATATTAGATATTTCACATGTAGTTGGTGTTGTGAGTGGAAACAATGGAAAAATAGGTAAGGCAATGAAATGAGCCCTTCAGTATTTTAGAGGCATGACTATCACCTACATAGGTTGTGCGATCTAGTTTGAGGTTCTATTGATTCAATGTTTGCATGAGATTTAGACAAGAGGAGATCTACCTCATTTTATGTCTTGTATGAATGCAAGGGTCTATTGGGTAAATTTGGATAAGTGCGGGACAAGGGAAATATAATTGTGGAATTCAAAGTGTTGTGCATTTGGAAAATATTCCAACGTATCAAAATGGGATAAGGTATCATTTCGTAAGACATGTTACTGATCGAGGTGGAGTGGTCCATAATCGATCAAATTGTGCATACATGTTCACAAAACCAATATTGTTAGAGAAGTTGTAGTGGTGTTTGGATTTTATTGGCCTGCAAGAAAGGTGATGAAGGAACTAGGGAAAGGTATCAGTAAATTGTTGTCAAGGTGGATATTGTTGAAATGGTGCCAACAACTTACCATGAATTAGGGGATCTATTCACCATGAGATGGGATATTGTTGAATTGTGTAACAACCAATCAACCCAAACATGATGCATAAGTTCTGGTGGTTGATACGACAGTTCCAACAACTCATTTATTGTTGAATATGTTTGAAAAAAATTTACTTATATAGAATGAAACAATTATTGTAGGTAGTTTATGTAATCGTGAAGGAGTTGGGTTATATATTTGTTGTATCACCAAGAGGAAATCAACACAATGGTCATCCCCAATGAGGGAAGAAGGGTGTAAGCCCCAATGACTGTTTATAATCTCCTTTGTTATTGAACAATAAATATATCGATACTTTCCCATGGATGTTTCCTTGTAAATGGTTTTATCACGTAAAATAATTGTGTTATCCTTGTGATTGATGTCTCATGTTTCTCTGTTGATGGAAATTTACTTGTTTTTTCTTCCGCTGCACAACAACGGAACCAAATTCCTCTACAATACCTCTAAGCCATCTTGCACAACAACAGGTAGCACCTTCAATTTTGGTCTACTAAAAAATACCTAGAAATCCAAGTCCAAGGAAACCTCACTTGAAATTGATGGAATTCGGTGGATAAACATCAATGCTAACATTAAAGAAATAATTAATTAGGAAAGCAAGAGAGACATTGTATGACATTTACTTCAATGTTTTAATTTCAACCTCCTTTAATCCATACATATGAAAACAAGATGGCAAAGTTGAGCTAAAAGTTTCAATGATTTGTAATTTCAACCTCCTTTTTCATATGATCCATACATGTGAAAAGATGACAAAGTTAGGGGGTATGGCTATTAGAAAAATTAAAAATTGATCACGATATAATTTATTATATGCCTCTTATCATTTTCTTATTACTCACATTTTTTATCATTCAAAATTGTTGCTTTATTATTCACGGTTTTTAATAATACTTTCTATATTATGAATGATAATAAATTTCAAATGATTTAGTGGATCCAATCTAGATTGATCTTAACTCTAAATGTATCAAATGCCAAAAGGGATCAAATCCCTTAAAGTGCAAACTTTTCCTTAAATTTTGTATTTTAAAAAAAATTTACACCTCAAAAAATTCTCAACATTTAATAAATCCAAAATTAATAATAAATTTATACTAATTAAATTAAAATTAATAATAAATTTATACTAACTAAATAATAAATAATTTATAATAAAAATAAAGACAATCTTAACATAATTTAATAATATCATTAATTATTTATAACAAAGTTTCATTGTTTATTGAATTTTGTATAAATTAGTGAATATAAGGGAAGTTTAGCTTACGAAAAGCGGAGGTTCGACTTTAATTTGGTTGCTATCTCTTTGGGCATTTTTAAATTTTAAAAACAAAACTATTAATTATTTCATTTCTATAATGGAAACCACTTTATTGATCCCTCCCATTAATGAAGCAACCACGAATTTAATAGTAACGAGGCAATGGACTCCAACAATGTTATTTTGGTTACTCACAGAGTAGTCTATTTTTTACTTCACGGTGGGTTTTGATTGTAATTTGGTAAACCTTTTGGTAAAATCCAAATTTCTATGTGTTTAAATTATATTTTTGAATCTATAAATAGATTCAACACCCTCAAATACCTCCTTAACACCCAAATTATGTAATTTCCTATCACAACCCCAAATTTACTCAATTTTTAAAAAAAAATCTATAAGTAATTTATAACATTATTTCTTATGTCGTAGGTGTACAAGTTGGATGAGGATGAGGCACATCTCTCCATCTCTCTATCAACTGGTATAAATCGAGTTTGGGATTAATTATAAAGTTTCAGTCATTTTTGCGGAAATGAAAGATAGGTTGTATGTGACGACTATTACTTCAAGAATCAATGTCTAACATGATCTTGTTTATACTCATATTTTAAATTTCGAGTTTACCCTCTGGTTACATAATAAAAACTGTATTTTCCTTTTGGCCAATATCTACAAGATCTCCTAACCCGATCATCTTGTGCATGAATATAATTACATGGTATAAGACCCCATCTAAGTTTAATCGTTGCTTAATATAGTTTTCATGCTATAAGATCCTGGGTTATTACTCTTAGATCTAATATGTGCTTGAATTATAAAATACAACATAATTACACCCTACCTATGTTAACCTTAAACTAGGATCAAAATATAGTTCTCTACCTTATATCCTAAGGTCATATATATATTAAGATTATTAACTATAGGTTTTATTGACCTAAGTGTCGAGGTTCAAATCTTTTGTATGCTTTATACCACCACTATATTAAAAGTCGAAACGCCCAACATAAATTTATATCCTATGAAATCGTTTATACCATGGTCTTCATGCTTCATATGGCGTAGCCATAGAAGGTCTACGAAATATTTGATATGATTGCATTTCATTAATACGATGATTTGCATCGTTTACTGCAGATATGTACTGAGGTGCCAATGCGGATGTAGGTTGGTGTGGCCATGTGAAGGCATTTACGAAGGTTGGCGGTACCATCATGCTTCTCCACGTGGCTTCTTGTGCACCGTTGAAACCTTTTCTTGGGATCGTAAGCAATCTTCTCAATGTTTAAACGGACAAGGTTGATAATTATGTTATTGTTTCTTCGTGGTCTTGGGGTTATGCTGCTGTGCTGCGGAGCTCACTCTCGTTTTAATACTGCTCATATTCTTGTTGAAGTGTTATTTTATCTTCTTGGTAATGTTGTTAGCAATACTAAGCATTAACGACCTCCTTATGGAGTGCTCGCAGTGTATTACAAAGGTTTTCCCTCTGGTTTGAGTTTGTTCTTTCGGCTCTAAGTTCGATTCTTTAGTTTTTATTTTAGCTCTTTCATTCTGAGCTCTACTCTGTAATTTATATTGGTTTAGCTCTGTGACTTGGAACTTGACTCTGTGTTTTTAGTTCGGCTCTGTGACTTGGAACTTGACTCTGTGTTTTTAGTTATCCATTTCGATTTCTGGTTCAAGGAATAGCACCGTGATTCTCCTTATGGAGCTCTCACATTCTTGATGCCCGCTTCTTGAGTTTGGTTATCATTTTTAAGTATGCCCATAATGTCGTGAAGACTTGGGTAAATACAGGGCTTATGTTTGTCCTTATTACAGTGGGTTCGCATTATAATGCTTCCCAGCTAAGAGCATAAGGGTTCGCCCACCTTACTTCGGCTCTCCACTAGTAATTTCAATTCATATTTATTATTTGCAAGAGTTTATATATATAAATTTATATACATTTGATTTTAACAATGAACCTCATGTTTTTGCGCAGGTGTTCCTGCAAACCTGTAGGGGTTTGGAAGCTTAATGTATTACTGTTTGCACTTGCTCAAGTCCTCTGGTTTCGAACTGAAACAAAGAAATAATAATAATAATGGAGGGTTTGTCTCGTGGCCTTTAAGGACGACTGCAACTTCATAAGGTAAGCCACTACCCTTGCATCTTAGTTTAACATATTCTTTTTTTTTAATTTTACATGTAGTAATGTTTTAACTATTCGATACATGTACAGGGTTGGAAAAAGTAAACACCTCTGTGTTTGGGGTTTGAAGCTCGTCCAACATTCTATTCCCATTGTTAACCTTGTAAGTTAGTTCTTGCTTAAGCTTACCAATTGATTATTAACTTACCTTATAATAACCCTAACCGCACTTATTGTTCGTTTGTTTTGCATATGCTTGAATGGACATGATGACTTCGGTTGCAAATATAGGTAGGTTTTTTCTCCTTGTCTTTGCCATGGCGAAAACACTAGTTATGTTCTCTGTGCATGAATATTGATAGCCCCATGGGAAATTCTTCGCATTTGCCCAAGCATTTCAAGGTTTACCTAAGATGAGGGTGAGCCATATGACTTCCCTCATAAATTTCGACATTGGATAATACATGTAAATTTTAAAGCCCTTCGGCTCTTGTACTCTGACTTTATAAACTTGAAATCCTTTCAGCTCTTGTACTCTGACTTTATAAACTTGAAATCTTTTCAGCTCCTTGGATTATAAGACTTTTGTGAAGCTTTAGTTTCAACTGTGTTCGTTTTTCGTTTTTCGTTTTATCTATTTGTTTGGTCATTTATGATGTCTACCTATGAAATGAATCGATTTGTTTGAGTAAATATTGAACCATGCGGTTCTGTGTAAAAATAGCTTTGGTTTGTAAAAATGTTGTCTCTGTATAAATGGATTCTACTTTTGTTATCTATCTCGAATGTATATAATATTTGTATTGATATATTTTTATAATTTATTATGAACAATAGTAATATATATACTTTGGATGATAAATATACATTCATTTATCTATGGTTAAAACTATATAAACCATAGGTTTATATGTGTGAAACTCAACTCTACAAAAACTTACAATAACCATTAATAAACCAGTAGTTAAAATTTAACTTCACTATAATAATACGAGAATCTTAACACAGTTAACCTATACATAACAAAATAGGAACATTGTAAACATATACTTGATAGCATAAATCATGAGGTTAGTACATTCTAAGATACATCTATTAATCAAAATATTCAATCATTCAATGAATAACAATAATTTTGCCAATCTGTAGGAAAACAAAGGATCTAAACTAAAATGCTAAACATAAATAATTTATAAATAACCTGCCAACAATGTGCAGACGGAATCCAATCTGAAGGTCGTCGTTCCTCCCAACCAATCTTCCAGAACAACCAAGATTACTTGCTCTGAAATCCCCGATCCTGTTTGTTGGACCACAAGGAAAAATACAATTGAAACTATTTCTGTACCAACACTTAATTCTACTCTCTTACTCAACAATGATATTTTCCCTCTTCCATCCAAGCCTCCTTCCTGTCTGATGGGAATGCATACTTAACTTTGCCTAAGACTTAGGTCTCTCATGAGCCTCCTGGTCTAGAACCTCCATCTGGAGTTATGGCCTAAATTATAGGGAAGATGCTGCATGCACCTGTTGAGATATTAATTATTTGTTTTCACCACTTGGGCTTCTTGTCCAACACTTATCATTTCTCCTTGTGGGCCAGCAAACAATCTTTCAATAGCTACTCCATATTGGATTCTCCTATTTTTATTTATTTAATAATAATAATTATTCAAAATCCTCTCACAATTGTCTTTGCCCACACTTGGTCAAAATAATTGTTCAAAATTAATTAAAACAATATTACAAAGTATTTAACTTTAATTAAGGTTCTAGGGGTATTACATACACCCCCCCTTAAATATAACACCATCCTCGATGTTATTCAATCTTCCATTGTTTCTTCTTGGAATAGAATTGGATATGCCTCTCGCACATTACTTTCCAATTCCCAAGTAGCTTCTTCTAGGATAAGGTGCATCCATTGCAGCTTTACCTACCCAATGATGCGGTTCCGAAGAACAAGCTATCTCCTGTTGAGGATACACTCTGGTTCGACTTGGAACTCTCCCTCTGGTTCCACCTGAATAACATTCCAATCCACAACATGAGTAGCATCATGTACATACTTCTTTAACAAGGAAACATGAAAAAAATTATGTACTTTTATCGTAGGTGGTAATGCCAACCGATAAGCTACCAGTCCAACCCGGTCTAATATATCAAAAGGACCACAATACCTGGGTGCTAGTTTATCACATTTCCCCAATCTTAAAGAACTCTTCCTTGGTTTCACTTTTACATAAACATGATCCCCTACCTGGAACTCTCTTTGAGTTCTTTTTAAGTCTACGTAGCTCTTTTTCCTATCTTGAGCTATCTTCAAATTATGCTATACCTGTTTAACGATTAGTTCCATATCCTTTAACACTTCAGGGCCTAGCATTAATCTATCAACTGGACTACTCCAAGAAATTGGAGTGTTAAATTTTCATCCATAAATTATTTCAAATGGACTCATCTTAGCAGAATCTTGAAAATGGTTATTGTATGCAAATTCAACCAAATGTAAATAGTCTTCCCATTTTCCTGGTTTATCCATGGCATACATTCTAAGCATGTCTTCTGAGATTTGGTTTACTATTTTTGTTTGTCCATCAGTTTGAGGATGTAAAGAAGTACTGAAATTTAGTTTAGTATCTAACCCCTTAAAGAAAGCCTTCCAAAAATTTCCTGTAAACTTTGAATCTCTATAAAAAATTACTATCTTAGGTACACCATGCAATTTGAAAATTTCTTTCATAAAGATATCAACAATATGAATAGCTTTGTATGTAGATTTAACAGGAATAAAATGTGTTTCCTTACTTAACTTATCTACAACAACCACTATAGAGTCATTATGTTTAACATTTTTAGGCAAACCTGTTCTGAAGTCCATACTAATGACTTCCCATTTCCATTCAGGAATGGGTAAGGGTTGTAATAAACCTGCTGGATGTTGATGTTCAGCTTTAACTTGTTGACATTCTATGAATTTAGCTTGTATTCTGCAACTTCATTTTTCGTATTAGGCCAAAATAATTCTTTCCTCAACATGGTAATCATTTACTGGTATCCAGGGTGTCTTTTTGTTAGAATGTAATGTTTTTATTAGTACCAAATACTTCCCTACATTTTTTTTAATCATTATCTTGACTCAATTGAACCTTACAAATACGGAGAAATTCACTTGCGGTCGCCCATGTCAATCGGTCAAAATTTCGACTCTAACCTTTACAACTAGAAAATAGAAAATTAGGAAGCACGTGCAAGAGAATGTTGGTCAGTTGAGGTCATCCCTCCTCGCCCAACACAGAAGTTTTTTGCAATATCCGTCATTCCAAAATTTTTGAAAGAAGAACAAGGGAATACCCGACCCTTGTGCCGAAGAAAAGTGAACCGAAAAATTTACCTCCCCTGCGGTACAAAGAACTAGAATCACCTTCGAATCATGTAGAAGAGGTTTATGAGAATGTTGGAGAACAAGGCTGACTACAAAGCCTAGTTGATAATTTCACGGGACAAGTATCTAGATGGTGGGACACCCATTAGTCATGCATGCAAACTTGGACGATTGCATCAACATATTTCATTGAAATATTCAAAGGGAAGAAGTTAACATCTCAAGCACAAATTCAAAAGTTTGTCCAAGGATTAGACCTTGTCATGCACATAGAAAACTATGAAAAAGAGTAGAAAAAACTTGCTTACGAGGATGAAAGAGTATGGCCCCATCTGTTCCCAAGCACATTAGATGACCTTCCTAACAAATGGTATAAGTTGGAAGAAGAAATGGGAGAAATCTTAATTTGGAGAACACTTAAAGAGAATTTTATTAAGTATTTTTCATTCTCCCTTATAGAAGAATGCTTAAGAGAATTGGTCCAAGAAATAGAAAAAAATTTCAAACCATCAGAGCAACCAGTCGGTACAACCAACAAACCTAACTGACCTAACTTTGTTTGCAACATAATCATGACTACATAAAATAAGTTGGTCCATAATCCAACTCAACTGGATATGGAGAATGAGTACACCCTTTGAACAATATTTCAATGTAAAATAAATCATCCCAACATAACTCAACCAGTAAATTCGGTCTTAAAAATATCCACCAAGACCAAAGAAGAAGATGACGAGCACAAATATTTTCCTCCATCCTTCACAGAATTTAAGGTAGTTTATCGACCAATTGATGAATCAAAAGCACCAAAATGGAATAATTCTAAAATTAAAATAAAAGAAGTCGGCATCTCGACCGATGGGAAACTTAAGATGGTGGAAATAAGCAACTACTGGTCGGAACAAGAGACTACATAAATAACAAACCTATTGAAAGAGTATCAATGCGTATTTTCTTGTGACTATAAAGACTTGAAAGGCTTAGTACAAGAAATAGGAGAAATGAAGATTGACATAATGCTTGAAGCAAAACCTGTAAAGAAGCGACCTTACAAGTTATCTCATAAATACAAAGACACATTGAAGAAGAAATTGAAAACATGTTAGCCACTGATATTATATACCCTGTAGATCAGTTGAAATGGGCTAGCCCCATGGTCATGCAACCAAAGAAGCATGACCCCATGCACCTATGGATATGTGTCAACTTCAGAGGCTTAAACAAAGTTACACTTATAGATCCATTTCTAACACCATTTGTCGATGAAATTATAACGAAGTCACTGGTCACGAGTGTTACTCCTTTACAAACAAATTCTTCGGATATAATCAAGTACCCATAACAAAATAAGATCAACATAAAACAACATTTGTCTGAATTTGGATTTTTTGCATACAAGGTCATGCCTTTTGGATTGAATAATGCATCAGTTGTTTTCTCTCGAATCGTCATTAAATCCTTTCAAGAATTATTGTACAAAAATAATGGTTGTTTACTTCAATGAATGGACAATTTACACAATGCTTAAAGACCATGTACAGTGGCTCTAACTGATGCTAGAAATATGTCGACAAATCCAATTGTCCTTAAACATAAAGAAATTAATTTTTCCACGCCTATTGGAGTATTGTTGGGGCATGTCATTTGTAAAGAAGGAATTAAGGTGGACCTAGTAAAAATTAAAGTCATTATTGATCTGAAACCCATGGTAAACCCCAAACAAGTCATAATTTTTCTGGGACATACAAGATACTATAGTAAGTTCATATGACACTATTTAGATAAGAAATTACCTCTGGCAGAATTACTTAGATTAAACATTGAGTTCAAGTGGGCCCCAGAATGTGAAGAATCATTTGAGCTGCTCAAAATAAAATTGGTAGAAGCTCCAATACTCAAATTTTTGGATTGGTAAAATAAATTTCATGTCCACATCGATGCACCAGGTATTGCAGTCAGTGCAATACTCACTCATCCAAGAGATGACAAGACCGACTACCTAAACGCATATGCTAGTCATAAATTAAATAAAGCATAAAGAAACTACTCGAAAACTGAACGTGAAGGGTTAGGCATGATCTTCACATTACAAAAATACAGACACTATCTACTGGATAACCCATTCATTTTATTCACTGACAATCAAGCACTTAAATACCTAGTAAATAAATTGTTGCATCATGGTCAAGTATGTCAATGGCTTCTCTTATTCTAATATTTCAAATTTGAAATATTAGTCTGACCAGGAAAGTCGAGTGTCGGACCCGAGCACCTTTCCTGCATAGAAAATGGTGAAGAATCAATTCGGAATAGATGAAAAACTTCTCTATTCCCACCTTTTCATATTCGAGGTCGTGTAGACTGAATTAGCAGACATCGCAAAATTTCTACAGAAACGTTAAGCCCCAGCGGGAACATCAGAGAAAAAAAAGAAAATCCTAGCAATGAAAGAAGTTACTTATACATTAATTAATGGATATTTATACAAGTTAGGTCCTGACGACATACTCCATCTGCATACACTTTAGCAATGAGCGAGAAGCTATTTGCAGAAGAATCAAATTCGGGACCTGTAGATGGAAATTTTCATGCCAACGCGATTGCCATGAAAATTTTACAATCTAGACTATGGTGGCATTCACTAAATAAATATTGTAAAGAATATGTGAATAAATGTGATAAATGCCAACATATGGGTTGACTTCAACTTCTACATGAGATGCCCCTCAGTTCTGTAAACCCCAGTCTTACATTTGAGATCTGGGCAATCGACTTCAAAGACCCCTTCTCGACCACTGGTCGTTGGATGGGTGCATTGTATATTATCACCACAGTCGAATATGTAACTAAGTGGGTTGAATCAGAACCAGTTGAAGGTTGTACTAGTGAATTTGCTACCATATTTATCTATGAAGACATAATTACAAGATTTGGATTCCCACTCACTTAAATCAACGATCAGGCACACATTTCATCAATAAGACAATCAATGTAGTACTCAAATAATTTATGGTTGATCATCATAAAATTTCATCCTATCATCCACAGTCGAATGGAGCAATTAAATCATTTAACAAAAAAATGACAAAAGGCCTAACAAAAACCTGCAAAATTGAAAAAGACATATGGGATGACAACATACCTACAATCCTATGGGAATACAGAACAACATACAAGAGATCAATGATTCAGACACCGTTCAAGTTAGTATATGATCAAGAAGCAGGCGTCCCTCTAAACTTCAAGCAATGAGCTCTAGTCATTGCTCAAGTATTGCACCTAGACATTGTTCAAGCTACACAAGACAAAGTGTTTGATCTGCAGAAGTTAAAGAACAAATAATGATCGCTATCAATCATCAAGAAGTTCAAAAACTAGAGCAAAAAGCATAGCATGATAGAAATATTAAAAGGAAGGATATCTCAGTCCATGATTTAGTACTTCTATATAACAATTGAATAAAAGGAAAACCTAAAACTCTCGAGACTGGTTGGTTGGGACCTTATATTGTTGAAGAACTTAACAATAATGGTTCATTCAAGTTAAAAACACAGCAAGGTTGAGTTTTCAAAAAGGTCATGAATGGAGCAAGGTCGAGTTTTCAAAAAGGTCGTGAATGGAGCCAAATCAAAGCATTCCATCCTTGAAACCTGAAAGAAAAAAGACAAATATAAGAAAATGGACACCTGAGTTATAGATAAAGAGAGAAGAGACTAGAACAAGCAATTTGTCTCCGCGACAACAAACGCATGATGACAGTAGAGGATAATCTAGGATCCGATGAGAGTATGATCGCGAGCATAGACCATCAAGTGAGCCGATGGGCTCACGAGTGAAGCTTCCCTCGCAATTTTCCTCAAGCATGTGAAATAGTTGTCCACCACCAAAATCATCATTAATGCATTCACCCAACCACATTGAATACACACCAAAATATGTGCCTATAAATATACCGGATCTTGAAGACTCATGGTTTAATTTCTACACAAAGCTGGAAAGAGCACATTCCATTATGAAAATGACAAAGTTTCAACTCAAGACCTCTATTGTTGACTACAAGAAACCAACCATGGCACCCAAGAAGAACACAACAAAAACCAAAGTGAAAGCAGCAGAGGAAAAAGCAAGAACCATCCTGGAAAAAGTCGCCATGACCCTGTTGAAAGCTTGACTACATAGAATTAAAAAGGAAAAAACTGATGAACAAAACTGGGAAAATAAATATGCATAATTTAAAGCATGGGGGATTGAGGGTACTTAATAGAGAGAATGATCCAGTAAGCTAGAAACCAAAAATATCAGAGAATACCTAGGAGTGTCATTGATGCATTCTGTTAGGTACCTTAAAGACATAATTGTGAATTTCATCATCAGTCGATACCACAATGGTAAGATTTGTATTGATGAACCCATCCCTATTAGCGAATCTCTTATTGCTCAAATCATGGGTTTGTTAAACAAGGGAGCATCTATTCTAGCGACGACCAACCCATTGAATTTGGTAAAACAATTCACCGGCATGGAACAGGGAAAGAACTCGAGGGGCCTAATAATTAGCAAAGTATTGTATGATGATTTCAAATGGGCAACCATAATAATAACCCCATGTATTACAAGCTCAAGTAGGCCATCTGAATTGACGCTTGATATGTTGGAAGCAGTCCGACAGATCGTCTATGATGCAAAAAAAATTAATTGGGCAAAAAATATCGCACAAATAGTTAAAACTAATTGTGTGAAATGCCAGGATTCAGCGTAAGTAGTTCGATTCCCATTGTTGCTAATATGGATATTAATGGCGAAAATAAGTCCATTTGGTGAAGCAGAGTTCACCAATACAAGACCACCAATGAAGAAACAATTTAAGATATTTGCACCAAAAGGGAGTGCATAGGCCAACAAAGAAAAAGTCTACTTAGAAAATTGGTTCCAAGTCATCAAGAACAAGTGTCCTCAAGGGAAGGTACCTCAAAATGTCCAACATAGTATTCCTCAAGAGATGCATATTGAGCTTTGTCTTGACCATACCAAAATATGGTACATGCAGGGAAAAATAGGTGAACAACCACTAGAACTTTATTACCACCACAATATTGAAGAAATGTTCACTGATTTAGCAAAGAAATTAAACTTTATATTTCATGTGTTAGCCATAACTTATTATAAGCAGTGGCAGTTGTTAGAACCAATAACTAATGGAGAAATAGAAGAACGGAAATAAACAACTCTTTACATCACATATTTCAGGCTAGACAATCAAGTCGACAACCAATTGGAAATTGTATCCGTCGGAGGTCACATCAACAAAAATGTCACCGAACCGATGGGAGAGATGATTGAGGAAGACAACGAAGAACCTCTACTTAAAGACGTAGTCAAACCTACTTTTGAAGAGCATCGACAAAAAGAATAAGTAGAACAATTGAACCAACAAATACTTACATTTCAATAGGACATTAGAGGAAAAGCGACCAGACAACAAGTAAAGAAGAGAAAGCAACTTCTTTTGTAAAACACAGAAGATGACCTCAATAATCTCAGAGAGCGGGCTAGGAGGGTTATAAAAGAAGCCTCCAAAAACAACATCACAATAAATATTCAGATCCAAAAGTAGTATGGACATAGCCATCTAGCACAGTCAACAACCACAAAGGCATCCACCGCAGCATTGGCCTCATCACCAATGAAACTTAAGATTACTAGCAAGACACATGAATAAAATCATGTCAAAGTATCCGATGAGTCTCCACCACCCTCTCCAACCCAAGTCAAACAAGAACAATCACGGACTTTACCACCTGTATCGTCTGAAGAAGGTATGTCACCAAAGATATCACACTTCATTAAAAATATTCAAACTTACTTACCACATTTACAAATTTTAACCTAGATAAATCCAATTTTGGAAACATTAGTTCCTCCTGAGCAATTACATGTCCTACTAGAAACCTCCCCTGCCAAGAAAACCTTGAAGAAAACAAAACACCCAGCCACACTTAATACTCCATGCCCCCCTTTGACTTTTTTCACCATCCCCTCTAGCCCTTATCATACAACTGTCCACACTTTTCTCTTGGATCCCCTCCCTTCACCATCAACCCCTCCTGCAACACAATCTACAAGTTCCCCATTGGTTGAAGCTATGACTATACCAATACCTCTAACACTAAGTGTTCCTCTGTCTCATTCTTCATTCATCACATATCCCCTCGTTGCATCATTACCTTTGTCGACCACAAATGAAGCCACTATTATGACCACTACACTTTCCTTTTCCAATGGTGGATATATCTATCAGATCCCTTTTATCTTTTTCCACCACACCTCCATCAACCATCTTGACTACAACCCCACCTTCATCAAATCCTCCTACAGTTATCACTTCTCCATTGACTATAGTCACCACGATTGTTTCTATCACGACTTCTCCTACCACCACTATTCTTGTGTCAACCACTACTATGCCAACCAATTCTACACCAATGAAGACGATGACCACAACACACCAGACAATGCCAACACCAAATACATACAAGAAGAAAAGATCCAAGAAAAGTAGCAAGAACATAAAGTCAAAAACTCCTTCACAGAACTATATGCCAATTACACCAGTATCAATATCCTCATTAACAAAAGAACTATTTGTCCCAACCAAGGCATCAAACCAAGAGTTGGACGACATTATCAAAGCTTCCTCTAAAAAAGAGGAAAAATATGGTTGGAAGATATCATAAAACTTAAAAACATGAAAGAAGAACAAGACCACATGGATAATTTGCTCAAAAAAAGAAGGGAATATCATCAGACCCCTTCCAGAAGTTCAATCAAACAAAACAATAAACAGATTATAGAACATGGTGGAAACTATTTTAGATATATTACAACAAGCCCATGCACAAGTATCATAGCAGCAACAAGATGAAACAGGTTTCCTCATGATCGACTAGTTTCACAAGTTTGAAGAAAAAGACACATAATTAAATGAATATGAAGCTAAAGCAACATGAGTATCCCTAGTCCTAAATAATTGACATACTTACTATGGGAAAATTTGTGTGGAACTCCAGACTATATAGACCAATTTGTTATAATTGTGTACTAGACAAAGTTCATCATATCCAACCACAAAACAAATGATTAAAGAATAGTTGGTTATGGAGCATCAATGCCAAGACGATTTAAGAAAAAAAAGAACACCAGTGCTTCACCGAGGGGAAAAGAGCACAAGAAGAAGTCAACTGACTTACCACTACAATATATAGAATGATGAGGGCTATTGAACTACATCATCATAATTTTGGATCAAATCTTCAAGGCATATTGAATAAGCCCCCTCAATTCAAGTGTTTTCATCTCTTTGAACTCACAATAGTTACAACAGATATCATGTTTGTGCTTGCCAATTGGGACCAATTCCGAGACTGCCTTGCTCTATCTACTCCAGCAATCATCAAAGCCTATGTTTCTTGTATTCCTCTAAGAGAAGCATCTAGATCCCAACAACCATAAGTCAACTAATTTCTATTGTAAGTTTTGACAAAATTTTGTAAATTTTTGTTTTATCTCCCTATTCTCTTTGGGACGAAGAAATATTTTCAGGTGGGGAAGATGTTAGAGGAGCCTAGTAGGCCAACCAACTAGGTCCTCTTGACTGAATAGATATTAGTCGGATCAGTCAGTCAATTCAGTTAAGCTAACCAACCAGATGGTTAGGAAGTTATAATTGTTTAACTACTTATATGCACTATATATTAGGATGGTGAGCTAGGAGATGGACGAATACTTCTTGTACATGATGATATCATAATATAAGACAACATGTTGCTTATGTCACCATTACTTGCATTCTTCCTCATACCTTTATGCATATATGTATATTGTATCATGTTATGTATTGCTATGCTACTAGTAACCTCATGTAATTCCTTACATTACAACAATACTTCTGATTTTTCAACTAGTGCATCTTGATATTTTTTATTTTTTGGTTAAAAGTTAACCTTCTCAATTATATGGTTTTGATTTGCCTTCAAGGTTTTTTTTCTAATGGAGTAGTTATTCAGTGATTGGAAAATTTGGCCAAAGGCCAATGATTTTGTTTCCAAAGGCAATCAAGTTTAACTAAAGATCAAACAAAAGCGAACCCATAATATCGTTGGGGTTCGATGCCAATGTAATGGACCAAATAAATTCATATAATGAATATACAAAATGAACAAGATAATAAATGTAATGTATTGAATATATAATATGAGAGATTGATGATTGCAATAGCATGTGAGTTTTGTCACAAGTATACATTGAATGGTCACATTCATGAATATACATGTATTTTAGACATGTGACCTTTGCATATTCATATTATTACTATTTTACTATTATATGTACTTTATGTTTGTTACAGAGGTTACAACAATCAAGTTGCATAAGAGAGAGGTTGTAAAAGTAGTGTTAGCTCTTATAGTAGTAGAGTTGCAAGGGGATGTTGTTACAACAAAGGTAGCAATGCAGTAGATGAATGTGGGAGATGTTAATTCCCATAATGTTATGTGTGGTGATGGTGTTGAAATGATGAAGAGCGATGGGAGTAGAAAAGTGGAAGATGGCCATAAAGTCAATATGTTCATAATGAAGGAGAAGAAAATGAAACAATAGAAGTGACAACAAGTTGAAGATAATTCCAATGATAGAGAAGTTGCAATGAAGGAAGAGAAGGATGAGGAGATAATTGAACACCAAACATTGGTGGTGTTCACTGGAGATCATGGTAATGGTACATGAGAGGTATGGTGTGTAGGTAGTCATCACCACTTAGTGAGAGAAGGTTGAGGTATTGATCCCCATTAAGTGAAATTTGCAACAATTGGTAGATGTCGACGAGTAGGAGCATGTGATAGAATAAATGATGTTGTTGATGCTAATACAAACTAGGAAAAGAATATACAAAGGTTGAACATAGGTGTGAGGAATCACCTACCAGGAGAATCTAATATAGGATCATCCCTCACGAAGTAAGTGATCTTATATGTAAAGTGAATCTATAGGTAGGTTTGGAAGATGTAGATGAAATTCTAGTCAAAATGTCAGGACTTGGGAATGGCCACATCACCATAGGTTTTTGTTTTAATGGTGGTTGACTGTATTTGGATAGATAATGAAAATTGAGTAACTTGGAATCCTTTGAACTATTTGCATGCATATGAAGTTGAATTAATAAAATCTAAGATATGGATTTTGTAGTTTGAATCAATACATATAGATGTGTACCTCCAATATTATTTGTGTATGCATTTAACCAAGTATTGCATACATTTTAAAAATCTCTAGTCATTTGTTTGACCACATATATCAAACTATCAAAAGTTAAATAGATGAAGGATTGGGGACTAAAGTGGTTTCTATTCCAGATGATACCATGGAGCCAATCTATTGACATCGAAATATCATAGGTTTGTAGTACCTAAAAGAGGGGGTACATTGATAAGTCAACTCTCATTTCATAATCCTTGAGGTGGGACCCACTCTATGTTATAGCATTTTAAAAGAGACTAATGCTAAAAACCCCTACATTCTTCTTACATATCCAAAAATGTAAAAGATTCTTTAAAAAAAATCAATTTTGGCTTGCATATGAGGGTTGTCAGTTAGCAACATGAATATCTATGTGTTATGCCTTAGCAACACACATATACCTCTTAAAAATAAAAATAAAAACACATGTGCTCACACATGTGTTTTGGGTGATCAGAGGTAATTTCTAGTCCACATGGACTTAGTTACACCCAACCCAACTCCCTAAACCACTTTTCCCAATCATAACAAAAAGTCCTAATTGTGAAGGACGTGACCAAGACCATCATTGTACTTACATGTTGGAGGATTGGAATTTGATTGCCCTAGGATTTTATAGTGCATCTCCCCTCAAAATTCCCTTTGTTATGAGTTTCTCTCTTTCCTTGAGTGAGTGGGGACTTTGATTTCCTATAGTCAACCCCTTTTATTTCTAGAGTAAGCAAGAGAGTGGATGAATACCTATTAGTGGCCCAGGGAAGGAGAATCCAGGCTAGTGATGGAGGTATTGCATTGAGGACTTATGTGACATATTATCCTTGTTTTCATCTCTTTATTTTACATATAGGATCACTCTTCTTTCCCTCCCACAAAATATCGTTGTTCAATGTGGGATTCATTACATATGGAATTTTAGTAAGAATTGGTTATAACCTGAGTAAATCAATTTTCTTAGTTAATTACAAGTTTATATGGCAACAATTCTCCAATCATCATGCCCCCCATACTAGGGAAAGCTATACTCCCTTGCGGAATGTTAGAACTTGGGAAAGTTGTAGTCCCTACTAAGGAGATCGATAAGGGAATATGCCCTCCAAATGGGAATGCATTGAAGGGTATCGATGTGTTTCTTTCCAACATGTTATGAGCTACTCCAAAAGGATTGTTGTGTTAAATTTTCAGAATTTACTTCAATCTGATCTAGGATCTTAACTGAGAGAACAACATGTATAGCATATCTACAGCATATTAATCATGGACACAATAATGCAGGCACACAAGAGACACAGAGTTTACTTGGGGAAAACCATAAAGGTGAAAAACCCCAATAACTTCCTCAGAGATAGATAGAGCAATGAAACAACCAGAATACAAGAGATAGTCTTCTCCTATCAGCAGAGCCTCCTCCTCCACAAGTGTGCCACTCTCCAAAGTGTGAGTGAGTGAATAGAATCATAAAATAGAGATCTCCCGATCTCTATTTATACTAGACTTGACTTGCCTAATAACCTTTACTAGGTCGGCCTTAACTTAACCACATAACACAATGCTGACTGGGACGACACCCAATAGGGTGGTCTAATAACCCTTTGACCCACATGGCCGACCCCCACTAGGGTGGTCTAATAACCCATCAAGTATAAGTTACGACACTTACAATATAAATGACGACACTTCCGTATAGAGGAATAATAAAATCTATATAGGAATACAACCACTTCCGTATAGAGGAATAATAACATCTCTATAGGAATACAATATACATATATGTGAAATACATTCTGAAGTTACATATACATCAACACTCCCTCTTAACTAGGAAGGTATTTCTCGACACAGGTCTTCTAGCACAAGTCATCTTCTCTGGATCATCGTCACTGGATAATCGTCATCGAGTCATCATCATCATCACTGCTGTTGCTATCTCAATCAATCTCTGAATCTACTCATCATAGGAAGTTCTACAAAGCCAGTCCTTTTTCATATTGGATGTAGGCCCACCACCTGCAGGTCTTCATCATCACTGGCCATATTGTGGAATCCTCAGGACTTATTATGTGAGTCAACAAAAACTCGAAAGAGCATGCCAGGACTGATTACGAGAACACAGCTCAACCTATCGGATCTCCTTGGACCTTTTACATGCTACTGCACAACCTGTCCACAGCCACAGAGTATCACGAAGCACAACCTAGATGCACACACACAGCACTTACTCTCACTGGCATGGGAGGACCAACCTACCACCATCCGTGAAAGGCTCACAGCACTTACATCAACGACCATGGGAGAACACATCTGCCACCATGTCAAAAAGGCTCTACACTTACATCAACGCACATGGGAGAACACATCTACTACCATGTCGGAAAGGATCTGCACTTACATCAACGCACATGGGAGAACACATCTACCACCATGTCGAAAAGGAACTATGCATCTGTGTCTTCGAAACTCATGACACATAATCCAACTGGTTATGTAATGTATCCACCTGATACATATGATCATCCTGATCATCATCATAGCATCATCCTGATGCATATCATCTAGAGTATCATCCTGATACTCATCACTGCATCGTCTTGATGCATATCTAGAGAAACATCCTAAAGCTCATCATCCATAATCATCCCGATCATACAATGCATATACCTGATGCATACCTAGTATCTACCTGATACATATCATCATTCATGATCCACCTGATCATATAATGTATCATCTTAATACATACACAGATACATGATCCACATAATGTATCCACCTGATATATATATCAACACACATGATCTACCTAATCATACACAATATCCACCTAATACATATACAGATACATGGTCCAAGCATCCAACATGATGCATATACAAATACATATAAATGATCCAACTGATCATATCCAGCATCATCCTGATGCATATACAGAGTAGTAACTGGAGCATCGTCTTGATGCTCATCATCCAGCGCTTACATCCACAGCCATGTGAAGGATCCTCCTTCCAACATGCTTGGAATGGCTTCTGCAAATGTGTCCATCACTTCTTCCTCGAAGTGTCATCAATTTGAAGAACACCAAGCCTCTCTCTGAAGTACCCGAACTTCACTCTGGCTAGTGGTTTCGTCAGCACATCTGCAATCTGCTCGTCCGTCGCAACATATAGGAGCTTCACTGCTCCTCTCTGCGCCATATCCCTGATATAGTGATATTTGATCTCTATGTGTTTCGACCTGTCATGAAACACTGGGTTCTCAAACAGCTTCACACAACTCTGGTTATCACAGAAGATGCCAGTAGCATCCAACAGGAGATCAAATAACTTAGACAATAGCTTCCGAAGCCATACTGCCTCACAACTAGCCAAACAGGCTACAACATACTCTACCTCGGCTGTACTCAGTGCTACGCAGTACTGCTTCCTGCTAAACCAAGAGATCACACCTGATCCCATACTGAAGCAGCACCCAGAAGTGCTCTTCCTATCTGCAGCACTGCCTGCCCTATCTGAATCAACATAGCCCTGCAAGTTAAACTTTTGATTCGCATCATACTTGAGCCCATAATCAACTGTACCCTTCAGGTACCTCAGAATATGCTTTACAGCAACCAGGTGAACACCTCTGGGATCCGTCAGGCTGGCTCAATGTTTTCACCGCAAAGAAAATATCTGGTCTCGTGTTCATCAGGTACATCAAGGACCCAATCATCTGACGATACACAGTGACATCAACCGGATTAGATGAAGCATCACACAGAAGCTTCAGGTTCGATGCCATAGGTGTGGCCATGGCCTTGCAGTTCATCATCCCGAACCTCTTCAGGATCTCTACCGCATACTTCCCTCGTCCAAGGAAGATTCCATCTACACTCTACCACACCTCCATATCTAGAAAGTGGTGCATCATCCCCAAGTTCTTCATCTCAAACTTGGCAACAAGCTTCCACTACGTGTCGGCAATCAATCTATCTTCACCTGTGATAAACAGGTCATCCGCATACAAAAGTAGTGTCACTGGATTTCCTTCCTCAACCTTGTAGTAAAGGTTGGAATCCGCTTTACTCTTGGTAAAGCCCAAACTGGATAGAAAGCTATCTATCCTACCATACCAAGTTCTGCACATATATGACTCCCTGTCATGTGTCTCAGAACCAAGTGGCTGCTCCACATACACTTCTTCTTCAACTACACCATTCAAGAAGGCTGTCTTGAAATCCATCTGGTGTATCTTCCACTTCATCACTGTAGCCAAAGCAAGTACTGATATGATGGAAGTGTATCTGGCTACAGGAGCAAAAGTCTCTATGCTACCACCTACGGCATGCTTGATCTTGTAGATCCTCTTGCAAGTCACTACAGACTACCCTTCAGGTCTTGGGACCGCATCCCAAACATCTTCATGATCGACTTGTACTCCTCGATCATGGAATTCTTCCCAGATCCTGGGAACTTCAATATCTTCAATATTTTCAATAGATAACTTTGTTGTTAAACAAATGTTGTAGTCCTTCTTTTGTAGGTGATGGTATACGATCTTTCCTACACAACAAGTTAAATTGCATGATTAGAAAACATCTCATAGTTTTCAGAACAAATTCTTACACATAAAGAAATATGTCATACAGTCATGCAATTATCTTAGCCAATGCTTCAATACAACATTTATCCATATCCCGTAACTTTCTAGATGCCTTCCAATCTCTACCAGAACATTGTTAAGAGTGTGCACAACTCCTAACATGTCAGCAAAGAGGTTTCATTCTAGATAAGTAGCAATGGAATGTTGTGCAGTGCCATAGGCCACTTACCCATGTATATTAGTAGTATACGATTCATCAATGCAACTATTCTAATATGCATAATCCACAACCTAATTCTAGGAACATAAGCATATACATCATTGAACAACATTATGTAAGAAATGACAATTCAAATACTTATCTTTGTTTGGTTGCTAGGTGGACTCCCTCTGAATCTTTGCAACTCCATTCTGATGTGGATTGTGAGAAGTGGTCAACTCCCTCTGAATATCTGCATCCTTGCAGAAACCACTGAAGTGTGCTCCTTTGCTTTCTTGCAGGAACAACTGGAGTGTGCTCCTTCTTAATCTTTGCTTCCTGGATTACCTTATATCCATCCTTAATCACTATGCATGCTTATTAGTATCATCATTGTGTTATCCTTGAGGTCTCATACATAATCACACATTTATTAGTATAATCTTAATACTATCAAAACACAATAATCTTAAACATGTATAGTCATGATCATTCATAGATAATAAACATTAGTATTCAAGGTTTCAGGGAAGTCTTCTTTTACTCATGCATATTCTTATTTGATCATAGGACTTTTTTGATTAGTTAAATCATCAATGCATAAACCCGTGATTACTCAAACCTATAACTTCATGATTCTTCTGGTTAGTCATATCATCAATTATGGTAAGAAACATAATAAGTATACAACCATGACTATTCAAACCTATGACTTCATGAATAATCATTATAACAACACAACAATATAAGATCCTAAGACAAGGTAGGATTCTAGCTTGATATAGGAAAAACATACTTGGATCAGCATGCTAGCTAGTTATGTCTAACATACCTGCATAATGTCTTCTGGTTCTCTTCAGTGACTTGTGCTAGTAACCTGCATGTCTCATAAGTTAGCCATTGTAGAACCAAGTTATACATACCTCGTAAGTAGATCTTCTATGTGATCCATGACAATGGATGAATCTTTGTCTTCATGTCATCATGATCATATGTTCTTGAACTAGAACATGATTTGGCTTTCTTGGTGTACCTTTCATGTTAGCGGACAACATAAACCTCATACAACACCATAATGCATTAGTACAATCATAAGTGTCAACACCATAATGAATGCATTCAAGATTGTTCTAACCGTAATAACATGAAGACAAACATATCATAAACTAAATCATGAACAAATCTTGAGACATACTAGGATGAGTCATACCTGTCGAGATTGCTTGTAATCTTCTTATGTAAGGCCTTATCCTCATCTCCCTCTGAAATAGGAACTTCTTCACTTATGCAGGTGACCAATCCATCCTCTTCTAGGATTAACCCAATCCACTTGATTTGCAGGAACTGGATCTGGAGCTGTAATAGGGTTTGTTAGGGAAACCCCAAAAATTCAATCTTTGAATTTCAAACTTCTGAAAGGATAGAAATATGCGCCTTGATGAGCTGATCAAGCTGGTATATTCAGAATTTGAAAACTGCAAAGTTTCACTCCTCAATTTTTCCTTTGAAACTTCTGGATTCACTAGACGTGACCCCGAACTGGGGTATGATGAAGCCCACTCTTCTTCCCAATCAAAAGGTTTGATCCAAAGCTCTAAGCTTCTATTTTTATGAGGAGCTTCCAGCCGTGGTCACAAATTTCAAAAATTCCCATTTTTGCAGAAGCCCTAATTTTCCATTTTTCTAATCAAAGTCCCAAACTAGGGTCTGATCAAGCCCGGCCTTTTTCCCAACCAAAAATTCTGATCTTCGTCTCTAGATTTCAATTTTTATGAGTATCATTCAGCCGTGGTCTCTGATTACAAAAATTCCAACTTTACCCGAAACCCTAAATTCCGGAAGCCATGAATGAAGGTGCTCAAAAATAATTCTGTTTTGACAGAAATATGTACCTAATTGTTTCTAGTGTAACTCTGAACTTTTCGATCCATAGGGTCTGAAAACATTTCCTGAGATAGACCAACCTGTCATCTTTCCATCCCGACAGGTCTGACCTCAATTGGATTCTTTGAGAGAGATTTATTCCAAGTGTCGCAACGTGACCTATTTATGGGATAATACAGGCGAGCAAACTTGTACGGTGTTCCACGTGTCACTGGTTCAACTTCGGCCTCGGAAAACATTTCTTCGGATAGTACAGTCTATGTACTACTTGTCACTTTTTATGAAATTGCATTTGGAGGTTCCTAGCCCAAGTTATGACCTTTTTTCCAAGGTCACCTGTTTTTTACTCAGATCTGGAAGAGGCAGAAACCCTATATTGTACATATCATAAATCACAAAGTACAACGAATTAGAGGTTGTCCTTTGGACAAAAGGTACATGGGGATCTTATCTTCGACCTGTAAAAGTTTCAGATCTGAAAACTTCGCCAAAATGGATTTATAGCGAAAGTGCTACGATTACTGGTTTTTTTCTATATCAAGCCCTAGCATCGTAAGTTCAACAAGTGTCATACATGCCATATCATGCCTTCTTTCAGGCTAGCTCTGATACCATGTTAAATTTTCAAAATTTACTTCAATATGATCTAGGATCTTAACTAAGAGAACAACATGTACAGCATATCTACAGCATATTAATCATGGACACAATAATGCAAGCACACAAGAGACACAGAGTTTACTTGGGGAAAACCATAAAGGTGAAAAACCCCAATAACTTCCTCAGAGATAGATAGAGCAATGATACAACCAGAATACAAGAGATAGTCTTCTCCTAGCAGCAGAGCCTCCTCCTCCACAAGTGCGCCACTCTCCAAAGTGTGAGTGAGTGAATAGAATCATAAAATAGAGATCTCCCGATCTCTATTTATACTAGACTTGACTTTCCTAATAACCTTTACTAGGTCGGCCTTAACTTAACCACATAACAAAATGCTGATTGGGCTGACACCCAATAGGGTGGTCTAATAACCCATCAAGTATAAGTTACGACACTTACAATATAAATGACGACACTTCCGTATAGAGGAATAATAACATCTCTATAGGAATACAACCACTTCCGTATAGAGGAATAATAACATCTCTATAGGAATACAACCACTTCCGTATAGAGGAATAATAACATCTCTATAGGAATACAATATACATATATGTGAAATACATTCCGAAGTTACATATACATCAACATGTTGATGGTCATGTGTGGCATTCCAGCTAATGGAATCCCAAAATAAAAGGTATTTCTACCCTGAGTTATGGGTGTCGCAGTTCCTACACTACTATCAGGAGTAGCGAATGGAAAACGATTATGTGCTATAATGCTATACATTGTAGGGTTCACTTCACTCATGAGAGTGCTAGAAATAGGAGTTGAGGTGACCCCAACTCCTGTAATGCCACCAAAATCACTCATATTTACAACTTGGTATAATGGATATGATTGTGCAATGTGGCTTCGACTGTCAAAACCAAGTGTTTCAAAGAATGAAGGATGTGTGTGACTAGTCAAAATATGCTAAACCTGTGGTGTCGATCAAATCCTCGATCTCAACTGGACTAAGTTTTTCAGATATCGGGGGAGATGGATTCTCAATAGTAATCTCGGTAGGAATTTCAGAGTCCTTGAAGATCTTCCTTATAATGGTTCATCTAAAATGCTAAGTCCCTCCTCTCTTTCCTCTTCTACAAGGTTGTTTGCGATTGATGGGTTGTCTTCGTTAAGCTCCTAAGGGGTGGGTTTCAGATTATATATCATATGCCTCTTTGAAAGAAACTCCACCCTCTTAGGTGAGAGGTCTCTAGTCCCTCTAAACCTACGAAAAATTTGGTCGACCAGCTTGACTCAAAATGGAAGATCCTTTCAATGTATTAATGAACCAAATCCACACCACTAGAAAAATAATTCCTATAAGATACAATCAAGCAATTTTCTCTCCCAAAGACAATTCAATGGAGAGATGAAGCAGGGCCTTCCAAAGGTCAACTTGGAATGATCAGGTTTCAATTCCAACCAACTAAGTTGAGGGGTATATTTATGGTAACCTTCATGCAACAATCACTCAAGGTGCAAGTTCCCTCATTAAGATCAGCACCCTCTAGGGGAGCTAAGGTGAAGATTATGCATCTTTCTTAGGTACCACAATCACTTCCCACTTCCAATCACTTGGGAGAATCCTAGGATAGGAAACTAAGGATACACTTCACAATTAGTAGCCAGGTGGAACAATCCTGGGTCATGTTATCAACGTATGGACAGGAAATATACGACACAAGTCCTAGACCCAAATAATCTACTAAATTTGTGTCACCGTGAGGACTTTCCAATCCAACCAAAACCCCTAAACATGCGAAATCCTAGTAAATGAAAGGAGGGGGGATAATCCGTCAGCAACACCTAGCTTGACCTCATGATTGACGCATGTGTTAGATGTGATTTCCCAGCAAGTACTTCTTGCTACTAATGGGTTTTATCACTCTCTAGTTTTGTTTGTTTTACGAGGCCTTGGATAATTTACTCTCCAATCCTACAACCAAGGCCCTAAGACCTATATTCTTGTTGGTTTTGAGAAATAAAATAAGCCTAGTTCTTTTAGCTTGAATTGCATTTAAAAGACCATTTTTCTTTCAATTAGGAAAAACAAGGAAAGTAAATTGTTCACAAGATGCAAAAATTATTTCTCGATATTAAAAATATTTAATCAACACTCACTTTTTCATTCTTCATTGTCCCTGTATCTAATGAAACTTTGTAATATAGGCATAATCACTCAATCAAGCAAATAGTCAAATTCGCTATGTTTTGACTTTTCATAATCATAAAAAATCTTTAAATGCAAAAATGAAGAATGCAAGCAATAAACCTATACTAGAATGCTATAAATATTTCATGCAAATGTAAACCAAAGACTCTACCTATAATGCAAGAGCACTATAACAAATGATGCAACTTCATACTATGATACTCTTATAGCCAAGAAAATCCTTTTGATTACTTAAGCAAGCCAACTTACCAAAAACAAGAATGTTTTGGCAATCCAGCCTATTGTGCTTTTAAACAATTAAATAAATGACTTTTCAAGTGTTGCGTGAACCAATCTTGCTATGCAAGGAACCTTCTGTGACCATGTAAAAATGAGAAAATTTCACACAAACAACCCTGACAACCAAGACTATACACTCAGAAAAGGGTAAGCATTGGTTGCTAACCAACAAGTAGCATATGTATGCGCTTTACCCTAAGTCAAGTTGTATACATCCATGACTATTCAGAAAGAAGCTCACGTATGTACGCTACTATAACTATAAACAACCCGTGTACGAAAGGCTATATGATGGGTAAATTATAGAAAAAATCAATTTTCTATGACAATGAGGCAATATACGTGAAATCTAGGTTAAAGGAGAGTCTCTACCATCTATTGCTATCCAAAAAATGAAGGAAAATTGCAAACCCTATAAGGAATAATTTAGTGATTTTTTTCCCAGTATGGTCACCATTTATGTTTGTGGGAAAAACTATCCTAGTAACTAGGATCATAACTACTAAATGAATCAAGGGAAGACAATCTACATCTTAATTCCTACTCAATCAATCAACCTTGAATTCAATGAAGGAGTAGGTGAACTTACCTAGATCCTGACAGTTGTATTCTTCGAAGGTGTTTGTGATTCTTGGTCTCATCCTTCACTTGAATCAATGCTTCCCCGTACTTGCAAATAACAAAACCAACAAACCTTTCATACATAACTTTGGCCATTGAATAGAAATAACAAAAGTCAACATTGAACTCGTGATTAACTAAGCAAATTGATTTACTCAGTTACAACCAATTCTTACCAAAATATTATATGTAATCAATCACACAATGGACAACAATATTTTGAGGGAGGGAAAGAAGAACGATCTTATATGTAAGATAAACAGACAACAACAATGATAATATGTCACATGAGTCATTGATGCAGTGTTTCTATCACTAGCCTGGATTCTCCTTTCCTGGGCCACTAATAGGTCTTCATCCACTCTCTTGCTTACTCTTGGAATAAAAGGGGTTCACTATAGGGAATCAAAGTCCCCACTCACTCAAGGAAATATAGAAACTTAGAACAAAGGGAATTCCGAGGGGAGATGCACTATAAAATCTTAGGGAATTTAGATTCCAATCCTCCAGCATGTAAGTACAATGATGGTCTTGGTCCCTTCCTTCATAATTAGGATTTGCTTTTATGCAAGAAAAGTGGTTTAGGGAGTTGGGTTGGGAATAATTGTGTCCATGTGGACTGGCGACGGCTCCAACCATGCAAAACACATGTCTGAGAAAACATGGTTTTTTATTTTCAAATTTTTAAGAGGTATATGTGTGTATCTAAGGGGTAACACACAGATACACTGTGCTGCTGATTGACAACCTGCGCATGTAAGTCAAAATTGAGTTCTTTTTAAAGGATTTTTTACATTTTTGAGTATGCAAGAGGAATGTAGGGATTTTTAGCATTAGTGTGTTTGAAAATGCTATAACACTTTGTTACATGGAGTATGAAAGGAGGAAGGGTGATCCCTTTCCCAACTTAAGTTTTTAAGCCCCCATAACACAAAGAGAGAATGTGAGGCCAAGGGAGGCAATGACCTTTTATCGAGTATCATGATTATGATGGAGCAAGTGGGGTGAAGTTTGTCAATATGCTTCAATTGTATTACCCTAATGGTAGGGTCACACTATGTACAACCACTTCAGAACCTTGTACATCAGAACTTCGATGGGATAAGGAATGAACGTGCCATAAGAGGGTTTTTATTCTCTTAGTACTTATGCCACATCTATTATTATATGTGGCATGGAAAATCTATGTTATTATATTGTTTTTAATATGAGTACTATTTATCGTATTTAGAGATTATGAGATTTGATATAATCATTTAAAATTAAACAAAAAGTCAAATTATTTATATTTATATGAATAATATTCAATCTTACATTTTTATTAAAATGAAAGATAAATGAACTATTTTTCTTAAATATATAATTGTTCATTTGGTTAATCAAAATTAGTTTCCTAGCATTTTGAATTTAAAAAACAAAATGAGTATGGTCAAAAAGTTGAATCGAATTTGAATATCATTTTCTTTTAAAACCTTGATAACATAAGGCAATATATTCAATTTCATAACTTATTTATTTTTCAAAACTAGTTATTTTACTAAAACCACAATAACTTTGGTACTTTCATTTTCATATTTAAATATAAAAATGACATTTATTTATTTTGAATATATGTTTATCATTAATATACAAGACACTTAACATTAGCATGAAAGAACAATGACTATTACTTTTATTTTCATCATATTTAAATATAAAGATGACATTTATTTATTTTTAATATAATTTTATCATTAATATACAAGAACAAGACAATTAAAATTAACATGAAAGAAAGAGGTTGTTTAAGATTGCTTCAAATTCTAAAAAAAATTTAGCAAAAAGACATGTCAAATTTTGATTAAATTATTGGAAAATAATATAAAAGACCACTTTGTAAAATCTTGATAACATTTTAAAAACAATTACTTTAATACAATTAAACAAAATTAATTATATTTACATTATTATTAATGATGATAATAATAATTAGAAAAATACAAAAAATAATTTTTTTATTAAAATTAAAATATTATAAAATTATAATTATTTAAATATTATTAACTTTTTTTAAACTATAATTAAAATAACAATATAAAAAATGATTGATACTATTATAAATTTAAAAATAGTAGTAACTCTGTTATTATAATTAAAATAATAATAATATTAAAATAAATTCATTATTGTTAATTTTATTATTATTTAAAATAGGAGAATAAGAATGACAAACGTATCATAATAATGTAAAACTGGAATCACATAAAAATAAAGAAATCGATTTGAAAATAATTTTTTTTATTAAAAAAATTAAAGATATTTATTCGAAAATAATTTTTTATTAAAAAATAAAAATAAAAATAAAAATAATAATAATATTTTGATATTTTTCAAATTACAATTCGTAATTAAGCTTTTTTCACAATAATTTTTTTTTGTTTTTTTTTCTCAAATTATGGAATAACCTCGACTTTGGAATCAAAGATAGCCACAAGCCCCTGACTGGACCAGGAAAAAATTACACCATCTTTTATGTTCATAACTAAACAAAACAACAAAACAGTCCAAATACTGACTAACTGAAAACCTGACCTCACAAGCGTGTAAACCAGAAAAGTACTAAAGATCAATCAAGATAGATCAATGTAGGAACACCAAAAAAGAGCCACAAAATACTAGTGAGTAGTGACCAAGCAAGCTTTATTACGCCGAAGGCGTATATTAAGGGGCTGGCTCCCCTCGGGCTTTCGTCGTCTGTTGACGGCCTATGAGGAGCCGCCCCTTGTCTCTGAACGCTGCCATTAATGCTGTACAGTTTCAATCATGAATATTATACGGACCTACCACGAGCTGCCCTTCCTCCCAAGAGTAAGTGTCCACCTCTAAAGCAGTCAGACTATTTCATCTGGCACGTTGCCGTATTTCCTGTGACCTTACGACGTCTGGCTAAAGTTAAAGTTAGACTACTTACTAATATAATTTAAAGCACTGCAATAACTCAAGACTCACAAAGGTGAGAGAAAGGAGGATGCAGCGAGAGATTGAAGAGAGAGCATGAATGTAGGCTACTTATAGGGAATGGGCTAAACTCTAGACCGAATGTACCTTTACCGGCGATTTCCACCGGAATCCGGCAAATGGGAAATTGCTGAAACTGCAATTTGGGTTGTTCGAATTGCAATTTTGGTTGCAGGAATGGCTTCAGCGACCTCGATTACCTCTGGGGCACCCCGATTATGCAATTCTAGCAACCCAAAACTGTCATTTAAACAATTTCAGCCGAATTTTCGCCGGAAAAATCGTCGGATTCTTGATGCATTCTTACTTATACATGCGGGGAGGCTGAGCAAGCGGTCAAAGGTGATTGAATGAAGTAGTGGGTAGAATCCGGTAGGACCTCCCCGTCGCCGACCCGACTGAGTCAAATGGAGTGTACTACTACTGTGGGTGGAGGGAGGATCCAATCAACCCAACTAAGTAAATATGGAATATCTCGGAACTTCGGAAGCATGTCCCATCCAATTTTATTATAAATTTCAATGGACAAAACAATGATATAAAAAATTATTAAAGGCAATAATTGTCAATAAAAATTTCATACAAAATGTATATGTGTGCCTCTAGTACTTTCCTGGACTAACAACGTCTTTGACCAAGAACTCTCTTAAATCCAATGCTTTAAATACTTTTTAATACGAATAGTGTAAATGTCAGAATCTCTTCTAAAATATGATGAAAACTTCACACATAGATAGATGCGATTTGAACTTTATGAGTTTCCCTTTATGATATATATAGACGGCTTTTCTAAGTTGGGGTGACTCCTTTAAAATGTGATATTTATGATATATATAGACCGCCTTTTTAAGTTGGGGTGACTCCTTTAAAATGTGGTATGAGTGACAATAGCTTATCCAAGACTTTCATTGTACTCTCTTCCCCACTTTGCATGTCATATCCAAAACATCTAGGTGAGTGTTGGTTATGTCCGTATTTGTGTTGTTTCGCATTTCTAGGATGAAGAATATTCCAACTGAAGAGATGATGGAAAGAGTGTGGATAAAGTGTTCGCTATGGAAGATATTTGTCACCAATGTTGACTTCATTGATGATGATGATGAAGATGATTATTCCAAACTCAGGTGCACAAGATTGTGAATAGTAATTTCATTCTCATGGATTCTAATCATTTTGTTGTTGGGAAGAGGGTAGAGGTTTCTGAGTGATGCCTCTTTAAAATGTTGAGCGAAGCGAGGCACCGATTTCCTTATCCATTTTTTGCCTGATTTTCAGCAGTACATTGCTTCCCATTGGAATGGCATTTCACAAGTTCCACCTCATTGTCCTTGTTAATATTTTGTTATCCTTCTTCGATCGAACTGCTCTTCTTTTGATAATTTTCGAAGTGAATGTGGGAGTATTTGCAAAGTGGAGCACCCTCTAAACTAAATCCTTTGGATGTTCGTGAAGATTCCATTAGTCTTGGAGAATATGGAAAGTAGAGCACCTGCTCAAATGAAGACTTTGGAAGTTCATAAGGTTCGCAACAGAATCTAGGGGCATCTATAAAGTTGAGCACTGATTCATGTGAAGACTTTGAAGCATCTGCATAACAGAGAAGAGACAAGAAAAAATCTCTACAATTTTTGTAGATGAAAAAAACTTGTTTCCTGGGATCGGAGATCCTTAACAATTATAATTGCTCCCACGCCAATTGTCTTCCATGTTATTCCCAGGCAGAAACATATATGATGGGTGGAGCCTTGCATGTAATTCCCATGCAGAAACAATATATATCATGGGTGGAGCCTCGCTGCATACATAAAGGCATTATGACAATAAGCTATTTTTTCAATGAGAAAGCTTTAGCAATTTTTTGGCCATTTAGTCTAGGGCAACCGACATGAAAGAGCCAAAAACTAAATGTATTTCTATCAATTAATATAATAGCTTAAAGAAATTAATGCGTTGCACAAACTTTATATTTACATTAAGGTTGTGGGAGGCAGGTTCTTCATAATTCTAAAAAAAACAACTTAAAATTCACTATCATATATCATCTCATGTTTAAACAATTTTAAATATTGTTTTATTTTTATTAAGCTAAATATATTTATTCTTGAATTTTCATATTAAAGTTGCGGTGTTTAATAATTTGCAAAAAACTAGACAAAATTCATTATCATATAGATTCATAATTATCATTTTTTCAAAAGTTTAATTAATTAAAAACATTAGATTATTTTTATTAATACAAATTTATCTAAATTTCTCATTATCTATTAAGATGGCCGATGTTTTATTCATAATTATCATTTTTTCAAAATTTTAATTAATTAAAAACATTAGATTATTTATATTAATACAAATTTATCTTAAATTTGAGTTATTTATGAAGGGAGCAAGTGTTTTATTCAAAAGGTTAAAGCAAAAATTCATTACCATATTAATTCATAATCATCACTTTTTCATAAATTAATACTACAAATATTATTTATTTATATTAATATAAATTTATTTATTTTAATTTGTTAATCATTTTAATGTAAAATCCCAAATTTTAAAATGAAAGTAGATTGAGCTTTCATCATCAATCTCACATTGCAAGCTGCATTCCAAATTCCATTTGATAATTGTGATGTTCAAAGCTTGTGATATGTTTTTCTAAATTTGGAACATCTAACACCACTTCCTTGACATAACCATGTTCCTAATTTGACCGATGAACAACAAACTGGCCACATTTGGGGAAGTGAATTTTAGTTGAGGAATATCGTAACATTTTACTTAAGTTTGTTTAAATTTTTAAAGAAAATATTAAATTAAAATTAACTTTAAAAATAAATCATTAAATTTAAAATTAAAATTGTATAAAAAATTATATTGTTTTTCAACATACTTTTCATGTCGCCTTTTTCTTAGAAGATGTGCTTTGTATAGAGAAAATGAAAATCTATTCTACATTTTATTTACAAGTAGAATGAATGCCTTTTTTTAGAAGATGTGCTTTATATAGGGAAAATGAAAATTTATTCTATATTTTATTTACAAGTAGAATGAAAAAATGCTTTGTTTAAGTGTTTTTGAGCACTTATACAAACAAGAAAAAAAAATTCTAGCCCTTGGCATTCAATATCATATTTGAAGCTATAAAACTATTTTACTACTTATATATTACAAAGTAGAAACTGTAGTATGTTCTTGATTGCAAAACTCGATCTAGAGTTTGCAATCCTTTCTCATAAATGCTGAGATGTAATAACCTAAGATTTAAATTCAAACCATCTTTAGATAATGCATCAATTGTATTATTTTTCTCTCTATACACGTGAGCATTAGTGATATACACATAAGCATAGCAGATTTGACTGAGGTGTTGTGATATTGTCTTTAGTTCCAATGCTAAGTCTTGGAGCGTAAAATCGTAAATGATTGTCTAACTAACCACCATCATTGAATCTCCATAGGATTCGAAATGGGTAAGGGTCATGTACATGCCTATTTTTAATAGAGTTCTAAGAGGTAGAAGTTATGCTCCAACAAAATGAACAATGCAAGAGACAAAATGTTGGAAATAAAGCTAAATTAAAGAGACTTCGAGAGACTACAATGCATACTAGCTCAACAACCTCTTTTGCATTTTCCAATAGGTACTCTTTAACATCAAGCCATCCACATGCTACCTAATCTTTCTGCAAATGGATTGATGCCTTGTCTATCATGCATATATGTACTACTTGCATGGAATCATATCCTAGCATTCTTACTCATCCATCTTCCAATGGACACATTTGCAATCGATGCAAAAACGATGCAATAGATAGATTGATGGTCATTGATTCTGAATGATATGGACCTCAATGACCAACCCATTGTACTATCCATACTTACTCATATTGAAGAAATGCTCAGTGCTCGTGTTAGCCCAATTTTACAAGTCAACCATGCTCGTGGTGGACAATACAAGTATAGTGGTCACACTACTAGTTTCCCCCAACAAATTTTTCAAATTGCAAATTGCCTTCTATGCCACCTTTTAGCTCTTTATATCTTAGTAGTGATGAGGCATGGAACGGAAGGTAAATGCTATGACTGTTATGTGACTAAATCACATGTCGTCAATGCATTGCTCTATAAGATACAAAATGCCAAATAATATAGTGATGTCCAACTTGACCACAATACAATTTCATCACTTCCATAATCATGCAATGATGTCTCCTCTCAACTCCATTCTATTTCTATAGACATTGTCATGCCCTCCTGTACAGATTCAAATATCCCAATCTATATAACCACAATGTTACCCAACCAACATAAGCAATATCTTCTTTTTCCTTCAAATTGCCTAATGTAGAAATAGAAATGGAAAAGAAGGAAGAATTTGTTCAGGTTGCATCCAATGCTCCACCTACTATACTTGATTGGCCATATATTTTCTCATCTCGAGTCAATGAGTACAACATAGAGGTTTTATTCAACATGGCATTCCCAACTTTTTTCCCAAATGGGGATGCACTACCTCTCCAACCATGTATCAAGAACATTCCACTCAATAGCTATGCAATACACTTAATGAGATACCATGACAATAGATTTGGTAATCATACCCTCTTCATATAATGCTTGTACAATTTGATTATGCACCACAGGATTCAAGCAACAACTAATTTATTTGTGATGTAGAATCACAACTACATCATGTCCACATGGCTCAACCTTATATGCCTATCATCGTTCGAACTTATAAGCAATTGTTGACCGAGACATTAGTGCTCAAGAAACTTGCCATATGTTACAAAATTTACCCCTTGTCTACGTACACACAACTTTCTCTCATTTTATAACATATTGAAGTTCTTCTCGGCGTTTCATTTCCCCCTGCCCCCGCTTTGGGATATGCTAGTTTAATAACCCGCCTAAGCATACTCAACAACCACAGCATATCCTACCTACAACATAGCTTGATCAGTAAAGTCAAGAAATTTGATCAGTAAAGTCAGGAAATTAGCGAGGGAGCAGCACTGAGTACGAACTTCTCGCAGATTTGAGGTGCGCTTACAAAGGCACAGGTTCAAGGACGCTAGTCGCGACAAAATTCTTCATTTCAATGTCGGCAACGCTGTAGCCATCACGGTATTTGTAGCCGTAATGGAAAGCTCTGCTGATGTCATAAGCATGTTTCTTTGCAGAGATGGGAACATTGTTGTCTCAGAAGCTCCCAATTTAGTTTTCTGATTACATAACTGATCATGCCATTGATATGGTTCAGAGCATCTTCCTCCGTTGATCCAGGATTCTCTTTCATATAACATGATATACACGAAGCTTCTCCTCCACGGGCCCTGTCCACCTGCATTGTCATCATCCCGTTTAAAGATCAATGGCAACACATACAATATAAATTTGTCGCAATTGCATATGATTTGCAATGCGCATACGCGATGAGCAGAGCTAACCTTCCCGTTTTCGTAGTACTCCTCGAACGATGGCAAATAACCACTGGTGATCCACTTTGCTTCTTGCATCCACGAATCAAGACAAACCTCCCACTACACACATGAACAGGAAGCTGCAAATTCAGTAATCACTAGACGTGGCCAATTTAACATTGTCAGCAATAAATATTTGTTGCCGCGAATAAATATATGATATATTATTGTCCTGCTTACAGCCTTTCGAGCATAGTTGAGTGTGTCTCGGCCTTGAGCCTTCTCCGCCTCTCGAGCCATTTCATTTACGGTGTCGTAAACCATCATGTACACTGGTTTCATATATTCTGGAAGCCACTCTGTCGCCGACGGATCCCATCTGGTCATTATACACACAAGTTTTGGTCAAGTCGGTTAGTGGATAGTCAGCAAATATTATTCTAATTAAATCCATTGCATAGATCACCACCACCTCTTAATTGCTGCCGTGAAGAGTTCGAGCTCGTCAACTGTTCCAAAGATGTCGTACATATCATCCAGAACAATGACAATATGACTTGCTTTGGCAAAGCCGAGTCTGAATCCAGAATGTTGAGGCTCAAACGCAATGCAAGAAGCCAAAGCCTAGTATTCCACGTGACGATGTCGACAAAAGGTCAATTGAGGTAAACCCGAATCTTTCCACCATCTACACATGCAAATTTCAAATTCCATAGTATTCCACGTGACGATGTCGACAAAAGGTCAATTGAGGTAAACCCGAATCTTTCCACCATCTACGCATGCAAATTCCAAATTCCATGAATTTTACTTTATTGAATCACTCAAATAGTAAAATCATTTTTTATCTTTACAGAAGATATTCAATGACAATTCTCATCACCTCAAGAGACATTCTAACTCCTTTTGTAAGGAATGAAACTTGTTGAACTCCCATTTTGCAAGTTCTAAACGTTTCTCGGTCTTCCTGAAAACAATGCAAAGTACAATATATCTATAATAACTTCAAATTAAATTAATCTGTTCATTGAATATGGGTCAATTTTAGAACGCGATGAAATAATGGGAGTAGCCATACGTATTCTTAGTGTCCTGTATAAAGACGTCGATGTAATTCCTTGCTTCCAATCATGGTAAATTTGCATGCCAACCATTGTCAAGAATGTCCCCTATCTGCAAACCGCATCATTGAAATAATAAAACACCTACTTAAACCAAGAAAGGTGACATGATGTGTGAATTAGCAGAGCTATGCAATATTAGTACTCGTCGCCTCTCGTGAAAGACTGGAGACTGGAATCTTCTGTAGAGTTTCTTTTAAATATCTTGCAGAGAAGATTTGAGCCTCTTCCATAACTTTCTCACCGGGAAAGGCAATGAGGGAAGCCCGATATAAATTAAGCACGCTTCTTATCTCTATCTCTCCCTCTCTGAACGGCAGAGCATGCAAACTGTCCATTTTGGCCTTTGAAAAGTTTCAAAACCTCTGAAATGAAATGAAATTGTTTATTAACGTCCAGGGAGAAGGAGATCAAAGAATAAAGAACCGAATTACATTTTTGAATTATATTTAAATGGCAGTTTAGTTGTCATCCTGAATGAAATTAAGGAATGATTTATGAATAAAATGTGGATATATATACCAGCAGAAACAGCGTATCCATGTAGTCGAAGGGTTCGAAGTCCTAGTGCAGTTGAGTTGAGATCTGTAACTACACTATCTCTCCCACACCCAATGCCTTTTTCCTTCCAAAAACTACATGCGAAAATAATTCGTTATAATCATGTACTGTATTCGATATATAAAGCATAAATAAATAATACGCAGTGACTAACCTGTAAACATAATCCAGCGCTGATTTTATCTCATTTCTGAAATGTCTATCGATTCCCAAACGTTCAACGCTGTCGACCATCCAAAGGCGTTGAATGAGATCATTGAGGGGACTGAATTCTCCATCTTCTAATAGCATTGAATCGAACATCTTCTTTACTTCACTAATCAGTCTCTCAGCACGTTCCCGATAAGAAGGTTCCTGACCCATATACGCTAAATACATTGAATTAGAGGAGAAAAGTATTCTACTATGCTATAAATACTGAACGAAAGAAGGAATATGCAGAACTTCAGAATAATAAATTTGATGCGAATTACCCCATACGCCGTTGATAGAGACTGTAAGATATCAATCATTCCAGATCAGGTTGGAATGATAATCGCCTTTGCGTCTTTGTCATCATCACAGATTTCCCTCGCCAAGACATTCGAGCAGTTGGGATTGTTCTACAGAGAGGCTTAAGCTCGGGAGTAAAACTCATCAATGATTTGTGCAGGTACGATTTGGAAGCCAACGGTGAGACAGAAACTAGAGCCATTCTGCTCGCTATAATATGATAAGGTTTGGCCTATCTGGAGGCCGAGCCATTGCGCAGTGCGGATATATGGAGCTTCTTGCCCAAGCCCGATAGTGATTTGACATGTGTATGCTGTGCTGGTGTAAAGGCTTATTGGATTTTTGGTCAAGCGATGTCGACTGAGATGGTTGCATGCATTGCTGTAGAATTTATCTACATTCTGGAGAAGATGCATGCTAGAGGTTATGTTTGATGGTATAATTGGTTCAAATTCACATGTTAAACCAATACTCACATATGGTGTTCATGGTAAGCCAAAAACGACGCAGGTTATCAGTTTACAATACCAATGAAGAAGAGGTATCATTTCAAAGTGGCATATTCCAAGATGTCACAGCATATTAAAAAATGAAGATGTTTATTCATAAGTAGTGTAGCGTGGAACTCAAACCTGTGGGCATATTTAGGCAAGTTAAAATATCTATGGTTTTAGTTTGAATTCATTTCTCTATTAAGGGGGAATGTTAGAAAATAATGAATGGTGAAGAAGGTTTATTATCTGTTGAATGTAATGGGGATGTCAATGCTATAAATATTGTTGAAACACTGAACTCTAAGATTGCAGTTGAAAGCAACCATGTTGATGCTGTAAGTGAAGAAGGGGACATCATTCATGTCTTGACACTGCTGACCCATGAGCCAATGTTGCAGAATTCCACTGCATGGAATACAACTGATTGTAGACGAGCCTGGATGACAATTACTAATTTTGCAGAATGTGTTGAACCTGAAGGAAGATCCAGGACAGTAGAGGCCCAATCAAATAATAGAATGCATTATACATCAATGTGTGAAGACTTCAAGCTCTCAAACTGAAAGAGCAGGAAAGGGGAAAACATAAACAAATATTATCTAACAGCAACTAAGGTTAAAATGAAGAAGATGGAGGATTGTAGAGTTCAAAGGTTGGAGTCCCAGAAGATTAAATTGTTAAATTTCTTTGATGATTTGTAAGCCTGGAATTACAGGCATATTTTGATCTATTTCTCCATTAAGGGAGGATGTTGGAATAATGTCGAAATCATAGGCATAGTATTAAAGATTGGATTGTTGTGTATCTTCTCAAGATAGATGAGTGGGTTGAGATCCATAGTTTTAAGATCTGAGGTTTGGTTTGTTGAGAATTATTTCTCTTATATATGTAATCATTTTCATTGAATTAATTGAATTGGTTTTACACCATTCGTATGTGTGTGCAAGCCCTTTGGCTCTACACTTCCTCTCTCCAATTCTTAATTTCTTTTACTCTGGTTTCTTAGTTAGGTAAAGCTAGACAAATGTTTTACAAAGCTGCCATTCATAAGATCACCTAATCAACTAAGCTGGACACACTTTGCAAAGCTGTCATTTCATTGGCTCCAAATGACAATCTACTATACAATCTACTATAGGCAGTTTTCAGAGTTTCAATTCATAGGTCCTTTCATATTGTTGGCATCACCATATTGCCCAAAACTGCCATGGTTTCTTCGTTAGGTAAAGCTTGACACATGCTTTACAAAGCTTCCATTCATAAGATCACCTAATCAACTAACCTGGACACGCTTTGCAAAGCTGTAATTCTGACCTCTGGCCTGTAGCAGATTGTCATTTGGACATCTAATAACCCTGCTTATGGTGTGAGTTTCAAAGCGGTGAAGCTGATTTGTCATGTTGATCGTTCTGTTTCCCGGACTGTGATTTGGATTAGGGCAGAGCCCCTTTGTTAGGTGAAACTAATGACTTATTATGGAAATGGATGTGCACTACAAATAGTGGGTCGAAGACTTAATACATCGCTTCTAGAAATCGTTGACTAGGTAGGCTAGGCTTCGGAAGTATTGGATTTGTAATTTTGGCGAAGCATAGAGTAGTTGAAGAGATGACGTTGTAAATTTGGAAAAAGTTGATTTGTTATAACTATAGGTGGATCAATGGATAATAGGATATGATTATTAAGTATCACTCTTTATTTTATTTACTTTCTTTATTCACTACTAATGCATATGATTAGTGGAGAATGCCATATCCTTCTTTATCATATTTATTTTTTTCATCAGCTATTAATGCATATGGTGAATGGAGAATGCCATTAAGTATTACTTTTTATTAGTCCTTGCCTAGGACAAGGATTATATGTTCCATGTTTTCATATTAATTTATATGAGTACATTGAATATATGTAATGTACACTAAAGTTCAAATTTTTATTTTTATTTTATTAAAATTTCTTGGAATATGATTGGAGAATTATTAAAATAAATATGAAAATAAACTAAAATATTATCATACATTTGTTAATATAATGTACAAATAATTTTCACCTATCATCTGCAAAAGAAACACCTATCCCATTTTAGTATACTTCATTGCATGATATTGTTTAGAGCATACCCTTTTTTCTGGAAGATTTCTACAGAGAGAAGAGGATTTGGGTTGTTTTAATTGTGGAACCATTTCCTACACAGGAACCACTTATGGATAAGATCTTTGAATATCTCATATGCGAAGCTTCCAACTTTATCAGTGTTGTGCTGAAAGTGCCTTGATCTAATAAGATTTCCGCTATACATAGTGTTTAGGTATTTTTGAGGCAAGATGATGCCATCCATAGCATATTTGATCATATTCAGGCTTTGGTGGATGAAGAATGTTTGAACCAGGTCGAAGGAACGGAGCATTAATGCTGTAGTAAGTTATTTAGCATTAATTTATTCGGTCTTTAAGTACAGGTGTTGTAGCCGTTAGATGATTTCATTTGCTTTAATGAGCTTGAGCAAAAATATAACAACTTGTATATTTTGATTATTGCAGAGGGCGGCTGGCTTCCGGGGAACCTAAAAAAAGGGTGGTTTCATGAAATCATGGGCATATTTTCATAAAAGTATTTGGAGTTGGTACCACTGTCATGGATTTCAAGCATATGTAGATGAAAAAAGACGGATCTGAGATTTATGCAACTGGTTGACATTTTTGAAGTGCTGCTATTAGAAATGCAAATTTATCTGATGGCTTTTTATTTTAATGTTGGCTTTATTTTTCTCTAGATGGTTCTGCTACTTTGACAATAGATTTCTTTTATCTATGAGGTCATGTTGCATTATATTCTGAGAAATATTTTGGATTCTCTGTTTTGGATTTGGTAGGATGCCTTACATATTTGCAAGATGATCGATGTCTTATCTTTGTGAAAGGGTGAACATGATGGCACAAATGCATGTGTGAAATGAGCACTTCGGAGGTACCAGATGAGTCATGGTGCAACTCGGCTGAAATGCTCCATGGAAGTAGTTGATTGGTGCCAACGTCATTTGGGACATCAAGGTCACGAACAAGCAAGGCTGGTGTGCAGGTAATAAACTCCAAACTCAATTAATAAGCTAATAACCTTCAATATCATCATTTCCAAAAGAACACATACTCGATAGGAATTTATATATGACAAATTGAATTCCATGTAGGTTCTTTTGGGATGTTTCCCTTGCTGATGTGAATAGATCCATGCTGTGGTATTGTGAGACCATACCTGGTACAAAGGAATTACATTTTGTTCAAAGTAAAAACATGGGTGACATATTTTCCATTGAAACAAGGAAGTATGCTTGTTTTTGTGATTTTTGCATTGATGCAAATGGATGCAAGCTTCATCACTGTGAAAATGATGTATATGTGAAACCATGGAAATATGTCCCTCTTAATCCAAAGGGCCCACATCCAATTCCAACATGGAAAGAGATGCACATTGATGAGGCAATGGTCTCATTAGATCATGATTGAGTTTCTGATATGGTTAGAGAAAGTACAAGAGACTTCATTAAGTTAATTAGTTCACTATATATTACACATATGCAAATGTTGTAGAAATGCATGTAGGACATTTGAATAATATTTGTAATTTATCTTTCAGTTGATGTATTCGTTGTCATTGCACCCCCCCACAACCAAGAAAATGTGGCATATTATTTCATGTGATGCACACAAATAAAAAGCAGGTTGTTGCAACCCTATCAAGATGGAGATTTCACATACCAAATTGGAGACTTGGTTCTAATGGGACACTTTTTTGAAAGAGTGAAAAAACAGGGTGCTCATATTATTTACAAAGATTTTATGCCTAAATATATATCATGCCAATACAGTCATTTGGTGGTGGCAGCTCGGATACATCTAACATAAATCAAGGTGAAGAGAGGTGAGCCAAAGAGATGGAAGATGATAGAAGCTGACCATGATCGTATTATGGAGACTTGCATTCATATAACCCATTGGCTAGATGAATGAGTTACATGTATGCTACTTGCATCATTGACATAGTTGTCATGTTGTCTTATTGAATATTTTTTTGGAATTTTTTGTGAAAATTGGGTCATGGTGCTCCAATGTGATTACACTTGAACGCATGGTTAGTGCTCCATGAACTTCCTCCATAATAGTTTTATAAATATTTGTTTAGATGCTTTAAAAACAGTATTCAAGATCTACTAGATAGTTGAATTGTAATGTAAGTGAATTGTAACGTGTAGACAACATAATGTAATTGTACAATTTCAATTTCAAATTGCAATGTACATTCTAATTTTAAATTTTGATTTCAAATACAATTGTAATGTAATTGAGAATTTAAAATACATCTATACAATGTAAAATTGTAAAATTTAAATTTTAAATTGTACAATGTATTCTAATTTTAAATTTTGATTTCAAATGCAATTGTAATGTAATTGAAATTGAAGTTTTAAATTGCAACAACACATTGAATTTTCAATTGAAATTACACATTAAATTTTAAATTGTAATTGAATTGTAATGTGTAGACAACATAATGTAATTGTAATTTCAATTTTTAATTTCAAATGTATTCTAATTTTAAATTTTGATTTCAAATAAAATTTTAATGTAATTGAGAATTTAAAATACATCTATACAATGTAAAATTGTAAAATTTAAATTTTATATTGTATAATGTATTTTAATTTTAAATTTTGATTTCAAATGCAATTGTAATGTAATTGAAATTGAACTTTTAAATTGTAACAACACATTGAATTTTCATTAGAAATTACACATTAAATTTTAAATTGTAATTGAATTGGAATGTGTAAATTGTAATTGAATTGTATAATGTGTAGACAACATAATGTAATTGTAATTTCAATTTTTAATTTCAAATGTATTCTAATTTTAAATTTTGATTTCATTTATGCAATTGTAGTGTATTTGAAATTGAAATTTTAAATTGTAATTGAATTGGAATTCAAAAATTACACATTAAATTTGAAATTTTATATTGAAATTTCAATTTTAAATTGTAATGTATGTATCCAATTATAAATTTTGGATTTGCAACTGTAATGTAGTTGAAATTGAAATTTTAAATTGAACTAAATTGTAACTACACATCGAGATTGAACTTTTATATTGTAATCACTCTACATTAACTTTGCATTTGAAACGACAAAACATAAATTTGTAACTGTAAAAACTATATCCAGATGTAATATAAAAAAACAATCGATTTTAAATCAGATACAAAATACATATGAACTATGAAGACATCAATATGATAAAATATACAAAATATGTAACAAAATATCCAAAATTCCATATCCAAAGTCCATGTATAAATGATAGAAAACCATATCCAAAACATGAAAACGTATACATAGATAATCCAAAACATGAAAATATATAAAATATGAAAATATCCAAAACATGGAAATGTATACATCATCAACTCCTTGGACACTACCCCCACGAGGCCCTTGATTGGCAATGTGACTTCCTTCATTTGTAGTGGACCGATGTTGGACCTGAGTCGGTAAACTATGAAAGAAGGCCTCCATCTCCGTCGAGCCAATGGTGATATCTAGCATTTGGGTAGGAATATGGGTAGATGGCCCTTCATCAAGACCACGTGGTGGAGTTGCATCCCAATCATCTGAGAAATTCATTGTAGCATTGGCACCCTCCTATAGAGATGCCTGTGTAAGATGGCATTACATGTAATAAGTTATATTTATTAAAAATTAAAACTAAAACATAATTTAAGTTATAATTCAAGAATTGAAACATAAAGTACAAAAATAAATTACTAAATGTGATTAAATAATGAATTGGAACATAAATTAAAACTCACCTCTGTCTCTAGTCCCGGCTGTTTAAGACCTTCACGGTCTTCATGTCTATCATCAGGAGTAAGGTCTTCATGTCTATCATCAGGAGCAATGCCCTTTCCTTTTTCCTGTACATTTTGAAATTCATTTGAAGTGAAGATCTAAAACATAAATCTCGAAAATTAAGAAATAAAACATAAATTATTTAAACTGAGAAATAATAAACATAAATTAAATTGGAACATAAATTATAACTTACCTCGACTGCTGTCGTCTGCGGGTTGGGACGAGCAGATGGACCAACCGATGGCTCACTACCAAAGAGTTGATCCATGAATGTGGTCCCCTGCATGGAGCAATAGAATATGACCCCCTTAAGTATTATTGACCATTCAATTTATGACATATAATATGATGTAACATGAAAACATATACACATAATTGTACAAAAGTATACCTATCCTGGAGCGACGTATCTACGATACAACCGAAAGTATGCATCTCAGGCTAACTGAGCATACCCCTGTATGGCCTTGCCATCCAAAATCCTAAGCATGTCATTATCGACCCACTATATCTCTGGTTGTGCAAGTGCAGGGGGGTGGTCTAGATGCCTCTCCATGCATAGCAACAGTAGCACTTCCCATGGCAGTGAACAACGACTTTGCAATGTAATGTCTAGCCTCTGCAACAATCTGGGATGATTGTGCCACGTCCGTCGACCTGATAACCGTCATGTCTGGAATCGGTACTAACCTTGTAGGGGGTGGCATGAAGGCAGGGTCTCTACGAGCTCCAAGACGTTGGTAAGAGCATCCCCTACCGGCCCCAAAGAACTCAGACCCTGTCCTGGTGTAATCTGGGTGCATATCCAAAACAAACTCAACATAAATATGTTTTGCAAAGTACAATGGGACCTGGTCATGGTGGGGGAACATGCCCCATGCTCCGACAAATCTATCATATACATATGGTGCAGCGGCCTCCAACTTAAACTCCTTGAGTCTAAGCGGTTGACCGGCAGGGCGGTCATGATGGATGTCGAACAAAGTACCCTTGATGTCATGCCCTTTTATGGCGACTTTGACATCCGCCCATTTGTGGGGCCCCATCCTGTTTCCTCCTTTGGCATGCAAAACACCAAATGTCACTAAGAGGTCCCACCCTCTTGTAGAGGGCCAGCATGTCATCCAATGTTGATAACATCATGAATAATGATCATCGGGTGGGAGAATCCTCCCTCAATGTGCAGACACATGAGTGCACCCACTCTCGTTGGGTAGTGATATCAGCGAGAGCGATGCGTGCGACCTCATTGTCGTACAATCCCCTAATGGACCTGTGATCCAAACCAAAACACAATTGTTACTGAAAATATATATTATAACTTGCAACTGAAATTCAATGCATTATATACTAAAAATTTACTGAAAATATATCTAACAAAAAATATGCACCTGATGCACTCGTGTCTTGCCGCACATCCCCCTCCTGGGATCAAGATGTATGTCGTCGGGATGAACCGACACACTATCCCTCCTACTGCTGCCACTAGTGGCATCCGACCCCGATGTGGCCTCACTCCTCGGTGAACGGGAGCATTGTCAATGGCCTCCTTGTTGGGCGACATCAGATCCTCTCGTGCTTCACCGAGCATGAAGCAATGAAGTTCTCTCTTGAGAACTCTCTGCATCACATTTCAATTTCTAATTCTAATTCTATTTCAAATTTCACATTTCGAATTCAAATTTCAAATTCAATTCAAATTCAATTTCAATTTCAATTTCAATTTCAAATTTAAATTTCAAATTCAAATTCATGTTCAATTTCAATTGTCAAATTTGTATTTCAAATTTCAATATCACATCGAATTCCAATTTTACATTCAATTCCAATGTCAATCGAATTCCAATTTCACATTCAATTCCAATGTCAATTTCAATTTCATCTTCAATTTTCAATTTCAAATTCCAAATTTCAATTTCAAATTCCAAGTTTCAATTTCGATTTGAATTCTAATTACATTTCAAATTCCAAATTTTCATTTCCCATTTCAATTTCAATTTTTGATTTTCAATTCCAATTCCAATTTCATTTCAAAATTCAAATTCAATTTCAATATCAATATCATTTTCATTTCAATTTCAAATTTACATTTCAATTCCAGTTTCAATTTCCAATTTCAATTTCGATAACATTTTTATTTACAATTTACAATTTTAAATTTCAAGTTCAATTTTAATTCCAACTTCAGTTTTCAATCTCAAATTTCAAATCAATTTTAATTTCAATTTCAAATTTTCAAATTTGGATTTCAAATTTGGATTTCAAATTCAAATTCAATTTCCAATTTCAAATTCTAATTCTAATTCCATTTCCAATCCCTAATGTTCATTTACATTTCATTTTCAGTTTTCAATTTAATTTCAATTTTCAAATTCAATTTCAATTTGGTTTTCATTTTCATTTTCAATTTTGAAATTTCAAATTGCAATTGTGATCAGTGAACACCAATAGTTAACATGTCAAATGTGATTTTATCCTAAATAATTTAAATGTTGAAACTACAAACTTTTGATCAAATGTTCATATTTCAAAATTTCAATTTCAGTTTTAATTTAATTTTAAATTTTAATTTTAATTTAATTTAATTTAAAATTTCAATTTCAATTTGAATTTAAAATTCCAATGTCAATTTCAAAGGATTTCAATTGTTTTTTTAATGTTAATAGTTTTTGTTACATGGTTATATGAACTTATGTTGGAAAAAAATGGGGAACCTAATATGTATAATTTTTTTTCAATCCTCTTGGCATTCAGAGAGGATTGAAAAAAAAAAGGTGAAATTTCAATTTCAATTTAACTTAATTTAAAATTTCAATTTCAATTTAATTTAATTTAAAATTTCAATTTCAATTTGAATTAAAATTTCAATGTCAATTTCAAAGGTTTTCAATTTTTTTTTAATGTTAGTGGTTTTTGCTAAACTGGTTTTCAATCCTCTTGGCATTCTCAGAGGATTGAAAAAAAAAACGGGCAACATTTATGCTTGTCAAAACACATTTTAAAATAAAACCGGTAGCATTTTATGCAATGAAATGCTACCGGTTGATATAAACAAAAATATTAATAATTTAAAAAAATAAATACAACATAAATTTAAAATTTAAAACATATTTCAAATGGTTTTTGGTTTTTTGTTTTAAATGGTTTTTTGTTTTTGTTTTCAAATGGTTTTTTGTTATTGTTTTGAAATGGTTTTTTGTTTTGTTTTGTTTTTCAAATAGTTTTTGGTTTCAATGGTTTTTTTACAAAAAAAAAATGGTTATTGGTTTCAATGGTTTTCTACAAAAAAAAAATGGTTATTGGTTTCAATGGTTTTTCTACACAAAAAAATGGTTATTGGTTTCAATGTTTTTTCTTCACAAAAAAAATGGTTATTGGTTTCAATGGCTTTTCTAAACAAAAAAATGGTTATTGGTTTCAATGGTTACATTTATTTGAAAAAACAAAAATTGCAACATTCACACAAATTTATAAAAATAAAATAAAATTTAAATTGTATTAAAAAAACAAATGGAAGGTTGGAACCCCACTTACCTCCTGGAGTGGAGTGGAAGACATGGATGTGAGTTGGCGTGGGGCCTAGGGCGTGGCATGGCATGGTCAGTCCTGTAGATGTTCGGTCGAGGGGTCGTTGTTCAGTCCTGATGCTTGGTCGAGAAATCGTTTTCAAACAAGGCCGGCCGGTCGGGCCCTGTTTTTTATTTTTTTTGTCTATCTTAACAGCTCGATCGAGGGTTATCCAAGCCCTCGATCGAGTAATAGCTCGATCAAGGGCTTAACCAAGCCCTCAATCAAGGTATTTAAAAACCCCTGATCGAGGTATTTTCAATTCCTCGATCGAGGTATTTTAAAACCCTCGATCGAGATTTTTAAACCTCAATCGAGGGCTTTAAAATACCTCGATCGAGGGTTTGAAAACAAATTTTTTGGGTTTCACTTGCCAAAAATCGTGAACTACCTTCGTGGATTCACCCGTGTACATAAATGCAAAAACAAAAAAAAATTGAGAAATGTACTTAAAACAACACCAATCCTCATAGAGTTTGGAGAAATCTGTTGAAAGGTCACCATATTGTTAGTTTCTCCTTGAATATGTTGAAATCACTAAAGAAAAAACTAACGTTTCCATATCTACAAATATGGGTAGCAATATAGGTAGGAACAACTTCAATATGCTTCTTGATTCTAATGCAAATAACTCAAATTAGGATTCATATGACATAGGTATAGGTATCCCAAGTCATGGTGACAATATTGATTGGAAGAGGGAAATCACATGAAGACGCAAAAGTGGTGGCACAACATCATCGATGATTTTTGGGTGGGTAAAATGATAGAGGTTCATTGAGAGGCAAGAGCAAGAAAAAAATTGACACGGTAATTTTTTCTTTGATGGCCAATGATGAAGGATTTTATGAGCCATATGTGTTCAAGGAGGAAATGGATAAAAATGGATGGGAGAAGGAGATGGAGATCAAATATGAGAGTCTAATGAAAAATCAATCTTGTATTCTCAGGGACCTTCCACCATGGAAGAAACCCATTAGTTTAAAATGGATGTATAAGGTCAAGTGCAAGGAAAATGAAACACTTGATAACTACAATCATAGTTGGTCGTAAAGGGGTTCAAGAGGGCATTGACTATGAGGATACCTTTGGTCCTACAACAAGGATGATCATTGTCAAATTATTTTTAGCCATGGAAGCACAGTTTGGATAGAAGATCCATCAAATCGATGTGAAGTGTGCCTTCTTTAATAGTGATTGGGAGGAGGATGTTTGCATCTACCAACCACGGGGTTTTCAAGTTCCAAGAAATGAACATCTTATGTGCAGACTAAAGAAGGCTCTATATGGAATTAAGCGAGGACCTAGGGCATGGTACATTAAAATTGGCATGACCTAGATTAACATGGGTTCCAATGGAGTCTTTTATATTCTAATCTATACATCAAAAGCATAGGCCTCCTACATTATTTCCTAGGTGTAGAAGCTTGATAAATAGGAAGAATATTTTTTGTCTCACAAACAAAATATTCAAGGAGTTTGTTTGATAAGTTCAAAATGGTCCTATGGTAGATACTTCAACTGTGATTGTAGTGGACATGCATAGATTTTTTGGGAAGGTTTTATTTATACACAATTATATCTGCCAAATTTGATTGGGTGCACAATGTTTCTCGAAGAAGACAAACTTCTACCCATAGCAATCATGACAACTGCTAGAAAAAAGGCATTGCAATATACTTTACAAATAAAAGATGGCAAAATAGATGATTAAAATACTTTACAAATAAAAGATGGAAACCTAGATGATGATAAAATCCTAGAAGAAATATGACAAAATAAGATCTGATGACTTACTTGATGGGAAGAACCTTCCTTGTACTCAGATTTTAACTTTCAGATCAAATCTTGCCTCTCATAGGCAAGTCAATAACTAGAACAAACTGGCCCTTAGTTAAGGGCATAAACATACCTAAGAGAGAGAGACCATAAATGATGATACAAAGGACAGACAAATACAGTAGAAGAACTAGCCACTCAAAGAGGTAAGACACAGTCAATATCAGCCCCAAAAAATCAACCAGCATGCCAAAGTATCCCTCAAACAGTCAAAGATAGTCAACGCAGAAAAAAAAAACCACCACATCAAGCAATAGTATGGATTTGCACGTGTGAAGGAGGGAGAACCAAAATTGTTGTGGAAACCCTCATAAAGGATAGTGCTAAGTAAGGATAGGTTCGGTGTTGCAAGTAGATCTAAAAACCAATAACGCTCAAGCAAAGACAACCTTCAAACCCTTGACATCATAAACAAGTGTGCTTGAAAACCCTAGATCAGCCATGCCAAAATAGAGCTCAAAGTACCATAAAGACATTGCTCTCAACAAAGGCTATACTAGTTCTTATAGCCTCTCAAAGAATTCCTAGAAGGTCCTTCTAAGTGACGTTAGGGCTTCTCTTACAACTAGTTTAGGCATGACATCATCAATTTATAAGTCAAATCAAAGTGGTAAGTAAACAGATTAAGGAGGGAACATTGCTAAAAGAAGGGTCAATGGAAAAGCTAACCAAAAAAGGGATAACCACAAGTCAACACGCGAAGAGGGATAACCACAAACATAGCAGGACCATTACACTAACCACAAATTCAACATAACATAACAGGTGGGCTAACTACAAAGTCAACATAACAAAACAAATGCGCTAACCACAAATTCAACATAACATAACAAGACTCTCTCTCAAATATATGTGGTCCACATTTATCCCATGCAACAATTGAAAGTTTATCATCACTGTATAGGAAGGGTTCAACCTAGAAGATGTGATCATCTCATCCTCATTTAGGTTGTGTTGGACTCTAATTTTCAAAACACCCAAACAAGGGGAAACCAAAAAACCTTAGTGAACCAAGATAACACAGTTGTAACATTAAAAAATAATTTTCATGTCTTTCAACTTTAACACTCCCAAGAGGTCCCTGTGTTAAAGTTGAAACATACAGTAACAATAACATGTAAATGACAGCATCAATAGTATGACTATTTAGACAAAATTATAATAGCATTAATATATCTAACTCACAATACAAAAGAACAAGTCTGATTACTTAACAAATCAAATAACAAATCTAGAAAAGGAGAAAGAACAACATACGAACTTTACTCCTATATTTTAGCAAAACACCCAACCAAGGGGAAACCAAACATGCAAGCATAGGCCTAATGAAGAACAAAGAATCCCCAATACGCTTGCACCAACAAACTTAGTGAACCAAGATAGTACAACTGTAACATTAAATCATAATTTCTATCTCTTTCAACTTCTACATTAGAACATATTTTTCATATATTTCAAATTTAACACTCCCAAGAGGTCCCCGTGTTAAAGTTGAAACATACAATAACAATAACATGTAAATGACAACGTCAGTAGTATGACTATTTAGACAAAATTATAACAGCAGTAATAGATCTAACTCACAATAAACAAGTCAGATTACTTAACAAATAAATAAATAAAATAACAAATCAATGGAACTGCTGAGTATAGTGATGTCAAATACCATGCGGGAGAACTAAAGTGGATCCCATAAATCAATACAACGGAAATCAATAAAGAGTTTTAGGATCAGGAAAAAATAAGAAAAAAACTCAAAATATCTCAACAAGTACAATATTATAAAGATATATACAGGTTTTGACATGTACCCAACAAATGTTGCATTAAGTGAGTCTAGCTCAGGAAAACCAGGCTTAAATTGTTATGAATCATGAGACAACGCAACAAAATCGCAAAGGAAATATGAAAACTCAGATCTGATAACTTACCTGATGGGAAGAACCTTCCTTGTACTCATATTTTAACTTTCAGATCAAATCTTGCCTCTCATAGGCAAGTCAATAACTGGAACAAACTGGCCCTTAATTAAGGGGATAAACATACCTGAGAGAGAGAGAGACCATAAATGTTGATAAAAAGGACATATAAGTACAACAGAAGAATCATCCACTGAAAGAGGTATAACACAGTCAATATCAGCCCCAAAAAATCAACCAACATGCCAAAGTATTCCTCAAATAGTCAAAGATAGTCAACGCAGAAAAAACGCAACCATAACAAGTAGCAGTATGGAATTGTAGGCATGAAGGAGGGACAACCAAAATTGTTGTGGAAACCCTCATAAAGGACAGTGCTAAGTAAGGACAGGTTCGGTGTTGCAAGTAGATACAAAAACCAAATAATGCTCAAGTAGAGAAATCCTTGAAACCCTTGATGTCATAAACAAGTGTTCCTGAAAACCCTAGATCAATGGTGCCAAAACAGAGCTCAAAGTGCCATAAAGACATCGCTCTCAACAAAGGCTATACTAGTTCTTATAGCCTCTCAAATAATTCCTAGAAGGTCCTTCTAATTGATGTTAGGGCTTCTCTTACAATTAAGCTAGGCATGACATCATTAATTTATAAGTCAAATCAAAGTGGTAAGTAAACAAATTAAGGAGGGTGCATTGCTAAAAGAAGGGTCAATGAAAAAGCTAACCACTAGAGGGATAACCACAAGTCAACACATGAAGAGGGATGTGAAAATCCTCACAGCAGATCTAAGAGATGATGTATACCTCACAAGAGTAATTATGATTAAGCAGGAAGATAGAAGAAGAGTGGTCAATGCAGTGTAATGAGCAATAGAATAATAATACAGTAGAACTCGGATAGAAGCAAAAATACTTCACACACACTAATTAATTAATCACAATATGGACAAATAAATAGTACAATGCATGAGGATTCGAATGCCTAAGGTAGCAATTCGAATTAGCCTTCATGGAGTGATCAAAAGATCACTGGAGTGTCATCAGAGCACAACTAGTAGTCTATCTCATCATCGGTGGAGTCATCAATGCACAAGTAACTGTCAACCGTCAGTTAAACTGAGTCTAACTGAGTGTGTTAGGTGTAACTGAATGTAACTAGCACATGGAGACACTAACTGAATGAAGGAGGCTCAGTGGAGGGTGCATGAGGAGCTAACTGGAGTTAGAACAGGTAGTCATGTCTCATCGGAGGTAAATCAGAGTGATAACTAAAGTGAGGAGTCAGTCTGGCCTCAAATCAAGGAAAGACTGGTGGCTAACTGAAGTAAATTGGATTAGTAGGTGAGAAAGTCACCCTTCTTCAGTAGAAGGTGAGAACTGGGCGCATGACAGGATAGGAAGGCTGAAACTGAGTGGAAGGAAGCTTCAGGGGCTAGATAACTAAGGGCTAGGTGCTGGGACTGATGACTGGGATGCATGTAAACCCTAAATAATGCATGCAAACCCTAAAAGTGCATGCATGAATGAAAATGCAAATAATGAAAATGCTGCTAGGACTAGGATGGAGTATAGGAATATCCTAACACCCCCCCTTAATCCATCCTAGGCCCTGGTAACTAAGACCAAAGGTCACCCAATACAATGAATAATAACAGTCAATAAACCGAGGAAATGGGGAAAACCTCATGGGAAAAATACCCCCCCTCAAAATAGATTGTAAGGCACACACAAAATAAATGCTCCAAACTCAAGCAAGTGTGATGCTTGGTCATATGTTTGGAGGTATCTTCTTCTTGGGAAGAAGTGGATCATGCTCAAAAAGCATGTGCTTGTACTTGCTCTTCAGATCGAATGTGATGAGAACAAATCCAAAAGTATGAGGATGATCCTTGAACCTGTGATTCGAATTAGCTGAGGTAGGATCAAGAACATGAATGTGCAGATAGTCTTTTGTCTTCTCCTTCGAACCATCATGGGTGAGATTATGCCAAAAAGAACCATCAAATAGTAATGATTGCTTGGAATCCAAATCAGCTCCAAGGCTTGAATCATGGTTGCTTAAGATCTCCTTTGAACCATTTGAGGTGAGATCTAAACCAGTAAGTGCATGAGAAATTTTCCCAAGCGAATGACAATGGCCATTATCTTCAATAAACTTCTGAGAGCATGAAAGAATGATCTTACAGTAGTAAATGAGAGGTGATTTCTTGAGGAGAGTGAATGCATTACCTCCAATAGTTGATTTTACCTCCGAAATAATCATGTGATCATGATGCAAACCAATAGACTCTGCTGCAAGAGAGGATTTAGGACCTTTTGCACTATCTAGAGTGTGAGCTGGCACAGAAAGAGAAGAATTTTGGAGCATGAGTGTAGAATCTGCAAGTTCTTTGTGGACAACTTCAATATGAGATGTGTTTGATACTGGTTCATGATCAATGAGATCATCAAGGAGGGCAAATGCATCACTTTGCTTGTTCTCGAAAGGGTTTGGACCAATTCCTTCATTCTGTCTGCTGAATCTTTCATCCATATGGGCCCATAGGTCTTTTGGAGTTTCAATAACATCAAGGTATTGGTATATCATGTATTCAGGCAAAGAAAGCATCATTGCTCCAAAGGCTCCGTCACCTTTATTTAACCAATCAATCTCATCTTCAGAGGATTCGAACTCTCTTTCAAAATGACAATTAAAGAGATCATGGCTCTTCAAATATGCTATCATTTTTGGTTTCCATTCATCATAGTTGAATGGAGAAGGAGGAGTAATTTCTGATGGATACATAGAAGCTATAGATGACCTGCAAAAACAATTGAGAATATCTGCAACTGCTACTGCTGCAAAAATGCAGAAACTGCTGCAACTACTGCACTTGAAATCTTGGTAATAACCTGCAAAAAATTCTCAGGAATGGAGATAAACAATACTCTCAGCATGCTCTGATACCATGTGAAAATCCTCACAGCAGATCTAAGAGATGATGTATACCTCACAAGAGTAATTATGATTAAGCAGGAAGATAGAAGAAGAGTGGTCAATGCAGTGTAATGAGCAACAGAATAATAATACAGTAGAACTTGGATAGAAGCAAAAATACTTCACACACACTAATTAATTAATCACAATATGGACAAATAAATAGTACAATGCATGAGGATTCGAATGCCTAAGGTGGCAATTCGAATTAGCCTTCATGGAGTGATCAAAAGATCACTAGAGTGTCATCGAAGCACAACTAGTAGTCTATCTCATCATTGGTGGAGTCATCAATGCACAAGTAATTGTCAGCCGTCAGTCTAACTGAGTGTGGTAGGTGTAACTGAATGTAATTGGCACATGGAGACACTAACTGAATGAAGGAGGCTCAGTGGAGGGCACATGAGGAGCTAACTGGAGTCAAAATAGGTAGTCATGTCTCATTGGAGGTCAATCGGAGTGATAACTATAGTGAGGAGTCAGTCTGGCCTCAAATCAAGGAAAGACTAGTGGCTAAATGAAGTAAACTGGACTGGTAGGTGAGAAAGGCACCCTTCTTCAGTGGAAGGTGAGAACTGGGCGCATGACAGGATAGGAGGGCTGAAACTGAGTGGAAGGAAGCTCTGGGGGCTAGCTAACTGAGGGCTAGGTGCTGGGACTGATGACTGGGATGCATGCAAACCCTAAAAGTGCATGCATGACTGAAAATGCTGCTAGGACTAGGATGGAGTATAGGAATATCCTAACAAGGGATAACCAAAAATAGAATAGAACCACTGCACTAACCACAAACTCAACATAACAAAATTCAACATAACATAACAAGTGGGCTAGCCACAAAGTCAACATAACATAACAAGTGCACTAACCACAAATTCAACATAACATAACAAGACTCTCTCTAAAAGATATGTGGTCCACATATGTCCCATGCAAAAATTGAAAGTTCATCATCACTATATAGGAAGGGTTCAACCTAGAAGATGTGATCCTCTCATCCTCGTTTAGGTTGTGCTGGAGTCGGATTTTCAAAACACCCAAACAAGGGGAAACCAACCAAACTTAGTGAACCAAGATAGTAAAATTGTAACATTAAAACATAATTTTCATCTCTTTCAACTACTACATTAAAACATATTTTTCATCTCTTTCAACTTTAACACTCCCAAGAGGTCCCTGTGTTAAAGTTGAAACGTATAGTAACAATAACATGTAAATGACAACAACAGTAGTATGACTATTTAGAAAAAATTACAATAGCAATAATAGATCTAACTCATAATACAAAAGAACAAGTCTGATTACTTAACGCAATGTTCAATATCACTACAAATCTCTCATGAGGTATAGACATTTAAACAAGAAAAATATGTATGACCTTGACAAGAAAAAGGCCCTAAAATTTCCATAATCCCAAGTACATTCATTCATTTTCTCGATTTCTTTTTCTTTTGCAGTATCATGTAATCTGCAAGGATATCTAATGTGACTTCTTCCCCTTCAACTATTGTGATATTTGTATGTCTCATTAACGACCTAATGCTACGTTGAGGCTACCGCAAGGGGGGGCAGGGAAACAACTACAATAAGAAAGAAATGTTAAATTGGCATTTTTAGTTATTATTATTACAAGTGTTTTATATAAATAATAAGAGCAGTAGAGTGTTATTTACCTGCTTCATTAGTGGAGGCAAGTTTAGTAGTTTCGAATGTGGCAATATGTTCCTCATCTTTTCTAGCCTCATCCACTACATGCTTTGCAGTTGAAAGAAGAAAGGTTATAATTCATACACCATTCGCAATAAATATTTTTTTTTGTATTACATACTACAAAAAATATTTAACACATGAAATGCCTCTAGTACCAAGATGAGCATTGCTTTCAAGTGGCACTCCACCGTCATTGGGATCATTTGTTGATCCAGTACTTGTGGCATTTATATTTACATTGCTTACATGGTTAAATGAAAACAAACACATTAATTTATGGCCAAAAATAATAACCAATATTAGATTGGGAAAATAATAAATTACAAATCTTGTTCGTTGCTTTTATTTACATGAGCGCCAGGTTGGGTGTCAGAAGGCTATGTTTCCCCAAGATTATCCTAAGATTATCCTATGTTCAACCAAGGTTTTATAGCCATTGTAGTAGGAATTCCTGAGGTCTTCCTCAGTAGGAGCCTCTTTGAATTTTGCACCCTGTAATTATGCATAAGGGCATGAATTTTGCTTCTTTTGTGATATTAAATTAAAACTGCTAACAATTTATAATTTGGATGCAAATTTCTTTATTATATACTTACAAATCGTGCAACCACTTTCGAGAAACCACCTGGGCCAAGTTTATGCTGCCCATTTTTATCTATCCTAACCTTGGTGGCTTTGGATGTATCTGGGAGCCTATATTCAAAAGATTCAAATACTTAGTTAGTTCTCACAATGATGATAAAGATTCATAAATACTTTATTAAAAGTGACTCATACCTTCCTGGTCCGGGTGGTGTCTTGCCTTCTTTTTGGAGCGCCTTTTCTAGTGCATCATGCACAAGGGCCTTCCACTCCATCTCTAGTATCAGTGGAGGGCGCTCATAGTTAGGGTCGTTCTTCAAATGAACCTTATATTGGTCACGGAGATATCTTAAATATAATCTTTCCTTTGCGGCAACTCCAACTTTGTTAAAGGTAGCCTCACCGAACAACCCAACCAACTTCTTCATAAATTCATCCTTTAATTTTGAACTTTGGGAATTCCACCTTGTTCGTATGGTGGGCCCAAAGATATCCAAGGCTAGGTCATTCATGGGTCCATAAAATACATCGTTTCTGGGAAAATGATATTATCATTAGTTTTAAATAATTGATATTTATATGTACATAATATTGAAAATACTTCATACATACATGTAAGCTTATTAGTTTTCATGGGTTTGAGGTCATCGTCTACCGAAAACGAAACCTTTGATTTTCCCGTGTTGGTAACACGTTTAGCTCCAAGAAATATTCCTTCACAATCTGCCATGGCATCACACTCTGCATCCATTTCATCATGTGCATATCCTAGCATGTGTTGTTCAGGTTGGGGTGTACTACTAGTGGCATCGGGGCTAAGGAGTGTAGCGGTCGGAGTGACTGGCGTGCCAATCACAGGAGAAGCAACGACGCTACTACCTGCACTGGCCCCACTAGTCCTCACACCATAAGGATCACCCTGTGCCTCCAAAAACACCTATAAAACAAAGAGTTTTGTTATAAAGTGATAATATAATTATAATCATGAATAATTAAAAAAAATGGGATAATTGAAGATGTTTCTTACCCCAAGCTCATGAATCTCACATGTCAGGGTATCCATTCTATCTCTTATCTCTTGTGTCTTTGGCATAGTCAATAATAAATAAGTGAATTCCTTTTTTTTTATTAAAAGCTTTAAAGCTTCTTTACTGTGTGCACAGGGTTGAATGACAAAAAAAATTATTCTTCACTTGGCACTTCCTCAGTAGCATCTGTGGACTTCTCTGATGCTACTTCCTTGCCCCTATCTCCCTGTTGATCAACATGGAAGCATACACAATAATGCACATAATGAATCCACCATTTCACACAAATTGATTATGAGGACATTCACAAATTGGTTATTACAAATTGAAATGAACAAGAATCTATGCATTTTGTCAATTATTACTTTTTCTCCTTATATTTGTATAAAAAATCAAACAAAAACACATTATTCATATTAAGTCCAAATACAAACAACTTTGTATCTATAATGAATGAAAGTAACATTAACTAAGTCTCAACTATAACAAAACTAGTGTTTTTCAAGAACCATGAATTATTCAGATGTTGAGTTCACTAACATAACGCATGGCAACATTTTATAGTAAATGTTAAATATCAAATACAAGATTCATTGCTTATAGGTTGGGTAAAATATTATACGTACCGCCATATATATTCGATTCAAATTGTAGTCAATCAACAACTCTTTCCCTGTAGCTATTGATTTTATTGCACATACGAATACCCGGTTTTCTTCACGCCCCTCAAATATGCAATTGGGTTGCTTATTTGTTGTTGTGGGTCTTGTACTATTTATAAACCCTACAATATTCCCCATTTATTTTGGCCTTCTTTCAATATACATTGATTCTCCTTTTTTCTGACCATTGTCTTTTAGTTGTCAATAATTTGCAGTTATGCCAGATCTTCGCATACTTTATGTATATTGTACTAGGCATATCCAATCTATGTAGTTGTAATAGGGTCCGACATACTCCATCAATTCAATTAATCCGCCATCGTAAACCTTTATTCCAACCATGTAAAATATCCCCAAACCATGCAATTACGATAGAGCAATGCGGTATATCCTTCCATCGACACAAAAATCAGTGTTGACTTGAGGAAGATCCCTGGGTACCCATCATTTTACTAGATGTTTGTACCTCAAGGGAACCTCGATGTCACCTATGCTTTCATCACCATAAGAACATGACCCTCCTTTAGTAAGAAAAAATCTGAATTGTCTATTGAATTTTCTTCTGATCTTTTCAGCTCTAGTTTATCTCCGCTCGTTAGACATACTAGATGTCCCACTTTCCTCTATTCTACCAGAAATTCCCTCGCTCGACGAGGATAGATATGACAAGTATCTATTTGGTTGTATGTCCTATAACATTGCATCGAGTGAGAGAAATAGTTAGCAAGTGTCATAAACTCGAGGTGACTAGGTCAATCATATATAATATATGGAAAAAAATTATATGATAAAAAATGTTAATTTATGCTACTTAAATTATATGGTCAATCATATTTGGAATCTTTACAACTCTAACATTCAGGCATCTAATACAAATCTAACATTTTGGCATATTTGGAATCTTTACTCTTGGAATGATCAAATTTGGGTACCTATGCCATCATCTAAGCATCAATACTTGCACTTGAATTTTTCCCATGTATTAATTTATATTTATTTTTTATTTTTGTTTCAATGTCTATGTCACGTCCCCTCCCATCCTACCAGCTAGGTGGAGAGGATCGTGAGGTTAAACCGGGCATCTAGCCCCCATATCCATTCATCAAACAAGCATTCAAATTCAAATGAATAAGAATATATACATACACAAATGCATAACAGATGTGATATTAAACTGGGCGTCTAGCCCTATGAAACATTTAATCATAAGCATGAACATAATGAACATAATATAACAGAGATAGATGGAACTGTATGGTTTTAAGAAAATCACAGCGGAATATGAAGAATTTCACATCGATCATACATTTAAGACGTTCATCAAATAAGTAATTGCAATTTAACACAAGAGAATACTTATCTTATACAAAAGTAGTCCCATGCAACTGGCTATGCAACTGCAATGTTCCACCCAACCGTAGGCCAGTGTGCTCCTCAATCTCTCAGCACCACTGCCACCCCCGAGCTGGGCATGATCTCTACAAGGAACCAGGGAACAACAGACTCACACATAGCCAAGCATACACCAAGATGAGCCAAGCCAATCTGCAATTGGGTTTATCAGGCTACTAGGAGATGGAAAGGAAGAGTTACTAAGCTAGTGAGCTCCAGCCCAGAGCTAGGGATAACCTTGCAAGATCTATCTAGCTTGGCACCCACAATACCTACACACCCAGCACAAGGGAAGTATTCTTTTCATTGCTGTACAGTCCCTCAAGCCATACCTTCCCTATCTAGTGCTCTCAGGGTATGCATAGAAGAGTAACCAAAGCCCTCTTGATCTTCTTGAAAGGTTGCCTCCCCCACTAGGTTTATCAAGCCACTTCTATCCACTACCACTCCAAACTCCAATTCACAGGTTCAAACCAAAAACGAGGATGCACATAACAGCAGAACCCCACTTGTTGGGCATGAGAAAAACGTTTTCCACAGTGGGATGCATGAGATGGGGTTTCAACTAACCCAGAAAAACGTGGGAACCCACAAAAACGAAATGGGAAGTTGGTGAACAACCCAGGCAGCCAAATCCGTTTTTAGTAAAACGTCCCGGGTCAATTCGGGGCAAAACGACCTCCCTCCTAGTCCCCAATTCGTGGCCTTCCTCTCCCAACTATTATACCAGGAAAAAATGACTCCCAGGCATGGAAAAATGCAGTATTTAGATGAGAAACGTAAATGGAAAGGACCCAGCAACTCCAACTGCGTGAATCAATGAAGACTGCCCATTCCCCATGGCTTTGGGCACCATTTCGTGGGTGGTTTCTTGCCCCACAAGCAAAAACACGATTTTCCCAAGTTGATGGCTTTCCCATGCACGAAAATGGCTTGCCCATACCCTTTCATTCCCAAGGCATTAACTGCCTTAACCAATTTCTTGGAAAAAAATTAAATGATTGGGTGCATGAGACAAAATGGGTAGTTGGTGGTTTATGGGTTTCCCCATTGACACATGGATTAATACCATTGGCTCAAGGGTTTGAATAATTTCCCTCCCTTTTCCTTGTAGAGTCATGCCCCATCTCTCTTGTTGCATTGCATAGCCGGTTGTGGGTTTTTCATTAAAAATTCGAAATTACATGATGTCTTATATACATTGTGCCCATCTCGCACAAGAACCATAGGCATCTATTTTAATTGCCGATACATAAACGCTAAATCAATGGTGGGGCCTTGGCCTTGAGCTCCTCACCATGATTAAGTTACATTATTTACATCATTTACAAAGGGGGTCAAAATGGGGACGTGACATACCCCTCCCCTTACATTAGCACTATCCTCAGTGCTCATCAAAATTGAACAAAAATGGATATGCCATCCTCATGGCATCCTCCAGCTCCCATGTAGCCTCATCGGGACCGTAGTGCTTCCATTGCACCTTTACCTGTCCGATGGCTCGGTTCCAGAGCAATGTTACTTTCTTGTCTAGGATGCGCAATGGATCGGTTTGGAATTCTCCCTCGGGTTCCACCTGGATCACATCCCAATTAATCACATGGTTAGGATCATGTACATATTTCTTAAGCAAAGAGACATGAAAAACATTATGAGCTTTAGTGCTAGCAGGCAAGGCAAGTCTATATGCAACTGGCCCTATTCTTTCAAGCACTTCAAATGGCCCACAATATCTAGGTGATAGCTTGGCACAGCTCCCAAGCTTCAAGGAACTCTTCCTTGATCTTACTCTAAGATACACATGATCCCCAACATTGAATTCCCTATGCATTCTGTGTTTATCTGCATAGCTTTTGTGTCTATCCTGGGATGCTTTTAAATTTTGCCGGATCTTTGCAACCTCTTGTTCCATTTCCTTAAGCAATTCTGGCCCAAGTACAATTCGGTTCACTGGATTGTCCCAAGTCACTGGTGTCCTGCACCTTCTTCGTACAAAGCCTCATATGGACTCATTCCCAATGATTCTTGCTGCCCATTATTATATGCAAATTCTACCAAGTGTAGATAATCCTCCCACTTGGATGGTTTGTCCATTACGTACATGCGGAGCATGTCTTCAAGCACCTGATTTACTCTTTCTGTTTGCCCGTCTGTTTGAGGATGGTACGCGGTGCTAAAGTTCAACTGTGTACCCAAATCTGCAAAGAGAGCTTTCCAAAAATTGGAAGTGAACTTGGTATCCCTGTCAGAAATTATTGCCTTAGGCAACCCATGTAATCTGAATATTTCCTTCATGAAAATATCTGCAATGGCATCGGCTTTATGTGTGGACTTAACCGGTATAAAATGTGTTGCCTTTGTTAACTTGTCCACCACAACCATGATGGAATCATGTTGTTTCTTAGTCATTGGCAATCCTGTAATAAAATCCATGGAAATTATTTCCCATTTCCATTCTGGAATTGGCACTGGGTGCAATAAACCTGCTGGGTGTTGGTGTTCAACCTTCACCTGCTGACATTCCATGCACTTAGAGATGTATTCAGCGATGTCCTTCTTCATACCTGGCCAGAAATAATATTTTCTTGCTGTAGCAATTGTTTTCTGATATCCTGGGTGACCAGAGTATGGAGCTTTATGGATCTCATCCATAACCATTCTCCTTAAATCTGCTGCATTTGGAATATAGACTCTATTCTTATAAGTAAGAAGTCCGCCTTCTTCCAAGTGATAGCCTTCATTCTTCTTGCCAAGGTCTTGCTGTTGCAATTTGTCCTTTATCTGCTCATACACTTCATCCTCAACCATATGGTTAACAATCTGCTGCTTCAAATCTGGTTGGCAAGTATTAAGCGCTGCCACATACATTTCATGTACCTTCCTGCTGAGTGCATCAGCCACCTTGTTTTCTTTCCCTTTTATGTGTTTGATCTCAAAATCAAATTCACACAAAAATTCCAACCATCTAGCTTGCCTAGCATTCAACATTGGTTGATCAAATAAGTACTTCAGACCACAATGGTCTGTCCTTAACTCGAATTTTCTTCCCATTAAGTAATGCCTCCACATCTTCAAGGCATGTACTATGGCTGCAAGTTCTATATCATGAGTAGCATAGTTCTTCTCATGCTCCTTCAACTTTCTTGACTCATAGCATATCACGTGGTTGTCTTGCATAAGAACTCCTCCAAGTCCTTGATTGCATGCATCGGTACACACCACAAAGTCCTTTTCCGGGTCTGCAATCTTCAGAATAGGTGCACTTGTAAGAAGATTCTTCAACCGTTGAAAACTTTCTTCACATCTTGGTGACCATTCAAACTTTATCCCCTTCTTTTGCAAAGAAGTGATTGGGTTTGCAACCTTGGAGAATCCTTCGATAAACCTCCTGTAGTAACCAGCAAGGCCCATAAAAGATCTCACATCAGTCACATTCCTTGGAGTTGGCCAATTCATAATGACTTCAATCTTCTCAGGGTCTACAGATATTCCTTCGTCGGAGATGATGTGACCCAAATAATGAATTCTATCTTTATAAAAGTCACATTTGCTCAATTTTGCATACAGCTTATGCTCCCTTAGTAATTGCATTGTCATTCTCAAATGTTCTTCATGCTCTTCTTCATTCTTAGAATAGATGAGAATGTCGTCTAGGAATACCAGAACAAACTTGTCCAAATATTTGCTAAAAACATTATTCATGAGACACATGAATGTAGCTGGTGCATTTGTGAGACCGAATGGTACCACTACAAACTCATAGTGTCCATACCTCGTTCTAAAGGCTGTCTTATGAATATCTTCATCTTTGATTCTTACCTGATGGTAACCAGACCTCAAGTCAATCTTTGAAAATACCTTTGCTCCTCTCATTTGATCAAAAAGGTCATCAATTCGGGGCAATGGGTATTTGTTCTTCACAGTGACTTTGTTCAACTGCCTGTAGTCGATACATAACCTGAGTGTTCCATCTTTCTTTTTCACAAATAGAACAGGTGCTCCCCACGGGGACACACTTGGTCTAATATATTTCTTTTCCAGCAACTCTTGTAATTGCATCTTCAATTCTAGCAATTCCGGTGTACTCATCCTGTACGGTGTCTTAGACACTGGTGCCGCTCCTGGCACAAGTTCAATTGTAAAGTCAATGTCTCTCTTTGGAGGAAGTCCCGGAATCTCATCTGGAAAAACATCCCTGAATTCTTGCAATACACGATAGTCCTCCAGTTTAAGAGTCTCATTCTCTGCTGCCTCTAAAATGTGGGCTGCATACAATTGACATCCCTTTCTACAGAACTTCTTCAGCTGCATGGCTAAAATCTGTCTAACAGAAGTCCCCTTTGGAACGCCTTTTACAACCCTTGGATTTCCTTCTTCGTCCATGCATTCAAATGTCTTATTGTAGCAGTCAAGTTTAACCCTGTGTGCTTCTAACCAATCCATTCCAATGAGAATATCATAGGAACCAAGTGGCAAAATATTCAAATCCGCATAAGTGAATAGCCCATCCATCTCTAATGGACATTTCTCTACTATTTCACTAACTTTCCTCTTGGTTCCAGTGGCTAGTTGAACTAACCATGATTTAGTATGCTTTACTTTCTTGAAAACACACATCTCAACAATTCTAGGAGTGACATAACTGTGAGTAGATCCAGGATTAATCAAAATAGAAACAGATTGCTTAGCAATCTTACCTTCAACTTCAACCACAGTTGACTGATGATCCGCCTGGCGGTCTTCTACTGCTGCATAGATTCTAGGGATTGTCCTTGCCACTTGACCCACAGTTCCAGCTCCTTGGATGTGGTGAACTTGATTTGCATTCCCACTCCGATGTGGACAGTTCCTAAGCACGTGCTCTCCTCCACAACCCCAACATTGAAGTGGTTCTCTTGTCTCTTTTGGATCTCTCGGCTTATCTCCCATCGTCCTGGTTGGCTTAGTCACAACCTGTGATGGCTGCCTTTGCTGATTCCTGAATTGAGGAGGCTTGAACCCCTTCTTCCTTTGATCAAACTTTTCATTTTTCTTATCCTTCCACGCCTTATGGAATTCTGGTTTGCTTTTGTTTTGATCAAAGCAATACTTGGCCTTTCTTATGGCCTCCTCTAGAGTTCGAGGTTCATCAAACTCAATTCTGTCTTTATATGACTGGGGTAGTCCACTTAGGAAACGCTGAATTTTGACCTTGTCATCTCGAATATACTTAACATACCTCAGCAGCTCCAAGAACTTGTTTGCATATTCTTCCATGGTCGATTGTCCCAATCTCATCTCATGGAACTCTTTGATCTTATCATCATAGTACCTATCAGAGAGGTACTTCTGCTTGAAGTATTTCTTGAACTGCTTCCACACAATCTTCCGTTCATTGATCCTCTTCACTTTCCTGGTGTGTTCCCACCATATAGATGCTCTTCCATTCAAGTTGAAGATGGAAACCCTTGCCTTCATATTTCCCGAGTAGTCTTGGACTTGGAAATACTTTCTCATCCCAAGAAGCCAAGCTTCAGCTTCTTGACCAGACTTTACCTATCCATCAAACGTAGGAGGTTTTGCCTTCTTAAATTCCCCATGTGAATTGTTCTTGTGGTGCTTCTTCCTCTTGTTCCTGTGGGATGAAGAACTTGAACCCTCAATGGATTCTTCAGAGTCAGATGATTCATTAGAAGAGATTTCTGGACTATATGTTCTATTTGTAGAAACTCTTCTTGGGCTACTGGCCCTCTTACGGGAATTTCTTCTAGAGCTACTCCCACCCCTTTCTAGATTTGATATCTGATGCCCAGAGTTTATTTGCCTTTGGATGTCTGTTAAACTCTGCAGCATCGCTGCATTCAGCTGATTTTGTTCTTCTTGAGCTTTAATCATCCTTTCACTATCTTCCCTACAGCTCTGCAATTCCACCCTTAGGCTTCTCATGGTGGCTGCAACATCTGGAGGGGTCTCTTGATTCCTTCTCCCATTAGATTCTGTTTCAGCATTCTCAACCTGTATGTTCTCCCCCATGGCATCTGTCTCAGGTTCATAGGGATCCTGTGCATCATTCATGATGTTCATTTTCTTGGCCCAACCAAGATCCAAAATTTTCCACTGTATTATCTAGAGTGTTACCCTGCTGTAACTGTGACTCTCTGAAATGTGTTCATCAACACAATTGTTAGCTGCATTACATTCTCAAAATTTACAAATTACTTCATGCACATGGGAAAACATTATGTTGACAATTCTTCAAATCACAACAATGAAATGTGAGGGGAAAAAGAAAAAGGGGGTCAAGGGGGCTTGCCCCCTTGTGGCTCGCCACAGCAGGGCGGGTCAAGGGCAGCGCCCTCGTTTTTTTTGTTTTTTTTTTTTTTTTTTTTTTTTTTTTTTACAAATCACGCCTCATCGGGCGATTCGCTGAATCCTGCCGCAACGGGCAGTTCGCGAAATCCGGCCGCAACGGGCAGTTCGCGAAATCCGGCCGCGACGGGCAATTCAAAGACTACTCCCGCAACCGCGGGGAGGTTCACGGTATGCTCCCGCAACTGCGGGGCGGTTAGCCGTAGGCTTCCGTAGTTGCGGGCCGGTTCGGCGACGGCTTCCGCGCGACGCGGTTCGGCAACGGCTTCCGCAATTGCGGAGCAGTTCGCCGAACGCTTCCGCAATGGCGGGGCGATTTGCCGAACGGAGCCATTCGGCAAAGGCTTCCGCAGTTGCGGAGCCATTCGACAAATGCTCCCGCAATTGCGGAGCCATTCGGCGAAGGCTTCCGCAGTACCGGAGCCGTTCGCGGAATGCTTCCACCGGAATGCTTCCCCGATTTCGGGTGTTTTTTCGGAATGATTCGGCGAAGTCTTCCGCAGTTGCGGAACGATTCGGCAAAGTCTTCCGCAGTTGCGGAAGGATTCGCCGAAGTCTTGCGCAACTTCGGAATGACTCGCCGAACTCTTCCGCGTTTCGGAACGATTTGTGGAATCCTTCCGAAATTTCGGAAGAGAATTCCTTCCGCAATTTCGGAAGAGAATTCTTTCCGAAAAATTCCGACACTTAGAAAATTTTTCCACTTAAAAGCATTTTTCTCCACTGTTTCGGAGCCATTGGCTGAATTCTTCCGCAATTTCGGGAAGGTTCGCGGAATCCTTCCGCAATTTCGGGAAGGTTTGCCGAACTCTTCCGCAATTGCGGGAAGGTTCGCGAAACCTTTCCGAAATTTCGGAACGACTTCCCGAAACGGCTTAAAACACAAAATTTTCAAAACAGTCTTAAGAAATTTTTTTATAATTGCTATCAGATTTGGCCCATAGAGGCCCAATGCTGCAACGCAGCTCTGATACCATTATGTCACGTCCCCTCCCATCCTACCAGCTAGGTGGAGAGGATCGTGAGGTTAAATCGGGCATCTAGCCCCCATATCCATTCATCAAACAAGCATTCAAATTCAAATGAATAAGAATATATACATACACAAATGCATAACAGATGTGATATTAAACTGGGCGTCTAGCCCTATGAAACATTTAATCATAAGCATGAACATAATGAACATAATATAACAGAGATAGATGGAACTGTATGGTTTTAAGAAAATCACAGCGGAATATGAAGAATTTCACATCGATCATACATTTAAGACGTTCATCAAATAAGTAATTGCAATTTAACACAAGAGAATACTTATCTTATACAAAAGTAGTCCCATGCAACTGGCTATGCAACTGCAATGTTCCACCCAACCGTAGGCCAGTGTGCTCCTCAATCTCTCAGCACCACTGCCACCCCCGAGCTGGGCATGATCTCTACAAGGAACCAGGGAACAACAGACTCACACATAGCCAAGCATACACCAAGATGAGCCAAGCCAATCTGCAATTGGGTTTATCAGGCTACTAGGAGATGGAAAGGAAGAGTTACTAAGCTAGTGAGCTCCAGCCCAGAGCTAGGGATAACCTTGCAAGATCTATCTAGCTTGGTACCCACAATACCTACACACCCAGCACAAGGGAAGTATTCTTTTCACTGCTGTACAGTCCCTCAAGCCATACCTTCCCTATCTAGTGCTCTCAGGGTATGCATAGAAGAGTAACCAAAGCCCTCTTGATCTTCTTGAAAGGTTGCCTCCCCCACTAGGTTTATCAAGCCACTTCTATCCACTACCACTCCAAACTCCAATTCACAGGTTCAAACCAAAAACGAGGATGCACATAACAGCAGAACCCCACTTGCTGGGCATGAGAAAAACGTTCTCCACAGTGGGATGCATGAGATGGGGTTTCAACTAACCCAGAAAAACGTGGGAACCCACAAAAACGAAATGGGAAGTTGGTGAACAACCCAGGCAGCCAAATCCGTTTTTAGTAAAACGTCCCGGGTCAATTCAGGGCAAAACGACCTCCCTCCTAGTCCCCAATTCGTGGCCTTCCTCTCCCAACTGTTATACCAGGCAAAAACGACTCCCAGGCATGGAAAAATGCAGTATTTAGATGAGAAACGTAAATGGAAAGGACCCAGCAACTCCAACTGCGTGAATCAATGAAGACTGCCCATTCCCCATGGCTTTGGGCACCATTTCGTGGGTGGTTTCTTGCCCCACAAGCAAAAACACGATTTTCCCAAGTTGATGGATTGCCCATGCACGAAAATGGCTTTCCCATACCCTTTCATTCCCAAGGCATTAACTGCCTTAACCAATTTCTTGGAAAAAAATTAAATGATTGGGTGCATGAGACAAAATGGGTAGTTGGTGGTTTATGGGTTTCCCCATTGACACATGGATTAATACCATTGGCTCAAGGGTTTGAATAATTTCCCTCCCTTTTCCTTGTAGAGTCATGCCCCATCTCTCTTGTTGCATTGCATAGCCGGTTGTGGGTTTTTCATTAAAAATTCGAAATTACATGATGTCTTATATACATTGTGCCCATCTCGCACAAGAACCATAGGCATCTATTTTAATTGCCGATACATAAACGCTAAATCAATGGTGGGGCCTTGGCCTTGAGCTCCTCACCATGATTAAGTTACATTATTTACATCATTTACAAAGGGGGTCAAAATGGGGACGTGACAGTCTATAATAGCAATGTTGTAATTGTCACACTTTCTTGTTTTCCTTGTTATTGTGGCCCTTTCCTTATGCACATGACAATGTTCATGTTTATCTATGATTAGTTCCAAGCAATACCAAATGCGACAACCTAGCTGGACTTCTCTCATGTGAGAACAACCTTAAATTAGTTGTCATTGCTTTGCATTTATCATAACACACTTCTTAAGAGTTGTTACCTTAGTATGGCAATGGGTTACAAGAGGGCAACTTATGTCATAACGTTGCCTCTACCACTGTGACTAGTGTCTCCCTTTGAGGGAGTCACCATCTTCTATTATACGTAGGTTCATATATGGATGGAGTGGTAGTAATGAAGGGTTAGGTTGGTGCAGAAAGGAGTTGATTATGTAGGATTGAGTGTCATGGATACAATAACCAACCATCATTTTAGAGTTATTGTTGGAGATGAAAACATTTACTACTTGATTGGTCTAGAGATATTTGGCTTAGTTGGCATAAGGAGGGAGGGGTGATTTTCATCAAAGTTCGCTCTAAGATTATATCCAATATGTCCACTACATCAACTTGTTGAATACTTGCTTCCATTGTCAAAGCAATTACCATAGGAATATTATTTGTTGACCAAGGTTGATTCCTATGATACCCCCAAGCTTTACGGATCCAAAAGGATCTATTGGGTCTAGTGAAGGTATTGAATGGACTCTAGTGGTTAAGAAACAAAAATGTGTCATGCTCACCAAGACTTCATCTAAGTATATGGCTAGTTCTAAGCTAGCAACCTCCAAGTCGACCATTTCAACCATGGGAAAGGCACACATGGATCTTCTTGTGGGGGAAATAGTATAAGGGACTTGTCATTGTCTCCAAGGCTTGATAGGAAAGATACCATGGATTCAAAAGAAGAACAAAAAATGTCAAAATCTAATGCCATGCACCACTGGATTTTGTAGGTGCTATAAAGGAAAAACATTGTCTCAAATAACTCCTACTAGGTGCTACTGCTTAATGATAAGGATGGGGAGGAAATGGAATATATTGTAGATATTTACCCATAAAAGTTATGTGTTGGAATGTAAGGGGTTCACAACCTTTCTCATTTTTTAATTCTCCATCCCTAGTTCATTAAATCTCCATATGGTAGTTGGGGCTATCAACTTCCTCGACACATAAACAAACTCTGAAATCCCCCACTTTACAATGAGTGGAGATTGATGCTTTGATCTTATGGAATTTTTCCAACGGATATGAACTAATGTGATTCTTATTTGGTTTTTTCATGTGCTTATTTGTTGTGAAATATGATTTCATGTTTAAGGGCACTGCAGAAAATTCACCATGTTTAAGACAGCAATATGGGATTTCAAAATAGGCTTTCAAAATTTGTAAATTAAGTTTTATTGGATATTGAAGTTTTTGTATCTTATCCCATGACTAGAATGGATTTACATTGAAAGATGATTTCATGTTTGAAGGCACTACAAAGAATCCACCATGCTTAAAGCGGCAATGTGGGCTTTCAAAATTTGTAAATTAGGTTTTGTTGGATACTGAAGTTTTTGTATCTTATCCTATGACTAAAATGGCTTGAAATTTAGAGGGACAACTTACCTTTTTTATATTTGGCAAATGCACCTTAAATACATATGCTACTACTATAACTGAGATGTCGTAAGCTGGTTATTGCATTGCATCCTCAAACAAAGTGAAATTGGACTATCACTCCCAAATTCTAAGAAAATATAAGTGTAATGTAGATGACAACAGAAAAAAGGTTGAAGAAGAATCTATGTTAGTTTCATATTGTCCATCCAAATACACCTGAAAAGCACTTCAGACCTAGCTTCTACCTAATAGTATGTTGAAACCAACTTGTTCAACTGTTCAACCTTGTGCATATGTTCAGAGAATTGTAATTTGGTTGACTAAGACAGTACTATCATACATGATTTGGTTGGATTTCTATAAATATATGCTTTTATAGTTTTTTGGTAATGTTTAAATAGTTGCATTGATTCAGGTAGAATTATAAGCATTGAAAGCTTATACTCTAATCTCTGGAGTTGGTGGATAGTTGCAATATTCTTTCATTTGTCCTTGACTTCAATCATTTGAGAACTACTTAAATCAAGGGTCCTCTCTTTTTTTAATCACTTGAAGGGGATATATATTTTCCAATGTTTCCCTATCCTTTTCCTATTCTATGATAAGTATGATATTTTAAAGAACCTGTAAACTTGAGATTGCTTTGTCAAATGCCAATTTTAACAATAACAATAATGCAGTAAAGGTTCATTGGTAGGAGAAGGGAGGATCAAGTATAAGATCAATATGATGTCACTACTAAATGACCTAAGTACATTGTTACTATGTTTTGTCAATAATGAATATTGAGCACACCATTTGAATATGGTTTTTCCTTGAAGGGGTTTTCCAAGGAGAAGCTTGAAATTGACACTAAAAGGAGATGTAGCCCAAATGTATTGTTTTATCACTTTATGAATTTATTGGGGGTACTTACTTGGGGCATATAAGAGAAATAACTATTAGTGTGAGGTTCAATAGTATGCGGGGGGTCACGGGGTTGGAATCGAGGAAGCGAGAGAGGCATTTACATAGGAATAGATTCACTGAAACTGGGTCAAGATCATGGAGACGAAAACAAATTTAAAAATCCCTAAATTGCTTGAATGAAGAAATATTTTCTTCAATGAGAAACAATTTTGGGCTCACTACTCACCAATTTTGGATGCATTGGCTCCTTTTACTATTGTCGAGAAATCTCGGTGTTGTTAAGGCTCCCCTAGTAGACTTCGGGTCCAAATCCTCTCTTCCCCTACTTGCTGGATAGGTTCCCTGCTCAATCTCATATCCTACCTCCGACTAGGATGCTCTGCTCACTAGTTGAATGAAATTCAAGTGCAGGAGGTTCAAGATGAAATGTAACTCAATATTATCTCCTCCCTCCGACTAGGTTGTTCTTCTCACGGTTAGATTTCTTTGCTCACGGGTTGAATGAAAGTCAAGCGCAGGAGGTTCAAGATGAAATGTATCTCAATCTCAGCTCCTCCCTCTGACTAGGTTGATTTGCTCGTGGGTAGGTTGCTCTGCTCACGAATTGAATGGAAGTCAAGCGCAGGAAGTTCAATATGAAATGTAGCTCAATCTCAGCTACTCCCTCCGACTAGGTTAACTAGGTTACTTTGCTCAGAGGTAGGTTTCTCTGCTCATGGGTTGAATTGAATTCAATCCCCGAAGGTTCAAAATGAAATGTATTCATTCTTTGGCGTGGGAGATCCAAAGGTAAGTTTTAATTTTTATTTTTTTTATGTATTATTTTTTTATTTGTAAATGTATTATTTTCTCAAAGGATCGTTAGGTGGTTTTGGACCAATCCATGAATGTGTGCTCATGAATTTTCGACTTTTAATACCCTATATGTTTTTTTATGATTGCCATGTAAATTTTTCCTTAACAGAGACAAATCATAATACAAAAATAAACTAAAACCTTGACTTAAAATACATAGTGTATATACATATTTGTTGATGTGCCTTTGCATAAAAATTACAAACATATTTGAAAACTGCATCATCCAAATTAGATAGATTTGGTCCTTGAAAACTATTAAGAGAGCACAAAATTTGTGAACAATATTGTAGTTTGATCACTTCCTAGTAATCCTAATTAAACATATTAGAACAATTATCTTCCTAAATCAAATAGCTTATATGATGTGCTTTTCATTCACAACAATATTTATTCTACATTATATTTATGATGAATGAAAGAGTGACAAGCATAGATCAACTTAGTGATGTGTAAGTCAAAGTTATGACACATGTATCACTTATGTACATGAAGAAAAACATAAAAGACTAAAGTATATATGATGAAGTTGATTTTAATCAACGTCTTAATTTTAATATTCTAAAATTCATATATCAAGCTAAACAGTCATGGGCATACATGAATGGATGACTATGATAAATCCATGGTTCATGGGGCCAGAAGATTGCATTAATGAACACTAAATACCTCATCTCACTTTAATTATAAACTTAGAGTTCCTACAAACATATGATGTGTTGTACACTATATATGCAACTTAATAGGTCTAATTTAAATTAATTTCTTGAAAAGTGTATTAAAAAAACTCAAGCTTGGGAAGTCATTACCCTAACTCTTCACACAAATAATCTCATGATCTTCACTCTAACTCCCTTATCAATGTGAAAGGGTAGAGAAAGGTCGTAGGATCATTGTTCTTAGATTGAAGTGATAGGTTAATACATTGATGAAACTAGGACCCTAAGGCTCCCATTAAATCATTCATTTCTTACAACCTTGAGTAACCATAGACATTCCATCAAACAAGCTTCAAAATATTGGACACCATAAAGTAAATTATGGAAACAAAACTTATAAAGTAAGGTAATTAATGTAAAGGAATCACATAATTGTTGTAAATTAACTAGTGTTATACCTTACTACATAAGTCTATAAAACAATATGAAATGGTCGAATCAATAGATAGTAAAGAAGTAAAGACAATGGTTCTTGGTCAGCTTATTGAGTGGGGCCTACCCAAGAATGCTCACGAAACCCTTATATCTTCTTTATTCCAAATCTATCATGAACATAAGAACAATAATCTACCTTTTAATTACAATTTGAATCACCAACAACACTAGATGAATGAAAAACATAATAATAAGCATGTTATCATATTAGCCTATTGTAATGCTTATACTTTAAGAAAAACCTAACTAAGATTCCAAACAATCCCTTGATTGATGGAGTTTGTCCCATGATCCCTTATAAATATGCATGTTGTACATTGGACCTTTAACTCTATTGTGCAATTTGATTTTCCTGGATCAGAAAGGATTCAGTATGTTGGATTTCATTAATGCTTCCCCTAAGTGTTGGGATCTTCTAATTAATGATTTTGATCTACTCTGGTGAATGGAGCTCAAAAAAACTTAGATGAGAGCAAAAAACAAATTAGACAAGAAATATATGATGAAGCTTGTGCAATTTATCAAGTAATTCTTTATCGATGTTATCGCCCTTGCTCTAGATGCGCCAACGTGAATGTCGAAAGAATTTTAAAAGAAACACCTAAAATACCTAGTACTGTTGTAATATCCCTTTTTCAAATTTTATTAAAATGCCAATTTTTCAACTTTTTCCCCAATTTCGACCTTTGACTAGTTTAACTGTTTTGACCTCCAAATCATCCCAAATGCTCCCAAATCTTCTGTATGAGTGTATTAATGGTATTTAGACTTGAATATCATGTTCAGGGATGTTTTATGGACCTCCAAATACTGCTGCAAACTTGATTTGTATTCTGATCAATATAGGTAATTTTGACTAGTAATTTGTGCATCAAATCCCCCCCGGGTAACACTGAAAATGGCCTTCCAAATGCCTCCAAAATCCCACAAATTTATGAACAGAGGTATATAATGTGTTAAGTATGTTATTGAGGTCTCATATGCACCATTAATTGATTTTTACTATTGTTCTAACTCTCTCGCATTCAACAGCAAAAACCCCCAATTCGACCCTTGGGGAAATGGATCTCCCAATACAACTAAACTGAGTAAAAATGCTTCAAATGCTCAAGTACAGTACATGAAACTTGTATAAGACATCCATGGAATTATATTTATCACAAATATATCAGAGAATCATCCATCCATTCGAAATAATCAACATTATAGTGTCATACATCAATGCATTGGGGAAATGGACATTGTTTGCTCATTAATCAATAGTTTTGTATACAACCAGTGGGTATTTCGACCTGAGACTTTATGAATATGAATAAAAGAGGATATGAATCTATTACAATCATAAATATATAATTAGAAGCTCTCTCAAGAAGCACAAGTGCTCACCAAAAACGCCCTCCCTCAAGGAGCATGAATATGCCTTCAAAACTGGAAACGGTGGAGAGAAAGTGCTGCACTAAACCAAACCATGAAACTTCCTGTAGCTGCTACCTGAAAATAAAAACTCCATTAAAGCACCATGAAAGACCTGAGTGGCCTCTCCAAACACCAACTTGGATGGGAATCTTTCACCCTCGAAATTGGCTAAGGCAAGAAACTAGTCATCCACTAGCTCTCTCTTCACAAATGCAATTTTTCTCAAATCATCAAAAGCCCTTCCCATACTTCATTTCTACATTTTATAACCAACATTATCCTTCTAAGGGTCTAAATCCTCTCAATAGATTCAATAGATTTCCATTTAGGAATTATTCCACATTTGCCACTTGTCTCCTAGTTCCAACCTTCCATCTTCTCCCAAATTCGATTTTGAGTCTCTTTGGCTTCTCCAACTCCCAAATTCGACTTCCTTGAGCCTATTTTTGGGGCTGACATGTCATAGTGGTCAGATGTCAGAGGTCAGGTCTGCAATTTGTCATAGTTGTCATAGATGCTCCATCATTGGTGTCATAGGGGCTAGGGAATCTAGCCCAAGTGTCCACAAACTTCCACTTTGACTCTTTATCTTCCATGGAGGTTACCAATCCTTCCCAATTCGACCTAATATGCTCAATGACATGTGTTATGACTTACAAACTCACCCAAGAGTGTTCACATTCCCATTAATTCGAATTTGCAAAAGAGAGATACCATGTATTATGAAAAATCAAGCTAGTGTGGGTCCCACATCCTCCATATGTCTCCAAAACCATTTGTCACCTATGATTTCTCTTGAATTTCTTTATTCACTATATTTATTAAATACTTGAACCCTTATAATGTCTAAACATCATTTATTTGCTTCCTTATTACCATTCCACATGTGCCCATCCAACCTAGGAAACTAGTAGGATTGATGGGATTGTCTTACTATGAAATTATTGGAATGGGGACATTACAACTGTAGCGACTAGACATGGGAAACATTAGCAGGCCTGTGGATGGGGCCAACGTTGAAAATTCTTCAAATTGTTTCTGAATGCACTAAAATTTGACATGAACTGGAAGTTCGCATGCCTCCATGATATGGGAGGGTTTCTAGACTCAAATATAATGGAAAATCCCAGTACTCGGCATCTCCAATGTCATCATACTTTCATTTGAACTTTCTCGGATTAACGTGCCTAGAATTCCCGACATACCCATCCACGCCATGGTCGTCATGATGATCTTTATACTCATCACCCATGTCTTTCAAAGTGAACATCATGCATGCCAATTAGGCCCATGATATTGGCGGCAAGAAGAAGGCTCCAACCGACATTTCATCAATTATTTTGAGCTACTCTGGTGAATGGAGTGCAAAAAACTTAGATGAGAGCAAACAACAAATTAGACAAGAAATATCTGATGAAGCTTATGCAATTTATCAAGTAATTTTTTATTGTCGTTATCGACCTTGCACTAGATGCATCGACGTGCATATTGAAATAATTTGATAAGAAACACCTAAAAGAATTAATACTACAACAACTAGACATGGGAATGAATAACAGTGATAGGCCTATGGATGGGGCCAACACTGAAAATTATTCCAACTTTTTATGAATGCATTGAAATTTGACATGGACTGGTGTTTCGCATGCCTCCACGATATGGGAGGATTTCCACACTCAAATATGACATGAACACCCAGTACTCGGCATCTCCAATGTCATCATACTTTCATTTGAACTTTCTCAGATTAACGTGCCTGGAATTCCCGACATACCCATCCATGTCATGATCGTCATGATGATCTTTATACTCATCGCCCATGTCGTTCAAAATGAACATCATGCATGCCAATTAGGCCCATGATATTAGTGTAAAGAATAAGGTGCCAACTGACATTTCGTCAATGATTTCGAGCTACTATGGTGAATGGAGTGTAAAAAAATTAGATGAGAGCAAAAAAAAATAGACAAGAAATATCTGATGAAGCTTGTGAAAATTATCAAGTTATTGTTTATTGAAGTTATCACCCTTGCACTAGATGCATCGACATGCATGTTGAAATAATTTTATTAGAAACACCTAAAATACCTAGTACTGCAGCGACTAGACATGGGCATAAAAATGACAAGCCTATGGATGGGGCCAATGTTGAAAATTCTTCAAACTGTTTTTTAATGCAATGAAATTTGACGTGGACTGGCGGTTTGCATGCCTCCATTATATGGGAGGGTTTCCACACTCAAAACACCCAGTACTCGGCATCTATGATGTCATCATACTTTAATTTTAACTTTCTCGGATTGACGTGCTTGGAATTCCCAACATGCCATCCATGATATGGGAGGGTTTCCAAACTCAAATATGACGTAAATGCCCAGTACTCAGCATCTCAAAGATGAGTACAAAAACTACGATGGTATAAACTTGAATGAGCTTCTCTTGGTTTCAAGAATAATATATTCTCTAATGAACAAGGCCAAACATGTGAAGGTGGAAGCTCATATTTCCCCTCCCCCTCCCCTCACTTCACTCTCAATTCATCAATACCCAATCTATCTACTATTAAATATTTGAAAGAAACATAATTAATAACAATCAAACCTAGAAACTAAGAAAATAAATATTTAAGGTAAATGAAAGAGAAGAAACCAACTAAAAACATATGAATACATACCTTGTGCATCTCAAGATTTTGATATCATTAATCTTCTTCTTCATCCAACTCATCATCTGTATCATCTGGTTTGGAGTTAATATTGTTCAAAATATTGGCCATATCAGCATCCTCATAATCAATGTCGTCAATTCCAAACATATCATCATCTGAAACATAGACTCCTACATTTGGTTCGACTTCTTCAAGTTCTTCATGATCTGAAACATCGTCAATAGCATATTCATTCAGAACATTGTCTTCCACATCTCCTTGAAGTTCCTCGACATCTTCATCTAATTCATGAACTAACTACTCCTCTATGTCATCTTCTTTTTCAATTTCATCTTCTTCCTCCACAGTATACTTTACCGGCCTTCCTCTTGGATCATATCTAATAACATATGACCAACCTAATCTACCTGGAATCTCTGAGTAAAATACATGTTCACATTGGCTTGGAAGAACATAGGGCTCTGATCCTAGCTCAACATTACTAGTCCTTGTATTAGCCATAGTAAAACCGTTAACATGTTGAATAATAGTTCTCTCAAGATCACGTTCATTTATTCTTATCCTATACCATTTGACATCGAACATAACTATTTTGAATGAATTAAAGTCACACTCAAGTATCTCATGCAAATACCCATAATATCGATTTTCAGATTCTTAGGGATGTCTATCACTCCTAGAGTGGACATTAGTAACCTGAAATACTGTTGTTATCCCACTATCATAATTTTCCTATTTTCATAGAACTTTTTTATGCGAAATTTGTGACCATTGCACCACATGGCCTTGTAGTGTTTCAACTGCAATATGCCAAACACATAAAAAAAAAATTTCAATTCATAAACATATTTATACTTGGAAATTATGCAAATTATGAAAAAAAACACGTCATATGCATTAATAAAATAACATTAAAAAAAGTAGCATGGGTGAAAATGCTCGTCTGTTTATTTTTTAAACCATGTGCTAAATCAATTTCCCTCTGAGTAAGATTTGTATCTCGTCTAAGTTCATCTTCTTTGACCAATGTAGACACACCTTCCCATGTTAACCTACCATTGTCAGAATTCTTACATCATTCAACCCATATATTCATCCAATCAAGATTGTTTGCAATGTAGAGATGTATCGCATCCCACATTGCACCAGCTGTATTAAAATAAAACAATTAACATACAATTAGTTACCTGCATGGTATACATTGATATTAATAATGGATTATATAGGATGACTAAAAATTAAATAAGTATGACATACATTAAAAAATAATCAAATGTATTATAAATATCCAATATCTACTTACATCTCACTTTCCTCATTCTACGTTTCCCCAATAGATGCTCCCCTTCAAATTTGTTGTTGGAGTTGACATCCGAAATGCAGTCCTCATGATTAATACTTGCAGCTATTTGAGTACTATATTGAGTGATATAAACCATGGTTTTATATATCATATATCCCTCTACCATAGAACCCTCAGGATGTGCTCTTTGTCTAACCAAAGCCTTGAGTGATTTCAAGTGCCTCTCAACCATCCACATTGACCTTGTGTGTATAGGTCCACACTTCTCAATCTCCTCAACTTGGTGTATGAGGTAGTGTTCTTGTGCATTGAAAAATGACATAGGTATATACTTTTTCATTTCACACATTAGACGAGGAATTTGTCTCCTCCAATACATTATACCTTCTTGATCTATTTTTTTAGATGACAACCATCTATAGGTGATGCAAGCAAATCACAGGTTTCAACAACAAAGTATATAGTACATTACAAGTAAAAAACATGCATGTAGTCAAAATTAAAATAAGTTGTACAATGAATTAATGAACAACGAATTACGATTTGAATATCTTTTATATTGCTTCATCCATAGACCGAGTGTCATTCTTTGTGGTTTTAATCTAGTCTCTTCTTTCCCATTGAAAATATATATTTTCAGTAGTCTGATACCTATGTTTCTTAGAAATGAGGTGCCTATACTCATCAAACACCTCCTTTCGTAAACTTCTTCAATGAAGAGATCTCATCTTAGGACCACAAACTGGACATGCAAATTTACCCTTTGTTTGAATACCTGCAAGAGATGTATCAATTTTTATATCAATTATTTAAAATGAGTATGTATAATTATGCAAGGTAAAGTTATAACTTACAACATACCATAGAAATGTGTTAGCCCTGGGGCATCATGAATTGTCCATACAATTGCTTGCATGGAATTGAAATTCCCTTTGTGCATTTGGTCTAGAGATATCATACATAATGACGCCCTCCCATAACTCTAGTAACTCATCGATAAGAGGCTCCATATATACATTCACTTCTAGCGTCACTATGAGAGAGGATATCTTTCATACGCCCAACTACACGAGACCTAGGTATGGATCCCTTAAATGCAAAAGTTTCCTTACCTTCCACTTCTAAAGTGGTAATCCTGAGATGAACTTACCAACGAGTCATGACAATTTTTTGCTACATGGGATACATGTAGCCCAATTAAGTTCTTTCAGGACAGAAAGAACCCAACCTTCTTCTCATGATAGATCCTTTCATATGTCATTTGTAGGGTACTCTACACCCACAGATTGGATTTTCACCCAACCTCCACTAGATGAATCGGTAGTGACTATGTTTGGCACATCTGCCTCATTCTAGAACACCACTTTCGGTCGAGCTATTTCTGAGTTCCATTACTTGAATGGTACCCAACCATTGTATATGGAGTTGACTCCACGTCGAGACCCTCCTGCTAGAACTACCCCATCTTTCTCACCAAGTGAGATCTTAGGTTGCTCTTTAGGACTTGCTTCTAGTCAGGTTGTTAATTCTAATGTCATTCCATCCACTATGGTTACTAGGATAGGTACACACGCTTCTCCTCAAGTCAGCAGTACCACGAGAGTTACTCAGACTACCCCAACATTTCCTTTCAATGCTTCATTAGGAATTTCACATATACCTTATGTTGGAATTCGAACTGTAGTCGTAGTTCAGTCTTCATCCCCAACTCCACCCATAGTTGGAGGCAATCTTCAGCTGCAGTTCATACTATAGATGTAGGAAGGCCTCTGGCTGCATGGCCAAGCGTAGCTTGTGGTCATCCTTCAGCTGCAGGGAAATCCATCTCATGGGGACATCAACAACCACCTTCTTAAGGACCATCTATTGTAGGTATCCAGCATCCCGCTAGGGGGGGAATGATCCAATTACCTCCCCCTTACCCCCCAAATCCTAATTTATATTTTGGTTCACACTACCGAGGAATTATGAATAGGTAATCGACTCAACCCAGTGCAACCTTCTCAACCTTTTAGCCCCACGATTCAGAATCCTCAACCTTTCCAATAGTACTGTGAGGGTGGCCCATACGGTTTCAATATGAAACCACAACCAGTGTGTGGTCCTACGGGCGTTACTATGCGTCATCAATATTATTCATACCCACAACCTAATAGACAACATCCTTTTCTAGAAACATTGGATTTTCGCAGCCTATCGAGAATCACGAATGATCCCATATTACATGAGGCCTCCATCAGACATTCCCAAGTTTGATGATAAACCCAGAGAAGACTCGAAAAACCATGTTATGACTTTACATCTATGGTGTTCTTCCAACTCATTGATGGATGATTCTATTCACTTAAGGCTCTTCCAATGAACTCTTATAGGGATAGCGACAAAATGGTATATCGAGTTGCCACAACACTCCTTTAGGCATTTTAATTCCCTCGCGATGGAATTCCTTATGTATTTTCAATTACCAATTATATATGAGGCTGGTACAGACCTATTAACCTCACTTTGACAATCCACCTCCACTCACATTTCCGATCACATCCATGAGTGGATAAGGAGGCATAGATTAATAAAGGCCACTATCCCCAATCAATTATTGGCTTATTGGTTCACAAAATCGCTTCTTCCACCCTTTTCTAGGGATGTCTCTATGGGAGGTGCTGTTACGGAGGAGCAGGTGATCAATCGTGCTCAGTGCCTAGATTTGGTTTATTCCCAGTCCGAAACCTTGTATGACCTAATTTCGCATGCTCCCCTCCCCAGTACCGATCCTTCAAGACCTACCATTGAAACTTATGTCGATGGAATTGTGGGTTCCATGCAAACACAGTTTCTGTCTAAACTAATGAAACAACAAGGCCAATCAACCTTTGCCTCTAATCAAACTACCACCAACACCAAAACTGCTCCTGCTCTCATTGGATACTCCGAGGTAAATGTAGTTCAATCATCTCAATCTCCTAGAGGAAATAAGAAAAACAAAGGAAATTCCAAAAAGTATTCGAATCAAGATGTCAATATCTAATCATTTACGATTCTAGCTTCAAGGAATTGATGAACCAGATACAACTTGGGAAAGAGTTGGAAACTGTGTTTCATTAACACAATGAGATTCGAGGTCACTAGCTGAAAATGATTGGGTTGCTTTAAATCCAAGTGATTTTTCTTGCATTCAATACTATATCTCTAAATACAAGACCCTTAGAACCTTCGTCATAGAATGCAAAATAACTAAGTAAAAAAACAATGTATTTATGTTAATTCTTTCCAAGCTTCGTCCTACATATCTATTTTTGTATCTACCTTTTAATCCATGAAAGAATCTCCAACGACATATTATACAAAACCTACTCTTGAATCCTTTTGTGATTCCTTGATTTGAGATCAAGATAAGCTCATGTTTATGGACAATCTACAAGAGTGGACTCAAATAGATCTCCCTAGTCCAAGTGTATCTAGAACAAAAGAAATACACAATACTAGTCACTTTCCTAGATCAATAGAAATACAAGACGGGTCAATATGCGGCTTACCTTAGGCTTGTAGTTCCTTTCTCCTTGCTGCTCCAAGCTCTAGGTCTTCAGATATTCAACTGCAAAACCATGTCAAGCATGTGGAAACACACAAGTAGTAAAAGCAAATGAGCATGAATTGATCTAGATTAACAATTAAGGAGGAAAATCATAAGCATCATCAACACAACAATACATATGGAAAGAACTTGTATTAATGTAATGAATAGAAGTACATAGAGAATAAATGTCACAACCAAAAGCCTTAACGTCACAACGCCAACATATGTGATCTTGCCTCAAGGAATGCAAAGCTTCCAAGCCTTCTACAAATGAAGAAGAATGTTCTGACTGAATTCCACCAACATGAGGGTGCATAATCCTTCCTCCTTCTGAATGGAGAGAGAGGTCGTATTTATAAGGTTGGATGGATAGAGTAGGCTAAATATTTAGGGGATATATCTAAGGGATCATCCCAATAGGTTAGGGAACTGAAGGACACCTCACCACATGTTTAGGGATGAGCCTCACCAAGCTTCGAGAAGTTGCTCGAAGATCCCATTTATCCATTTAAACTAACCCTGGCGCACCTTGATCATGAAAAGCTGCGCCAGAGATAGATCAACGCATGTTGTACAAGGACAAGCTGCGCCATTGGTGCCCTCTGCTAAGTTGCATAATGCACCACCCTTGATCTGACGCCACTTCCTGGAAAGCAGGGTTACTAGAAAAGGTCAAATAGTAGGGAAATCAACCTATCTTCTGACATCCAAGACAAGGTACTTCAAGGATTTAGGCATGGGGATGACACCTGACTCATGGTAGCAAGGTTTTGGTGTAACATAATGGCCCCCAAGGCATGAAGCTAGCAAAATAGGACAGGTGAAAGGATTTTCAAGATAAGGGATTGAGGCAAGAAACAACAGTGGAGAAGGACCACTGCAGTAAGAGCAACTCTGAGATACTTGTCTCACATGAATCATAAAATGGTTGTCGACCAATACAATGCAGATCCATGATTGTAAAGGCTGACTGAACACAATCATGGCTATTAGGAACAAGCGTAGATCCATGATGAGATGATAACACAGCCACGACCAATACAAACTTGGATCTGTGTAATATGACTCAAAACAATCTCCATCACAACCTAGGTGATATTTATGACTTAACCTAGGGTCTTCAAGCTGAACCCGCAATGATACGAATCTAACCATGTGATTAAAATTTATTGGAGTCGAACATGGTAGAAACCACTTCAGTACCAGTCATTTATGTATACCGTTAACAAGCGCGAGGGAGATCACTATTGATGTCAATGATTCCCAAGGTATCATAGTACATACCATTGAATGCGAATCAGATGATTTGAGGTCGAACACTCGATGGAATCTTTCAATCAAGAGCCAATGATGTGAACTCATGTTGAAAGTGAGGCAACCTGCCATTGAGGCATGCAAGCCCAAGGTACCTGATTGGTTTATAGATTCAATCCTTTGATGATGTGTTTAATTTGACAAGGATAAATCCGTCGAAGGAGGGTCGTGATGAACCCCCCATCATCGACACGAAACATGATCAAATTGGAGTAAATTGGACAGTAGAGCAATGTTTGAGACTGACTCAGGGAAAACCGACATGATTGAAGGTATAATAACTGTAGGTGATTGTCCAATGCATGGATATCTCTTGAACATGGGCATGGCATGACCTAGAAATATTGACACAACGACAATGATACCAACCCCTAATGCAACGGATGAGGGATATGGATGGACCAAAGGAGCAAAAAGAATATTGGGATCAATGACTCGAGGACAAAGGGATTACCCAAGCATGTGAATGAAAATGTATATGAGTGCCATGTTCAAGAGCAACTAAGTACTTCCATAATTACAATGAAATACAAACCCTTTCCTTATCCCCATCATGATTGATGAGTACCTCTTATGTTTTTTAACAAGCTTGAGGAGGGTAACAGATGCTCGGTATAGCTCATCCTTTGGATGAGTCCGATCCCAAATGTTTTACGAACCTAGGATAGGAGGGGTTCGTCCCAAAACGGGCCCTTCGATGTTAGATTTTAACGAGTCCAAAGATGGTAAACTCGGCGTCATTTCATGTTTAGAGAGTCTGAAAAGAACTAAAGAAGACTCCAAAGGTTATTTTTCGTAAAAGTTAGTCTCTTCACCCAAAAAAGGATAAAACAACGTGAGAGGGAACTCTTCTAGTCATGATTGGCTAAAGTGCTCCTTTTTCATAAATAGTGCCTCCTGGTCTGAAAAAGGGGTTAACTATCACCAAAAAGATGATCATTCAAATACTTTTACAAGGTGAAAGCATTAAGTGTGCTTGGCGATCTTTTCACATTTAGGGAGTATGAAAAGAGCTTAAAGAAGAACTCCTGTGAGGTCGCTTTTTTCATGGGAGTTCTACGAGCCCGAAAAAGTGATAAAAGATAACTTGGTAATGCATTCTCATCGTTTTATGAGCACGATAAAGGACAAGAGTGAACTCTGTGTCATTAATGTTCAATTTTAACGAACGAAATAATAACACAAAAATGCTCGAAGAGTTGTGAAAGTTGTTCACACTTGATAATAGGCTTGAAATGACCACGATCGTAACCGAATGTTCTAATACATCACTTTACTTCACCTGTAGACTCCAAAAAATAGGTCAAAATGATCAATTAGGCATTTAGACATAGAAATATTCCAACTATAGTAAAAATGACCCAAAAAGAATAAATTTGAAAGAGAATATTCCATTTTTCAACATAAAAAGGGCAAATAGTAAAAATTATTTACCATTGCTTTTTACCAAATTGGGAGGGTGAAAAAAAACCATTTGGATTTGATTTTCAAGTGCTCACTGTGGAAGTTATGGTCAGCTATTTTTGCCACCATCAATGTAGGTAGGCCTAAACCTTATCCTCTTCAATTGTAGCGGAGTAGATTTGCTTTTTGTTTCCATTTTTTGAGTTTTTTGGCTTGTGCAATGAGGGGATTGTGTGCCTTCAGTCCGATGCACCTTCCCCTTACGGGAAGTGCGTCTAGGTCTCGATGGATCTCTTCCCGTAAGGGTGGAGTGCACCGGTGTCACCCTGTATGTACTCACGGGATGTGCCGGCACAACTCGGCCTCATGAAATCGATGATATACCAAAATGTTTCAAATTGGAAAGTAGAGCAAGATTCTAATGGATGTTTAAATGATATGTGGACAGGTTTGGGTAGAGAAAATGGTCCACTGGAGGAAAATGGATCATGAAATGGAGGATTCCCAAGCGGCCAACGATCCTCAATGCATGAATGCGCTTCAGAACTGCGGGTTGCTCTAATACTTTCATGTCTAGGGCATGAGGGCCCAAGTACCACTGCTAGAGTATCTGATCATATGTTGGGATCCCGAGTAACAACAATTCTGGGTTGGTGTTCACATACTGACCATAGATGTGGAAGACATCTACTTTCTGATGGGATTATCTCGACGAGGGGATTCAGTATCTTTTTCGGGGTCACGGGGAAGTGACCGAACTACCGAGGACTTAGTGGCTCAATGGTGCACCCCCGGTACTCATATGATTGGTGGGAAAATCCCCATCAAGTATGTGAGGGATCGTGCACTACAGGCGTTCCTTTTTACCATTGAGAGGGTGGTAGGGATCAGGGCTCTTTACCAAGCCACCAAGGCTCACATGGTGTATGCCTTGGAGTGTATGGTTCCTACTGTATTCAACTGGTGCGAGGGACTCCTCGTAAAACTTCAAGAGAAACTCACCAAATATTGATGCGGTGAGATGAAACAGTTTGGTTACAGATCAGTAGTGGTCTCATTCTTCCTGGAGCGGCTTCCTCATCTACGACCACGGGTAGAGATCGATGACTTGGATTCGAGGGATCCGCACATATATTAAGTCAAAGACATTATGTCCCCATGCCTAATATTAGTATAAAAAAAATTCAACTTTCATCTTGTCCCTAAGAGCCACTTTACCCTTCCCAATTATTTTAGAGGATATATTATCTCCAAAAGTGACTTTTCTTTTTTTATTTATTTTTAATCTTATAAATTTGTGTGGGTCTCCTGTGATATGTTCTGAGCATCCACTGTCCACATGCCATCTATTTTGTTTTTCTGTTTCACATAGATATATTGAACATTCCACATATTCCTTCTTCTTCCAAACCTTCTTTTCCTCATTTCCTTGAGATTTTGTGGTGTCATTCTTCATAGGAATAACTAGTTTACAATTTCTAGCTATGTGTCCTAAGTTATCACATTTGTAACATTCTATACTATAATTATGTAGAGGAGCAAAAGAGTTATCATCTTCTTCCTTTTGGATTGCTTCTAGCGACATTCTTCTTATATAATAGAGATTGTGATGTAATGCCTTTTCAAATAGGAGCATTTAGTTTACAATTTCTAGCTATATGTCCAAAATTGTGACAGGCATAACAATTTCCCAAAAAGAGTTGTTGATGTCTGCTTGGCACATTATCTATCCTACTTTCATTTTGAGAGTGAGATAATTTTTTACTGTATTCCTTTACAACTAGTTTCATAAATGTGAATCAGCATAACTTCTTTTATTTCCTTCTTTATTTATGAAAGAGGATTGTTCTGACTTCTTTCCTTTGTCATAAACTATTCCAGTTTTATTACTGAATGATATTTGACAACGTAGGATGTCATCTAGATTTTTTGAGTTGCTCTTGAATTTTGATTGAAAGGATTCTACATCAGTCTTCTTTCTAAGCAAGATCATTTCAGCTTCAAACTTTTCTAATTCTTCCTCTCGTTTCTTGAGCTGCTGTTCTAGATTGCTTTCAACCTGTTTGGCTTCTTGAAGCTGGTTTTTTAAGTCAACAATAATTCTTTCTGCATCATTGTTTTTCTCCTCAGATTATGTCATATGACTTTTTAGTTTTTTGTACATCTTTTTATACTTTCCTAATTCTTCAAGAGCACTTACAAGTTCTGCTTGAAGATCTACCACACCTTCTACCTCTTCTTCAAAGATTTCATTTTCTATTCCCATGAATAGAAATTATGCTTCTTCGTCTTCACTAGACTCATTTGAGCAACTATCATCCATGGAATAAAATGTATTCTTTTTTTTTCTTGAAAATCTTTTTGTTCTTCTTGAATTTTTCAGGGCACTCATCATCGTCTTCTTGTTTGGGATAAGGGCATTTGGAGAAAACTGACCAATTCCCCGACAGTTAAAAAATTTTAAGGGCAATTTCCCTTTGAACCTTCCAGTACCTCTCTTAATATTTTTAACAAGAAGTGCTTCTTCATCATCGGATTCTTCTGATTGAAACTTCATTTTACATTTTTTATCTACTTTTGATGCTTTAAAAGATGCTTCCTTCTTTTGAGAATTGTCTTTCCCAATCCTCGTTCACAAGCTATGAGAATTCCATATAGTTCTTCCATGGTGAGTTTGTCAAGATTTTCTCAATCTTCTAGTGTCGAAATATTAGGATTGTAAATCATTGGAAGTGATCTTAGTACTTTTTCAACTATTTCCTTTTCTTCCAATTCTTCTCCTAGCCCTTGAATTGCATTCACAATTTCATCAATTCTCTCAAAGTATTCTGAAATGTTTTCTTCTTCATTCATTTTTAGACTTTCAAATTGGGTTTTAAAAGTCTGTAGTTTTTCCCTTTTTACCTTGGTGTCTTCTTCATAGATAGTTTGCAATTTTTCCTAGATCTCCTTCGTTGTTTTGCAATCCATCACTTTGGAAAAGACTGTTCTGGCTAATCCAGCCAAGATTGCATTAACAATTTTAGCATTTCTTCCGAATTTTTTTTATTCCTTCAAGATCCGTGGGAGGGGTTTGGGGATATGTGTACCCTATTTCTATAGACATCCAAACATCTAATCCAAGAGACATTATATAGCTTCTCATCCTGATGCTCCAGAACGCATAATCTTCTCCATTGAATATTCGAACCTTGAAGGACATTTTTACTTGTTGATCCATAGTGATAAAAAAAATTATATTCAAGTGTTTTAAAGTTTTAGTGAAGAGCCCGCTATGATACCAATTGTTGGAATATCAAGTAATATTAAGAGGGGGGGTGAATCAGTATTAGTCTATATTTTAAAAAAATTATCACTTTGAAACAGAATCAACAATGAAGACAGAACACACAATATTATCATGGAATCCCAATTGGGAAATCCACCAATACTTTCTATTACTACAAAATTATATTTACAAATAGTTTGCAAGCACCAACTTGCTAGATGCACCAACACCCAAATTTTCAACAATGACTGAAGGATGTACCAACACCCTGTTTACCAGCAACAACTGGAAGGAGGCTACGACCCCCTACAGGCTTGCATCTTGTCCTTGCGCCTCCCAACCACCCTTATTTTTTCTTTTAAGAATATTTAGAACTTCTTCAAGAACTGTTGTTTCCATTCTCTGGCTTTAACCTTTGTTTTCAATCTGCTTATTGGAACCACAGAGACGCCTTACATCAAATTGAAATCTGTGTATATATTTATCATAATAACAAAGAACCATCGTGTCCTTTCTTTCAAGAATCATAAGACTTCATTGTGTCTTTTCACCAACTAATTATGTCTTTGTTTTAATAACCTTCATCACACCCTTTCATATCCATGTTATCCAATAATAATGATTGTTTTACTGATTTTAACTAATCTTTTTACATTCTCCATCACAATGGCGGGCATCTCTTCAAAAAGTAAGCACTCTTCATAAATTCTGCGGGCATATTTTATATCTACAAGAATCACCTCATCTATGAGGATATGAGAGTGTTTGCAGGCATATTCCTGTAGTCATCCTTCATAAACATGAGGGCATAATTCTTAAGCCCGCAGGCATACTGTAAAGTGCGAACCAATATATTTTTATTTCAACTTGGAAGGTCCATTTCTCACACGTGTGACCACCAAAGGGAAAATCAAGAACATGTATGGATGGACAATTCAACAAAGAACAGATCCATATCATTTGTTGAATTTATTGACACAAAGAGAGGATCTAGCATGCATTTGCAAATGGCCTCTTAAACCCCTGATTTAATACTTAAACAAATTTATCAAACCCTAAGTCAACATGAGGTGATTTTTATTTTTACCAATAATGGAAATATGAAGCATCCACGGCATGGGGGACATCATGTATATTCCATACATGCAAATTTCATCCTCTACAACCTCATCCTCTCTCCTCGGCGGGCATTTTACTAGGAAAATGTAAATCATGCCAGAGGGCATATTTGGCAAGCCAACATCTTCACCCTCAATGATTTTTTTGGAAAAATAATCATATGGTTAGATGCACAAACCAAAAATCTACATTCCTATATCCTCAAAATTAATTAATCAATCAAATACAGAAGGTGGCGGTCATTTTCCTGAGGCTACTTAGGCAGTTTTACTGGAAGAGTTTATACTTAGCCAAATCCTTCAATTTTCAAGGTGAATTTTTATTTCACCAAAACACTGAAACTATGATACCAAACAATAGTATACATCTAAATCAGCTCATCACAATTGGTCTCACCTTCATATTCATCATCCTTTGACCTGGGCGGGCATTTTATTGAACTGGGTTCCTAACCAGTAAAACATCTTGAACCCTCGTTTTGGAAGACATGTATCTTTCTCCTCAAACACTCTTAAGAAAACTAAGACCATGGTCAGATGCACAAGTCAACAAGCTACATCCTGAAACTCTTAGACAATTTTTATCATTAACCTATGAGATATGACAGGCATTTTCCTAGAGCAACTTAGACTAATTTTCCAACTTAGTCAATTTCTAGAGTTTCACCAAACTATCAAACCTTTATATAATGATGTCAAATTGTAGTAATGACATCATGAAGATACTAGAACACCATCAGATGGATTTGCACACTCATCATACATGCCACATCACCATATATTTCATATCATCGTATCCTTTTTCGTTAATGAATACTTTTGGCATCAATGACAATTATACTCAACAGATCATCACAGAAGTAAAACTTCATATGAGCTCTGATACCATATTCGACTAACATAGGATATTTCTAAAATATAAAACACCTTGAGCAATCACAGTCTCACATAAATAGATCACATATCAACACATCGGGTTTTTATGTGGTTAAAACCCTCGAAGAGGGAAACAGTCCATGGCCCCAGCCAAATAGCTACTTGAGGCAATATTAATATGAAAAAAAAATAATGTTACAATGAGTTTCTCATAATCTAAGCAAATGACCCTCCATGTTCTTTAAATAGAGATCATGGACGAATTGGGTGTTAAGCCACCCAAGGTCATTAAGATCAAGGTGAGAATGAACCCTCATATCACTTTATGTCTGACTATTAGATTACATGTGTACAAATGCACACTAAAGAAACACACTTTACCAAAACATACATTATACCAAGTTGATCTTATGGGTGAATTTACAACCATATGTCTTCTGAGGGTTTAAACGAGCATACATAATAATGAGAGAAAAACCATAATCATAACCAAATCAACAACAACATTGAACAAAACCATTTACCTTGGAAAAATCCATGAGGAGAAAAACAAGCGAATGAAGATCTTCATTAACTTGGCCAAAACCGCCCAATCGGACCAAGTGAGCTCACCCCAATCGGATCAAGTGAGCTCACCCGCTCACCTCTAGGCCACATTACAATGGAGTATGCCAAACCCTTTATAGTATTCATTACATGCAATACTTTGGGCCAATACCATGGGCCACCAAATACCATGGGACATCAAATACTATTGGCCACCAAATACAATTTTCTTTGACCCAAACCAAGATTAAATCGATGACCCATTTCACCTTTAACTCCAAATCTACCAAGCCTTGAATGCACTCTAAAAAATGTTTGTATTTATGTGATCCCTTTAAATCTATGGATATTATAGTTACCTCCATGGCATTAAGAAGTAGTTCACTCCATTTTACATTACTCAATAAAATGATGAGAGGATTAAGGAGACAATTACTTAAAAAAATAGGTTCATATATATATATACCTAACATTTTGCTAAATAATATTTTACCTCAAAGCAACATTTTATGATTAAAGTTTGCATCCATTTAAACTTTAATTAAAAAAATATCTTTCAATTTTAGAGCAACTCAATATTTCATAATTAAAATTTGTATGAATTAAATTGAACATTTCATGATTAAAATTTGCATAGATTAAATTGAACTTCAAGAAAAAAACTATCCAATTTAGAGAAAAATTGTTATTGAAGAGTTGTACTTAAACTTATCAAAACATAATTAAATGGTATAAAACTAAATATTTTTAATCGTATGATTAAAAAACTTAGTAATAAATTCCAAGTACACATTTATGAGCTATTTAGATTTATGAAAAATAATATTTAGATGTATGAAAAATATATTAACTTATTGTTTACTATCCCATGGTTAAAAAAACAAATCAAAATCCTTTTAAATGCTAAAGAAAAAGACTTGTGGGGATAAAATGTGTGACAATGCTACGTAAAATTTGCAAAACTTAATAATAAAGTCCAAGTACACATTTCTTGGCTATTTAGATTTATGAAAAAAGAATATTTAGATTTATGAAAAGGAAATTAACTTGTTTTCAACTATCCCATGATTAAAAAGAAATAAATTCATTTATCAACGATTTAAATTTATGAAAAAGAATATTTAGATTTATGAAAAGGAGATTAACTTATGGTCAACTATCCCATGATTAAAAAGAAACACATCCCTAATCATGAAACAAATCCATTTAAATGCTAGAAAAAAAAAATTGTGTGGATAAAATGTATAACAATGCTTTGTAAAATTTGCATTAATGCATTAACCATGATTAAAAAGAAACAAATCCCTTTAAATGCTAAAGAAAAAAAATTGTGTGGATAAAATGTATAACACTGCTTTGTAAAATTTGCATTAATGCATTAATGATTGGATTGATGGTACATTAGCCATAAACCTCTAAGGAATAAAAAATGAGCGGGAAAAGCAATACAATACATTGGTTGAAAAGTTTTTTCCAAGAAAATTGAATAATATCAAAGTGGGTTTTGTTTTGTTTTTTAATCTAAATATTAATCTTAAAAGATTAATGGATAAGCCAGCTCTTTGCAACGGAAGGTTCTATATGACAGAAAGAAATTGAGCCTAGGGAAACTTTTGCTCAATTTCCCTATGTTTGAACTTTGACACAGTGAGATTGAAATGAGTGATTGCTTGAACTTTGACACAGTGAGATTGAAATGAGTGATTGCTTAAACTTTGACACAGTGAGATTGAAATGAGTGATTCTGTGGATAAGTAGTAATTTTGATACATATTCGAGATGTCAATTTTTTGGAGGAGGAGGACTACTTTGACATGGTGAGATTGAAATGAGTGATTGCTTGAACTTTGACACAGTGAGATTGAAATGAGTGATTCCGTGGATAAGCAGTTATTTGATACATATTCGAGATGTCAAGTTTTTGGAGGAGGACTACTTTGACACAGTGAGATTGAAATGAGTGATTGCTTGAACTTTGACACAATGAGATTGAAATGAGTGATTCCGTGGATAAGCAGTAATTTTGATACATATTCGAGATGTCAAGTTTTTTGGAGGAGGAGGAGGAGGAGCAGGATATCAAGAATTAAAGTGGAAATGTTGAAATATTAGCATTAGGTGGATGGAAGGAACGATATCAAGAATTAAAGTGGAAATGTTGAAATATTAGCATTAGGTGGATGGAAGGATGACGAGATGATGTATAAAGTGCTGAGATCCAACAACAACCAGTAAACTTATAGGAACAATCATTATTCTACCGCAAACTGGTTTGGAAGGAACGATATCAAGAATTAAAGTGGAAATGTTGAAATATTAGCATTAGGTGGATGGAAGGATGACGAGATGATGTATAAAGTGCTGAGATCCAACAACAACCAGTAAACTTATAGGAACAATCATTATTCTACCGCAAACTGGTTTGGAAGGAACGATATCAAGAATTAAAGTGGAAATGTTGAAATATTAGCATTAGGTGGATGGAAGGATGACGAGATGATGTATAAAGTGCTGAGATCCAACAACAACCAGTAAACTTATAGGAACAATCATTATTCTACCGCAAACTGGTTAATAATAGCCAAAAGTTTTAAAATCGAATACAATTAAGTTACTTTAAGAAGCCACTTGATTCCTTTTCCACAAAACGCCTTTTGACTGGAACCATATTCCAAAATATGCAATCATTCTACCTCTTTTTAAAATCAAAACAATAAAATAAAATAATTGTCTAACATCATCTATGACAATGTCAGGTGAAATGGAGGAGTATATAAACCTAAAATGGATTGAAAGACTTAAAGTGTTATAATTCCATAGAAGTAAGTGAAATGAACTATATGGGAATCTTTTATGTATACAAACACACAAAGGGCCAAGCAAACTGACAAGCTCTTCCATGTCCCTCACATGGATTGGCCCCCATAACCTTATTGAATTGGTTGCAGTTCTCTTCACCATCATTATCATTATTAAAATATGTGCCATTCATGCCCAGAAGTACGTGTCCCTCAACATAATCGTTCCAAAAGTTTCAATCCTCGTGAACCATTAACCTTTGGATTTGAAGAAACTATATTCCCTCACGAAGTTAAGAAGACAATCATTATAAAAGTGGTTTCATTGTCCATTTATAATTTACCATCCATCAAAACAAGTCCATTATGAAATTACCATGCATCGTAACAAGTCCACTATGAAGTTACCAATTAATAATATTAACTAATCATGTTAACATTAGAAGTAATTTAAGAATTTAGTTTATGAAAGATTTCTCATAGTAATGTTTAATGTTTAGTATTGAATTGACACATTACCTGTAATAAAAGTGAGATTTGCATGTTTAACAGAGTGCAATATTACATTCATGGGAGGAGGATGATGCAATAAAAGTGAGATTTCTATGTTTAACAGAGTGCAATATTTCCTCTCCATAAGTTTTGATATATGATATGTTATTCTGCCTTGAACACAGAATAATATCAAGAACCCCGAATATAAAAAATAATAATATTAATAGTGGAAATGTCCAAATGTCCAAAGTTGACTACTCGTAGAGGCCAGTCGAGCCAGATTGCACATGCTTCTATGCTTTTTCCACTCAATGCCTTTTGCATTGATCCATATTCCAAAATATGCAATCATTCAACCGGTTTTTTAAATCACAACATAAAATAATTGTCTAACATAATCTATGACAATATAAGGTCATTCTCTGCCTTTTGGCTTTTATTTTATTACTTAATTCACTTGTAGGTTTTTTTCCTTTTTCATTCTTTGTTTATTCTCAAATGCCTTGTGTTTTGTTATATGGAAGTTAGTGAAATGTGGTATATAGACCTAAAATTGATTAAAAGACTTAGAAGTGTTATTATTATTGCATAGAAGTGAGTGAAATGGACTTATATGGGAATATTTATGTGTACAAACAAACAAAGGGCCAAGAAAACTAATGACCTCTCCCATGTCCCTCACATGAATTGCCCCCTTATCTTATTGAATTGGTTGCAGTTCTCTTCAGCATCATTATCATTATTAAAATAGTGTCATCCATGCCTAGAAGTACGTGTTCTTCAACATGCAATCAATAGAATCCTTCCAATGTTTCAATCTTGCTTTTTTTTATGGTCATGAAGCATTCTTCTTCTTTTAATATGAAGAAAGTATTTATTTTCCCTACTAAAGTTAAGACAATCATTATAAATGTGGGTTCATTGTCCATTTATAAGTTACCATCCATCCTGACAAGTCTATTATGAAATCGACAATTAATAATATTAATGTCCATTTATAATTTACACAAAGTCATTATAAAATTAAAAATTAATGTCTATTTATAATTTACACAAAGTCATTATAAAATTAAAAATCAATGTCCATTTATAATTTACACAAAGTCATTATAAAATTAAAAATTAATAATATTAATGTTTGGAGTAATTTTATTTAAAAAATTATAAGAATTTAGTTTTATTATCATAGGAAGAGGTACATTTTACAACTCATTATAAAATATCAATGCGATATATACTATTTAATAATAAAAATAAATATGTTGAAAATATCTTTTCAAATGAGATATTTGTTTCTTAATGTTTTAATCTTCTAATATTTTATACACTAAAAATTAATAAATCTAAAATAGTTTATTTGTTTCTTAATGTTTTAATCTTCTAATATTTTATAGATTAAAAATTAATAAATCTAAAATAGTTTTAATTGCACTTTCATTTGTATCAAACATGGATATAAAACAAGATTTCATAATTTTCAAAAAAATATTTAACTTAAATATATATTTTACTTAATATTTTTGAATTAATTATATTTTATAAAAACTAATATTAATAAAGTGAAGAGTAGTTTACTATCATTCATTCTAAGTTTCAATTATTTTATTTTTTTAAAAGAAAAAAAAATATATTTTATTTATCAAAAGTATAAGGATAATTGTCACGTCATTACAAACACATACAACAAAATTCATGAAACTACAAGAAAGTTTAGAATTATGGAAGATAAATCGAACTACATCATCCCATAATAATACAAGATAACCATTAAGTACCTCATTCCACCAATCTGAAAAGATTTGAGCTAATTAGCATAAATATTAAAATAGATACAGTCCTCCTTCAAAAAGAAAAAAAATCCAAAACAACAACTAAAGATTGACTAACAAGACTCGGAAATGATAAATCTGGATACAACCCTCTAAAATAGGATTGGATTCACAAAACTCCAAAAAGTAAATATATCCTTCTGGCACTTGAAGAGCTTGTTTTCATAGTAAGTAAACATCTTGATTGTACTCCCTATAGACATGTTGAAAGGACATCCCTACAAATTCTTCCTACAATCTTCTAATTCTCGCCATCCACCCTTCAAGAACAATTACTTGTAGATGATATAGTTTGAAAGGGCACAGTCAATAATTACCTTAGGGTCTCCAACAACATGTAGATATAGCATGTTTTTAGATCTTGCAAAGTATAAAAGATACCATAACTCTATTAACTCTCCTCTATTGTTGGTACCATCACCATAGTTAAATTTTAACTTATACACACTAGAGTAGTACTCACATGCAGGACTGCCCATGCACCACATCTAAGACTATTATCCTGAGAAGCTCCATCAAAGTAGCATATCGACCAATATTTGTTGAAACTTGGAGCTCTTTCTACTCTTATCTATTTACTCCCCATCTCTTTAAATATATCCCTATATGTTGTAACAGCTTTGGCACCCACATTCATTGCATTTGTTTGATTTCCTTCAAAAAGAGCTTTATTTCTATGTTTCCACAATAATTCTTTCCATGCATTAATATTATAGATCCAGTCTTTAAAACAAAGGGACAAAGTTTGCAAGGATCGACTCTAACGAATATGAAAAGTCCCCTTCACCACCTACCATACCTGCTTTGTGAAAGAACAGTGGATCAATAAATAATCCATAGATTCAACTTCATTGTTGCAAAGAATGCAAATATTGGGTCCAATACCACCCCCTTTTAAGTAGCTATCCCATGTAAGTATTTTATTCATTAAGGACAAACAAATAAAAAGATTGATTTTCAAAAGGAACATTCCACTTCCATAAAGGGTATAACCACCAATAATCCTCAACTTCCAAATAAAATAAAAATCTTCATATGCCAAATTTGCAATTACCTTACTTGTCTTCTCATTCTAGGACCAAGCTAATGTTGATGTATTTGTAATTTCGGAAGATATTCGCTTGTATATTGTACTTTATTGTATCCCCAACGAAGATGTATTATTCCTTCGATTGGAAGTGTCGTCAGTTGTACTTGCAAGTGTCGCAAGTTATATTGTAAATGTCGTAACTTATACTTGATGGGTTATTATACCACCTTGATGGGGTCGGCCCTGTTAAATTTTCTGAATTTACTTCAATATGATATAGGATCTTAACTGAGAGAACAACATGTACAACATATCTACAGCATATCAATCATGGAGACAATAATGCAAGCACACAAGAGACACAAAGATTTACTTGGGGAAAACCATAAAGGTGAAAAACCCCAATAACTTCCTCAGAGATAGATAGAGCAATGATACAACCAACCAAGAGATAGACATAACCTAGCAGCAGATCCTCCTCCTCCATAAGTGCGCCTCTCCTCCTTGAGAGCATGTGTGAGAAGTGAGTGAGTAAATAGAGTGCCTCCCGCACTCTATTTATACTTGACTTGACTTGCCTTTTTACCTAACTCATGTAGGCTCGAACTTAACCACATAACATAATGCTGAGTGGGCCGACCCCCAATAGGGTGGTCTAATAACCCTTTGACCCACATGGCCGACCCCCAATAGGGTGGTCTAATAACCCTTTGACCCACATGACTTATACAGAGCCGAACCCAAACAAGGTGGTCTAATAACCCATCAAGTATAAGTTACGACATTTACAATATAAATGACGACACTTCCTTATAGAGGAATAATACCATCTCTATAGGAATACAATATACATGTATGTGAAATACATTCCGAAGTTACATATACATCAACACTCCCTCTTAACTAGGAAGGTATTTCTCAGCACAGTTCTTCTAGCACAAGTCATCTTCTCTGGATCATCGTCACTGGATAATCGTCATCGAGTCATCATCATCGTCACTGCTGCTGCTATCTCAATCAATCTCTGAATCTACTCGTCATAGGAAGTTCTACAGAGCCAGTCCTTTTTCATACTGGATGTAGGCCCACCACCTGCAGGTCTTCGTCATCACTGGCCATACTGTGGAATCCTCAGGACTTATTACGTGCGTCACAAAACCTCGAAAGAGCATCCCAGGATGTTACGGGTACACAACTCCGACCTGTAGGATCTCCCAGGGCGCTATTACATGTGACCCCACCACAAAACCTCGAAAGAGCATCTCAGGATGTTACGGGTACACAACTCCGACCTGAAATCTCCCAGGGCACAAATTACATGTGGTCCACCACAAAACCTCGCAAGAGCATCTCAGGTTGTTACGGGTACACAACTCCGACCTGAAATCTCCCAGGGCACAAATTACATGTGGTCATGGCAAAACCTCGAAAGAGCATCTCAGGATGTTACGGGTACACAACTCCGACCTGAAATCTCCCAGGGCACAAATTACATGTGGTCATGGCAAAACCTCAAAAGAGCATCTCAGGATGTTACGGGTACACAACTCCGACCTGAAATCTCCCAGGGCCCAAATTACATGCCATAGGACAAAACCTCGCAAGAGCATCTCAGGATGTTACGGGTACACAACTCCGACCTGAGATCTCCCAGGGCACAAATTACATGTCCTCCCAGAGCAATGTCTCGACAGAGCATCCCAGGCTGTTACGGGTACACAACTCCGACCTATAGGATCTCCCAGACATGCTCATCTGCACAACCTGATCCACGGCCACAGAGTATCAACCTGATACTCACCATACATCATTCTGATGTACTCATGATCGTCCTGGTCATAATCACTGCAACGTCCTGCTGCAAGTCATCTAGAGCAACATCCTGAAGCTCGTCATCCATGATCGTCCTGATCATCAATGCAACATCCTGCTGCATGTCATCTGGAGCAACATCCTGAAGCTCGTCATCTATGATCATCCTGATCATTACTGCAACATCCTGCTGCATGATCTACCTGATCATCAATGCATCTTCCTGATGCATACCAAGTATCATACATGATCCTCCTGATCATCAATGTATCCACCTGATACAAATATATGATACATATCATCATACATGATCCTCCTGATCATCAATGCATCTACCTGATGCATACCAAGTATCTACCTGATACATATCATCATACATGATCCTCCTGATCATCAATGCATCTACCTGATGCATACCAAGTATCTACCTGATACATATCATCATACATGATCCTCCTGATCATCAATGTATCCACCTGATACAAATACAAATACATGATACATATCACCATACATGATCCACCTGATCATACAATGTATCCACCTGATACATATACAGATACATGGTCCAAGCATCCAACATGGTGCATAAACAATACATACACATGATCCAACTGATCATATCCAGCATCCAACATGATGCGTACATACATACATAAAATGATCCAACTGATCATATCCTGCATCCAACATGATGCGTACATACATACATAAAATGATCCAACTGATCATATCCTGCATCCAACATGATGCGTACATACATACATAAAATGATCCAACTGATCATATCCAGCAGAAACTAGAACATCATCCTGATGCTCATCATCCAGCGCTTACATCCACAGCCATGTGAAGGATCCTCCTTCCAACATGCTTGGAATGGATTCAGCAAATGTGTCCGTCACTTCTTCCTCGAAGTGTCCTCGATCTGAATAACGCCAAGCCTCTCTCTGAAGTACTCGAACTTCACCCTGGCTAGTGGCTTCGTCAGCACATCTGCAATCTGCTCGTCCGTCGCAATATACAGGAGCTTCACAGCTCCTCTCTGCACCATATCCCTGATATAGCGATATTTGATCTCTATGTGTTTCGACCTGTCATGAAACACTGGGTTCTCGGACAGCTTCACACAACTCTGGTTATCACAGAAGATACCAGTAGCCTCCAACGGGAGTTCAAATAACTCAGACAGTAGCTTCCGTAGCCATACTGCCTCACAACTAGCTGAACAGGCTGCAACATACTCTGCCTCAGCTGTACTCAGTGCTACGCAGGACTGCTTCCTGCTAAACCAAGAGATCACACCTGATCCCATACTGAAGTAACACCCAGATGTGCTCTTCCTGTCTGCAGCACTGCCAGCCCAGTCTGAATCAACATAACCCTGCAGGTTAAACTTTTGATTCGCCTCATACCTGAGCCCATAATCCACTGTACCCTTCAGGTACCTCAGAACATGCTTTATAGCAACCAGGTGAACACTCCTCGGATCCGTCAGGAACTGGCTCAATGTGTTCACAGCAAAGCAAATGTCTGGTCGTCAGGTACATCAAGGACCCAATCATCTGACGATACAGAGAGACATCAACCGGCTCAGATGAAGCATCACATAGAAGCTTCAGATTCGATGCCATCGGTGTGGCCATTGCCTTGCAATCTATCATTCCGAACCTCTTCAAGATTTCTACTGCATACTTCCCTTGTCCAAGGAAGATTCCATCTGCACTCTGCCACACCTCCATGCCAAAAACAAATAGTGCATCATCCCCAATTCTTCATCTCGAACTTGGCAGCAAGCTTCCGCTGCGTGTCGGCAATCAATCTATCTTCACCTGTAACAAACAGGTTATCCTCTTACAAAAGTAGTATCACTGGATTGCCTTCCTCAACCTTGTAGAAAAGGTTGGAACCCGCTTAACTCTTGGTAAAGACCAAACTGGATAGAAAGATGTCTATCCTACCATACCAAGTTCTGCACACATATATGACTACACCATGCTGTCTTGAAATCCATCTGGTGCATCTTCTATTTCATCACTTTTGTATTTCTCAATGCTGCCATCTGCAACATGCTTGATCTGATAGTTCTATTTGGAAGTCATAGCGAACTTCCCTTCATGTCTTGGGATTACATCCCAAACATCATTCTTCATGATCGACGGATCATGGCATTTCATTTCTTCATCCCAGATCCTGGGAACTTCAATATCTTCAATATCTTCAATATCTTCAATAGATATCTTTGTTGCTGGAACAAATGTTGTAGTTCTTCTTTTGTAGGAGATGGCATACGATCTTTCCTACACAACAAGTTAAATTGCATGATTAGAAAACATCTCATAGTTTTCAGAACAAATTCTTACACATAAATAAATATGTCATACAGTCATGCAATTATCTTAGCCAATGCTTCAATACAACATTTATCCATATCCCGTAACTTTCTAGATGCCTTCCAATCTCTACCAGAACATTGTTAAGAGTGTGCACAACTCCCAACATGTCAGCAAAGAGGTTTCATTCTAGATAAGTAGCAATGGAATGTTGTACAGTGCCATAGGCTACTTACCCATGCATATTAGTAGTATACTGTTCATTATTGTAATTATTCTAATATGCACAATACATATCCTAAGTCTAAGACCATGAGCATATACATCATTTGAACAATTTTATTTAAACAAACAAATATGTAAGAAATGATAATTAAAATACTTATCTTTGTTTGTTCGTTGGGTGGACTCCCTCTGAGTCTTCGCTTCCTTGCAGGAGCTGCTGGAGTACTAATCTAAAGTAGCTTCTTCTACACCTTTCTGTTGTGGGATGTAGAGAGATGGACAACTCCCTCTGGATATATGCATCCTTGCATAAACCACTGGAGTGTACTCCCTCTTGATCTTTGCTTCCTGGATTACCTGTTCTTGAATCTCATATTCATCCTTGGTCCCTATGCATGCTTATTAGTATCATGAATGTGTTATCCTTGTGATCTCATATAAAAACATACATTCATTAGTATACTATTAAAACACAATAATCTCAAGCATGTATAGTCATGATCATCTCAAACAGAAATAATAAGCATTAGCATTCAAGGTTTATGTAGGATTCTTATGGTTAGTCAAATCATAAGAAACATAACATGTCTAAACCTGTAATTACTCAAAGCTATGACTCTTCGGGTTAGTCATATCATCAATCAAGAGAAGAGATATAATATGCATAAAATCATGTGATTATTTCAACCTATACCTTCATGATTCTTCTGGTTAGTCATATCATCAATTAAGGTAAGAAACATAATATGCATACAACCATGATTATTCAAACCTATGACTTCATGAATAATCATTATCAACAATAGTATAAGATTCTATCCCAAGGTAGGATTCTATCTTGATATAGGAAAAACATACCTGGATTAGCATGCTAGCTATTTATGTCTAACATACCCGCATAATGTCTTCTGGTTCTCTTTAGTGACTTGTGCTAGTAACCTGCATGTCTCATAAGTTAACCATTATAAAACCAAGTTATACATACCTCGAGAATGGATTTCTTATGAGATCCATGGCAATGGATGAATCTTTGTCCTCATGTCATCATGATCATATGTTCTTGAACCAGAACATGATTTGTCTTCTTGGTGTACCTTTCATGTTAGTAGACAACATAAAACTCATACAACATCACAATGTGTTAGTACAAACATAAGTTTCATACTCCTAATAAATGAATGACTTCTATCATGCATTCATAATTTTATTAAGGTGATATGATAAGTCTAAAATCAAGATTGTACTAACCGTGATAACATGAAGACAAACATACCATAAACTTAATTATGAACAAATCTCAAAACATACCTTGATGAGTCATACCTGTCGAGATTACTTGTAAACTCTTTATGTAAGGCCTTAGCCTCATCTCCCTCTGAAACAGGAACTTCTTCACTTATGCAAGTGACCAATCCATCTTCTTCTAGGATCAACCCAATCCACTTGATTTGCAAGAACTGGACCTGGAGCTGGATATGGGTTTGTCAGAGAGACCCCAAAAATTCAAACTTTGAATTTCAAACTTCTGAAAGGATAGGAATATGCGCCTTGATGAACTGATCAAACTGGTATATTCAGAATTTGAAGACTGCAAAGTTTTACTCCTCAATTTTGCCTTTGAAACTTCCAGATTCACTGAACGTGACCCTGAACTGGGGTTTGATGAAGCCCACTCTTCTACCCAATCAAAATGTTTGATCCAAAGCTCTAAGCTTCTATTTTTCTGAGGAGCTTCCAGCCGTGGTCACAGATTTCAAAAATTCCCATTTTTACAGAAGCCCTAATTTTCCACTTTTCTGATCAAAGTCCCGAACTAGGGTCTGATCAAACCCGGCCTTCTGCCCAACCAAAAATTCTGATATTGGTCTCTAAATTTCTATTTTGATGAGTAGCATCCAGCCGTGGTCTCCGATTACAAAAATTCCAACTTTCTTCAAAGCCCTAAATTCCGGAAGCCATGAATGAAGGTACCAAAAAATAATTCTGTTTTGACAGAAATATGTACCTGATTGTTTCTGGTGTAACTCCGAAATTTTTGATCCACAGGGTCTGAAAACGTTTTCTGAGATAGCCTGACCTGTTATCTTTCCATCCTAACAGGTCTGACCTCAATTGGATTCTCTGAGAGAGAGTTATGCCAAATGTCGCAACGTGACCTGTTTTGGGATAAAACAAGAGAGCGAACTTGTACGGCGTGCCACGTGTCACTGTTTTAACTTCAGCCTCTGGAAAAGTTTTCTGAGATAGCTCGGCCTGTTACCTTTCCATCCTGACAGGTCTGACCCCAATTGGATTCTCTGAGAGAGAGTTATGCCAAATGTCGCAACGTGACCTGTTTATGGGATAAAACAGGAGAGCGAACTTGTACGGAGTGCCACGTGTCACTGGTTCAACTTCGGCCTCTAAAAACGTTTTCTGAGATAGTAAAGACTGTGTAATACCTGTCACTTTTTACGAAATTTCATTTGGAGCTTCCTAGCCCAAGATATGACCTTTTTCCCAAGGTCACCTGATTTTGACTCAGATCTGGAAGAGGCAGAAACCCTATATTGTACAGATCATAAATCACAAAGTACAACGAATTAGAGGTTGTCCTTTGGACACAAGATACCTGGAGATCTTAGCTTCGGCCTGTAACAATTTCAGATCCGAAAACTTCGCCAAAATGGATTTATAGCGAAAGTGCTACGATGACTGGTTTTTCCTATATCAAGCCCTAGCATCGTAAGTGCAACAAGTGTCATACATGCCATATCATGCCTTCTTTCAGGCTAGCTCTGATACCATGTTAAATTTTCTGAATTTACTTCAATATGATCTAGGATCTTAACTGAGAGAACAACATGTACAGCATATCTACAGCATATCAATCATGGAGACAATAATGCAAGCACACAAGAGACACAAAGATTTACTTGGGGAAAACCATAAAGGTGAAAAACCCCAATAACTTCCTCAGAGATAGATAGAGCAATGATACAACCAACCAAGAGATAGACATAACCTAGCAGCAGATCCTCCTCCTCCATAAGTGCGCCTCTCCTCCTTGAGAGCATGTGTGAGAAGTGAGTGAGTAAATAGAGTGCCTCCCGCACTCTATTTATACTTGACTTGACTTGCCTTTTTACCTAACTCATGTAGGCTCGAACTTAACCACATAACATAATGCTGAGTGGGCCGACCCCCAATAGGGTGGTCTAATAACCCTTTGACCCACATGGCCGACCCCCAATAGGGTGGTCTAATAACCCTTTGACCCACATGACTTATACAGAGCCGACCCCAAACAAGGTGGTCTAATAACCCATCAAGTATAAGTTACGACATTTACAATATAAATGACGACACTTCCTTATAGAGGAATAATACCATCTCTATAGGAATACAATATACATGTATGTGAAATACATTCCGAAGTTACATATACATCAACAGGCCCTGTATGAGTCATGTGGGTTAAAGGGTTATTAGACCACCCTAGTGGGGGTCGGCCCAGTCAACATTATGTTAAGTGGTTAAGTTGGGGCCGACCTAGTTAAAGTTAAAAGACAAGTGAAGTAGTGTATAAATAGAGAGTGTGTCTCTCTCATTTTACACATTCTCTCATTCACTCACTTCGCATTAGTGAGAGAGAGGAGGAGTGCACACAAGTGGAGGAGGAGTATGCTGTTGAAGATATCTATCTCTTGGGTTTGATCATTGTGATCCTTGTATTGATGCTTATTCTATCTCTGAGGAAGTTGCATGGTTTTTCACCTTCTTGGTTTTCCTCAGTGAAATGTTTTGTGTCTCTTGTCTCTTGTCTCTTATGCTTGATATGTTGTACATGTTGTTCTTTTAGTTAAGATCCTAGATCTATTGAATTAAATGATGAAAAAATAACATGGTATCAGAGCTAGCCTGAAGGAAGGCATGGTATGGAATTTATGAGACTTGTTGCACTTGCAACAAATTGGAAGCTAGGGCTTGATATAGAAAAAATGAGTCATTGTGGAACTTTCGCTATAAATCCATTTTGGAAAGGGTTCGGGTTCTGAAACTTCTACAGGTCATAGATAATATCCCCATGCACCTTGAGTCCGAAGCATAGCATCTAATTCATTGTACTTGCTATTTTATGATCAGTACAATCTAGGGTTTCTGCCTCTTCCAGATCTCAGTCATAAACAGGTGAACTAGGAAAAAAAGTCACAACTTGGGCTAGGAAGCTCCAAATGAAATTCTGTAAACAGTAAGAGCACAGACTATAGTTTCAGAGGTCCGCATTTTAGAGGCCGAAGTTGAAACAGTGACACGTGGCATTCCATACAAGTTCGCTATATTGTTTCATCCCATAAACAGGTCACGTTGCGACATTTGGCATATCTCTCTCTCGGAGAATCAATTTGAGGTCAGACCTATGGGGTTGGAAACATGACAGGTCAAGCTAATACAGGCCGAAGTTTCATACCCTGTGGATTCGTAATTTCAGAGATGCACCATAAACAATAAGGCACATATTTCTGTGAAATAGAATTGAATTCTAAGCATTCTCACTTTTGGCTTATCACTGTTGCGGGAAATTAGGGCCTTTGATAGAAGTGGAATTTTGGACTGATCTCAGCATAGAATTTCTCTCCTCAGCAAAATATAAATTTAGAGACCAAGATCAAATTTTTTGGTTGGGCAGAACCCTGGGCATCATCAAACCCTAGTTCGAGATTTTTATGATAAAGGTGGAAAATTAGGGTTTCTGCAAAAGTTGAAATTTTGGAATCTGAGACCACGGCTGGAAGCTCCTTAGAAAAATCGAAGCTTAGGGTACAATATTGAACCTTTTGGTTTGACAGAAGACCAGGATTTATCAAACCCTAGTTCGAGATCTTGTCTAGAAGATCTAGAAGTTTCAAAGGCAATTTTGAGGGGTCAAATTTTGCATTTTTCAAAATTGAAGTATACCAACTTGATCAGCTCAACAAGGCACATCTTTCCATCCATTCAGAAGTTTGAAATTCAAAATTTGAATTTTTAGGGTTTCTTTGACAAACCCTAATCCAGCTCCAGATCCAGTCTCAACAAATCAAAGTGGATTGGGTTAATCCTAGAAGAAAATGAATTGGACACCTGCATAAGTGAAGAAGTTCTAGTTCCAGAGGGAGATGAGGCTAAGGCCTTACATAAGTGTTGGCACGGGATAGATCTGTAGGAAGTGCGGAAGCCGACAGATGCGAAATGGTTATTCCGCGGACAAAGGACCTTTCGTCGTTTTTGCGAAAGCATAAGATTTGTTAGATTAGTCAAGTCAGCTATGTGGGCCATTTTGTAATAGAATAGAAGAGTATAAATAGAGTAGGATTGTAAGCCTAAGGGCATCGAAGTTTTGGAGATTAATCCTATCTTTTGGGTTCGGTCTGTATCCGCGATATGATGACTTGATAGTTTCTGCGAGGTTTATTCTGCAGGTTTTGATGAATGAATTAGGATGTTCAGTTATGATATGAATTATGTTGTTGTGCAATGATGCAAAGATGAATAATGGGTTATGTGAATGTTTTCTGTTGATTAATGCGGATATATTGTTGAGTATGTTTTGAATATATGTGTTAGAAACTCTGAATGATTTATGATGCAAATGACTAGTTAAATATATTTTGTGAATGTGATAATCTCTAGTTAGTGCGAAGGTAATTTGCGCATATCCTCTACACAATTGCGGAAACTTGGTTCCAGCAGCCCTCTTATTCACCTCGTGTGAGACTGCACTTGCACCGCAAGTGTTGCTGGGAAGGGTTACACCTTTTCGGGCCGGTATATAAGGGAGTTAGGTTGATGCTTTGTTGGCGACAGTGCGGAAGGAACCCCTGTAGATAGACTCTGCGTCAACAAATGGTTCCATTGTCGGGACCCTAAGGAAGAAGAAAAGAGGATATGCTATGGCACCCGACAAAACCAGAGATCCAGGAGTGGCTCTATAAGAAGGTGGAAGAATTCGCAAGAAGTGAGAAGCGAGATCCTAAGCACACAACAACCGATTGGTTAGAAAGATACGTTTATTTAGATATTCACGAAATCCTTTTTTGCAAATTTTTGGTGTTATTGCATGAGTGGCTAGCACAGTTGACGTTCCGCAAGAACCACTGCCAGAAGATTGAACCTGAGTGTTGGACCCGGGAGTTGGTGCGATAGCTGAAGCAAGTCAATAACAAGGTATCACAAGCTATTGATTTCTGGGTAGATAGTATCCTTGAAGGGTACATAGCTGAGTTCGCAATAGATACTATCAAGTCATACAACGATGCCGAAAGAAATTTCTTCAGGGGGCCAAGATGAAGATTTTTTTCATCATTAAAACTGTGGATTAAAATGCTTGTCTGCGAAAAAGGAATATTGAGGATGTCGTCTGATGGGTAGAAGAATCGGTGTGTGAGGGTGAAGGTATCGCGTAAATGTGAGTCTAGCAGAAAGATGTGGTAGATGGACATGAGCGATGATGAATTTGAAAGGGAAGCTAACGAAGAGTGTGGTCTCTTGAGAAGTGGAGTAATATTCCAACGTCCTGAGAAGAAGAGGAGTACTGAGAGAGAGTCTCCTGAGAGGACCGGAACAGATAACCGCGGGACAGGACCACAGGGGAGGAAGAGACCTCATTGCGGAGAAGACGTCGACCAGGCTACCCCAGAGGTGGAAGGAGGTCATATCGTAAGTTACCACGTACCTTCGACCCCGCACACCACTCCGAATTTCATAGGAAGAAATCAAAACTATTCACGGAGTTGCCCTACATGCACCGACAAGAGTAGTGCTTCAGTGAACAACAATACTAGCAACGTTAGGATGGCAGACGAGGCAGAGATGCCTACATTTCAAGGGAATGGGACCGAGGATCCCGAACAGTATTGGTTTATATGCGAGGCAGTCTGGGCCGTGAAACAAGTTCAGGGTGATGCGATAAAGATGGGATAGCTAGCAACGACCCTTAGGGGCCGAGCATTAGACTGGTACATGAAGTTTGTAAACGTTCTGGTAGGCACTGCAACCAAAACATTGGATTAGGTCAAGACATCGATGATTAACGAATTTAAAAAACCAAAATCTGAGTCGCAATATGTCACTGAGCTTAAGGAGATTAAGCAGTTCCCGAATGAATCAGTGTGGGAATTCGACCATCGATACAAGACATTGATAGCGAAAGTGAGCTTTCCGATAAATGAGCTGCAACATAAAGAATGGTTCATCGTAGGCTTGGTATCGCATATCCGAGAGGCGTTGATGCAACAAAAAGTCACAACACAGGAAGAAGCATTAGAAATCGCGATGAAGCTAGAGGCTTCACCATTTGGCGATGCAGGAATGGGAATGGACAGAGTTCAAGCACAGTTGGCCAACTTAACACTTCAATTGGAGGATATCAAGAAGGGCAAGGAGACCCGTGGAGACATATGGTGTATCAGATGCAGAAGGGAGGGGCATCATAAGGAGAACTGCCCATAATTCAGTGAGTATTTGTAGGTGGGGGCACCAAACCCCCTTCGTCAAGGAGGTATGCATGGTGTATTGTCTATCAGACCAGAGGGCATCAATCGGAGGAATGCATATACCTGCAAAAGATGGTATCAAAGCTAGCAAACTTATACTGCAAGTTTTTCTGATCGGTTGGTCATGATCTGAGGGACTGTAGGTCCTATGACCTGCTACAAGATCAAACAACCAATACGTATTTTATGAAGGAAGAAGAGCCACCGGTGGCACAACAACAATCGCAATATAGTCAACCATAGCAATACGACCAAGGGTAATACGGGAAGCCGCAGTATGGGCACCCACAGTATCCACCACCACCGTATGGCCAGCTACAGTACGGGAAGCAACAGTATCAGCAGCCGTAGTATGGGAAACCGCAGTACCAACAATATGGACTGCCACATGGAGGCTTTAGGGGAGGATTTCATGGGGGTTGAGGTGCAGGTATGGGACACGAAGGAGCTACTGGACGAGGAAGACAACCAATCGTATGTTACAATTGTGGACAAGAAGGGCACTACTAGCGACATTGCCCGAACCCCGCACCGCAGTGCATACACTATAGTGCCATAGATCATAGTATAAAAGACTGCCCTCAGCTTATTGCGAAATGGAAAATGAAGCAGAACCAAAACTCAAACAATTCAAATGTGTTTTCTGCCGTACAGATGATTTCAACAGAAGCTAGAGGCACCCACGCAATGGTTGGAATAGTGACACAAGGAGGAGTGGTGACTAGGGACAAAAATCCACATACAAATATTAGGCCAACACAAACACAACGGAAGCAGGCCAACGGTGGTGCAGAAATCGAAAAGGACACTATTTCGAAGGTACAGGGTGCAATGAGAAATAGGAGACAGGTACCTCTTGAGGAAGAAATCTATGACATGCCGCTAACATTCGACCCAACGAAGTCGCGAAGGAAGGAAAACACCTTAAAATCCTTATTGGGAAGTTGCTTGGATTTAGAAAAAGGCTTGGATGTATTGGAAGAAATAGTGAGTCTACTACAAGGACGAGGAGGTGCATGACTGGAACAGAGGGTTAATCACATATATAAAAGGAAGATGGGCAGGGAGATGCGGATGTCGACACAGATAAGAGAGTTTGATGTTGACTCCATCATTCTAGATTTGGGTTCAGATGTGAATATCTTGACTAAGCAGACATGGGAGACAATGGGGAAGCCGCGGATGACGTGGTCACCAGTACAGCTTTGACTAGCGAACCAAAGCAAGGTCACCCCACTCGGTTGGGTATGTCAACTTCCGTTCGAAATTGAAGGGCTTATAACGTATGCGGATTTCGATGTTATTGAAATTGTGGATAACACCAGTTTCTATCCGGTACTGCTAGGGATATACTGGACCATGGAAAATCAAGAAAACATCAACTTTAAGAAGAGGATAATGTCATTCGAGAATCAAGAAATGAGGGTCATCGCACAGCTAGATCCTGCGGAAGGGTTGTGCTATACGTAGCCAGCTAGAGACGAGCTTATGGAGGGATGGGATAATTTGTACAACGTTTCTGAGGATTATGTTAACCCCACCACGAATGGAGAACTTGAACGGCATAGCGAAAGCTCGGCATCCTCCGATTCAGATGAGGCCCTTGAGAACTGGAAAAACTGGATGCATGAAGTGTCCTTTCGCAGATGTGCACGGATGACCCAGTCCCTACAGATGGTAGCATCAGAGGAGTATGTGTTACCCACCTATGAAGGATTTCCCAACCTAGACACGTTCCTCACCGAATTTGATGAGAAGGTGGCAGAACCATAGTGTCTTCTGGCCTTGGAGGAATCCTGAAGGCTACTCCTGCGCGATGGTGGGCAATGCATAAATCAAACATCACATCTTGTCCACTATGTCGACACCTCATGGAGGTTCAGTTCGGCGAAGCCGCGAAGGACGAACAGATGCGATATGACGGACAGGGAGACCCGAAGGCACATCTAGATGCCTGTCAACATTGATGGGGATCGATAGCATGACAAGAGTGGGTACATGCATTCGTACACACATTGGATGAGGTACCATGGAGCTGGTATGTCGCAGCAGAATTGTGACGTGGGACAACATCTTGGGAGCAGCTTACGATTGGCTTCAACCAAACGTTCTCATTCGCAGATATAAATCCCTTAATCCACACCGCGCTACAGGCGATCTGCGGAAAGATATTTGAAGCGGTACCAACCGGACAACCAATGGCACTCCAATGGACTATGACACCAGAAATGTTGATGGAGTGTTACAATGTCACTGGAGAACCTGAAGATGATGATGACCCCTGGGCCACGCATGTACCGAAATTGAAGGGTAATCACAGTGTTGTGGCACCAGACATACCGTCGAAAAAATTTCAATAGCCATTGAAGATCAAGAAGGTGAATATTGGGTCGGAGGAAAACCCCAAGTTTGCAAGCATCGGTGACTATTGGGACGATTCAACCATTGCAAAAATGATTGACCTACTACATGAGTTTCAGGATCTGTTTCCAATGAAATTCTTAGAGATGAAGGGAATTTCTGGGGATTTAGGGGAAATGAGGATTCCTCTGAAACTTGGTGCGAAACCGGTTAGCGGCCATATCGATTGAACCTGAGATACAAGGAACGAGTGCAAGCCGAAATTGAAAGAATGTTGGAGGCAAGAATTATTGAACCAGTCGAGGAATCAGAATGGATCAGTCCAATGGATCAGTTGGGTGATACCTTCCCCTTTGGGAGATTGAAAATGCTAGCACACTAGACTACAGCGGCACCTTTGTTGGTCCATGCACAAGAACCCTGTCATAATTTTGCGTCAAAAAATTCCTTCAACTTGAGAAAATACTTTGGAAACTAAGCTTTCCTTAAGTATTTTAACACTTCCATCTGATGCGTATTGGGTTCTATAGACCCATTTACATCTAAAAAGTAATCTTGCTTTTGGAAGAGGTAAAATATCCCAAGTATCATTCATCATTAAGAAAAAATATTCTTCATCCATAGCTACGTCCCAATCTAGATGGCCTCAATCTTCTGTAAATGTCTCTAGATCATGAATCTCTAAAACTTGATCTAGAAGAGAAGAGGCTCGCTATAATTGTGAACATGTTCAACATTGATCTCGGGGATCACTAGAAAAATCACCAACTACTTCACATGTTGTATGGACACATAGACGAAGCAGTTGTGTTGGAGGAACTGGAGGAAAATGAGCAGGCAGAGGTGGACTTTCATCCTCACTATCATCAGAAGAAGAAGAAGCCAAAGTAGGAACACTATCAAGGAATTTGGTAGGAGAAGATGGCACAAGCACCGAACATGGCTCACATTCCACATATGGCACATACACCAAATTTGGTTCACAAGATGATATATTTTCATCAAATTTAACATCTCTTCTAATAGTTATATAAGTGGAATGTGCTTGAATACGTCTATAACCTTTTTAATTTTTAGAATATCCAACAAATATGTACTTTTCACTCTTAGATTTCATTGCTTTATCTTTATCATCAAGAATACAAGCCCATGCTTCACTGCCAAACAAATGGAAGTGGTTGAAATATAGTTTAATATTACTCCATGCTTCTTTCATTTTTTTATATTTTAAAGCTTTGGTGGGAGTGCAATTAACTATGTAATTGGCACAATTAATGGCTTCATCCCAAAATTGAAGATTTAATCCTATAGCTTGGAGAATACAATTAGCCATTTATTTTAATGTGCGATTTTTTCTCTCGGTAACATCATTTTTCTATGGCATGTGTGGAATGGTATGTTGCTATTGGAGTTCCCTGTTTAGTGTAGTAAACAACAAATCCATTGTTTACATATTCGTATCCATTATCTATTCTTAACTTGTGTATTTGATGTCTAGATTGTTTCTCTACAAGGGCCTTATAAGCCAAAAATATGTCAAAATTTTAACTCTTAATGTTTAATAAGTAAACCAAAGTGCATCTTGAGAATTCATCAATGAAATTTAATAAATACTTGAATCCAGAGAAAGAAGCAGAAGGAAGTGAACCACACAAATCACCATTAACAAGTTGCAAGGGGTTAACGTGTGCCAAGAGGCACAATTTTTTCAAATTTGTCCCAATGATGTTTTCCAAGAATGCTCAACACACCTAAGACAAACACCATCTCTACAAGAGATGAGAGGAAGACCAATCACCATTTTTTTATTACATAGTTTTTGCAATGAGCGATAGTTTAAATGAATAAATCGCTCATGCCAAAGTTTGCTCATTTCATCACTATGAGAAATAAAACTAAGGGAAAAAAGTGATGACCTAAGTTGTTGAATATATACAACCTTGTAATATCATTAATAGTTACAGTAGCCAGGAAATGTGTAGGATTTTTTAAATCCTTGATTACAACTTGGTGAGGTGTAAATATTACAGTCTTACCTTCACCAAAATGAATGATTTGATAGACTGATAAAAAATTGTAGGAAATTCCTGGAACACATAATGCATTATTGAATTGACCATCATCTACCTAAACTGTTCTAGATCCTACAACATTAAGATATCTATCATGACCAACAAATATTTGTTTGGTGTTACATTCATTTAGAGCAGTAAAAATGGATTCACCCTTAGCCATATGATAAGATGCTCTAAAATCAATGAGCCACTCATTAGAAAAAGAGGAAGAAGATGCATTGAAGGAAAACTAGAAGCACAAAGTGCATTTCCATGAGTTGTAGATTTAGAAGATGAATCGAGGTTGATGTTGCATTTCTTCATTTATGCTTTTAAAGATTCTATATTCTTGAAACACTTCAATTCCACAAATACTATATTTCACGCAAAAATTGCAATGATGCTCACTCTTTTTACATTTTGATTTGGTTCATTTGTCATTATTAGAAGGATGAGTTGTCTGAGAGGGTTTGGGACCCTCAGTTTGCTTATAATTGTGAGGATGTTGCTTCTTGTGATTCTTGGTTTTGTTCTTCTGATGTGCCACTAAAGCTTTGCTAGATGTATCGACATTGTTGATTACTCCAAGATGTATGACCTTATCTTGATCTCAAATCAAGGAATCACAAAAGGATTCAAGAGTAGGTTCTATATAGTGAGTCCCTGGAGATTCTTTCATGGAGTAAAAGGTAGATACAAAAACATAATATGTAGGACCTAGCTTGGAAAGAATAACATAAATACATTGTTTTTTTTACTTAGTTATTTTGCATTCTATGACTAAGGTTCTAAGGGTCTTTTATTTAGAGAGATAGTATTGAATGCAAGAAAAGAGAGATAGTATTGAATGCAAGAAAATTCACTTGGATTTAAAGCAACCCAATCATTTTCAAGCTAGTGACCTCGAACCTCATTATGTTTACCAAACACAGTTTCCAATTCTTTCCCAAGCTATATATGGTTCATCAATTCCTTGAAGGTGGAATCGTAAATTATTAGATATTGACATATTGATTAATCCATCAGATTCATCACATTTATTGGCCTATTTTATTTTCTTATCATCATCAGTGGGTTCATTGTTTTGTTCTCATGGTAATCTAGTAAAGTCCCCTACTTCGTAGGACATCCTCCATAGAAGCTTTCCATGAGAAGTAGTTGGTACTAATAAGTAGAATATCACATGGAACAACCATATTGTTATGTATAGGTTGAATGGCTTCAAAAGCAAAATTTATAGATGCAAATATATCGAAAAAAAAGACAATTAAAACAAAAACGTGTTGGGACTCAGAAATGTCCTATTTTCATCCACTTTACCTGTCGCTATTCTTCACATTTCATCGTCCCATTAAACTTTCATCATACCATTTCCATACATATACTTGAGTTTCATCTTATTATTTTCCACTTTATTCATTTTAGTATTATAAGTGAATTAATGATTAAATATTCGAAAATAACATGTTTTTCACTAATATCTCAAGTATGGATGAGCTTTGTAATGTGTAGGAATATGGGAGGATCAATTCAAAGAAAGACTCCTCGAATATCTCCTCCACCATTTCAAGGAGATAGTTATTCAAAGAATATTCCAAGGAGAAGATCATGGAGATTTAGTTGGCATATCTTATCTAGAAACATGTGGAGAATTTGTGAGAGACATGTGGAGGATTTGAAGGGATCATATTTTGTAATAATAGGAAAGTAGTTGAAAGTGGTTGAGAGAATAGTGGATCTGTCATTATGAGATGGTTATCTTCTTCTCAAAGAAATTCACGTATAAAAGAGAGTGCTCTCTCTTCATTTGGGGAGTAGATTAGATCATAGATTAGGAGGATATTAGTCTCAGATTGTAGAAGTTAGTTTTGACTTTGTAATATGGAGAAGGGGATTCTTAGCTTTTGTTCATAATATTAGTTTTGATGCTTTCATGATTTGTCATTGATTGCTGTGATGTAAATCAAGATTTATTTATTGTTAATGTGAGCTCACATGTATTGTCTTATTTCTCTTCACATGTTGTATTTCCTTTATGCAATTTCCTGCTTTCTTAGTTAGTTTATTTTCATGCAATTTACTTTCAGTCGTGTGTTTCAGCTTCGAGCATTAGATTAGCAGTTGCGTGTTTCAGCTTAAGGGGGGTTAGATTAGATTAGTCTCAGCTTCAAGGGGGGTTAGATTAGATTAATTCAACTTCAGTCCTACATATATTTTGTGTGTGCTTCGTAAGACAACGAACCTCGGATTGACAAATTAAATGGTTGGGAAAATACTACAACGGAATTAACGACAATATTTTCACCTAACAAAACGGCATTGAAAAAGGACTTCTGCTACAAAAGTTATGCAATTTCGAAGAAAGGCATAGAAAAGATCCAAGATGTGGTAGTAAAATGTTGATCCACTTGGCAATGGAGAAAAACTGCAATAAAAAATCCCCCCCTTTACTAACTTTTCCTATAAACTCACTTTTACAACTAAGTTGCTTAAAAATAAGTGACCCGCATGTATTAAAACAAGTGGGAAACACTTTTACAATATAGTTACTTTATAACTTAAAGTTACATGAACTTTTAAGAAAAGTAACAAAAATAAGGACTTGAACCCAAAACCTCTTACTTTTAAAGTAACTTTCAAACAAGTAAGCTACGCAAATTATTAAGTAATATTATGGAGTAGAATGGAGGTGGTGTTGTTGTTGGAAGAGTGTGCCTACCAATTTTTTTTTTCTTTTGCTTCTAAGACACTTTAAACAACCATCCAAAAACAAAAAAATTGAAATTCTAAAACTAAAATTTCTCAAATTTGGGGTTAGTCCTTAGTTCTAGCTTTCCTAGGAATGTAACTAGTGTTTTCATTGTTTTCGGTTTACCAATTTTGCACAAAGCATACAACAAAGAGCATACACAATAAAGAAAACAATTTTTGCTCTATTTTTGATTTGTTGAGTTCACACAAAGAACTTGGAAAAGAACATGCATAGATTGAAAAGTTAACAAACTAGAAATAAAACAAAAAACATGCAAAAATATGGAAAAATATGAGAAACATTTTTAAAAATGTGTAACTGTAAATAATATACCTCTAGATCTAGTGAAATGGTTGTATCTTTGTGAAACAAAAAACTTTTTCAGTGAAACAAAAAATATTTCCAATTGAAAGAAGAGCTCTGAATGCAATGGAACACCTCTCTCAACTCAAAAATGCATAGGAATATCAGAAACCATAAAACCTTTGACACATTCAGCAACACTTGTTCAAGATCTTGATCATGACGGAAGTAAAACTTCATATGAGCTGATACCATGTTCAACTAACATAAGATATTTATAAAATATCAAACACCTTGAGTAGTCACTCACATAAATAGATCACATATCAACACATCAAGTTTTATGTGGTTAAAACTTTCGAAGAGGGAAATAGTCCATGGCCCCACCCAAATATCTACTTGAGGCAATATTAATATGAAAAAAAAGGAATGTTACAATGAGTTTCTCATAATCAATCATTCAGCAAATGACCCTCCATGTTCTTTAAATAGAGATCGTGGACCAATTAGGTGTTAAACCACGAATCAAGGTCATTAAGATCAAGGTGAGAATGAACCCTCATATGACTTTATGTCTAGAACATATCGTGACTATCGAATTACATATGTACAAATGCATACTAAAGAAACACACGTTACCTAAACATACCTTATACCAAGTTGATCTTATAGGTGAATTTACAACCATATGTCTTCTGAGGATTTAAATGAGCATACATAATAATGAGAGAACAACCATAATCATAACCATATCAACAATAGCATTGAACATAACCATTTACCTTGGAAAACTCCATGAGGGGAAAAAACAGAGAATGAAGATCTTCATTACCTTGCTAAAACCGGCCAACCAAACCAAGTGAGCTCACCCGCTCACCTCCAAGCCACATTACACTGGATTATTCCAAGCTCTTTATAGTATTCATTACATGCGATACCTTGGCCAATACTATGGGCCACGAAATACCATGGGCCACCAAATACTATTGGCCACCAAATACCATTTTCTTTTAACCAAACCAAGATTAACTCAATGACCCATTCACTGAGTCAAGGTTAACTTAACATGTCTTATAGAATAATTAGGTGCATCTATATGGCCCAATATGTTATAGTTGTAATGTTAATAAATTAGATAATAATTAAAAAGTGCTCTCATTAAAAATGAAACACTAGAAAATGGATCACTATAATAAAATTAGCATAGATTCACCTTTAACTCCAAATCTACCAAGCCTCGAATGCACTCTAAAAAAATGTTTGTATTTCAAAGAATTTGATCCCTTTAAATCTATGGATCTATGCTGATATAATTATAGTTACCTTCGTGGCATTAAGAAGTAGTTCACTTCATTTTACATTACTCAATAAAATGATGAGAGGATTAAGAAGACAATTACTTAAAAAATTAGGTTCATATATAAATAAGCTTAACAATTTGCTACATAATGTTTTAGAACAAAGCAACATTTCATAATTAAAGTTTGCATCAATTAAATTGAACTTTAATTTAAAATATATCTTTTCAATTTTAGAACAAAGCAATATTTCATAATTAAAAATTTTATGGATTAAATTGAATAACATTTCATAATTAAAATTTGCATGGATTAAATTGAATAATATTTCATAATTAAAATTTGCATAAATTAAATTGAAATTTAACTTTAAGAAAAAAATATCTAATTTTAAAAAAAAAATGTTACAAAAGAGTTGCACTTAAACTTAACAAAACATAATTCAACTATATAACACTAAATATTTTTAGTTGCATGATTAAAAAACTTAATAATAAATTCATATTTCTTGGCTATTTAGATTTATGAAAAATAATATTTAGATATATGAAAAGGATATTAACTTATTATTTACTATAACATGGTTAAAAAACAAATCCAAATCCTTTTAAATGCTAAAGAAAAAAGACTTGTGTGGATAAAATGTGTGACAATGCTTAGTAAAATTTGCAAAACTTAATAATAAATTCCAAGTACACATTTCTGGGCTATTTAGATTTATGAAAAAAAATATTTAAATGTATGAAAAGGAGATTAATTTATTATCAACTATCCCAATTAAAAAGAAATAAATCCATTTCTCGGCTATTTAGATTTATGAAAAAGAGATTAACTTATTGTCAACTATCCCATGATTAAAAAGAAACAAATCCCTTTCTCGGTTATTTAGATTTATGAAAAAGAGATTAACTTATTGTCAACTATCTCATGATTAAAAAGAAACAAATCCCTTTAAATGCTAAAGAAAAAAATGCGTGGATAAAATGTGTAGCAATGCTTTGTAAAATTTGGATTAATGCATTAATGATTAGATTGATGGTACATTAGCCATAAACCTCTAAGGAATAAAAAATGAGCGGGAAAAGCAATACAATACATTGTTGAAAAGTTTTTGGAAAGAAAATTGAATAATATCAAAGTGGGTTTCGTTTTGTTTTTTAATCTAAATATTAATCTTTAAACATTAATGGATAAGCCAGCTCTTTGCAGCGGAAGGTTCTGTATGATTGAAAGCAATTGAGCCTAGGGAAACTTTTGCTCCAGTATGCTTGAACTTGGACACAGTGAGATTGAAATGAGTGATTCCGTGGATGAGCAGTAATTTTGATATTTTATATGTGCATCATTGGAGTTGAGTCGTTGACACATTAGACATTAGAGGATTTGAAAGTAATTTGTTAATCATCAGTTGTCTCTACTTTCTTCGGTGAACCATCATCAGTTGTCTCTACTTTCTTCGGTTAATCATCATTTGTTAATTTGTTAATCATCAGTTTCAATCCTCGTGAACCATTAACCTTTGGATTTGAAGAAACTATATTCCCTCACGAAGTTAAGAAGACAATCATTATAAAAGTGGTTTCATTGTCCATTTATAATTTACCATCCATCAAAACAAGTCCATTATGAAATTACCATGCATCGTAACAAGTCCACTATGAAATTACCAATTAATAATATTAACTAATCATGTTAATATTAGAAGTAATTTAAGAATTTAGTTTATGAAAGATTTCAAATATTTGTTTAATGTTTAGTATTGAATTGACACATAACCTGTAATAAAAGTGAGATTTGCATGTTTAACAGAGTGCAATAGTACATTTATGGGAGGAGGATGATGCAATAAAAGTGAGATTTCTATGTTATGTTTAACAAAGTGCAATATTTCCTCTCCATAAGTTTTGACCAAGATATATGATATGTTATTCTGCCTTGAACACAAAATAATATCAAGAATCCCGAATATAAAAAATAATAATATTAATAGTGGAAATGTCCAAATACTAGCATTGGGGGACACAGTAATGAGGGGAGAATGTATAAAAAGGGTGTGTGATAACTGGTACTTAAATTGCCTTGGTATTTTGGTGATCGGTGACGGAAAATGTTTTGACGAGACATAGTTTCATTTTTTTTTGGAATTTTTTTGGAATTTCAACGATCTTTGTCGTCTTAAAATGGGTCAAAACCCCTAGAAACATAGTTCCGCAGTAAATGAGGTGGAACTACGATTCCGCCAGATTTTATAACCAAATCTAAGGAACAAATCACAAAAAAACCAATTATCCCCACACCACGCCATAAAACGGTGACAAAATTTGTAAAATCGAGCCAAGCTGACTACCCATAGAGGCCAGTCGAGCCAGATTGCACGTGCTTTTATGCTTTTTCCACTCAACGCCTTTTGCATTTATCCATATTCCAAAATATGCAATCATTCTATCGGTTTTTTAAATCACAACAAAAAAATAATTGTCTAACATAATCTATGACAATATAAGGTCATTTTCTTCCTTTTGGCTTTTATTTTATTACATAATTCACTTGTCGCTTTTTTGCCTTTTTTATTCTTTGTTTATTCTCAAATGCCTTGTGTTTTGTTATATGGAAGTTAGTGAAATGTAGTATATAGACCTAAAATGGATTAAAAGACTTAGAAACGTTATTATTATTGCATAGAAGTGAGTGAAATGGAATTATATGGGAATATTTATGTGTACAAACAAACAAAGGGCCAAGAAAACTCATGAGCTCTCCCATGTCCCTCACATGAATTGCCCCCGTTATCTTATTGAATTGGTTGCAGTTCTCTTCAGCATCATTATCATTATTAAAATAGTGGCATCCATGCTCACAAGTACGTGTTCTTCAACATGCAATCAATAGAATCTTTCCAATGTTTCAATCTTGCCGCTTTTTATGGTCATGAAGCATTCTACTTCTTTTAATATGAAGAAAGTATTTATTTTCCCTACTGAAGTTAAGACAATCATTATAAATGTGGGTTCATTGTACATTTATAATTTACCATCCATCATGACAAGTCTATTATGAAATTGACAATTAATAATATTAATGTCTATTTATAATTAAATTTATTATGAAATTAAAAATTAATAATATTAATGTTGGAAGTAATTTTATTTAAAAAATTATAAAAATTTAGTTTTATTATCATATGAAAAGAGGTACATTTTACAATTCATTATAAAATATCAATATAATATATAATATTTAATAAAAATAAATATGTTGAAAATATCTTTTTCAAAATAGATATTTGTTTCTTAATATTTTAATCTTCTAATATTTTATACATTATTAATAATAAATCTAAAATAGGTTTAATTGCACTTTCATTCGTATCAAACATGGATATAGAACAATATTTCATAATTTTCAAAAAAAAATATTTAACTTAAATATATATTTTATTTAATATTTTTTAATTAATTATCTTTTATAAAAAAAAATATTCATAAAGTGAAGAATAGTTTACTATCATTCATTCCAAGTTTCAATTTTTATTTCTTTTCGAAAGAGAAAAAGTTATATTTTATTTATCAAAAATATAAGGATAATTGTCACGTCATTACAAACATATATAACGAAATTCATAAAACTGCAAGCAAGTTTAGAATTATGGAAGATAAATTGAACTAGCTTATCTCATAATAATACATGATAACCATTAACTACCTCATTCCACCAGTCTGAAAAGATTTGAGCTAATTAGCATAAATATTAAAATAGATACAGTCCTCCTTCAAAAAACAAAAAACTATCCAAAACAACAACTAAATATTGACTAACAAGACTTAGAAATGATAAATCTGGATACAACCCTCTAAAATGGGATTGGATTAACAAAAGTCCAAAAAGTAAAGATATCCTTCTGGCACTTGAAGAGCTTGTTTTCATAGTAAGTAAACATCTTGATTATACTCCCTATAGACATGCTGAAAGGACATCCCTACAAATTCTTCCCGCAATCTTCTAATTCTCTCCATCCACCCTTCAAGAACAATTACTTGTAGATGATATAGTTCGAAAGGGCCCATTCAATCATTACCTTAGGGTCTCCAACAACATGTAGATATAGAATGTTTTTAGATCTTGCAAAGTATAAAAGACACCATAACTCTAGTAAGTCTCCTCTAGTGTTGGTACCATCACCATATTTAAATTTTAACTTATACACACCAGTAGTACTCACATGCATGACTTCCCATGCACCACATCTAAGACTATTATCCTGAAAAGCTCCATCAAAGTAGCATATCGGCCAATATTTGTTGAAACTTGGAGCTCTTTCTACTCTTATCTATTTAGTCCCTATCTCTTTAAATATCTCCCTATATGTTGTAATAGCTTTGGCACCCACATTCATTGCATTTGTTTGATTTCCTTCAAAAAGAGCTTTATTTCTATGTTTCCACAATAATTCTTTCCATGCATTAATATTATAGATCCAGTCTTTAAAACAAAGGGACAAAATTTGCAAGGATCGACTATAACGAATTTGAAAAGTTCCCTTCACCACCTACCATACCTGCTTTGTGAAAGAACAGTGGATCAATAAATAATCCATAGATTCAACTTCATTGTTCCAAAGAATGCAAATATTGGGTCCAATACCTCCCCCTTTTAAGTAGTTATCCCATGTAAGCATTTTATTCCTTAAGGCCAAACAAATAAAAAGATTGATTTTCAAAAGGAACATTCCACTTCCATAAAGGGCATAACCACCAATAATCCTCAACTTCCGAATAAAATAAAAAATCTTCATATGCCAAATTTGCAGTTACCTTACCTGTCTTCTCATTCTAGTACCAAGCTAAACAATCCTCCTTTTATGAGAGTTAAATTTCACTCCTTTGCAGACCAAAAAGATACATGTTCTATTCTTCAATAAAGGCTCCCTACAATCCTAAAAATTTTTCTTGCTTCCACCCTTGGCTTGTACTAATACTCACATTTGAACAACCGATCCGAGCTAGATATAAAATTATTTTATGTTGAATAAACCTTACCAAAGACTAAAATAATTTGTAGAAACTAGTTCCCCCAATGAAAGGATCTTCCCCAACACTAATAAGTCGGCCATCCCCATTAATTCGAACTAACCAATCCCTTAGAATGTGAAAGGAATTGACCATGTAGTTCCAAATATTTGAATCCCCTTTTCTTTTTTATCCTTGGACCTAATCCACTCAATAACTGAGCTATCCTTTAAATATTTTCCTTTAATCACACTGCTCCACAAACTATCATATAACATAATCCTCCATAAGTTTTATGTTGCTAAAGCTTGAGAAAAATGAAAAATGTTATTGATTCTCCAACCACCAATATTCTTATGCCTAGATAAAATTCCCCAATTAACCAGGTGGATCCCCTCGTGTTACATGTCCATAAGAAGCTAAATTATTTTTTCCCTGGTTCTATTTAAAATGGATTTTAGGATTTTTACAACAATAACCAATAAACATGAATATTTTCAAGAACATATTTAACCAAGATTAGTTTCCCACCTAGAGACAACCATCTCAAGCACCAATGCCCAATCCTTTTCTCTGTTATGAATATTTAATTATTCTATTTAGTAGTAACTTAGGATATTTTGAATAGTCGTGACCATTAGTAAATAGTCACTATGAGGCCTATAAAAACTAGGCCCAACATTCATTGTAACCATCCATTCATATTTTATCAATATATATATTTATCTTATTGAAGATGGAGCATCTTCCCCCTTAAATCTGGATATGGATTCTTCCATAACACTCGGATATGGATATTACATTGGTATCAGAGCCCCTTCTTGGGCTTGATTCTGGCCTTTGGCCACAAACTATTCTCAGAGTTTCGCTGATTAAGGATGTATTGGAGAAAACTCACTATGGCTTGGGAATACCACAACAGACAAATGACTACCAGAAATCTACTCAATTCTCAAAACAATGCTATTATAAATGACAATGTTAAAACAATGGAGAAATGTAACCAACCTCGATCCAACGTTTGATGTAGATCCCCGTTGGAGCTTTCAATCCGCGCACATCCAAGCACTTGTAATCTGCAAATTAGTCTTGACAGCCAATATCTAACAAGTACATGTGATATATAAATAACATTAACATTATCAAAAACAATGGTCCATAATATCATAAGCAAATGCAACCCAATGTATAATAAATGACATTCACACCATGAATGGACGAGAATATGAGTATTTCTACTAATGAACAAGAAGAAGTACAAAGTGATACGACCTCTTGCTGACAACCAATATGAACCAAAATCTAAATCAATCCACTTGTGCCTCCACCACTTCAATCCTCCATGAGTGGAAAACTCAAACTAGCAAGGAGTTTGGAAGGTGAACATAACTGGTTCACAACTACAAGGATCAATGAGTGCAGACTCAAGATAGGGCAAAAATCCGCTAGAGTGCCTTTACTATTCTCTTCTTCCTCCCGTCCATAAGCCATATGTGCTCAATATATAGTCCTCTCAAAGGTAGGTGAAAGGACTCATCGAGACGTTACTTGGGCAGATGGAGAGCCAAAGGCCACCCAATGACCACTTTTTGGGAGTAAAAAGTAATAAGATAGTGGTTTTTACCATTTTACTTGATACCCGCATGCTATAGGGATGCAACTCGCGAGTACGCATGCTATAGTGATGCAACATGCGGGTAGGAACAAAAATAGGATAGACTGGTATCACTGAAGGATTAAAATAGATCTGAGTCACTGAAATGGATCCTACAGGCCAAAGAATGTTGATGCTCACAGGGTGGAAGATTTCTGTGTAACAGATGCCCCTAATGTGTGAGGTCAGAGATTGAAATGTGCTACAACGGCCGAAATACATTATAAAACTCAGAAGTGGAGTGATGGAGACACAAGTGGAAAGAACGGTTCACTCATCATAATAATAGTATCTCTGAATACATGTCGGTATAGTACAACAATCTGATACAATGGCCATGAATAGGTAGTACATAAGTAGATACATGTCATAAGTGATCATAGCCATGATCCCTCTACAGTAAGATATGGTCTTCTGCTGAAAAGAAGACAACTGGTGCAAACTGGAGGTACAAACTGCTGAAATCTGAGAGGTGATATCTCAGATGTAAAGCCAAAGTCATATGTAGCATAATGAATGCCACAATCGCCTGGGATCCTCTACACAAGTCTTCGATGGTGCAAGTCCCATCAAGTGAATAAAGGAGTTGGGGTCAAACCTGATGAGACATCGTCTGATTACCGGTCATTGATGTATATTGTTAACAGACGCGAGATGACCCACCGATAATGAAAATGGGCATCAAGGCGTAGAGCACAATCATGAGAGTGCGAATAAATGGGTTGAAGTCGAACACTAGGATGAATCCATCAATCAGGGCACATTGATGTATTCCCAAAACTGTCGATGGTGAAAGAACCTGCCACTAATGACTGTAAGCCTCAAGGTACTCAACTAAACTCTAAGCCTCAAGTCTCAGAATAAATGAGTTGAAGTCGACGGAACGAGACTCGCTGGAAGGAGGGCATTAAGGCATCCCCCATCAACCAGCACGAGGTACCAGCAATGTTGAAAGATTTGGAAGATCTCAGGTGAAACGGATAGACTCAATAAGGATGAACGACATGCAATAGTCAAGATATCTGAGGAGTGGCCAACACTGGTTTCAGGACTTCCTTTGAGCAAGAGCATGAGCAGATGGATAGACTCAGGCAGCATAGACTTGACATAAACTGTGCAATACAGGAGGCATTACAAAGGGCTCCATAATGACTGGAAGCTTAACCAATCGGTAAAGAAAACTGAGAAACAAGTACAGCTCCTAAGGCCCAACTATAGTCCCGATTCAATAATGTACGGAGTGGAATGAATGCTCTGTTCAAAGGTGACACAATAGCTGCCAACAAGATATAGTGACCATAATCCTGTCCGTCTTTTTGGAATATTTGATTTTTTTGTCTTTTTCATATTTGGGAAAAGCTTGAAAAAGAATAAAATTGCTTATAGTACAACAAGTGATGGAACGAGTGTCAAATAGCTAGCAGACTAGTCCTAAGCAGTGGAACATACCTATGCTCAATGCAAGGAAGTGCGTGCAGGATGTGGACACTCGAGGGTGTGTTCCCTCAGGGTCAAAGGGTCATCAAATTGTGAAGGGCAAATATATAAGCTCTGCAGGGCTCTACAGGGAAAGTGCTTAGGAACCAGGCTAACAATTGAGTAAGCGGGAGCCTGGCACAAGGCTCAAGCGGCAAGCAGGATGATGCAATGCAATCACAATATGATATAACTAAGGGGAGTCCTTAAAGGAGATGGCTAGCATAAGACAAAGTAGAGTATGAGTCTTCATCGTAATGTCACGGTGTGACTACAAAGGACTCCCAATTTGAGGACAGACAACGGCATGGGCACCAAAAGCACAATGGGGTTCTAACTAGGGTACCCATGTTCAGGAAAGCCCTACTGCCACATGACGACACTTCTATAACAGTGTGAAGGTTCCATGTCAATCACAAAGCGGGGTCTCACCTAGGGTTTATGAAAAGAGGTCAAAGGTCAAATGCATAATGCATGTGGAAATGGCATCTAACCTATATGCCAGGTGTGAAATATACCTGTCGTAGGTGTGAAATGGACCAGAACAACTCTCGCCGAGGAAATCTGTTGAAAAAACATTACTCCATCACACGATATTAGTTCATAACGGCCCAAAATGGACAAAACTATAGAAAAGTGGATCCAGAAAATTATAAATAGTAATAAAATTTAATAATTTTCAATTCATTTGCACTATTCACCATTTTGGAGTTGAGTGGTAAGTTTGCACCTGAAACTTCAAGCGCCAATCGTGGGAGCTACGAGCAACTGTTCAGTGAATCGTCCGGAGCAGGTTAGTGGTCACTGCCATACCTTTCATTTAAGTGCTTTTATTTCAATTTTGGTCGGTGGGATTTTTTGTTTGGCCAAGCCCTAAATGGCTTCGGCGCTACCCGCGGGCTGTAAGTATGCGGGTCGTGGGTAGGGCATCAAACGCACAGTCAAAAAACTGACTGCCCGCGTCTACCCGCACCTGTCTACAATATAGCCCGTGGGTATGGCCGTGAAGAAGTTTTTAAGCATGAAACTGACTAAAAATCTCTTGCTTTGCACTCCAGGATGGCTCTAGAGTGGAGGGAGAGACAACATGACCAGGTAGATGAGGCTATGCGCAACAATTTGCAAGCACAACAAGCATTGCAAGCATGTGGCTTATATAAATACTGGAGTCTCAGGGGCTTAAGGGCCCAAAACCTACTACTCCGTCATTTGATCAACTACTGGTATGTGGATGCTCAACACTTCATCCTCAACGGGAAAACACTGACACTAGATATAGAGGATATCTATTTCATTACAGGTTTGTCCCGTATAGGGGAAGTGGCTAGTCTTCGATCACGAACCATGGGTGGTGGGATCACTGTGCAAGACTACATAGTACAGTATTGTCCCGCCAACACACGACCAGTGGGAAGTCAAGTGCCGGTCAATCTCATAGTGGACTTGAGCACAAAGATCATAGTGGCAACTCTGGTGCGGATCACGAGATCCAAAGCACTACATCAGGCATCTAGACCGGTGATGTTCTACGCATCACAATGCTTGCAGCCTACGATATTCGATCGGTGTACTACTCTGCTGGTGTCTATGAAGACACAACTGACGGAATGCAAAGAGGGGAAGGCCAAAAACTTTGGGTATGGTAGCATCCTCTGCAATTTCTTCTTTGAGAGGGTTCTGGGACTTAGCCCGAGGGTGGATGTCCCTCCTCACAGTCTCCAAGATCCATCCCTAACCTGGTGGGCTGAGACACTGACACGACAGGGTGGTGGTCGTCTGGCGTCACCATATACTGAGGAGTTCTTCCGCTGGTGGAACCGGCAGGTGATTACTATCGAGGACTACCCCTATAAGGGGATAGACTTCAGACAGGATCGTGACATGCCACTCCCACTAGGTGTAGCTTTCGGAGACATCGATGAGTACTCTTTTGGTTTTGTGTTTTTAAATTTTTATGGATTTTTTTATTATAGTTGAAATGCAAAAAATCTTTTTGGTGCTAATATCATGTGCTAATGGGTGACTGTTTGCTCACAGACAAAGGCCCAGTGAGACCCGAGGGCTTCCCGAGACATGGTCATCGGGGTAGAGATGAGGTGGTAGCAGATGCTGCAGCAGGGCGCACACTCCAGACGTTGCGGCGCAACATATCACGGATGGTTTCCCAAGTACCACTGATAGAGGTGGCCCGACTACCTGAGGCTATGCAGTGCCAAGTAGTGGGTGTTCCTGGTGAGTGGGTGCGGCTACTGCAGCGGATGGCCAACACAGTACAGTACTACTATGAGACTCATCCCATCGAGGCGGCAGCTAGACCTCCTCGGAGGGAGTAGATATCCCAGGGTCTCATCATTTTTTGTATCGATATGTATATTTTTGAGGGCTACGGGCTCCAATCTTATATGACACTACCATTTTGGACATATTTATATATATATACAACTTTGGTTCTCGGTTCTACTACATGTGTGTATGGTACAAATGTATGAATGTCTTTGTATTTATGTGCTTCATGATGAATGTGACAAATTCCAATCTAATAAATAGTTAGCGTATGCATCAGATATATAATTATGACTTCTCGGAATGTGAATATATGTAATGGAAACAAAATGTCTCTCCAAGAGTCGTACCTTAAGGAATATCCATAGTAATGTAGGGTCTCGTACACGGTACTTCCCATTCAGCTGAGACACAACTAGTTGTGAATCCAAGCGGACTTCTAAAGACTGGATGTCATGTGAAATGGCATCCCGAAGTAGCTCAACAACGGCACTATACTCAGCCACATTGTTAGATGTAGGACCGAGACAAGCACCTCCTGAGGACACAACTAGATGGTCAGGTAAAAAGATAACCCAGGCAGCAGAAGCAAGCTACTGCATATGTCGGCTAGCACCATCTGCAAAACCTAAGAACGTAGGACATCCCGCTGACATCTGTCAATCAAATAGAGGCTAATCAACAGACCCGACAACCAAAATGCAACCTAAACTATGTACAAAAGAACTATACAATAGTGTACAAAAGTATCAGCCTGAACCAGAGGTTCAAGCATAATACCGCTTGAGGTAGAGCCCATTTCTAGGCTCCTTCAAGACAACTCCCTCGTAATCTTCTAACTCATAAGCTCCTTTTTCAAGGACACGCCTCACAATGTAAGGACCGTGCCACATGGGATTGAAATTTCCTACCCCCAAGGTTTCTTTAGCTTGTTCATACAAGAGTACCAAGTCACCTTCATCATATTGTCGGGGATGGACAGACCTATCATATTGAACCTTGACATGATGCTTGTTAACATCAATGGCCACAGCGGCATCTCGACGGTGTTCGTCAAGTTGCTCGAGGTGTACTAAACGTTGCTCAATCTCCGTCGTATCAGGGAGGAGCTCTATGACTAGCTTGGGCGAAGGAATCTCGCATTCAATCTGTAAAAGTGACTCCACACCATGAACTAACTGGAATGGTGAGAACTCGGTGGCAGTATTAACTGCGGTTTGATATGCCCAAAAAGCAGGATATAACATGATATGCCAATTGGTCTTGCTTTGTTGGATGGTATGTTGGATAATGGTCTTCAAAGACTTATTTACTGCTTCAACCCGACCATTCGCTTGAGGATAGTAGGAAGATGAGTGTTCCTGATGAAACCCAAGCTTGAGAGACAAATCCTCCATCATCTTATTTTGAAAGTGACTGCCATGGTCAGTGACAATCTCTTTCGGGATAACGAATCGAGTGATAATCTGGTTGAACATGAAATGGGCTGCAGTAGCACCATCGGCTTTAACAGTAGGCATGGCCTCAGCCCATTTGGAAAAATAATCCATGGCCACAATAATATGATGATGCCCCCCAGCTGAAGCTTGTTTGCAATCCATGAAATCTACCCCCCACTTAGTGAAGGGACCGACAGTGACGACCGGATGGAGGGGCGCTGGATGCGAGTGTATGTTCTGGGAAAACACCTGGCAAGGGTGACATCTCTTCACGGTGTTAATACAATCTTTAAAGATAGTAGGCCAAAAATAACCTGCTCGCATAATACGTTGGGCTATAGCAAGCCCGGATAAGTGACTGCCACACACCCCCGCTCGGCAATCATTAAGTACCCGTTCTATTTCTTCGTGAGTCAAGCAACGACGGAGAATGGAATCCTTTCATCGACGATATAAAGTGTCACTGACGATAGTATAATCTTTAGCGTGATGTCTCACACGACATCGCTCATCTCATGAATAATGCGGAGGAAACTTCAAAGTTTGGAGATATCGAATGACATCCCCATACCAAGGGTTCCTGGTCTAGATAAGAAATAAGTGTTCATCCACAAAGTAATCTTCATGAATGACGTCCTCATCAACCTGTGGAAGGTTTGACATAAGCTCAGCGAACACCAATGATTTCACCGATTTTGCAGAATCAAACTCGAGATCAAATTCTTGAAGGATCACAATCTATTTATTATACTTACCCCCGATAAGGAGTCGTGATAGCACGAACTGAAACGGATTGATATGAGCTACAATAGTGGTTGTTCGAAGCAAAATGTAATGCCATAACCGCTGGACTGCATGAACAGTCGCAAGTGCCAGCTTTTCTACGTGGGTGTATCTTAGTTCAGCGTCTACTAAGTTTAGACTAAGATAATAGATAACATGCTCAACAAGCGCATCATCTACCTGAACCAAGACCATGCCAATAGTCTCTTGGGACGCATAAAGAATGAAATCGTGTGTAAAGTCTGGCGAACTAATCACAGGGGCTGATACCAAGTATTTCTTAATGGCATCGAAAGACTGCTGGGCTCGCTCATCCCAGATAAAAGGCGTGTCTTTCTTCAATAGGCATGTGAAACCTTTAGTAATACTAGCATAGTTAACTATAAACCGACGCAGAAAAGTATCTCTCCCTAGGAGGCTCTGAAGTTGAAACAAATTACGCGGAGGAGGCAACTGAAGTATTGCCTCAACTTTGAGAGGATCGACTCTAATACCCTCCTTCGAAACTATGAATCCTAGAAGATGACCAGTCCTAACGGCGAAGATGCATTTGTTCGGATTCAATCGAATTTTGTAGTGGATACATCGTTCGAGAATCATACGGAGATGCTTGGGGTGGTCCATTCTCTTGCAAGAATGGCCAGCAAGATCATCCAAGAAAACTTCCATAATCTTCTTAAGATCATGAAAGGCATAGGTCATGGCTCGCTAAAAAGTAGCTCCGGCGTTCTTGAGGCCGAAGGGCATTTTCCGGTATGCAAAAGTTCCCCATGGACAAATAAATGTCATTTTATGTTGGTCCGTGGGTTTGATTTGAATCTGATTATAACCCGAGAATCCGTCCATGAATGAAAAAATCTCACTTCCTGCACAAGCATCCAATATTTGATCAATGAATGGCATGGAGAAGTTGTCTTTCGGACATGCACGGTTCAAATCTCTGAAATCAGTGCATACACGGATCGTTCCCTGCTTCTTATCCACGGGAACGGGGTTTGACACCCATTCGGTAAGGGGAACGGGGTAGATGAAACTAGCTTTGAGCAGTTTCTCCACCTCTGCCTTAATAGCAGCTGCCTTCCTAGGGTTCACAGAACGTAAGCATTGTCGAACTAGTTTAGCATCAGGATACGTTTTAATCTCGTGTTCAACAATGCGGGGGTCTATTCCTAGCATCTCCTCATATGACCAGGAGAAAGCTTCCCGGAGTTCGGTAAACACATCAGTGTAAATAGCAATCTCCACAGGAGTGCAATCGGCACCGACGTAAACATTTTCAATATTTTTGGGAGTGCAGGAGATGTTGATCGAAGTGGTTGGGGAAATATTGGCCATATTCCCCTCCAAGAAAACATCATGTGATTGCAAAAAAGCCACAGGGTGACCAACCATCTCAGCTAGAGTCATCCTAAACTCCTCCTGCTCAATGAGCTCAAGGTTGGGAAGGAAATAAGATCGATGGTGCATATCTTCCCAAGGCCTCTCACTACCACACATGGCTTCGAGGATAGCTTCATCCGATGGCAAAGTATCATCGAGGCAATCGTGAGAGCAAGATGAGTTGGCTGCCCAAACTGGCAGCGTAACGGGATCTTCTTCAACTGTCTGAGGAGAAGAGAGATCCGAATCTGCAGTGGTTTGTTGGATGTGATCGTAAGTGAGCTTCGCTACAGATAAGGGCATAGACATCTCGACATGCGCAATGTTTCCAGACATAGAATCCACGGATGGAAAAATCCATGGATCACCACAATAGGAAGTCCGGAATGGCATACTATTCGAAGGAGGAGGCGCACTGTCAAAAATTGTTCCAATAAAATTCACAAGTGCAGAATGGTTAAAAGTTCCCATCAACAAGGGGTACATCCCAACACCTATGTTCCCAGTTGCCGACTGAGAATCAGAAACTTGCGGGACTACTGATCCCGTAGATGCTGTGGAAGGAGTGCCAACATAATCCAGCTGATCGATCGTCACAATCTTGCCTTCATGGGGAAAGCAAATAACTTGAAATACAGTAGACGTGACAGCCTTCATAGCGTACATCCATTTTCGACCCAGTAAAAGGTTGTAGTCGATGGGCGCATCAACCACTTTGACTTCAATAGGCACGGACTTACCTCCCAAGGAAACAACAAGGGAAGGGATAATTCCATGCGGTGTAAAAGATCTATCGTCGAATGCAGTGAGTGTAGTTCTAGATGCGAGTAAGGGAGGAGAGCCAAGAGCTTTCCAACAAGTTAGCGACATTACTGACGCAGAAGCACCTTCATCAACCATAGTATGTTTGACGAAGTTCTTAAGGAAAACCACCTGGATTTGAAAATCCATGTGGTAAGGAAAGCAAGGCTGGACATCAGTAGTATCGAACTTGATAACATTAGGACTCCCCCCATCTTGAACTCCTAAGGCACTCAAAAGGGAATGCTTCTGAGAAGGACAAGCTTGCAAAACTTCAAGAGCCGACATGGCACACGGATTTTGGCCCAAATCTTCTACTATGGAGTAGTTCTTGGCGGCTCGAGCATTAAGATTATGCATGGAGTGCTTGAGAACACCTTTAGGTATCCACTGCATAATAGAAGGCTTCTCGATATGCAAGGAATTATCAGGACGAGGGGGAGGCTCATTCCCCAAATTCAGTTGTGGTGCACCATAATCACATTGACGAGTAGCAACACAAACCTCCAACTGAACCATATCCACACATCCATAACCACTAGTATTGGAAGAAGACGTTGTCGTTTCATTAGTACCATAACCAGTGGTGGGAGCATTCGAAGCCATATTTTGATGATGAGGAAAGGGGTCCTTCAACACAACTGGGCTCTGTGCCAAATGCTTCAATGCTTCTTCAATACGAGGACATAAGTGAGTAAGATGATCCTCCCCACAAAGCTTGCAAGGGAATTTCACCTTATGCCTAGGTTTACGATCCTCGCCAGCATTACCTCCTTCCCGAGGAGGGTTGGCATTCTCTTTACAAGGAGTATTACGATTGCTATTGTTGTTAATTCCATTGTTTCCACCCCTACGATTATTTATCCCCTTTTTATTACCACTTGCTGGTTACCCGATGATTTCGTTGATTGCACATTGTGTACATCAGACGATGGAGTGGAAGTGGACAAGGTGTGAACCTGTCCGAGTGTAGACTGGTTAAACGACAAATTTTTCATTTGATTAGCTACCAAGTCTACAGGGAGAGTGCATGCAGACCCCACGATGCCATCGGCATGTGGTCCAGGAATTGACGTGGGCTCATGTCTTGTTCTCGGTGCGTCAGGAATAATGTCATACAAAATGCTAGACTGAGAATAAAGTAGATCTAACTGCTGGACTTTCAAGATAGCTTGTTCCTCAGTCACAATGCTGGACATTGAAACATCCTTAGCAACGTATGGAAATAAATACTTAAGGAACCATTCCAACAGGAACTCTGGAGGAATGTTGGCTTTCACTAATCTCTTCCACCGACGCCACTCTTGAACGTGGTCAGAAATATGTGTGGCCTTATTCTGACAGAAGGTGGACAACAACTCAGTACTAGTATCATAACGAACCAGCAACTGGAAATGGTCTAAGAAAACCAAAGCAATCTCGTTGAATCCCCTATAGGTGTTTCCGGGAAACTCCACATACCACTTCGCGGCTGCCCCTGTGAGGGTGCATTGAAATAGTCGTAATCTGATGGAATCATGATTCAAAGAGTTGGAGGAGCACCAAAGGTGAAACGTCATGACATGATCTCCCACGTCCTCACCACCTTTCCCCTCAAACTTTGGAATGTCCGAAGGGAGCTTGGTAGGGATCGGGGTCCAAGTAGGGTCGTGACACACTGAATCATTCGTGAGCTTCGAAATATCCAGGAGATTCAAGTGTGCAAGGAACAGGATCTGAGGCTGGAAAGCCTGATTATAAGCTCCCATAAGAGGTTGATTGAACGAAACTGTGTTATACGATGGACCAAAAGCTTGACCATGAGGATTAAACTGCTGATACTGAGGACCTGACAGCCCATAATCTTTCCCATGGCCATAAGATGGGTAACCTCCCCCCGCCTGACCCATTTGAGAGTAAGCAGGTATATGTGCATTTTGAGCACCATATTGGGGTGGTGGGCGATACTGGTGGCCAGCACCGACTGTGTTGTAGTAAGGGTTGCCACCATGGGTATGGGGAATGTATGTACTATTCATAGTGGGAACCGTGTTGTATTGACCATAATGGTATGGTATGTTCCCACCCCCAATATTAGGATTAGCTTGAGCAGTCGTGTGATGACCATAAACATGAGAAGTATTCCCAGGTCCAATATGGGTGTGACCAGTAGCAGGGTTGGTGGTGTGATGTCCATGTGGATAGGAAATATTCCCACCCCCTACATTACTATTACTAGTCGCGGCAGTGGACGCAAAAGTGTGCGGTATGTGTCCACCCTCATGGTTGGGAGGAACAGTATCATGTGCAAAAGTGGTCCTAGGTTGACGAGTAGCGATATGTGTATTAGGTGGTGGATGGCGAGTCGTGTTTCGGATAGCATTTCGACTAGGTTGGGTATTCCTAGGAGGTGGTCGCATTCCAACATTAACATGGTTAGGAATATGACCAGTTCCCATACTATGTGAGTGGGTGGATAACATAGTGCCCCCAGTGGGTATAGTATGGCTAACACTTTGACTAGTGCCAGCATGAGTACCAACCATAGTGGAAGGTTCGACAGTATTGTGACTAGGCATACCAAAAGAGAGTGCAGTGGGGTTGACCATAGGGCCGGAATCATCATGAGTCTCAGGCCTCCTATATCTAGAATAGCGTGGAAATGAAGGAACAAAAGGCTCGTCCTGTTCTTCCTCCTCGGGTAAGTCGGGCATCCCGTAAAGATAATTGTCCGGATTCAAAGGATCAAACGGATCCCTATCAAGTGGATTAGGCCAAATAGAACCAGGTTGAGTCGCAGGTGGATCACCTCCCCAATCCTCACAAGGAGTCTGGGGATCGGAAGTATGTTCAACTCTACCCGAAGGAGTAGAAAGGTCTTGCCCGATATTAGGATGTGTAGCCATGTAATCTTCAACATAAGTCGCGTAAGAATTTGAAGACTCAGAGGGAGCCCTCCGGTGTCCTCTAGTAATACGTTGTGTAACCAAAGCTGGCTTTAAACCAACCAAACGATGGGACCGACGGAGAGTAGGGCTCTGCACCACGTTCTCTCCGGAGAGAGACACAGCATCTCCTAAAGGCAAACTATCGATCAAAAACAGTAAATCAAAAGCACACACCTAGAGAATCTACAGCCAAGAGTAGACAAATAGAGTGGCTAAATGAGCTCCCGACACTAGATCCGGTATGTCTCTCCTAGGAGAGGCTTGAGACTCCCAAACTATAGCCAAAGGTAACAGAATCAGTTATAGAGACACCCAGGCTTCACTGTGTCGACAGGGTCAAGTCCACTACATGAACACAACTGTGATGTCCAATCCCTATCTGACTCAGGACACAAACAGCATAACCACTGCAAGTACCCTGTGCGGTACCTAGGTAAGGCAACTATGTCTACCGCAATATAACTAATGCTTAGGGGGATAGTCACAGGTGGGATCCGTCGTATGGGCAAGGTAGCTAACCCCGAAGCACAAGAGGATGAACCTCCGGTACCCCCAGATATGAACAAATCCTGGATATATCTCCCACGTTCAGCTGGTATCAAAGAGATATCTCCTCAACCAACCTCCCATGACCTCGTGATTAACTTTGGTTTGAGTAGCGCTTTCCTGAGAACACCGATCTATACCATGGATTCCTCCACTCCCTGGTCAGACACCTAATGTTTCGTTCAGTAGTCTTGGATTTTTAACTCACAATGATCTATTCCAAGACTCTAAACCTATGCTAGTTGGTGTACCCTATAAATAAAATAAATCTAATCAATTTTATGATTAAGCGTTAATTTTAGTGGTTGTGATTACTCAAGGGATATGGTCGTGAAACTAGTGATGTGTAGACTCAATAGTATGCACCATCGTCCAATCCTAGACTCATCTATCCAATAAAACAATGTCACTAATATGCAAAGTCAATCAACAATTCCGAAATAAATATGCAAACTTTTATCTCTAAAATGCACAAGCAGAACCTAAAATGAAGGCAACAAGCACTCAATACAAAATGCAATACATGGAAATAAAATATTTTTGTATTTTCTCTTATAAACAGAAAGGAAAATGCAAAAAACTAAATGAATATTTTTGTATTTTTTCAATATATATGGAATAAAAAAATGCAAGCAAAATCCTACTATTCAGTCACTGAAGTACCAAGAAGATCACTAAGACAACCCAGCAAATCCTAAACAGCAAGACTCAGCCAAAAGAAAGAGCTCAAAAGGAAGAAACCAAGAGGCTAAAACCAAAGATTGGTAAAAAACCAAGAAGGCTCAACCAAGAGAAATGAAGAGATCTGGTCACAACCAAGGCATGAAACAGTCAAGAAAGAGGCTAACAAAGACTCAGGAACCAACCAAACTCACCCAGCAACAACCAATAGCCATAAACCAACAAAAGTTGGAGTTACACGCTACTGTCGAAGGAATACCTGCGGGTACCCGCAAGCAGTAGTGTAAACAAAGGCGGGTATACGTGGGTAGAACTAAGCTAGCCCGTGGGTGAGGAAAAGAAAATGGTCAAATAAAGAGTCCAGAGGCTCAGAAAAAGCAGGTTTTCTATAGTGTATCTTAATGGCCAATCAGTGACACAGAGCTTCAATAAACAACAACTCTAATTATGGACTAATGCTCAAAATTTTTCCCAAACATGGATGTTTTCCCCAGCGGAGTCGCCATTTCTGTATTGGAGAAAACTCACTATGGCTTGGAAATACCACAACAGACAAATGACTAGCAGAAATCTACTCAATTCTCAAAACAATGCTATTATAAATGACAATGTTAAAACAATGGAGAAATGTAACCAACCTCGATCCAACGTTTGATGTATATCCCCATTGGAGCTTTCAATCTGCGCACATCCAAGCACTTGTAATCTGCAAATTAGTCTTAACAGCCAATATCTAACAAGTACATGTGATATATAAATAACATTAACATTATCAATAACAATGGTCCATAATATCATAAGCAAATGCAACCCAATGTATAATAAATGACATTCACACCATGAATGGACGAGAATATGAGTATTTCTATTAATGAACAAGAAGAAGTACAAAGTGATACGACCTCTTGCCAAGACCCAATCTGAACCAAGATCTAGATCAATCCACTTGTGCCTCCACCACTTCAATCCTCCATGAATGGCAAACTCAAACTAGCAAGGAATTTGAAAGGTGAACATAACTGGTTCGCAACTACAAGGATCAATGAGTGCAGACTGAAGATAGGGAAAAAATCCACTAGAGTGCCTTTACTATTCTCTTCTTCCTCCCGTCCATAAGCCATATGTGCTCAATATATAGTCCTCTCAAAGGTAGGTGAAAGGACTCATCGAGACGTTACTTGGGCAGATGGAGAGCCAAAGGTCACCCAATGACCGCTTTATGGGAGTAAAAAGTAATAAGATAGTGGTTTTTACCATTTTACTTGATACCCATGGGCTATAGGGATGCAACTCGTGGGTACGCATGCTATAGTGATGCAACATGCGGGTAGGAACAAAAATAGGATAGACTGGTATCACTAAAGGATAAAAATGGATATGAGTCACTGAAATGGATCCTACAGGCCAAAGAATGCTGATGCTCATAGGGTGGAAGATTTCTATGTAACAAAGGATCTTTGATCCATATTGGCTTTTGGCCATCATTTTTTGGGTTTCCCAAAAATCTAAGACCTTGTCCAAAAGTAGGCTTTTGGTCCAAAGAAGATCAATCACAATGTTGAAGCAAATCAAGTTAATAAAAATAATAATTATTCCGCTACAAAATTCAAAAACAACCGTAAATCAAGAAATCCATGAATACGAGAAGGGAACTAAAAAATGAGAAAAAGAAGTAATTATTTCCATTGCAAATAAGAAGAAGAGAACAACAAGTAAGATAAAAAATATTACAAAGAAGTGGGAAAAAAGAATTATCCACAAGATAAAGAAAAAAAAGAAAGAGTAAGGCCATGTAACAAATACAATAATATATAAACATATCAATAAACAAATAATTAAATAATAAAAGAAAAGTAATTAAACAAATTTGATATGTAATTAATAGAATAGATAGAGACGTACCTTTCCATTAAAAAGGCACATAAGACCATATTTAAATGGTCCATCAAATTGTAATGTATCATCTCTCATCAATATATATTCAATATTATTTATTTTTTCCAAATGGAGTTATTTTCTATTGGTTGACTATTCACTTGAATAGTATTATTGTGATTCGGACATGATCACAACATGAGAATATCTGGATACAGGTATTACAATCCATGCATTAGCAATTGAGTCTCCTAGCACCTAGTCCTTACTTTGGGCCCCCCGGAGCTTGTTTTTCGCCATCAGTAGCCCTCCTATCCACTCAGAGCGCCTTGTTTACATCATTGGAGTTCCAATGCGCCCTCATGCATAGATTTAGGAGACTACACAGTCAGTTCCATGATTTGGGGCACCTTGTCCCCCTAATTGCTCAATTAACTGATTGTAGCTCCTAGGTTGACTTCTACTGAGTCTAGGATTTCCCTCCTTGACCACTGACGGTTAGTTATGCACCTCCTTGGAGTCTCTTCCCCTATTTTGGTGCCCACATGATTCAGTTATGCTCAGTTCTACCTCGGTTAACTAATTATTCATCATCGGTGGCCACTGAACCTTATGGGGAGATGGTTCCAATGCAAACTAAGCCTATACTTGAGGTGAATTTGAATCCTCCTGGGAGTATCGAATTCCTTCCATTGTAGCATTCTTTGATTGTCAACTTACAGCTAATTAATGTATCAACAACATTTTTTCATGTGTGTTTCAATTTTATGAGTGAATTGATCCATGCTTTTGTCTAATTCTTCTCAGTAATTACATTGTGAAATTGTCAGGTTTGTTCAAGCTCGGTGATCTAACCCTGTGGAATTTCCCAGGAATCAATGCTATAAAGGTGGCATTCAAAGCACCAATTACCCTTCCCTTCACCCTAGAATCCTCCACATCAACCCATAGATCATGTCCCATGATATCAAAAATATCCAGAAAAATTTCCACATTCCACCCATTTGGGTCTGGACTTTTTGATCTAGCAAACCCTGATAGTACATTTTTAATTTCATCCAATGACACTAGGTTGACAATTATCTTACCCTCCTCCCATGAGAAGAATCTGGGATAGCCTTGAATAACCATCATTTGGCCAACAATTTAAAATTACCTAGATCATTGAATAAGTCCTCAAAGTGTTTCATCACTTCTCTTTCCAGCTACTGTGAATCGGAAAAAATCCTCCCATATGAACTATATATATCCCAAATTGAGTTAGGTATTATTATACTCTTCGCAAATTTGTGGAATATTTAGTGTTTATGTCTCCTTGGACTGTCCATATGGATCGACTCTTGAGTCTCTAGTACTCCTCTTGCACTTTTAAAATATACAATATCCTTTCCTCAAGCCCTGACAACCTATTCATGTTATGTTCAGAGAATAAACTAGATACATTATTATGAAATAAACCATCAATGTCCCCTTTCAGCTTAAGTATCTCCTCCTTTAAGGCATGTTTTTTCTTTTGTCCCACCTTATCACTACTGACTTGAGATCCTTAAGCTTATATACTAAGAGTTGCACGGCCAATCTCTTCTTGAACAGAGACATAAATCCCCATTCCTCTTTTATCAAATTTTTAAATTCTGACTCCCTCAACCAAACATGATTAAACTTGAAAGGGTAGATTTTCTTCTCGACATTTGCTTATAGTTGGAGAACATGGGCATATTATCATAAATAGTAGTATTAATCACCCACAGAATGATATCTTAGCAGGGATTTCACCAAATTCTACACTATAAAAAACTTGTCAAGCCTTTTTTATGCCCCTCCTTCCCCAGATCGACCATTCCTCTAGGTTGGATTAAGAGGGATTGACACAACATTAATGAGATCAACATCCTGAAAAAATTAGTTGAATAAAAAATAAAAGGGGTCCATCCGTGTTGTATTACCCTATATCTCAAAAGATGACAAAGTTAAATTTAGGTTGCCCCCGATAATCAAATTTGACACCTCCAATATGTCATCGTCCACTACATCATCCCAGTAAACCTTACGATCAAAGTCCAAACCATTTAAGAATTGGCCAAATTTAGTTTCTAGGATATATCATAGGATACTCCCTCTAGTAGAATCCATGCAAAAGTCAGGTAAGGTGAGAAAATAGCATTCTAAGGGTTCCAAGTTGTAAGAGGACCCCTTGATTGACCAATGGCATTAAGTGTACACATCTCCCATCTAGGAAATTATTTAGAAAAAAATTCTCTCGCTCTCCCTCCGCACACCATTTTTTCTTGGATAAAAATAATATATGGACTAACCACCTCAAAAAGTATCTAAAGGGCCAACTACTTGGGATGCCCCCCCACTCCTTGAACATTCAAGGATAAAATTATCTTTTCTTAGAACATGCTATGGCTTTTTGATCATTGATATCCCTTGGACCAATAGCCAAAATGTTATCAACATGTATATTTAAGGAACAATCATCTTTCAATTTCCTAGAACTTCTAGTCCTTATCGAAGAGAAATCTATAACCAACCCCACTATAGAAAAAACCTTCTTCTCAATATACTCATCTATTTTAACCATTTCATTCCCACCCTTCAAGCCAACTTGTGAACCCTTATTAACATCAAAATAATCACCTTACCATCCTCTCTGAACTTAGGAAAAGAGCCCAAATACACTTGTAGTGGGTCCTTTTTAATAATATCCTTGTAGGATGGGACAAGGGAGGTTAAAATATCCATTTCCAAATATGGAGAATCCATGATAGATTCACATAGAATACTACCTAAAACCGCAAGTTCTGAATGAATCTCCCCATCAGTAACTAGCCCTTCGCATTTATTGACACCAACAATGCATACATGAAACACATATGATTATACAACAATAGGGACACCTCTACCACCTAAAGGCTTAGAGATATCAATACCATGCCCTTCTAGTCTCAAAACATCAAGACCAAAGTAAGGGTTTCTGTCTAAAGAGGATACCACCAGGTCCAAATCCTCAGAATTTCTAGAAGGATTACTAGACAATGTGTACTTCACCACACCCTCCACCAAGCCCTTTTCTAAAAGAGATGTTTCAAACAACTCTTTCATCCCTCCCCCCAAACACCACTCAGACAAATTTAGCTTTTTGATAAACTATATTTCTATATCGTTGAATGAATAGAATAGGGAAGGAGACATAGATTTCAACTTACCACGAATAGAAGGACTCTGCACTGAAGAACTTGAATATTGTACAAGAATTTTGATGAAATCCTCGCTTTCATCTCTACAACACTCCTCCATCTCATTACACATATCCATAGACCCATCAAAAGAATAGCTAGGAAAATCCTCCTTCACTAGCCTAGAAACCAAAGCCATGGATTGTTTCTACAAATGACCCACGCATCTGCTATTCGTGCATCTCAATTAAACACCCCAATAGTCGAGACTCTGAACAAGCAGCTTACCCCTCCACTCAATATTGATCTCCTCCACTAGACCCTTCAAAATGTCGATTTCAACAAGTATGCAACCCATACGATTCTCCATATCAAATAAATTTTCATCCTCAAAGTGAAGAAAATAACCAAGCTCATTTCCCATAGCTAGAAAGGCCTCTCAATTCTAGAGCACCAATGAAAATATTGACAACAGTACCCATATGTCTCTAAAACACACACTTTCCGATTTGGGATCAAAAGAAGGATGACATCTTTTTAGCATTAGGATTCCCTTACTTTTCAATCATGTACCCTTGAGGATTAGCAATGCATCCTCCTCCTAGTTAAAGGAAAAATTGAATCGGCCCTTGAGAAGAACCAACACTTGTGTGTTGTAACCCAAAACCAAATCCCAACGCATTGGTTCTTCATATGCCTTTCTTGACAACATTGTCAAGATCGAGGTTCTTCAAACTCCTCTTGCTTTTCCTTAACCTACAAAACATTCAATTGTGAATATAAAGAGCTAATAATATTAGTTTTAAAATTAGTAATGGAATAACCAATTTTAGCTCATGTAACTCATGTCCCTACAGCAAATTGTATGAATTGTATCCTTCTTGAACATCATTTGCATAACTCACATATATCTTCATATGCCAACTGAGAAACATCCCCTGTTTCCATGGATGCCTCCAAGCAAGATTGTTCTCAAAATATCTTTTCCCAACTATCTTTGTTTTTATATTTGGAGGCTGTATTGGAATCGATCCACACATTCCTCCAAACTTGCATTCTCCATTTGTGTCATTCAAATATCTCTTCTTGGACCTTGTAGTAGTCTTGTTACCTTTTCAAGAATACCTTCTTCATGTCTTCCCATGTTTGAATGTTAATCCCACCGAGGCCCATGAACCATCGGAGAGATGCTCCTTTCAAAGGAGCAAGAAACAACATCAACTTGTGAGTATTAGTATAATAATTGTAACTTCTACAAAGCACTTCAAATTAAAATTAAAATCTATATCTATCTTCAATTATCAAGCCACGAAATTTTGGTAGTATAGATGGGGGGTTTTCTAAATTTGTGTTACTTCTCCTAGATCTCTAATGGGGAATTTGAAGGTAATAGTTTCTTCCTGGTTAGAATATGCATCTTCTTCACTCGCCATATCTTCTCAAAATAGAAGAGGCTCTTCCGAAGAGGCATAGGTTCTGACTGCTGCTAGTATTCGAGAGAGTTCTTGTAGTAACATCCACCTTTAACAATTCCTTCTACATTCTTTGAATTATTCTGTTGTCCTAAAAAAATGTTTCTTCCTTTCACATGGATTAGTACTTCAAGAAAAATGGATTTGTACTAAAAAATGAGGGTGTTCTTCTAATGCTAGAAAATGAAAATTTCATAAATTAAATTTAATCTATTGCTAAATCTACCTTTTATACCTATTCATTCATCATAAAAATGACAAATATTTGGAATATCTTTACTGATGGTGATAGAGCAGGAATACTTACCTTCTTTCACCAATGGTGATAATGCAGGTTCTTACCTCTTGTATTATTATTCATTCCTCCTCCCTGACAAGAATTAAATGCAACCTACCTACCTACCTACCTACCTAGGCTCTAATCCCTTTAGCAACTCCCCAACAACAGTGCAAAAAATGTTAGGAAAATATATCTTTAATAATTTGACATTAAATTTTCAATCTGGGAGCTCATTAACCTAGAGGTCCAAGCACAAGAAATGTAGGACCAGAACCTAATCTAGCCGAATCTAGTTCTGACAAACAAATCAAATCCAAACTCAATGCAAATAAATGAAAACAAATAGAAATGAACTCAATAAAAAAACACCTTAATATGTTGCTTATCACTGGACTTCAAGGTCATGTCTCTTGAGTTAGAACCTGATCTTCAACGACTTCTTCCTTTATTGATCAACTAAGCTATGGAAAAATTAAATCAAAGCAAAGGAATGTAAAGGAAATCAAAGAAATCACAACTCGATTCAAAAAATGTAATTAAAGGAATCTAAACTCAAGCTACAAAAAATGTAAAGAAACACACTTAAGAGAACCTCCTTGAAAATATACACCCAATAAATAAGAAAGAAGAATGATGAAATAAAAATGAAAAGAAAGCAAAGCAATAAACTAGAAGTAAAAGAGAAACAATGTATGTCAGAATACAATTGGTTTTGTTTATGTTATAGACTTTCTACCGATGAAATTAACAATGTACATCCATATTCCAACTTACACATATTATAACAAACAACAAGACAAATAAAATAACAATATAAAAAATGTAATAATTAAGAACACATAACATATAAAGTGAATAATAATAACAATATATTTGTTGGCACGGGATTAGTCTGCATAAAGTGCGGAAGCCGACAGCTGCGAAGACCACCATCTGCGGAAGGAAGGGTCATTCATGGAGAACGAGGAAGCGCAAGATTAGTTTAGTTTGTTAGAAATGGGTCATTTGGACCGTTTTGTAACCATTGAGTTGATATAAATAGGAGTGTGAATGTAATCCTAAGGGCATCGATGTAAGACCGGATTGCAGAATCATTATCATTGTGATTATGCGGTTCGATTGTGTTTTGCTCTGTTTTTGCAGTTTTGTATGGATCCGCAATAATATGTTCTGAACTGTTTCTGTGAAGGTTATACCGTAGGTTTTGATGAATGCATGAAGATGTTCAGTTAGGGTTATATATTTTGTCTTTGTTTCTATTAAATGATGAATACAAGTGTTTGCGATATGTTTAAGGTTTTGTGGTTCAATAATTGTCGTTGATGCAAATGATCAGTTTAACCATGTTGATGCGAATGTCCATTGTGTATTGAACCTGCGAATGATGAATGTATAAATATATGTGAATCTAAATCTCTGGTTTCTATTACGGTAGATTTGAAGTGGTTGCATGTCCTTTCCACACTATGGAAACTTAGTTCCTGCAACCCCCTTAACCATCTCGAATGAAACTTCACTCACTTCACGGGTGTTGTTGAAAAGGGTAAAATATTTTTGGGTCAGTGCTTAAGGGTGTTTGGTTGGTTTTGTTGACAATAGTGCGAAGTGAACCCATATAGATAGCTGCTATATCAACAAATGGTTTCGTTGTTGAGAACTGAAGAAGAAAGAAAAGGACATGCTGTGGCACCCGATGAAACTGGAAATCCAATACTAGTTTGACAAGAAAGCAGAAGAATTCACGGAAGGAGAAAATCAAAACCCTGGATAGATGACAAGCAGTTGGTTAGAAAAGCATATTTATTCGGATATCCACGAAATATTCTTATGCGAATTCTTGGTATTGTTGCATGAGTGGTTAGCATAGCTAACGTTTCAGAAGAACCATTGCCAAAATACTGAGCCGGACCATTCGACTCCAGAATTGATTCGACAGCTAAAACGGGTCAACAATAAGATATCATGGGCTGTTGACTTCTGGGTAGACAGTATCTTAGAAGGATACATCACTGAGTTTGATGTGGAAACGATCAAATCATACAGTAATGTAGAAAGGAAATTTTTCAAAGGACCTAGGGGGAGATTCCTATTGTCGTTGAAACTGTGGATTAAGATGCTCGTATGCGAAAAGTGAATACTAAGGATGAACTCCGACGAGTAGAAGACCAGTGTGCGGAAGTTGTGGGTACCGCGTGGATGCGGGTCCGGTAGAAAGATGTGGGGTAGATGGACATGAGCGACGATGAATTTTTAAGGGAAGCTAACGAAGAGTGTGGTACCTTGAGGAGTGGGGTGATATTTTGGTGTCCTGAGAAGAAGAGGAGGACTGAGAGAGAGTCTCCTGAGAGGACCGGAACGAAAGACTGCAAAACAGGACCACAAGGGAGGAAGCGACCTTATTGCGACAAAGAAGGACATGAACAGGCTACCCCAAAGGTCAGAGAACGACGGACCCTAAGCTACAACATACCTTCAACTCCGCGCACTACTCAGAATTTGATAAAAGAAAATACAAGTTATTCGCAAAGCTATCCTACGTGCTAGAATAGTAGTAAGAGTAGCGCATAAGTAAATAATAATAGTAGAAGTACAAGAATGGCGGGTGACGAAGCAAAGACGCCAACCTTCCAAGGTAACGGGACTGAGGATCCCGAATAATACTGGTTTTTGTGCGAAGCAGTATGGACCGTGATGCAGGTCCAAGATGAAGATATAAAAAAGGGACAAATAGCGATGACCCTCAGGGGCCATGAGCTAGATTGGTATATGAAGTTTACTAAGGCACCAACGGGAACTCCAGGTAAAACATTGCCAAAGATCAAAGCATGGATGATCGATGAATTCAGAAAACCAAAATATGAGTCGCAGTACATACTAAGCTCAAAGAAATCAAACAATTTCCCAATGAGTCAATATGGGACTTCGACCAACGATACAAAACACTAATGGCGAAAGTAAGTTTTGGGATGAATGATATGTAGAACAAAGAATGGTTTATTGTTGGGTTGGTAACACACATTTGTCGGCCACTAATGAAACAGAAGGTAGCGACTCAAGCAGAAGCACTGGAGATCGCAATGAAGCTGGAGGCTTCACTAATCGGCAAAACAGGTTTGGGCATGGATCGAATACAAGAACAGCTAGGAAACTTGATGATCCAACTACAAGACATGAAGAAAGGAAAAGAGGCCTGCGAAGATGTCTGGTGCACTAGATGCAGGACAGAAGTACACCACAAGGATCAGTGCCTAGAGTTCCAGGAATATTTGTAATCGGGTGCACTGAATCCCCTCAGTCAGGGAGGGATGCCTTGATGTCACATCTGTCAGTCGCGAGGACACCGTCCAGAGGAATGTGTGTACATGCAGAAGATGGTGTCGAAACCAATGAACTTGTATTGCAAGTTCTGTCAATCGGTTGGTCACGATGAGAAAGACTACAGAGCTTATGACCTACTCCAAGAGATGACTGCTGTTATAGCTTGAAATGACACTTCTCCGTCCGTGATGACACGTGCTTCCCTTGGTCGCATGACGACACTTCTTGAGATCAAGTTCAGTCACAGAAAAGGACAATTGTGGATGGAGGAGTCATTTGGGACACTAAACATGGTTTAAATTACCTCATTCTTGACCCATTTGATGTATATGACCCTTAGGAACATTTTTCTAGACCAAACCATCTCCTAAAAATGAGCAAAAAAGCCTGTTTTTGGCCATTTTTTAACATGAGCGCTGGTACACAAGCATGATAGTAGCGTGTATACCCTACTGAGCGTGACTCCATTGTTGAAATAGAATCATGTGTACGCGACTTTGGCTACTGTAGATTAGCGTACAAGCACAGCTAGAAAACTTAACGATCCAACTACAAGACATGAAGAAAGGAAAAGAGGCCTGCGAAGACGTCTGGTGCACTAGATGCAGGACAGAAGTACACCACAAGGATCAGTGCCTAGAGTTCCGTGAATATTTGCAATCGGGTGCACTGAATCCCCTCAGTCAGGGAGGGATGCCTTGATGTCACATCTATCAGTCGCGAGGACACCGTCCAGAGGAATGTGTGTACATGCAGAAGATGGTGTCGAAACCAATGAACTTGTATTGCAAGTTCTGTCAATCGGTTGGTCACGATGAGAAAGACTGTAGAGCTTATGAACTACTCCAAGAGAGGACTACGGATACATACTTCATGAAGGGAGAAGAGCATCCACCGGTACAATAGCAGCAGAAGTATAGTCAACCGCAGCCTCAATATAATCCGCAACAGTAGTATGAGCAACCGTAGTATGGTCAGTCGCAGTATGGCCAACCGACATATCCTCAACCGCAATACGGTCAAATGCAATATTCACAGCATGCTCAACCGCAGTACCCTCCATACGGGTCACTGCGAGGAGGATTCAGAGGGGGGTTCCGCAGCAGCTGAGGTGCTAGTTCCGGCCGAGGAGAAGTTGTTGGACGAGGTCGAGGACCCATTATATGTTATAATTGTGGGAATCAGGGGCATTATCAGAGGTATTTCTTGAATCCAGCACCATAGTACACTTATTGCAGTGCTGTGGACCATGGGGTCGAAGATTTTCCTCAGCTCATTGCAAAGTGGCAAACTAAGAACCTACCCCCACCTCCGCAAAATCAAAATCAGAACCAAAATCTGCTAGCGGTACAGAAGATCTCAGCAGAAGTTAGAAGTAAAAGTGCGACTATCGGAATAGTGACTCGAGGAGGAGTTGTAACAGGAGCTGACAGGTCACAGGCTAGTGTCTGACTAACAATAAGGAAACAAGTCACATTTAATGTGGAAGCAGAAAGGGACATGTTTCTGGAAGCACAGGAAGCAATACAGAAGTTGAGGCAACCACCTCTTCAGTAGAAAGAAGTTACATATGACATGCCACCAATATTCGACACAACGAATTTGCAGAGAAAGGCGAACACCTTACGAGCCTTCCTGGAGAGTTTCCTAGAGTTGAAAAAAGATCAAGATGCATTGGCGGAGATATCCAACCTACTGCATCGACGGGAGGGTGCACGGCTGGAGCGGACGGTCAATCGCATACATAAGAGAAAAACAGGATGAGAGATGTGGATGTCTGTGCAAATTGGAGTGTTCAATGTCGACTCCATTATCTTGGACTTTGGGTCGGACGTGAACATCCTGAACAAATGGACATGGGAAACGATGGGGAAAACACAGTTGTCCTGGTCCCCAGTGCAATTATGCCTAGCAAACCAAAGTAAGGTCACCCCGATCGGTCGGCTATGCCAGGTCCCTGTTGAGATTGAGGGCCTCAAGACTTACACAGATTTCGATGTGATCGAAATTGTTGACAATGCAAGCCCCTACCCAGTGCTGCTAGGGATAGATTGGGCGATGGATTATCAAGCTATTATCAACTTCAAGAAAAGAATTATGTCATTCGAGAACCAGGAGATAAGGGTAGTCGCATCTCTTGACCTACGGAAGGGAAAAGGTATGTAGAGCCGTCGAGGGATGAGTTCATCGAGGTATGGGATAATCTCTACAACATTTCCAAAGATTACATCAACCCTACTGCAGATGGAGAGTTAGCGTGGCGCAGTAGCAATTCGGCATCATCAGATTCGGACGAAGCACTTGAAAATTGGCAGAACCGGCCGCATGAAGTGTCATTCAGGAGGTGTGCAAGGATCACTCAATCGCTGCGAAGGGTAGCCACAGAAAAGTGTGAGCTACCAACATACGAGGGATTTCCCAATTTGGATACATTTCTCACTGAATTTGAAGAAAAAGTGGTAGAACCACAGTGGCTCTTGGCCTTGGAAGAAGCCCTGAAAGCTACACCAACGCGATGGTGGGCAGCGCACAAGTCCACTATAACTAACTGGCCACTATGTCGACACCTAATGACGGTTAGGTTCGGCGATGTGGAAGGATATGTCGAAAGGAAGCTCGATGGAAGAGGTGATCTGAAGATGCATTTGGTTGAATGTGTATCAAATGGGGACTAGGAGTGAAACAAGAATGGGTCCATGTGTTTATTCACACACTGGATGAAGTACCGCAAAGTTGGTATATCGCAACAGAACTGCGATGCGGAACAATCTCTTGGGAAAAACTAATGGTTGGATTTAGTTAAACGTTCAGTTTCTCCAACGAAAACCCCTTCATCCATAGTGCATTATAGCCGATTCGGGAGAAAGTATTCGACGCAATTCCAGCAAAGCAACCACTAGGGCTTTAGTGGACTGCGACACCGAAAATGTTAATGGAATGCTACAATATCATAGGAGAGCCAGATGATGAGGATGATCCGAGGGCTATGTATGTACCAGATTCAAAAGGAAGTCGCAGTATCGAGGCACCAGAAATACCTTCCGACATGTTTCAGTAACCATTGAAAATCAAGAAAGTGAACATTGGGCCGGAGGAGAATCCGAAGTTCACAAGTATTGGAGATTATTGGGATGACTCAACTATCGCAAAGATGACTAATCTGTTGCATGAATTTTAGTATTTATTCCCAACAAAATTCTCGGAGATGAAAGGAATTTCCGGGGACTTAGGCGAAATGAAAATTCCCCTGTTACCCGATGTGAAGCCAGTCAAGCAGCAGCCCTACCGGTTGAATCCAAGGTACAAGGAGCGAGTGAAGGTTGAGATTGAAAGAATGTTGGAAGCATGCATTATAGAACTAGTAGAGGAATCAGAGTGGATTATCCCGATGGTGGTCCAGGATAAAAAAATCGGTGAAGTCAGAATCTGTGTCAATTTAAGGAAGCTAAATTATGCATGTCTACATGACCCATTCCCAACACCATTTACGGATGAAGTATTAGAAGGAGTGGGTGGTCAGTAAATATGCTCCTTCATAGACGGATTCTCCAACTACCACTAGATCAAGATTGCAAAGGAGGATCGGCACAAGACAACTTTCGTTACCGAATGGGGATGTTTTCAATACACGGTGACGCCATTTGGTCTGAAGAATGTGTAGCTAGGGTTTTACCCCTAGCTTGTGCCAATGAGCACCTACTAAGGAGAATGGACTCCTTAGTAGCAGTTCAGTATATTAAACTAATTAAGCTAAAACAAAAATTTAATTACTTCTAAAGCATGCATGAAACATAAACATGAAATTGGAAGAATGGCTTTTTCTATTAATGTTACCTTGAGTGTCAAGGTTTGATGAAGCCCTTTGCAGTGTCCAAGAGGATGCTCCAAGCTTCAAGATGCTCCTTCTCCTTCTCCAATGATGGGAATGGGCCAAAGGTGGCTCTCAAGGTGAAAATAGTTCAAAGGTGAACTAGGGTTTCGAGAGAGATTTTGGCAGAGTAAGGGTGCTTGTGATTGTGGATATGGAATAAGGGTTCTCCATCACCTATTTATAGTTTTTTGGTGGTGGAGTGCTGACCCATGGTTTTAGGAAACACATAGTTTTGGGCAGCTGTATAGGGTTTTTTCCTCCTTTTCCTCATTATTTTATATTTTTTATTCCCTTTTTAGGGGATTTTTGCTATTTTTGGAGGAAAAGGGGGTTTTTTAGCCTTTTTTAGGCTATTTTGAGGGTTTTGTGGCCTTTTGGAGGCATTTTAGGCCTTTTGGAGGCTTTTTAGGCCTTTTGGAGGCTTTTTAATGGGATTTTAAGGGAAAAATGGTAGGAAAATGGACAGATGAGCCATATAATGTGGTAATGAGGTAGTGAACACTTTTTGGGTGTTAACAGATTGCCCCCTGATGTGCGAGGTCAGGAGCTCATCGTATGGCCGATGGACATCATAAGTCATGAATGGTTTTCCTGGGATGTGGAGAGAAGAGAAGAAACAAACTGAAGCCCGGAGCAACGATCCCGAACAACTGCAAGAGCTAAAAGTACATAACCTCAATAAGGGATGAGGAATCATCTGATCATATGGACGAGGCGGGCATTCCCATGCTCGTATCAGGATATAACATAATAACAACAATGGGGTCCAAAAAATGGGGACCTGAAATATACATGACCTCAAATACTGACTGAGGAATAATCTCAATATATGGACGAGGCGGGCATACCCATGCTCGTATCAAGATACATAAACATAACTGTAAGGCCCGAAAAGGGGGACCTGTAAGATACATGACCACTGTGTACATCATAAGAGTCCAGAGGGGACACAAATCTGGGATATACTGCTGAGCGGATCATGTGTGAACTACAGAACTGGTGCACTGGAATATCAACAGTGCTGCTGAATGTGGTACCAAAGGGGCTGATGAGCTGCTGGATCAGAGTGACAAGAGGTACACTCTCAATGGTACACTGAACTGGAACTGAAACTGGGTACTCAAGGAAGCATGTAACTGGATGGCTTCCGAATACAAACGCCAACGCAGCCCGGACATCCACAGGAACATATAACTGGCCGTTCCGAAGTGACTCACCAATGTGCTAGAGTCGGGGGAAATCCGGGGTCTTCGACAAAAAACTGATGGGATATAATCCTACGCGATCCTCAACGATGCGATCAAGGTGCTGAAGTCGAGCATGTGAGGAACAACCACTCGGAGAGGCAATGATGACTCCTCTCAGAATGATCCGTAGGCACTTACCACAGATGGTGATAAGTCCAAGGCGTAGGGACCTCTGGGCCTATCCTCTGGAAAAGAGGAGCTGTCGTCGACAGAGGGAGACCTGCAACTATCAAGGCAATGATGTTTCCTTGACAGGAGCGCGAGGTTCAGAACCGAAATGGAATAGTACTGATGGCAGGACTGACCAAACTGTGGGGGGGGAACTGGGCAAGTAGAGTAGGTGGACTCAAACTTCCTTTGTTCAGAGTATGATAATAGGAATGATCTGGCAGCATATGAAACTGACTAAGGGGAGAGGGATCATAGCTGTATGGGATCTGGGAAGGTTACTGGGCTGAGGGAGACTCAAGCTGTGGTACAATGGCAGGAGACTGCAGAATACTCTGAACAAAGGTGACCTGATTGAGGATGCTGCCGAGATGATCGATCACAGTGCCAGGAGGCACGGGAGGGTACTTCTTCATGGGTTAAGGAACTAGAAGAAGTGTGTGTAAAATGGTACTGTCGTGTGGATTTTACGAGCCCAGGACAGTTCATGCTCGTGGTTGCTTTCAATTTTAAGGAGTCTGAAAGCAAATAAGAAGACTCTGAAATGATGGAATGGTACTGTCGTGTGGATTTTCCGAGCCCAGGACAGTTCATGCTTGTGGTTGCTTTCAATTTTAGAGAGTCTGAAAGCAAGTAAGAAGACTCCAGGGGGTTTCTTTTTCGTAGATTTAGTCTCCAAGGCCCAAAGAAGCATAAAAGGATGCAATGAAGAACTCTTCTAGCCGGTGTGACTAGAGTATTCCTTTTTCGTAATTAGTCTACCAGGTCCGGAAAAGGGTTAAACTTATACCAGATAGACGCCCTTTCAGGTACTTTAACGAGCATGAAAGGAAGCAAGATTGCTCGGCGATCTTTTCATTCTTTTAGGAGTCAGAAAAGAGCTTAACGGAAACTCCCTAAGTTCCTTTTTCGTAAAGGACTTGTCCGGCCCGAAAAAGGGATAAAATTATACCGAACAAAAGGAATGGCCAGGCAAGGAGGAAGTGTTCAATCAAGGATCAATAATGGTGACCAAGAACGAGGGTGTTGGGGAACACTGATGGGCCTCCTTGCGGGGTAGATGAGATGGTGGCAAAATAACGAGACATTTGCAGTATGACATGAGTGAATGGCTCATGTACAAAAGTGGAACAATCCGATAGCGGCCGATGTGGCACGCAAACCGAGGCAGCAAGGTGTTGGGACACAATGTTGAAATTGTACCAAGTGAGAGCGAGAAATGATCTCAAGCATCATCACGAGCTCGGAAAAATGAATCCGGCGATATAAAGGATGTCAAAAATGGGTGACGGCCGATGTGGCACGCAAACCGAGGTGACGGGGGCATTTTGGAAAATGCCCGGAAAATCTGGAGGTGAGAGCGAGAAGTGATCTCAAGCATCATCACCAGCTCGGAAAAATGAATCCGATGATATAAAACATGTGAAAAACGGAGAACGGCCGATGTGGCACGCAAACCGAGGCGGCTAGTGACGTCTGAAAAATGGGCAAAAAATGACGGAACAAAAATAATGCAATGAGTTGACCATTATGACGGTCGCGTCGTGCTGGTTCCAGTGGTGGAAATGGTTCGGAAAAACAAAAACAAAAAAGAAAGTACTGTACAACGCAGACCAATGAGGCCGCGGGTTTCTTTTTATGGGTAAAAACGCTTAAGATACAACCCATTACGAGGGTTGCGCAAAGGATGGCCTTCAGAGTCAGCTAAGATGTATGCCCCCTTGCCGAGGCAGGTCTGCACGACGTAAGGGCCTTGCCACATGGATTCGAACTTCCCTTTACCGGTTTTGTCATGGGCTTGGTCGTAGGCGAGGACTAGGTCCCCTTCGCGGAAAGTGCGAGGGTGAACATGTTTATCATAGTCGGCTTTGGAGCGGTTTTTGGCAGCTTCGATGTTCTGGAGAGTGGCCCGACGGTCTTCATCGGCTTGTTCGAGGTGCAGCAGACGCTGCTCGAGGGGGGTAGTGTCAGGGAGAAGCTCAACGACGATCTGTAAGGCAGGGATCTGACACTCGATGGGGAGAACAGACTCTATACCGTGAACTAAATGAAATGGTGTAAAACCAGTGGCGGTCTTAGTGGAGGTGCGATAAGCCCACAAAGCAGGGAACAACATGTGGTGCCAATTGGACTTATGGTTGTCAACTGTTCGTTGGAGGATGGTCTTAAGGATTTTATTGATGGCCTCTACTTGGTCGTTCCCTTGGGGGTAGTAAGCAGAGGAAAATTGGTGTTCATACTTAAGGAGGGTGGATAACTCACGCCAGACAGCATCTTCGAAGTGTGAACCATGGTCAGAGAATAACTGCTTAGGAACCCCGAATCGGGCGATGACATGGTTGAAAAAGCAGCGGGCAGCAGTGTCAGCGGTACAATTGAAGGTAGGCATGGCTTCCGCCCATTTGGTGAAGTAATCAACAGCGACAACAATATATTTGTGGCCGTTGGCAGACTGGGGTCTACATTCCATGAAGTCTATGGCCCACTTACAAAAGGGACCAACGGTGACGACTGGGTGTAACGGAGCAGGAGGTGTCCGGGCCTTGGGGGCAAAAAGTTGGCAGTTATGGCACTGTTTGACCGCAGTGATGCAGTCAGTGAAAAGTGTGGGCCAGAAGTATCCGGCGCGGACGACCTTTTGGGCGATGGCCATCCCTGAGAAATGGCCTCCGTAGGCGCCGCTATGACAGTCATTAAGGACGTGTTCAGCTTCCTCGTGGGTAAGGCAACGACGAAGAATTGTGTCAACCCCGCGCCGGTAGAGGACATCGCCTAAGAGGAGATATCGAGAGGCCTGGTGGCGGATGCGACGGCGTCCATTTCGTGTAACTTTGGGTCTGAACTTCTGCGTGCGTAGGTATAACAAGATATCACCGTACCATGGGTCATCGGACGAGATAGTGAACAGGTGATTATCGGGTAACTCATCGGAGATTGGTTTGGCCGGGAGAAGGGAAGGGAGATCAGTAATGAGCTGGGAAAGCGCAAGGGCTTTAGTGCTCTTAGGTGTTTTGAAGGTAAGGTCATATTCTTGGAGGATAATGACCCATTTAGCAACACGACCTTGGAGTAGCCGCCGGTTTAGAAGATATACCATGGGGTTAGAGTCGGCGACGACTGTGGTATGACTCATTAAGATGTAGTGTCGCAATTTTTGAACAGAAAAGACCACTGCTAGGGCAAGTTTCTCCTCATATGGGTAACGTAGTGGTGGACCAGACAAAGTCTGGCTAACGTAGTAAATGACGTGCTCCTGGTGAGAAGCGTCTTCTTGAACTAAGACTCCAGATACGGCATGCTCGGAGGCCGACACGTAAAGGATGAAGTCACGAGTGAAATCCGGAGGGGAAATCAGAGGGGCTTGTGTGAGGGCCTTCTTGAGGGCCTCGAATGCAGCTTCTGCTTGCGCATCCCAGACGAAGGGTACGTGGGTGTGGAGCAGGCGCAAGAAACCGTGCACCGTAGTGGCCTAATCAGGAACGAAGCGTCGAAGAAAGTTAGATCGCCCCTGCAAGCTTTGGAGCTGCCGGAGCGTGCGAGGAGGGGGGAGGTCTAAAATAGCTTGGACCTTTAGAGGGTCAACAGTAATTCCTTTCTGGGAAACAATGAAACCCAACAATCGGCCTGCCGGTACGCAAAAGACACACTTGTGGGGGTTCAAGCGAATTTGGTATTTGCGACAACGCAGAAAAACTTGCCGAAGGTCGTCAAGGTGGTCTGATCGTTTCCGGGAACGAGCTGTGAGGTCATCAAGGTAGACTAACAGGATATGGACCAAGTCGTGGAAGCAATAGGTCATGGCCCGCTGGAAAGTGGCACCAGCATTTTTGAGGCCGAAAGGCATGACGCGATAGGCAAAGGTGCCCCATGGGGTAGTAAAGGCAGTTTTGTACTGGTCTTCCTTACGGATCTGAATCTGATTATATCCGGAAAAACCGTCCATGAAGGAGAGGACCTCATGCCCCGCACACGCATCTATGAGTTGATCGATGAATGGCGTGGGGAATTTGTCCTTGGGACAAGCATGGTTTAAGTCACGGAAGTCAGTGCATACGCGGATGGTGCCTTGCTTTTTGTTAACTGGAACGGGGTTTGAAACCCAAGTGGTATAGGCAATAGGATAAATGAACCCTGCCTTGCGCAGCTTCTCAATCTCGGCTTTGACAGCTGGGAGCTTTGAGGGATGAATGGGGCGCTGTTTCTGACGAACGGGGGGTACATCAGGCCATGTGTCAATGTGGTGCTCTATAAATGCGGGGTCAAGACCAGGCATTTCGGTATAGGACCAGGCAAAGACATCACGGAATTCTTTGAAAAGGTGTATGTAGTCCTCAATCTCTTGTTTACTGCAGAATGCTCCTAAAGTAATGAGTTCAGGGGCACGACCTGGAGCATCAATATCAACTTGGATGAAAGGTGAGATGTTGGCCATGTTGCCCTCCTCAAAGGCATCAGGAGCAGGAATAGGGTCCTTGAACCAGTCAACCTTAGTGGGGAGGAAGTCTTTGGATTCGACCGCGTATTGGGTAGCGGTGCTAGAGGAAGACGCTTCTGGGATGAAATAGGAACGGTGGTGCATGTCATCCCAGGGATAATCCGGGGCAGTAAGGGCCTCAAGAATCTCCTCATCAGTACGGAACGTTTGCGTCGTCAAATCGGTTGACGAGGGAGTAGTGGTGGAAGAGATCATATAGATGGTATTAACCTCTCCGGAAGGTGAAGAGTCTGGGGGGTAGATCTCCTCAATGGTAGGTGGTGCCGTCTCAAGATCCAGATTGTTCATCTCATAGAGAGCCGCTCTGTAATCCGGGAGATCGGGACAATGATGTGAATAGTGCCCGTAAATACCGCAGATGGCGCAGGAGTGGTTGGTACGTAGGGACTTATCTTTAGGCTTAGGAGTAGGGTTTAGTTCGACAGTTGGGATGTTAGGATCGTCATCGAGCATTTGCATGTGCTTCTGCAATGCGGGTAACTGTGGGCATTGGTGGGTCGCATGGCCCAACTCGTCACACAGCGAGCATTTGCGAGGAGCACGAAACACTGGAGGGTTCTTGACTGTCTTTGGAGGTGGTACGGCAGTGTAAGGTTGGGGACCTCTGCCCCCAGTGGGTTTGGGAGTAGGAGGAGGTGTCGTGGAGGACGAAGGGGTAGAGACACCGGGAGGTGGCTGAGTAGTAGTAGCCATGGGTTGCACCGGCTGGAGGACGACATCAGGTGTCGACGGGCGAACGGGAGGCGAAAGATACCATACAGGTAATCCCAAGGTTAACCCAGGGAGGCTAAGGGTAGCCATGACCGGGGCGCTTACTACTCCCGATGGAGGGACTAGGAAGGGGATCGTATGGATCGGTGTAACACCAATGTGGCTAGGTACCAATGGTGGTTTTGGCAACAAGGGTGGTTGAGTGTTAGGTGGTAGGTTGTCGTGGGACAAGGTACATAAGTCAGAGACTTCGGGCGTAGATGACGGCGGAGGAATGGATTGAAAGGTGGAAGTCATCGACGCGTCTGAGTAGACTCCAGGCCCCGAAGAGGAAACAAATGAAGTGGTGGCAGGAGAAACAGGTTGTTCAACCATGGGGAGAACGTTTTCCGGTGCCGCCGGAGCACTGGGATCATAGTAGGTGAGCTGGTCAATCTTAACCACGCGTCCTTCATTGGGGAACATCATGGTGCGAAAGACAGAAGAGGCAACCGCCCGCATGGCATACATGTAGCTGCGGCCAAGTAGAAGGTTGTAATCCAATTGGGCATTGATTACCTCTATGTCAATAAGGACTGTTTTACCACCTAACTGGACGGGAACGTTGGGTAGAAGGCCTTGGGGCTGGGCCGAACGACCGTCGTAGGCGCGTAACGCAGTGGTGGACTACTGGAGAGGAGGGGATCCTAGCTTCTGCCATACAAATGTAGACATAACGCATGTGGAGGCACCCTCATCGATGATGCACCGATGGATAACAAGATTCCTAACGGAGACTGTAACTTGGAATGCTAAGCTGGAAGGTAGGCATGGTTCAGACTGGTCTAAATCAAACGCCATCAAATCTGAATCGGTTGGGTCAATCCCCCCAATGGCGGAAAGTAAAGTCTTGTGCTGGGAAGGGCAGTTCTTCAAGACTTCTAACGCAGACATGGCTGCGGGAGATTGGGCTAGGTCGTCTACGATGTTGTAGTTTGACGCAGCGCGCGCGTTAGGGTTATTGTTGATTCGGCGAAGGGGGAAACGAGGTGCTTTCGCAGCGCCGTCTATGGGCGGCGGAGGTATACGTAACGCCTGATCAGTGGGATGGGCGTTAGTAGTTTTATCCGTGGGAGGGGCTTCAGAGGTAGAGCCGTATTGGTTCCGACGGGTCTGGAGGTTGACGTCAGCAGATGACATCATCAGCAAGTGGTGAGTACTTGAGTCAAACATGGGTTGATCATGAGCAGCGTAAGTGATCTGTTGTTGTTGGGGCGCATTGGCTTGATGGGGAGCCAGCGGCTGAGTGTTCACTACGCCTTGGGTCGGTAGGGGGTTTTGCAGCACTAAAGGGGGTTGTTGAGGTTGGGGAGGGTTGGGCGGTGCTTGGGGAGCTGCATGCCCTTGGCGATGGGCCTCGTCAACCCAGAGTTGCCGAGCTCGCTCCAAGTGTGGGCAAGCATGTGTGTAGTGTCCATAGACCCCGCAAATAGAACAAGGGTGGTTCGTTCGCAAATTGGGGTTTTTAGCCTGCTTGGGCGGGCGATCAGGGTTTTGATTAGCGGGGGCCGCATTGTTGTTGTCAGGGGGATTAGCCGGTTGACCAGCTTGGTCTGCAGGTTGGTTGTTCCCCCGATTACGGCCCTTGCCGCGGTTCTGTTGGCCCTGGTTTCGTTGGTTATTCTGGTTTTGCTGCGGGTTCTGTTGGGCGTAAACTTGCCCTTGGGCAGCAGGTGGATTTTGAGGTTGCGCAGGTGCTGGAGCAGGCTGCGGAGGATGATATGTAGGTTGAGGCTGAGCAGGTGCAGCAACTTGAGGGGGTTTCTGATAGGACTGCGGAGCAGGTTGTGGGTTTGCCGCAGGGGTTGCCTGGGGCGGATAATAAGCGGGTTGGGCTTGTGGAGGCGCAGGAGCGGGGGCAGCCTGCTGATGGTAGTAAGGCTGAGGGGCGACTGGAGGAGCATAAGCAGGAGTCGCATACCCGAAGCACTGAGGTGGACATGAGGGTCCATGGGAATGGTGATGTGTCATGGGAGCATAAGAGTTGGTTGCTCCATACTGGGAGGTAGCCCTCGACAGGTCGGGGACAGGGGTAGGTCGTGCTATAGAAAATGGTTGGGGATGCGAAGAAACACGGCCAATGATACCATCTGCAGTGTGGGATGCCCCCGGCGCATCATGATGGGAGGACTCGCCGCGAGGGGCGTCAGGTATAATGGTATAAAGGTAACCCGATTGGGCGTAAATGAGGTCGAACTGTTGAGCCTTAAGGATGGCTTCTTCTTCAGACTGGGGTCTTTCTGAGGCCACATCCTTAGTGATAACCGGGAGAAGGGATTTGAGGAACCAATCTAGGAAGATACGGTCGTCAAGTTTGATCTTGCATAAGCTACGGCGTCGACGCCACTCATGGATGTGGTCCGTGATATGGGTAGCCGTGTTTTGTCTACAAGATAGAAGGATCTCAACGCCCGCGTCATAGCGGACAGGCAACTGGAAGAACTGCAGGAAGGTCGAGGCCAGGGAAGCAAAGGTGGCATGGGTCCCATGAGGTTGCTCGATATACCACTTGGCTGCAGAGCCAGCGAAGGTGCGCTGTAAGAGACGGAGGCGAACAGAGTCATCCACGATGGAGTTAGAGGAACACCATAGGTGGAAAGACATGATATGGTTTTGTGGGTCCTCACCGGCCTTGCCCTCGAATTTAGGGATGTCAGAGGGTAGTTTGGTAGGCATATGAGGCCACATAGGGTCGTGTCGAATAGGATCGTTGGTCAATCTGGCCAGGTTAGGTAGGTTGAGGCTAGCCATGAACGGCAAACTGGAAGAAGGCTGTGACACAGTAGTGCTGTGGACCAAGTTGGGGCCAGTGCCCCCAAGTGGAGGGACAAGATGTGAGGTGGTGCCCCCAAGTGGGGGGACTGAGGTAGTGAAGGATGGTCCAGCACCACCATTGGTAGTGTGAGCCACTGATGTAGTGGGGATGGGTATTCCCGCTGTGGGTATAGGTACCGTGAGGGGAACGGTAGATGGTTGCCCCATGGAGGGCATACCAAAAACAGGTGTAGTAACTGGTGTGGTGGTGGATGTGCCACCAATGGTCCCTATGACAAACGGAGTGGAAGTCGTGCCAGCCATGGGGCTAGTAGGGGCAGTATAAATAGGGTTCTCAGACTCTTCGTCAGAATCAGAGGTAAAGTAAGGTGCGTCACTATCTGGTGACGGAGACCTACGTCGCTGACGAGTGGAGTCAAGTGACAAGGCTCTAGATCTGTGATGGGTGGTATCAACGGATGATGATCAGAATCTATGACGAGTGGTGTCAAGAGAACCGTGCTGTGGGGGCTCGCCCCTGAGGCGCCGAGAATGTCTCGGGGACTCAATGGTGACAGATGGTGTCTAAATCTCTGTGGGTTGAGGTGAGTAAAAATAGCTCAAAAATCCTAATGCAACCGAGTGTGCAGAAGGAGAGCTAAAAAAAAGCAAGGCACTCAGGCCAACAACCAACTCAAAACACCCACTGCAACAGCTGTGCTACAATAGGTGGAGTAACAACAAAGATGGTCAGAATACCAACAAGCAGCAGGTTTCCTAAAAAAGAAAAATGGTGGACTCACTAGACCAAAGGGAGGTAAAGGAGCATGCAAACACCTAACTAAAAGTATTCTGACTCAACTAAACATATCCTCTGCAAGGTGATGAAATCCAAGTCAGACAATATGAGTAGGAAAGCCAAGTGGCTATGATATCCCCCTACCGGGAGGGACACCGGGTAGTCAATCCTAGAAGAATGGCAACTAAGATACCCCGTTCATGACACGTCCAGAAAGGTGAATCTGCCGTTTAGTTCGTTGACCGCAATACCCCTATACAGGGATATCCCGCGAACCGCGAAAGGTAGCCCTTCGGTTACTGAATGGAGTGCGGTATTCCACTCAGGCCTCCGGAACCAGTCTCCCGACTTCAACCCTCCTAAGGGAGAGGCCCTCTGATAAACTGGTCGTGACCGTGCCAAAAAGTACTAGGGGATTTTGGTTCCCTATTTGGACAACAACTATGTCTCAAGTGAAATAACCAAGGGGTGTTATTGGAAGCCTATCCCCCTGATCCTACCTAACTACAATGATTCTTTTGTGTTCCCCAAGTGGGGTTAGAATGTTGGTTCAATTAGGTACTTTTTAAGGCTCACTTGATTTTATGTGACAAAGTGTGTGCTCGTGAGGTAATGATCCCAAAAAATAGAAGTGCCACAAGGGGGGCAACTTCCAATCTATCAACAATACTGAAATTGAAAGTTTAACTTGCAAAATTTTCTGAAAAAAAAATACTGAAATTTGTAAAAGGAAATCTGTAAAAGGAACAGAAATTATGTTGCAGAAAGGCTGTAAGGTAGTGAACTGCAGGTAAGACAGGGGGCTGTTCAGATGCAGAAAATATTGCAGCAAAAGGGGCTGGGCTCAAAACAGGAAAAGAGCAGAAATCAGACCGCGGGTCTGTGGCGATTTGGAACAGGTCGACCGCGGGTTTAAGGGAAACAGCGGCGGTCAGGTCGCGGCTATCGGGCCAACAGAGGCAGTCGGGACGCAGGAAATAGGGAACAAGACGCAGTTGGGTCGCGGCAAAAAGGGCTAACAGGCGCAGTCGGGACGCACAAAAGAGGCAGAAAGCCGCAGTCGGGACGCCGAAAAAAGGTCGACAGGCGCAGTCAGATCGCGGCAAACAGGCTGATTAGCCACGGTCGGATCGCAGGTAACAGACTTGAATCCGCCGGTAGGGCGTCGGAAGCAGTCTGAGAGCCGCGGTCGGATCGTAGGTAAAGGCCTGAAAGGCGCGGTCGGCACGCGACTGCAGAGGGAAAAGACGCGGTATGCGGCGGCCGAAAGGGACAGCCGAAAGTAAAAAATTCAAAACGGAAACCAGAAATTCGAAAACTAGTGGAGTCGCCAAAACTGTAGCTAGGGTTTTACCCCTAGCTTGTGCCAATGAGCACCTACTAAGGAGAATGGACTCCTTAGTAGCAGTTCAGTATATTAAACTAATTAAGCTAAAACAAAAATTAAATTACTTCTAAAGCATGCATGAAACATAAACATGAAATTGGAAGAATGGCTTTTTCTATTAATGTTACCTTGAGTGTCAAGGTTTGATGAAGCCCTTTGCAGTGTCCAAGAGGATGCTCCAAGCTTCAAGATGCTCCTTCTCCTTCTCCAATGATGGGAATGGGCCAAAGGTGGCTCTCAAGGTGAAAATAGTTCAAAGGTGAACTAGGGTTTCGAGAGAGATTTTGGCAGAGTAAGGGTGCTTGTGATTGTGGATATGGAATAAGGGTTATCCATCACCTATTTATAGTTTTTTGGTGGTGGAGTGCTGACCCATGGTTTTAGGAAACACATAGTTTTGGGCAGCTGTATAGGGTTTTTTCCTCCTTTTCCTCATTATTTTATATTTTTTATTCCCTTTTTAGGGGATTTTTGCTATTTTTGGAGGAAAAGGGGGTTTTTTAGCCTTTTTTAGGCTATTTTGAGGGTTTTGTGGCCTTTTGGAGGCATTTTAGGCCTTTTGGAGGCTTTTTAATGGGATTTTAAGGGAAAAATGGTAGGAAAATGGACAGATGAGCCATATAATGTGGTAATGAGGTAGTGAACACTTTTTGGGTGTTAACAGAATGCACCAACAATTTTTTCAAGATTGGTAGTTGCGGCGTTCAAGGATTACATCCATAAGTTTCTAGCAGTATATATGGATGAATGGACAGTGTACGGGTTGGTCAAGGATCATGTCGCAAATCTGCGCTTGATGTTGGAAAGATGTCAACAACACCAGATTTCATTGAACCTGAAAAAGTGCATTTTCTGTGCTCTATTTGGGAGTTTACTAGGGAACATAGTTTGCAGGGAAGGAATGTTGGTCGACCCTGCAAAGATCGCAATTATTATCGACCTACCACCGTTGAAAACAGTCAAGCAATTAAGAGTGACATTGGGACACACGGGATACTATAGGAATTTTATCAAAGGGTATGTAGCGATCACGGCGCCAATGGAGAAGTTGTTGAAGAAAGACGCAAAGTTTGAATGGAATGAAGAATTCCATACGAGTCTGGATATATTAAAAGCAAATATGGTTGCAGCACCCATACTTGCATTTCCAGATTGGACGAAGGAGTTCCACGTTCACGTTGATGCGTCATCAATCGCATTAGGTGTCACCTTGGCCCAACCAGGAGAAGCCACAATAGACCACCCGATAGCATTCGCAAGCATAAAGCTGTCTACTAAGGAGAATAATTACACGACCACAGAAAGGGAAGGGTTGGTGATGGTCTACGCCTTACAGAAGTTTCAGAATTATCTCTTAAGGGGCCACTTTAAAATTTTCACCGATCATTCAGCACTAAAATACCTAGTGAACAAACCTATGTTGGGGGGGAAGATCTGTCAATGGTTGTTACTCTTCCAGGAATTTGATTTTGAGATAATCGTGAATCCAGGATGACTGAATGCAAGACCAGACCACCTATCGTGAATAGAGTCTGGGGAAGAGCCAAGGAGCATTGACAAAGGATTGTCAGATGGTCGGAATGGTCGATGACCATTATGAACAAATCATTCAATTTTTAGCAACAAGAGAGGTGCTGGAAGGATTCACTACCAACTAGAAGAAGCAGTTAGTCGCCAGAGCAATAGATTTTCAATTGATTGCAGGGAAATTGTATAAGATGGGACCAGATGAGATACTTCGACGATACGTCCTTTCGCATGATCAGGAAAGGATTTTAGCGGAATCCCATGATGGGATCGTTGGAGGACACTACGGAGGATGTGCCATTGCTAGGAAGATCCTTTGAGAAGGACTATGGTGGCCAATGATGCATGGAGATGGTGCGGACTACACCAAAAGCTGTGATGTATGTCAACGGACAGGGAAGTCGTCATGAAGGGATGAAATGCCACTAGCACCTCAATTGACACTACAGGATTTCGACAAGTGGGAAGTTGACTTCGTGGGACCCATCAACCCACCAAGGAAAAGAATCGGGTCGCGCTACACAATCACTGCGTGTTAGGAACCCGTGTCAACCCTTATCTTTACTATGTTAGTATATTGTTGTTGGACGCATATGCTTTGTAAGTCGTCCCGTAGTATTTGTTGATCCATAGTTTATATTATCCCATAGTATTGATCCATAGTATTGGACGCATATGCTTTGTAAGTCGTCCCGTAGTATTATATGTCCAATGGTTTTGACTCATAGTATTGGGCATAGACTTAGTATATAAGTGTGTGTTGAGGTCATTGAAGGCACCGTGAAGTTAATTGTATTGAGCTTGCTCAAAGGAGGTTGCCCCCTCGAAGTGGCCCGTGATCAATATAAAAGTGATTATGTTCTATTATTTCTGATATCTCGTGTATTTGCATTAATTAATTATTGCAGGTTCATCACATCTAGTATCAGAGCACTTTCTTGGGCTCGCTGGGTGAAATTTCTGCCAAATTTTTTTTTCGCATCTGTTGCAGGTTCAGATTTGGGAATAATCCCTATCCGCTTAACTGTGGGAAGTACTTGGGCATAAGTCCTAAAACTCATTGTGAGGAGTACCACAGGAACCCCGAAGTAGCTGGCCCATTGAGAGGACTTGCCAGCGAAAAGGGCAACGACCCCTACCTGATTGACTAGTTTCCACCCGTGAGGTAAACCAAGAGCTGTCATTTGTGGAAAAGCGGTTATCAGTTTTACCTGAGCCATGGAGTGAGGGGTACTACCCCAATACGCAAGCCGTCAAACAACATTGGTGGCCGAGTGAAACCCCTGAACTATTAGGAAGTCGCACATACCTGGGGTCCATATCTATTTTCAGCTGAACTATTGTTGATCACTACTGCCTTGTTTCAGATCCAACCGTTCAGATCCATTCTGCAAGCCATTCCAGATCCAGCCGTTTTCAATCCATTCGGTGTCGTGTCAGATCCCTCTATTTCCGCTCAATTATGGGCTGTTGCAGATTTATCTGTTCTAGATCCCTTCCGAGCCGTAGCCGCTCCAGTCTAAAAATAAATAAAATAAAATAAAAAAATTCTCCATATCTCCCTCTGTTTCCCTTGAAATTTTCAGGGAACCCCTGTCACCCCATTCTGCATATTTCATTCCTGAGGACCCTATCCCCAATTTCCCTTCCCAAAGCCCGAAATCCCACATTTGTCTATTTTTAGGGTTTGCCATAACTTCCTCAGATTTCACCCAATCACCTTCAAATTTTACCACATAGTTCCTTTCTGAATTTTGCTTCTTTGTTCCCCTCTGCCAAATTTTCCCATTCTTTCACCCCGCTTCTGAAATCCTCATTTTTTGCTTCCCTGTCTATTCGACAGTGTCCAAAACCTAGTGCAACCCCAATTACCCTTCAGATTTCTTCCCAAGTCCAGATTTTCCTTTACTGAAGCAGTTTCTATTTTTGTTTTCGTACCCATTCAACCAAAAAAAAAAAAAAAAAAAACTCCTGGTTATGGTTGTCACCCCTGCAGGAGCAAAAACCATGGAAGACGCCCTTGCAGCCATCCAAGCCAAACTCCAGGATCTGGATGAAAAATTTCTCGGCCTCCATCTTGAACATTCAGCTATCAACAACAAACAACAGTCCGAGTCTTCATCAGACAATGGGTTCTCTTCTTCCAGCAATTTCGGTGGTCTGAAGCTTGATTTTCCTTGCTTCAATGGTACTGATCTGACTGGATGGATATACCGAGCAGAAAAATATTTCAGTCTGCATACTACTTTTGATGTCTAGAAAGTTCCACTTGCATCCTTTCATTTGGAACAAGAATCCCTTCAATGGTACCGTTGGTACATCAAAGCTCATCCCAAGCTAAACTGGACAGATTTTTGCCAACTCCTTTTGCCACGATTTGGTCCTAGTGCTTTTGATGACTTCACAGGAGCACTCACTAAACTGCACCAAATTGGCACAGTGAGAGAGTATCAGACAGAATTTGAGAAACTGGCCAATCACACAGAAGGATTGTCTGATGAATTCTACAGGAGTTGTTTTATCAGTGGTCTCAAGGATGAAATCTGCTCAGAGGTCAAAATGTTATGTCCCAACACAATGATGGAAGTCCTAGGGTTGGATAAGTTGGCAGAGGACAAGATCGCAGCTCAACAACACTCCAAACCCACCTTTGTTCCCTTCAGAAATATGGGTTCCCAACGACCTCCCATCACGCCTGCCCCACAACCAACTCCTATCAAGCATTTGTCTGAAACAGAGATGCAAGCACGCCGAGAAAAAGGGCTTTGTTATAATTGTGATGAGAAATTCACTCGGGGACATAGATGTGTTCAACAAAAGCTCTATCTCTTGGATGTGGATTCTCCACCTGCCTCAGAACTTGATGAAGAAGCTCTAGATACAGTAGATGATCAGGTCGACATTCAACACCCGCCTGTTGACACCCCATCTCAGGACGACCCACCCGAGCTCTCTCTCCATGCTGTAACCGACGTCACCACCCCACAAACAATGCGAATCAGGGGATACTTCAAGAAGCTCCCTCTTACCATACTCATTGATTCTGGTAGAACTCATAACTTCATTGACCCTCGGATTGCCAAACAGGCTGATTGTTTTGTCCATCCTTGCTCCAACTTTGAAGTCATGGTTGCCAATGGGGGCACCTTACCTTGCAAGGGGAAGTGTCACAATGTGCGTATATCTATGGAAGATTATAACCTGCGCTCTAACATGTTTGCCTTGTCCTTAGGTGGATGTGATGTGGTTTTGGGCGTTCAATGGTTACGCACACTTGGCCCCATCTCATGCAATTTTTCAAAACTTTGGATGCAGTTTTCAGTAAATGGGGCATGGCACAAATTAATGGGCTTACAACTAAGGTCTCTCTGCATCATCAGTTCACATCGCTTGGAAAAAATCCTTAAGAAGAATTCACATGGTATCATCGCTCAACTCCATTCCCTTCAGATGCACCCATCAACAGTCTCCACTACTTCCTTGGATAGATATCCAGATGTCTTTGCTGAACCAATGAGCTTTCCTCCTTCAAGAGACCTTTCCGGTAAGAATTTAGTCGCATCTACCTCTCAGCAGGAACTGATGGCTATTTTGCATGCAGTACAGAAGTGGCAGCCATACCTATTAGGGAATTATTTCTGCATCAAGACTGATCTCTAGAGTCTGGAAAATTTTCTGGAACAATGGGTCTCCTCCCCAACACACCTGAAATGGGTTATCCCTATGCGATCACTTACAAGAAGGGTAAGGACAATATGGTGGCAGATGCTCCTTCTCGCACAATTGATGACCCAGTTTCTCTTACAACTCTTTCTCTGCTTGTTCCAAATTGGTTGCAATATGTTCAATAGGGCTATCTCTTCTCTGAACTCCATGCTTCTTCATCAGCAGGGCACTCTGGGTTCTTCAAAATGTATGACCGGGAACAATGTAACTTCTTGTGGCCGGGACTGCAAATGCCAATTCAACAGATTGTGGCTGACTGTGATACTTTCCAGTTCAACAAGAGTGAAACGCCACTCCTTTCGGGATTGCTCAAACCCTTGCCCATCCCTACATAGCTTTGGCCAACTATTTATATGGATCTCCTAGCAGCGCTCTGGTGGTGTAATACCACATCTCAAAGGACACCATATGAAGTAGTCTATGGACAGACACTACCAGTTCTTCTTCCATACACTCTTAGCAGCTCCCCAGTTCAGGAAATTGACTCGGTTCTTCGAAATCGCGATCAGATTCTTCTCATTCTGCAGGACAATCTTCACATGGCCAGAATTCGCCTGAAACAACAAGCCAACCAACACTGTTCTGAGCGCATTTTCGACGCAGTTGATGAGGTTCTTCATCGTCTACAACCTTCCAAGCAATCCTCCGTGACACTCCATAGGCATCAGTGGCCCGAAATGCAACCCGAGGATGCTACCGGGGAACCACTTCTTCAAATTCTGCAGCAATTTCTCCAACCAAAGCTTTGAGGACAAAGCTTTTTCTAAGGGAGAGGGGATGTTAGGAACCCATGTCAACCCTTCTCTTTACTATGTTAGTATATTGTTGTTGGACGCATATGCTTTGTAAGTCGTCCCGTAGTATTTGTTGATACATAGTTTATATTAGCCCATAGTATTGATCCATAGTATTGGACGCATATGCTTTGTAAGTCGTCCCGTAGTATTATATGTCCCATGGTTTTGACTCATAGTATTGGGCATAGACTTAGTATATAAGTGTGTGTTGAGGTCATTGAAGGCACCGTGAAGTTAATTGTATTGAGCTTGCTCAAAGGAGGTTTCCCCCTCAAAGTGGCCCGTGATCAATATAAAAGTGATTTTGTTCTATTATTTCTGATATCTCGTGTATTTGCATTAATTAATTATTGTAGGTTCATCACACTGCGACAAACTATTTGACACGATGGGCGGAAGATACGCCGGTGAAGGATTGCTCAGCCGTGACTACAGCAAGATTCCTCTTCGACAATGTGGTCACCAGGTTTGGATGCCCGAAGATACTCATGAGTGATCAGGGGACTCATTTTTTTAATCAGAAAATCGTAGCAATTACAGAGGAATTTCAAATTCAACACAGGAAGAGCACCCCTTACCATCCGCAGGAAATTGGGACAGTTGTTGCATTCAACAAAATCTTGGAGCATGTGCTCACAAAGGTATGCAACATGAATCGGGATGATTGGGATTTGAAGATCCCTGCGATACTTTGGGCGTATCACATAACTTGCAAACGTTTGACTGGACAGACCCCATTCAAGCTTGTCTACGGGCAGGAAGCTGTAATGCCGATGGAGTATATCGTCCCCAGTCTGCGCATTGCAGTAGTTACAGGAATGAGCAACAATGGAGCACTAGAAGAATGATTGGCACAATTGGTACAACTTGATGAGGATCAGTTCATCGTAGGTTTTCATCAAAAGGTAGAAAAAGATCGACAGAAGGCTTGGCACGATCGACATGTTAAACCAAAGTACTTTCAGTGCAGAGATATGGTTATGCTATATGACAGTAAGTTTGCAAAGCACCTGGGAAAGTTACAGATGCATTGGTTAGGTCCCTACATCATAAATTTTGTCACTGATGGAGGTGCGGTTCAGCTACAAAGTTTAGATGGGGCATTGTTTCCCAAGTTGGTGAACAGGAATCGGTTGAAACCCTATCACCATGACTAGGCGCATCGTGATTGAAAAACAAAAAAAAAGCAATTATGACAAAAAGTGGAAAGCATGGTCAGTTGGGTCGTCCGTCCATGATTCGCACGTTTAGCATGTGGGAGTCAAATACGAGCATGGTTACTGCGGATCAGCATCACTGGAATATGGCAGAGGAGTATGATGACAGAATCAGATGGCTATGGGAAATATTTCGCAAATGATTCAAGAATCAGGCATCAAGGACACGAGGAGCAAGCATAAATGTCGGCATGGGGATTGAAGAACGCAAGTCGAAGTAAAGAGAGTATTAAGAGGACAATCAGTAAGTTGCATGATGCGAGTAAGTAGGTTAGATGTAGAGAGTTAAGAAGTTGAATGAGAAAGCCCAAGGAAGTTGTGGAAAAGGGAAGTGAAATAGTTGCAATGGCGCATTTCATTTCGAGCGGAAGCACTCCAAGTGCGTTAAGGGAAAGAAAAACCATTAGGGGAGTTTTGAGGTCTAAAATGGGCCTCCTAAGGGAAATAATAAAATAAGAGTTATAATAATAAAATAAGAACTCTAAATTTTAGAGGGGAAAAAGAAAAACTACTTTTTCTTATCGTATTTTTGACATATTGTTAACACCCAAAAAGTGCTCACTAGCTCATTCCCCTATTCACATGACCCATTTGTCCACTTTTTTCACCATTTGAGCCTCTGAAGCCAACAAAAGGTCACCAAAAGGCCTTAATACACCTCTTTTTCCACTCAAAATGAGTATTTTTCCTAAAAAAGCATAAAAAACCCTCAAAAAGGGTCCAAAATTCCCAAAAATATTAAAAAGGGAATAAAAATAATAAAAATGTTCAAAAAAGGAAAAATGAGGGAAAAGGTACCTAAACCATGTTGGTCAATACCATTGGTTTCCACAAAACCACAATGGTATTCCCCACCACCAAAACCTATAAAAAGGTGGTAGGGGCTCCTCATTTCACATCCATCCATCTTTCTATCCTCATGCTGCCAAAATCTCCCTTGAGCTTTTGGCCATTGTAGCAACCTTAGAGAAAGGACCCTTTGGAGTTTGGAGCTGCTCACCCTTGGAGCTTCTCAACTATCTTCATCACTTGGAGGTATTATTATTGCAAGCACTTGCTTGCCCCCATTATCAATACAAATTTATTTTCTCTATTTCTTGTTCTTGTTTTTTAATTCAAAAGTTTATTATGATATGCACATGCTAGTTTAGTTTAGATTTAGATTTAGTTTATTGTTTTTGCTTAATATTGAAACTGCTGCTACTAGTTAACAGGTGCCCATAGCACTAAGCTTGGTTGCAAAACCAAGCCAACAGTTTTTGGCGACTCCACTGCTTTCGAATTTCTAGATCTCACTTTTGCTTTAGATCTTAGTTTTTGATTGTATTAGTTAGTTTAATTCATAGATCTGCCACCCTAGACAGCAGATCCATTGCTGTTCTAGATCTTGGCCCATTTTATTGCCATTAACAGCCCAAAATTTTCAATTTTTGGGTTCGTTTTTCGGCGTCCGCGTACGGCTTTCGCCTCGCGGCTTTTTTCCCAACGGTCGCGCGGCTCATCGCGACTGCGCGGTTCTTTTCCGCGCGGCTCACCACGGCTTCGCGGCCAATTAGCACGCTGCACATCGCGGCTTCGCGGACCTTTTCCACGCTGCACATCGCGACTGTGTGACGAAATCCCGCGCTACACATCGCGGCTTTGCGGCTGAAACCCGCACTGCCCATCGCGACTGTGCGACAGAAACCCGCGCGATCCATCGCGACTGTTCTGTCAAAACCCGTGATGCTAATTTTTTCCATTCGGCCTATCCGTTTAAAAAATTAATTTTTTGCTGTATTACCTGCCCACTAAGCTATTTTACAGTATCAAAAATTCCTGCATTTTTACAGCCATAGAAAAATTTTACTATTTAGAATGCTCATTTAAAAAAGTCTTTTAAAAATTTTCAGAAATTGAAAGAAGGATTTATTTTGCATTTTATCTAGATTAAACATTTTTGTTGTTTACTTCTTTAATATTTTGCCCATAGCAATTTTTGAAAAAGAAATCCATTTATTTCTTAAAGAAGTCATATTATTTGCTTTCCTATTTCAAAAGATCCTTTGTTTTTTGAATAGTTTTTGCAAAGAATTTAATTTCCATTTATTGAAGAAGTCTATTATTTGCTTTTCTTTTTCAAAAGATCCTTCGTTTTTTGAATATTTTCTGCAAAGCATTTACTTTTTCAATTTCAGTTTAAAATACCACGCGTGCACCCACTCAAACACTTAATTTAAACTGAGCCTTAAAAATTACCCTAACTTCAACCAACTTTTAACCCCACTTGGGGAACACTTAAAAGAACTTTGTAGCTAGGTAGTATTGAGGGGATAGGTGTTCCAATAACACCCCTCAGTTATGACATCTGAGACATAGCTGTTGTCCATTAGGGAACCAAAATCTCCTAGTATTTTTTGGCACGGTCATAACCAGTTTATCGGAAGGCCTCTCCCCTAGGAGGGTTGAAGTCACGAGGATGGTTCAGGAAGCCTGAGTGGAATACCGAAATCCATTCAGTAACCGAAGGGCTACCATTCGTAGTTCTCGGGATATCCCTATATGGGGGTATTGCGGTAAAAGGACCAAACGGCAGATTTACCTTTTCTGGATGTGTCATGAACGGAGTATCCTAGTTGCCATTCTTTAGGATTGATTACCTGGTGTCCCTCCCGGTAAGGGGATATCTAGCCATTGATTCAACACTCAATATTGTCTGACTTGGATTTCATCACCTTGCAGAGAATATCATTTGTTGATTCACAATACTTTTAGTTAGGTGTTTGCATGATACAATCCACCTTTGGTCTAGTTACACCTCTTTTTTCTAGAAGCTATTTGACTGTTGGTATTCTGACCATTTTTGTTGCATCCCTCCACTTATTATAGCACAGCTGCTATAATAAGTGCTTTTTGAGGTTGATTTTTTGGCCTGAGAGCCTTCATTTTTCACTCCCCTTCTTGCACCCTTGGTTGCATTAGGGTTTCGAGTTTTTTATACATTACCACCTTACACAAAACATATTTTTACACATAAACTTATTTATCACCATTGAGAATTTTAGACGCTCTCGTCGTCTTCAGGGCGAACTCCCAGAGTTCAGTCTACTTGGCTCTCCACGTCACCGACGTAGAGCCTTATCCCTTGACTCGACACATTTTCGGTCAACCATACAGTCATTCGATTCTGACATGCCTCACTTCACTTCTGGTTCTGAGGAAGAATTCGAAAACCCTACCGAATTACTCCCAACCAACCTCATGGCTGGAACACAATTCGATCCACTTTTTACCAGCACCATAGGAGATACATCCACAGACCCTTCTACTGCGGTGCCATCCATGTCAACCACCACCCCCCTAGGTATGCCTAATATGGAGGACACTCCACCTTTAGGAATGCCCAACACAGGGCCACCTCCTGTTATAGGAATTCCCAACACAGGGCCACCACCTGTTATGGGTATGCCTAACATAGGGGTCACACCCCCTCTGATTACCACAACCCAGATTCCAGGAATCACCACTACTATTCCTAACCCCGGTGTAACCCATGTTGCACTTGGAAACGCTGGTCCATACCAAACCACGGCTATTAGAGGACACATACCTTCAATACCTAGCATACCCTTAGGCGCTACTGGACCCCTACATCATACCACCATGACTAGTCATGTCCCAGTCACTACGCCACATCCATCTGCTACCTTACCTTACATGGCGAGTCTAAACTTACCAGACTTAGCCAGGCTCACCAATGACCCTATCAGACACGACCCTGCGTGGCCTCATATGCCCACCAAACTCCCCTCTGACATCCCTAAGTTTGAGGGCAAGTCAGGTGAGGACCCCCAGAACCATATTATGTCCTTCCATCTATGGTGTTCCTCCAACTCTATAGTGGACGACTCTGTCCGCCTCCGTCTGTTACAGCGCACCTTCATTGGCTCTGCAGCTAAGTGGTATATCGAGCAGCCCCATGGGACCCATGCCACCTTTACCTCCCTTGCCTCGACCTTCCTGTAGTTCTTCCAGTTACCTGTTCGCTATGATGCAGGAGTCGAGATCCTACTGTCTTGCAGATAGAACATGGCCACCCACATCACTGACCACATTCATGAATGGCATCGACGACGAAGCCTTTGCAAAATCAAGTTAGACGACCGTATCTTCTTAGATTGGTTTCTAAAATCCCTCCTCCCTCTCATTGCGAAGGATGTGGCATCCGAACGACCCCAGTCTGAAGAAGAGGCCATCCTCAAAGCCCAATAGTTTGACCTCATTTACGCCCAGTTGGGTTATCTGTATACCATTATACCAGATGCCCCTCGAGCTGATTCATCCCAACACGATGCGCCGGGGGCATCCCATGCCGCAGATGGCATCATTGGTCGTATTACCCTGCATCCCCAACCCTTTTCCATTGCACATCCTAGCCATGGTCCCGACCTTTCGCGAGCTACATCTCAATCTGGAGCAACCAATTCATATGCTCCCATGGCACATCACCACCATACCCACGGACCTTCATGTCCACCTCAGTGCTTTGGTCATGCACCACCCGCATACGCCCCCCCAGCCGCACCTCAACCAATGTATTATCCACAGCAAGCTGCGACAGCTATCCCAACACCTCCAATAGCTTAGGGTTACCAACAACCCCAGCAGGTAACTGGACCACCTCCAGCCCCACCGGCTTATTATCCACCACAACCTGCTCCCGCACCTGCGGCGAACCAAAATCCTCCCGCTTCTCAAGGGCAAGTGTACACAAAACACAATCATCCCCAGCACCAAAACAACAACAATGCTACCCCCCACCAACCAAAACCCTGATCGACCACCGAAACAGGGTAAGAACCCCAATTTACGAACAAACCACCCATGTTCCATATGCGGGGTATACGGCCATTATACACACACTTGCCCACATTTGGGGCGAGCACGCCAACTGTGGTTTGATGACACCCAACGCTAAGGGCACGCAGCACAACCAGTGCCACCTCCTCAACCACAACCCATGGTGCTGCAGAATCCTTTGCCCACACAAGGAATGGTGAACACTCGTCTATTGGATCCTCCTCAAGGAACCACAGCACCACAACAGCAAATCACATATGCTGCACACACAAACCAACCAATGGATTCAAATACTCATCATCTCCTTATGATGTCATCGTCCGACATGAATCTCCAAACGTGTCGAAACCCATATGCTCCCATTACACCTACAAATGTTCTCCCTATGATTGAACAACCAGTTTAGAATGCACCTACATCGTTCGTCTCCATAGTCAGACCCGGATTATACTCGGAATCACCTATGACTTCCACATTCCAGTCCATACAACCCCCTTTGAAGATAACCGAGATATCTAATTTGTGCACCCTCTCGCATAACACACAGGTACCAAACCAAAAACCCCCTTTACTCCCGCAACCACCCTCAGTGCCAACTCACGTAGGAGCCACACCAATTCATACTATCCCATTTTTATTTCCCCCTTCAGGCACCATCAGCACACCAGTCATGGCTACACTTAATCTCCCAGGATTAACATCAGGACTACCTGTGTGGTACCTAGCTGCCCCAACCTCTCCTCCGACACCGAATGTCATTTTACAACCGGTGCAACCCATCAATACTTCTAACTGTCCACCCCCTGGTGTAGCAAACATCCAGAATCAACCACCTCCCGGTGTCACTACCCCTTCATCTTCTATGAATCCCCCTCCTCTTATCAAGCCCACTGGGGGTAGAGGCCCACAACCATACACTGAGGTACCTCCTCCCAAAGCAGTTAAACCTCCCCCCGTGTTTCGTGCTCCTCCTAAATGCTCATTGTGGGATGAGTTAGGCCATCCAACTCATGAATGTCCACAATTACCCGCATTACAGGAACACATGCAAATGCTTGACGACGACCCCAACATCCTGATTGTCAAAATTGAACCAAACACCAAGCCTCGTGATAAATCACTGCGTACCAACCACCCTTGTGCGATATGCGGTATTTACGGCCATTACTCACATCACTGTCCTGATATCCTAGATTACAAAGCAGCTCTCTACGAGATGAATAATTTGGACCTTGAGATGGCGCCCCCACAATTGAGGAAATTCATCCCCCACCATCTTCCTCCTTGGAAGAAATTAACACCATTTACACGGTTTCCACTGGATACCCCTCTGTTTGGTCGGCCCCTTCCGTTGATCCCTTACACACACATGTTCAAATCGACGAGGAAACCACATGTCCACAACATGGGGGCAGGCCCAAAACCTTGCTTACTCATCATCATCGTGATTCTCGTCGGAGATACTGGGGGCATCTACCCCACAAAGGGAATCCCCCATCATCATATCATCACTTCAGTATGCCACCACAGCCCACATCCTCATGGTATAACACCCCGCCAGCAGTTGCTCAATGCCCTATTGATCTCTCTCTGAGACAACATCTGCACCACAATAACACCTCTGAGTTAGGGGGCATAATAGATTACCTCGACCCCGGGATAGGGGGCATGATCAATCATTTTGAACCTTCCCCATCATCTCTATCTCAACACCTCAATGAGCCCATCATTCAAACCAACACATATGTGATCCACAATCACAAACCCCATGCACATAGCATGGGGGCAGGTCATTAACCCTGCTCACTTTTTCATATTCGTGATCTCAACCATTTTTGAGGTCACGTGTCACTTGTATACTTGAGTTGATTTTATACACAAAGTATTTCCCCCCGCAGGCCATCATTTCTCCCCACCACTGCATCATTGGCTTGGTGGGCTCACCTTTATTTGTAGCAATTTTTTAACCTAGTTATTTGCTTTGACCATTCCTAAGTCCTTATGACCTCCGTTTTTCGCACCATTTGTATCGCCGAATTCAATTTTCCGCACTCGTCATGACGCTTGAGATCATTTCTCGCTCTCACGCCCAGATTTTCAGGCATTTTTTCCATGACCCCTCGTCGCCTCGGTTTGCGTTCCACATTGGCCGTTGTCCCTTTTTGACAATCTTTATGTCACCGGATTCAGTTTTCTACACTCATGATGATGCTTGAGACCTTTCCTCGCTCCCATCAATCCCTTTTTGTTCGGTATAATTTTATCCCTTTTTCGGGTCGAGCAATCCCTTTTACGAAAAAGGCACTTAGGGAGTTTCTGTTAAGCTCTTTTCTGACTCTTAAAACAATGAAAAGATCATCGAGCAACCTTGCTTCCTTTCATGCTCGCTAAACGTATCTGAAAGGGCGTCTACCTGGTATAAGTTTACCCCTTTTCCGGACCTTGTAGACTAATTACGAAAAAAGAATACTCTAGTCACATCGGCTAGAAGATTTCTCCATTTGCATCATTTTATGTTTTTTCAGTCCTTGGAGACTAACTTACAAAAAAGAACACCAATGGAGTCCACTTACCGCTTTCAGACTCTCTAAACATGAAAGCGACCACGAGCAATCACCATCCTGGGCCCGTAAAACCAACAGGACAGTAATCATAACCACTGCAGAGTCTTCTTATCGTTTTCAGACTCCTTAAAAATGAAAGCACCAATGAGCACGAACAGTCCTGGGCTCACAAAATCCACAGGACAATACCATTTCAGAGCACACTTTTATACCTTCTTGGAGCTCATTAAAACTACGAAGAAGGACCCAATGGTGTTTCTCGGTGCCACAACAGATCACGTCTACTCATATGACAGCTTCCCCATTTTGGTCGCCTATGTTCAGAGTATTCTGCAGTATGTCACCCTGAGAACCCTTCGCAGCACCCATCGGCATGACCCCCCCAGAGTCAATGCATACCCTTCAGTCCTTAAAATCCATGATAACCACACCTACAAGTCAATTCCCTAAGCTGCCAGGTCAACCATGTTATCATGCTCTGAACAAAGGAAGTTTGAGTCCACCCACTATATGACCCCAGTTACTTCCCATCCCCACAAGTATGTCAGTCCTACCATCAGTACTACCACACTTCAGTTCTACACCTTGCACTCCTATCAAGGAAACATCATTGCCTTGTTAGTTGTTGGTCTCCCTCTGTCGACGACAACCAAATTTATTCCAGAGGATAGACCTAGAGGTCCCTGTGTCTTGGACTCATCACCATTTATGATGAGTGCCTATGAATCATTTCAAGAGGAGTCCTCAGTGCCTCTCCAAATGGTTGTTTCTCACATGTTCGACTTCAACACCTTGATCGCACCGTTGAGACTCGCATAGGGTATTGGTCCTTTCAGTTACTAGTCAAAGACCCCGGATACCTCCTGACTCCTCCACATTTGAAAGTCTACCTATGGATACAACCAGTTACACTTTTCCTATAGATATCCGGGTTGCACATGGCGACAGTATTCAGATGTACCCCAGTTTCATACTCCCTTGAGTATATAGTTACATTAATTCTCAGAGATGACTCACAGTCTTTGAGTCCCTACAGATGTTGGACACCTTCAGTTTCAGCAGTTCATCAGTTATTCCAGTGTATCAGTTATTGAGATCAGTCATGATATGATCATGAGTACATCCCAAAATGATGTCCCCTCTGGACCATTATGATGTACCAGCAGATTTTTTATGTATTTTCTCAGGTCCCCCTTCTTGGGACTAATTGTTATGTATATGTCTTGATACGAGCATGGGTATGCCCGCCTCGTCCATTATCAGAGATTATTCCTCATTCATATTGAGGCCATGTAATATTGTTTATTTTTGCAGCTTCCAAGGGTCGTGGATCCAGTCTCCAATCGGTCTCTTCTCCTCCCCAAACCCCAGAAAAAAGACAAAAGAACTATGATGTCTATCGGCCATACGATGAGCTCCTACCCTCACACATTAGGGGGTAATTTGTTAACACCCAAAAAGTGCTCACTAGCTCATTTCCCTATTCACATAACCCATTTGTCCACTTTTTTCACCATTTGAGCCTCTGAAGCCAACAAAAGGTCACCAAAAGGCCTTAATACACCCCTTTTTCCACTCAAAATGAGTATTTTTCCTAAAAAAACATAAAAAAAACCCTTAAAAATGGTCCAAAATTCCCAAAAATATTAAAAAGGGAATAAAAATAATAAAAATATTCAAAAAAGGAAAAAGGAGGGAAAAGGTACCTAAACCATGTTGGTCAATACCATTGGTTTCCACAAAACCACAATGGTATTCCCCACCATCAAAACCTATAAAAAGGTGGTAGGGACTCCTCATTTCACATCCATCCATCTTCCTATCCTCACGCTGCCAAAATCTCCCTTGAGCTTTTGGCCATTGTAGCAACCTTGGAGAAAGGACCCTTTGGAGTTTGGAGCTGCTCACCCTTGGAGCTTCTCAACTATCTTCATCACTTGGAGGTATTATTATTGCAAGCACTTGCTTTCCCCCATTATCAATACAAATTTATTTTCTCTATTTCTTGTTCTTGTTTTTTAATTCAAAAGTTTATTATGATATGCACATGCTAGTTTAGTTTAGATTTAGATTTAGTTTATTGTTTTTGCTTAATATTGAAACTGCTGCTACTAGTTAGCAGGTGCCCATAGCACTAAGCTTGGTTGCAAAATCAAGCCAACACATATCTCCTTAACGGTTTACCCAAATTTCAAGTTTGGGAAAAAAATTTCATGTCGTGGGCGCCTCAGAAGTATGCAGTGTGGGTATGGGTTAGGTGCGGAATTAAAATCCACATCCAACGAATGCCCAAACTTGAAATTTGGGTAAACCATTAATCATTTTTTTCATGTCGTGGGCGCCTCAGAAGTATGCAATGTGGGTAATGTTGAAATATTGTAACTTCAAAGAATATTATATTTGTATATTATTTATTCCGGAGATGTTCCATACCTCTGATGTGATTATACTATAAATCCAGAGATTTTTATTCCTCCGAGTTGGGTGTGGTAACTAGGGTTATTAGACCCACCATGTGGGGGTCGGCCCAGTCAGTTATAATGGGGTATTTAACCTAATGGTTAAATACGAGCCTACATGTACTTGTGTAAAATACATATCAGAGTAGTGTATAAATAGAGGAGGTGTGTTCCTCATTTGATACACTCACTCACTTGAGGATAGCGCACTTGTGGAGGAGAGGTCTGCTATTGTGGAGAAGGAGATCATGTCTCAGGGTTTTATCTTTGTATATTGCTGGTCATCTATATTGAGGAAGCTTTGCTGGGTTTTCTACCCCATGAGGGTTTCCCAGGATAAATCTCTGTCTCTTGTGTTTATGCTGTGCTTGTTGTTTCTTCAGTGATCCTGTATATGCTATTATTGTGAAATGGAATGTAATGCTGTTATTTTATGTCTTAGCATATTGAATTTTAACATGGTATCAGAGCTAACCTGAAGGAAGACAAGGTATGGCACTAAAAACACTTGCTTTACTTACGACAATTTGAAGGTTAGGGTTTTACATAGCAAAAACCAGTCATCGTAGCACTTTCGCTATAAATCCGTTTTGAAGAAGTTTTCGGATCTGAAATTGTTACAGGACGAAGCTAAAACCTCCAGGTACCTTGTGTCCAAAGGACAACCTCTAATTCTTTGTACTTTGTGATTTATGATCTGTACAATATAGGGTTTCTGCCTCTTCCAGATCTGAGTCAAAATTAGGTGACCTTGGAAAAAATGTCATAACTTGGGATAGGAAGCTCCAAATGAAATTTCGTGAAAAGTGACAGGTAGTACACAGACTGTACTATCTCAGAAAACTTTTTCAGAGGCCGAAGTTGAACCAGTGACACGTGGCATGCCGTACAAGTTTGCTCTCCTGTATTATCCCATAAACAGGTCACGTTGCGACACTTGGCATAACTCTCTCTCAGAGAATCCAATTGAGGTCATACCTATCAGGATAGAAAGATAACAAGCCGATCTATCTCAAAAAACTTTTTCAGAGGCCGAAGGTCAAAAAGTGACACGTGGCACGCCGTACAAGTTCGCTCTCCTGTATTTTCCCAAAACAGGTCACGTTGCGACATTTGTCATAACTCTCTCTCAGAGAATCCAATTGAGGTCAGACCTGTCAGGATGGAAATATAACAGACCTAGATATCTCAAAAAACTTTTTCAGACCCTGTGGATCAAAAATTTCGGAGTTACACCAGAAACAATCAGGTACATATTTCTGTCAAAACAGAATTATTTTTTGGTACCTTCATTCATGGCTTCCGGAATTTAGGGCTTTGAAGAAAGTTGGAATTTTTGTAATCGGAGACCACGGCTGGATGCTACTCATCAAAATAGAAATTTAGAGACCAAGATCAGAATTTTTGGTTGGGCAGAAGGCCGGGCTTGATTAGACACTAGTTCGGGACTTTGATCAGAAAAGTGGAAAATTAGGGCTTCTGTAAAAATGGGAATTTTTTAAATCTGTGACCATGGCTGGAAGCTCCTAAAAAAAATAGAAGCTTAGAGCTTTGGATCAAACATTTTGATTGGGAAGAAGAGTGGGATTCATCAAACCCCAGTTCATGGTCACGTCCAGTGAATCCAGAAGTTTCAAAGGCAAAATTGAGGAGTGAAACTTTGCAGTTTTCAAATTCTGAATATATCAGTTTGATCAGCTCATCAAGGCGCATATTTCTATCCTTTCGGAAGTTTGAAATTGAAAGTTTGAATTTTTGGGGTTTCTCTGACAAACCCATATCCAGCTCCAGGTCCAGTTCTTGCAAATCAAGTGGATAGGGTTAATCCTAGAAGAAGATGGATTGGTCACCTGCATAAGTGAAGGAGTTCCTGTTTCAGAGGGAGATGAGGCTAAGGCTTTACATAAGGAGATTACAAGCAATCTCGACAGGTATGACTCATCGAGGTATGTTTTGAGATTTGTTCATGATTAAGTTTATGGTATGTTTGTCTTCATGTTATTACGGTTAGTACAATCTTGATTTTAGATTTGTTGTATCACCTTAACAAAATTATGAATGCATGATAGAAGATATTCATTGGTTAGGGTGTTGACACTTATGATTGTACTAATGCATTATGATGTTGTGTGAGATTGATGTTGTCTGCTAACAAGATACAGGTACATCACAAAAGACAAATCAGGCTCCATGACCATGAAAACATGAAGACAAAGACTCATCCATAATCTTTGTTCTACTTACGAGGTATGTATGACTTTGTTATATTATGCTTAACCTATGAGACATGCAGGTTCTAGCTCAGGATCTCTAAATCATTGAAGAGATTGTTTAGGTATGTTGTACATAACTAAATAGGTATACTAATCCAGGTATGTTTCCCATGAATCTTACCTTGTGTTAGGATCCCTTATATAAGTATACTTGGTATGATTGGCTATGCTTATTCATAAAATTAGTAATCAAGGGATTATGCATATTATGTCTTTTATCTTGATTGATGATATGCATGAGTAAAAGAATACTTCCCTGAAATCTTGAATACTAATTAATCATGACTATACATTTTCAAGAATTTAGAACTATAATGTTTTGATAACATTTAGAACATACTAATGGGTGTATGTTTGTGTATGAGATCATGAGGATGACACTTGAACATGCACAGTGGTACAGAATGAATAGAAGTTCAAAAGACATACAGAAGATCAAGGAGGAGGAAACCACACAAACATAAAAGATAAGTATTTGAGTTGTTATTTGAAATAGTAAATGATATTGCCTGTAATAGATTGTATGCATATTTGTATTCCTATAATATATCATGCTGAGTGTAAATATTCATAGAACATTGAACAGTATACTACTAATATGCATATGATTGGTAAGTTGGAAAAACATTCCATTGTTGCTTGTCTAGAATGAAACCTCTTTGCTGACATGCTGAGAGTTGTGCACACTCTCGATAGTATGTTCTGGTAGAGATGGAAGGCATCTAGATAGCCACTGTATGCATACAGGATATGGGAAAGTGTTGTGCCAAAGTATTGGTCAAAATAGTTGCATCACTATGTAAATGATATCTGTATGCATAATAGGTTATCATGTCAATATGATTTGATGATTATGAAGTATTACTAATCATGTACTTAATTTTGATTTGTAGGAAAGGTCATGAAGAATGATGGACACCGTACAAGTGGTGGATGTTCAAACAAGAAGATTTACAAATCAAACAAAATATAGAAGGCTCATGACTAGAAGATTCTCTTAGAAAGGGGAAGAGAATCATGACAAGATGTTTGCTCCAAGTATGGTGTAATTAAAGAAGAAGTGTGAATCAGGTTCTGTATAGGTACCTAGGATCGATAATAAATTGATAAGCTTAATGATCACCATGGGTGATGTGGATCTCAACCTTTGCTACAAGGTTGAATATGATTTCTATACACATATGACATGGATGCAAGAAGGAACTCACCACAGAGTTCGAATGATATTGAGGTTCATATCAGTAGACCCATCTAATGAGAGATGGCACAGATAGATATGCAGAAGATCATTCAATGCAGAAATGAAAATGAAAGATCTCAAATTGATGCTTTACTTCCTAGGTCTAGAAGTATGGCAAGGCTCAGAAGGAATATTTCTCAACCAGGGAAAGTATGATGAGAAATATGACTTGAGGTGTTGGAATGGCCACTCTTATGGATTCCAACTTGAAGCTGTTAGGGGATAACTCATCAGAGTTAGTGGATATAACTCTGTACAGTCAAATTATTGGGTCATTGATGTACCTAACATATACTAGATTAGATATATGCTTTGTTGTGAACACCTTGAGTCAGTATCTAGTGGAAACTAGATGTGTTCACCTGATAGTTACAAAGCATGTGATGAGGCACATAAAGGACACGATAGAATTTGATCTATGCTATCTTGAATATCATGACTTCAGATGGTTATTCAGATTCTGATTGGGCAGGAAGTGTATCAGAAAGGAAGAACACATCGAGAGGATGTTATTGTCTGGGATTAGCCATGATCTCGTGGTTTAGCTGGAAGCAGTCTAGTGTGGCTCTCAACACAAGCAGAATATATGGCTGCTTGCTCTACTAGTTGTGAAGAAGTTTGGCTTCAGGATTGCTTGACTTAGAGATAGAACCAACTGTGATCCTATGTGACAAATAGAGTTGTATCAAGATGACAAAGAATCTAGTGTTCCATGATAAGTCAAAGAACATAGGGATCTAATAAGATATGATGCAGAAGGAACTAAAGTTTGAATTTGTAACAGGTTACCGATGTACTAACCAAATCTCTACCTCAAGTGAAGAAGTTACCAACATACTAACCAAAACTCTGTCTCGAGTGAAATTTGAATACTTCCGAGACAAGCTTGGTATAGCTCAAAAGGACCCTCCTCGAAAGGGGGAGTAGTATGGTCACTGATGATGAGATTGTCTCATAGAAAAACAAGGTCGATGATGAGGTAACCTGTTCTCTACACCTAGATACTTAGAAATATTTAGATTTAGGACTCTTATGCTTAGAATACTTTGTTTTACATACTTGTGATGTATACATGTTTTGATGATTAGATGTATTAGTGAGAATACATGCTCTTGGATATTTGTACCTGTATAGTTGAGAATACAGATGGGGATTGGATCATCCCTGGACTTTCAGTCCTAAAGAGAGCCGTAGACGTGAGGTCTCCGAGAATGAAGTCCCTAGTGGACAGTTGAGGGGATTGGATCATCCCTGGACTTTCAATCCTAAAGAGAGCCGTAGACGTGAGGTCTCCGAGAATGAAGTCCTTAGTGGACAGTTGAGGGGATTGGATCATCCCTGGACTTTCAGTCCTAAAGAGAGCCGTAGACGTGAGGTCTCCGAGAATGAAGTCCTTAGTGGACAGTTGAGGAGATTGGATCATCCCTGGACTTTCAGTCCTAAAGAGAGCCGTAGATGTGAGGTCTCCGAGAATGAAGTCATTAGTGGACAGTTGAGGGGATTGGATCATCCCTGGACTTTCAGTCCTAAAGAGAGCCGTAAACGTGAGGTCTCCGAGAATGAAGTCCTTAGTGGACAGTTGAGGGGATTGGATCATCCCTGGACTTTCAGTCCTAAAGAGAGCCATAGACGTGAGGTCTCCGAGAATGAAGTCCCTAGTGGACAGTTGAGGGGATTGGATCATCCCTGGACTTTCAGTCCTAAAGAGATCCGTAGACGTGAGGTCTCCGAGAAGTGGGGATTGTATCATCCCCGGACTTAGGTCCCTGAATTGATCCGTAGACGTGAGGTCTTCGAGAAGTGGGGATTGTATCATCCCCGGACTTAGGTCCCTGAATTGATCTGTAGACGTGAGGTCTCCGAGAAGTGGGGATTGTATCATCCCCGGACTTAGGTCCCTGAATTGATCCGTAGACGTGAGGTCTCCGAGAAGTGGGGATTGTATCATCCCCGGACTTAGGTCCCTGAATTGATCCGTAGACGTGAGGTCTCCGAGAAGTGGGGATTGTATCATCTCCGGACTTAGGTCCCTGAATTGATCCGTAGACGTGAGGTCTCCGAGAAGTGGGGATTGTATCATCCCCGGACTGCGGTCCCTGAATTGATCCGTAGACGTGAGGTCTCCGAGAAGTGGGGATTGTATCATCCCCGGACTTAGGTCCCTGAATTGATCCGTAGACGTATGGTCTCCGAGAAGTGGGGATTGTATCATCCCCGGACTTCGGTCCCTGAATTGATCCGTAGACGTATGGTCTCCGAGAAAGTGATTTTTGATGTGGTTACTTGTATCGGTAGGATACTTGTATTGATGATGTGGTTACTTGTATCGGTAGGATACTTGTATTGATGATGTGGTTACTTGTATCGGTAGGATACTAGTATTGATGACGTGGTTACTTGTATCGGTAGGATACTTGTATTGATGACGTGGTCACTTGTATCGGTAGGATACTTGTATTGATGATGTGGTTACTTGTATCGGTAGGATACTAGTATTGATGACGTGGTTACTTGTATCGGTAGGATACTTGTATTGATGATGTGGTTACTTGTATCGGTAGGATACTTGTATTGATGATGTGGTTACTTGTATTGGTAGGATACTTGTATTGATGATGTGTTTACTTGTATCGGTAGGATACTAGTATTGATGACGTGGTTACTTGTATCGGTATGGATACTTGTATTGATGATGTGGTTACTTGTATCGGTAGGATACATGTATTGATGACATGATTACTTGTATCAGTATGGATACTTGTATTGATGATATGTATACTTGTATTGGCATGAATACTTGTACTAATGATGTGGATACTTGTATTGTTATGGATACCTGTGTTGATGACGATGTTGACGATCGTGTGATGACGATACTGATGATCGTGTGATGACGATGCTGATGATCGTGTGATGACGATGCTGATGATCGTGAGATGACGATGCTGATGATTGTGTGATGACGATGCTGATGATCGTGTGATGACGATGCTGATGATCGTGAGATGATGATGCTGATAATCGTGTGATGACGATGCTGATGATTGTGTGATGACGATGCTGATGATCGTGTGATGACGATGCTAATGATCGTGAGATGACGATACTGATGATCGTGAGGATCCAGATGTTGATGTTGTTGTAGTTGTTCGAGTGCTACAGAAGATAAAGACTCAGTACTGAAGATGTTGATGTTCCAGTATTGAAGATGTTCCAGTAACTGCTTGAGTTACTGATGATGTTGAGAAAGCTTCCAATGATTTATAGATGTATCATGTATGATGTTGATGACTCCTTTCTCGTGCAGATACTGTTATAATATCCTTCTCGTTAAGGGGGAGTGTTGAAATATTGTAACTTCAAAGAATATTATATTTGTATATTATTTATTCCGGAGATGTTCCATACCTCCGATGTGATTATACTATAAATCCGGAGATGTTTATTCCTCCGAGTTGGGTGTGGTAACTAGGGTTATTAGACCCACCATGTGGGGGTCGGCCCAGTCAGTTATAATGGGGTATTTAACCTAATGGTTAAATACGAGCCTACATGTACTTGTGTAAAATACATATCAGAGTAGTGTATAAATAGAGGAGGTGTGTTCCTCATTTGATACACTCACTCACTTGAGGATAGCGCACTTGTGGAGGAGAGGTCTGCTATTGTGGAGAAGGAGATCATGTCTCAGGGTTTTATCTTTGTATATTGCTGGTCATCTATATTGAGGAAGCTTTGCTGGGTTTTCTACCCCATGAGGGTTTCCCAGGATAAATCTCTGTCTCTTGTGTTTATGCTGTGCTTGTTGTTTCTTCAGTGATCCTGTATATGCTATTATTGTGAAATGGAATGTAATGCTGCTATTTTATGTCTTAGCATATTGAATTTTAACAGGTAAGGGTTGGATGCAGAATTAAAATCCGCATCCAACGAATGCCCAAACTTGAAATTTGGGTAAACCGTTAAGGAGATATGTCAAAAATACAATAAGAAAAAGTAGTTTTTTGTTTTTCCCTCCAATTTGTTTTACAAATTTTACCATTATGGTTGACATTATCATCCTGAATTCTATTGGTTCTTATAAAGTGAATTTTTATGGTACATTTTTTTATTTTGAGGCCCATTTTTTACCTCAAAACTCCCCTAATGGAGTGTGCATGAACAACCAGCCAAGAAAGCGGCACAGACAATTGGGAGGAACAAGGATGAGGTCTCACATGGGATTTCTAAGAGTGTGGTAGTAGTTAGAAGAACCGTGGTCCCTGCGACCACTAGAACACCAAGGGCGGAGGCACACTGGCCCCAGCAATGGATGGTCAGAAGCGGGAAACAAATGTGCTAGAGTAGTTGGCCTGTTTCCCAAGTTGGTGACGCCAATGAAATTTTCCCTAGATCGCAGCAAGCCTGAAGCGCAAGAGAAGGCGCAGAATGGGTAGATGATCAAGGTTTCCAGAGACTGGAGGATGAGTTCAAGAAGTCCATGACAACGACCAAGAGACTGGAGGATGAGTTCGAGAAGTACATGATAGCGAGCTCCATATGTCAAGAACAAATCCAGAAGTTTACCACAGCAATGGATGACAACAGTACCAGAGGTGTCCAGTTGAGGTGGCTCAAGGGCGAGCCACAAGTTTGTGTTGGGGGGTTGTTGGCACGAGATTAGTCCGCATGAAGTGTGGAAGCCAACAGCTGCGAAGAGGACCATCCACGGAAGGAAGGGTCATTCGCGGAGAACGAGGAAGCGCAAGATTAGTTTATTTTGTTAGAAATGGATCATTTGGACCATTTTGTAACCATTTAGTTGATATAAATAGGAGTATGAATGTAAGCCTACGGGCATCGATGTAAGACCGGATTGTAGAATCATTATCATTGTGATTATGCGGTTCGATTGTGCTTTGCTCTATTTTTGTAGTTTTGTATGGATCCGCTATAATATGTTATGAACTATTTCTGCGAAGGTTATACCGCAGGTTTTGATGAATGCATGAAGATGTTCGGTTATGGTTATATCTTTTGTCTATGTTTCTGTTAAATGATAAATACAAGTGTTTGCGATATGTTTAAGGTTTTTTGGTTCATTAATTGATGTTGATGCGAATGATCAGTTTAACCATGTTGATGTGAATGTCCATTGTGTATTGAACCTACGAATGATGAATGTATAAATGTATGCGAATCTAAATCTCTGGTTTCTATTATGGTAGAGTTGAAGTGGTTGCATGTCCTTTCCCCACTACAGAAACTTGGTTCCTGCAACCCCCTTAACCATCTCGGGTGAGACTTCACTCGCTTCGCGGGTGTTGCTAAAAAGGGTAAAACATTTATGGGCCGGTGCTTAAGGGTGTTTGGTTGGGTTTGTTGACGACAGTGCGAAATGAACCCCTATCGATAGCCGTTATGTCAACAATATTTATGTACAATATAATAAACAAAAATAATACTAAAACAATACATAACAAATATAACAAACGTTTTAACAAAACCAATATAATAATTTACAACAGATTCATGTTTCCACAACACGTCATAACTATAAGTCACATGTAAGATAAATAACACTCTCACAAAAGTAATACAGTGATATCTACATGTTAAAACAAAACCAAAGCTTATAAAACAATCAAAATAATTAATACATTGAGTTACAACAGAGATGAAGATGCAATACAATCGGTGGATGAGTATGTAATGAAGGCATGGGATAGTGAGTCTAATTACATAATTTGGAGAGACAAAACATGAAAGAGATCAAGGTGTTGACGAAATGAGAGCAACCTCGTGAATACTTGGGTTCGAAAGCCAAAGAGGAAGGCAAGGTGCAGATTAACTATGCATAGAAGTGGAAATGTTATGAGCATTGAATGATGGGCCGAAGGCAGGGAGAAGAGACTCTTATTGAGCATTGTTTGAATGCTAAACAAATGTAGAGACAAAGGGCAGTGAGACGATAGAAAGTGCAATTGGAAACAATACATGGAGAATCATATCTGAATGTAATTACAAAATATGCGTGGGTGCAGGGAACGAAAATGTCGAAATCATAAACATAACATAATTATTTTATGTGCAAAGAGAAAGCAATGGAGAATGTAGGTACATCCAATTGGAAGATAGATCTCCCAATCTTATAAAATGATTGCATAATTAAAGTACGGAACCAAAAGTGAACACTCGGAGCAAAAATAATGCAAACCAAATAAAATCTATATCTAATGAAAAAATAAAAACAACAAATCAAGTCAAGGGGCCCTTCTAAACCTGGGAAACATTCCGGAAAAGCTAATTCAATCCAATCCAAGAAGATGCTCAGATTTATAAATGATCAGTTCCTCATTAAGATCAAACTCCATATTACAAAGTAAGTATGCAAGGCTGTCTCTTAATACAACCATGATTCTGCCCTATACTACCACCTTTTTATACGGTTTGAGAGCATAACAATATACCATACAAATAGGAGCTGTATGATAATTATGGAATACAATCTACAACTTTATACGTGAAAGATGGAACAGATCGTGAATCACCAACTCGATCATCTCTGGAATTGATGAGTCACTAATACACATATTATGGCCTTATATCCATGACACAAGTGTCTGGATCAGATAAGGAAGACAATATAAAACGAATAATATGTTGAATCCTTGTTGTCCCCTAGAAATATGAGAGCTGTAGAACAACTATCATGTTGGAAAGAAGAAGGACGTGATCTCTGAAGACTATATCAGAGCTGAAATCCTCAAGAATGTTGCTCATCTATCATAGCTGGACTTAATACATATGTCGATGCACATGTTTAACTAAAGTATAGGAATCAATACCATATCCAATACCGAACCATATTTACCCTTACATGTAGTGGTAAATATGTGGACTATAGTGCTGGAACAAGTCTAGGAACTGATGCAGAAAAGGGTGCCTAGTACAGAACTGCTAGTACTGGAATTTTGAAGAATACATTGGTACTGAAATTCTGGTACATGAACATGTTGCTTGGCCACATAAACAAGGTACAAGAAATGTGTTTAGTAGTAGGTATAATGGTTGTGGATCATGTCAAAATTGTAGGAATATGGATTTAAAAATAGCAAATTTATATGACCAAAATATGGTAAAAGTGGAGCCCAACACACCCTCACGCATGATGGTTTGCGTGTCCTCATGCAAACAAAGTACGTGCTCATTATATGCTTATATAGACCTCCATGACATTGTTTCTTTGTGAAGGTGTTGATTCTTGTGGAACAACACTCTTCACAATTAATTTATCATATAGTCATAGACTTGAGAGCAATAAAAATTGAGGACTAGGAAGGGATGATGGGTGGTTTTGCAAAATGATGGAGATAGTTGCTATGAACTGGAGTGCTTTTATATACTTGTAAGACCAATATTTATTTTTGGTTCTTTGCTTCATAATTTTTAGGAAGCAATGACTTCATCCTCTTATTTAGAACACTTAGATGATAATTTTGTGAATACCTGATGATGTATAAGGAGAAGACACTATAGATGATGCTTTGTATTTTATTTATCACAATATTTTTTATTTCTTTCATTTCATGGTCTTATTAGATTATGCATTTCATTATGGATGATGGATTGCAAATGGATGGTTTTAATGGCTGGTAATGATGATCCAATAGTTTATCAAAGATAAAGTGTGGGGAATGTGCAATGGTTACATAAAGTTTCCTTAAATTTTCAATGAGTTAAAGAGTCTTAAATTGTTTTACCTCAAGTTTACCTTTTGGATTCTAATGTATCCAGCAAGCTGAAGTAGAAACTGTGCAGGACATGGTACATGTTGGATGAAGCTAAAAACTGAAAATGAAGCCGAGAAAGGGTATGAGCAGGAGCTGATGAATGTTGATCTGAATGAGGAACTTGACCATGCTGAGGAAAGGAGGAATGAAAAACTAGCTAACTGAATTGAAAATAAAGAAGAAAACTCTGAAGATGCTCCTCCCCCACACCTGAAGGTTTGCGTGTCCTCATGCAAACAAGGTGAGGAAGTGTGGATGCTACTACTGAAATGGATGTTGCTAAATGGAAGCCATTTTTGGAGCAATACACACTGCTACAAGAAAACAACTTTCTGCGAGCTGATTTTGGAACTATGAAACCATACAATCTTCAACCGCTACAAAACCTGAGGTGCAATTATTAGCATGTGAATGAATGTGCCTAAAGTCAAACATGGAAATAAAACATTGGATTTCCTGCAATTAATGTATGATGTTAACCAACATGAAGAAACTCACCTTTAATGATAATGAGTGCTAAAGTACCTTAGTGCATCTTGACAGGTACAAATCAATGTGTTGAAGTCAAGTCACCTGCAAGATTCATCAATCAAGAGGAATTGGTGTATCCCCATGATTAACAACAAGGAGATCTACCATTAATGTATGCAGATCCCAAGGCACTATAAAATCTCTAACCTTGATCCCAAATAATGTGTTTGAGTCGATGGGATGAGAATCATCGAAAGGTGATCCTTAAGGAATCTCGCATCAGCCGACATGAGCATAAAACATGAAATATTTTAAAGAACCATAATACAAGATGAAACAAACATATAGACTTTATTTAGAAATTTTCCCACCAGTTGCTTGGTTTTCAAGCAAAACTCCTGTCCAATTGCGCCAGTTGTCTGATTTTCACAATTGAACTTATTTTTATCTTTACTATTTTATTTATTTACATCATCCTATTCTACTTGAAAAGAGAAAAACCTCCTTCAAGTATAGGAAGACTTCCAGTGAAGCCATGTGTGTAACAGGATTGCAATTGTACTCATGTTCAAGCTTGAAAAATAAACTTTAAGAAATACCAGAACATGAGGAACCAGCTTCCTTAGTTGATATGACAACAAGAATTATTGAAGAATAGAGTGGTGTGTTGGCCTAATGCTTGTCTAGAACTAGAGTTCAATGTAGTCTTTGTATTCTTGGCTTTCTTCTTCATTTGTCATGTCATGAAGTTCTTTGGAATTTTTCCCATCAAACCCGTGAGTGAAGAAAGGACCTAGATTTGGTGACAAAGATGCAAGGAATTCTTCAATATATAGCTCTAGTGTCTTCTCTTCATCTGAGGTGGTCCATGATTCTTTGATCTCCTCTGCAAGTTGGAAAGGATGCTCAAAGAAATCTTCTAGATGTTCCTTTTGAAAAACTTTCCTAGACCTCAAACAAATTTCCTACAGTGGTGTAGGTGAGATAGAATAGGCATGGCAAGTGGGAAATTTAGAATTAGATTTGGATGGGCAGGTAAGTGTAGTAAGTGTGACTGGTTACTTTCTTGTTGAAGAGCTTGTGGAAGGTATGGAGAATATGTTTGTGTTGTAGGAAGAAGGAAGGTATCCATGCCATCATAATATGGTCCATGCCAAATTGGTTTCCAAGGTTGGTAGGGGTTATACTGAGGCTACCATGGCTTCCATAGTGTAGGAGTATCCCATGATTGATTATGAGAATAATAAAATAGAGGGATAAATTTTTGAACCATACATGTAGGAAGAGGTTGAGATCGATTTTTGGGTGCCATACCATAAAGTGAACTTGCGGCTTTTGGTTCTCCCCTATATGCTTCTTTAATCCCAGGTAAGGAAGCCCGAAGCTATCCATGGAGTGGTTCAAGTCACATATGCCACAAATTTCAAGACTATCTAAAGGGCAATCCCTTATAGTATGATTTTTCTAGCACCGAGGAAAAAATATGGATAAAACTCTTTTAGATTCCTCTTGATTTTCCTTAACCTGCAAAACATCCAATTGTGAATTTAAAGAGCTAATAATATTAGTTTTAAAACTGCTAATGGAATTACCAATTTCAGGTCTTGTAACTTGTGTCCCTACAACAAATTGTACAAATTTGATCCTTCTTGAACATCATTTGCATAACTCACAGATCTCTTCATATGCCAGTTGAGAAACATACCCTGTTCCCATTAGGTTTAATATTTCTAAAAATTCATCTTGGATGCCTCCAAGCAATATTGTTCGCGGGATCTCTTTTTCCATCTTCTTTTGTTTTGGTATTTGGAAGCTATACTGGAATAAATCCACATATTCCTCCAAACTTTCCTTCTCCCCTTGTGTCATTCCAAACATCTCTTCTCGGACATTGTAGTAGTCTTGATAACGTTTCAAGAATACCTTCTTCATGTCTTCCCAAGTTTGAATGCTATTCCCACTGAGGCACGTGAACCATTGGAGAGCTACTCCTTTCAAAGTAGTAGGGAACAACATCAACTTGTGAGTATTAGTATAATAATTGTAACTTCTACAAAGCACTTCAATTTCAAATAGAAATATTTATGGATCTTCAATCATCAAGCCGTGAAAATTTGGTAGAACAGATGGGGGGACGAACTCTTCATTTGTGTTACTTCTCCTAGATCTCTAATGAGGAATTTGAAGGTGATAGTTTCTTCCTAGTTAAAATATGCATTTTCTTCACCCTCCATATCTCCTCAAAATAGAAGAGGCTCTTCAAAAGAGGCATAGGTTTCAGCTATTACTAGAATCCGAGAGAGTTCTTGGATTAACATCCACCTTTAACAAGTCCTTGCACATTCTTTGAATTATTATGCTAGCCTAAAAAAAGTGTGTTTCCCTTGCATATGGATTAGTACTTCAATAAAAATGGATTAGTACTCAAAAAGGAGGGTGTTCTTCTAATGCTAGAAAATGAAAATTTCATAAATTAAATTTAATCTACTGCTCAAGCTACATCTGCTACCTATTCATTTAGTAGAAACATGACAAAGATTTGGAATATCTTAACTGATGGTGACACAGAAGGAATACTTACCTTCTTTCACCAACGACAGTAGCACATGTTCTTACCTCTCATTGTATTATTCATTCCTCCTCCCTATCAATATTTAAAGGAAACCTACCTACCTACCTAAGATCTAATCCCTTTAGCACCTCCTCGGCAATGGTGCCAAAAATGTCAGGAAAAATATATGCTTAATAATTTGACATTAAATTATCAATCTAGGAGATCGTAAACTTAGAGGTGCAAGCACAAAAAATGTTGGATCGGGGCCTAATCTAGCCTAATCTAGTGTCAGCAAAAATCAAATCCAAACTCAATGCAAATAAATGAAAACAAACAAAAATGAACTCAATAAACTAACACTTAAGATGATGTTTGTCATTAAACCGCAAGGTCATGTCTCTCGAATTAGACCCCGACCTTCAACATTCTTCCCGTAGTTATTAACTAAGCTATGGAAAAAGTATATCAAAGCAAAGGAATATAAAGGCAATAAAATCAATCACAAATATATTCAAAAAATGTAATTAAAGCAATCTAAACTCAATCTATAGAAAATGTAAAGACTCACACTTAAGAGATCGTCCTTGAAAAGATACACTCAAGAAATAAGAAAGATAAAAACCTAAGCAATAAACTGGAAGTGAAAGAGAAACAATGTATGTCAGAATAAAATTGGTTCTTTTAATGTTATAGATTGTCCAACGATGAAATTATTTCTCAATAATGATTGATCGATTCCATTTGCATGTATATATGACCATACTTAACAAAAGTATTTAACAATGTACATCCATATCCCTACTTACCCATATTATAACAAATAACAAGACAAATAAAATAACAATATAAGTATTAATTAAGACACATAACATATAAAGTGAATAATGATTGACAATATATTTATGTACAATATAATAAAAAAAAAATACTAAAATAATACATAAAAAAATATAACAAGCGTTTTAACAAAAGAAAGGTAATAATTTACAATAGTTTCATGTATCTACAACCTGTCATAACTATAAGTCACATGTAATATAAAAATAACACTTTCACAAAAGTAATACAATGATATATACACGTTAATACAAAACCAAATCTTATATAACAATCAAAATAATTAATACATTGAGTTACAACAAAGATGAGGACGCAATACAATTGGTGGATGAGTGTGTAATGAAGGCATGGGATAGTGAGTAAATTTGGTGGTGATGACAGGACTCACGGAAATGGAAATTTTGCACCTTGATATCAGTTCAAGGAACAATATTGCACAATTACATTCTGAATGAGGTGATTCGAATGTTTCTAAAAATCAAGCAGAAAAGTGCATATAACCTTGATTTGAGAAGAACTGTCAATTTGGGTATTCTCCATAATGCTTGAAACCTATTTTTGGGTATCTCTAAGAATGTAATGAGGCTAAAATACAGAAGAATCAAATAGAAGGTTCTTATTTTGAAACAAGTTTCCAGTTGTTTCAAATAGTAGGTAAAGCAACGCTTCTAGGCTTGATTGGACAAGAAATTCTCAATGTGGGTGACCTTCAAAGTAACCAAAATTTTGGAAAAATATTTATATGAGGGTGCAAGAGTACCAGATATGAAAGTAACTCAAAATGAGTAAATTTTATGATACCAATATCATGTTAAAGGTGCTATCGCAATAGAGCGGATGCACATTTGGGATCATGATCATGGTAAAATTGCTTGTTAGCTAGCAATGTGAAGATTTTAAGCAAGCCTAGTTGGATGCGTGGTGACAAGGTAATTCCACTAATGAGTAGGGATACTCACTTGAGAGTATTATGGTAATTCATGTTAACATCTGGAAAAACATTTTGAATGGATAAGAATACTCTTGCAGATTGTATTTTATAAGCTTTTATGATGAGAGATGGGAGCTAGTGGGAATTGATGGATCCTTACCCATAATGTATACAATGCATTCTTTGTGTTCATAGTGTGCAATTTGAATTGCAAAGAAGAGCCATGTGATATATTGATATATGGATTTTGTATTCCATAAGTGAATGATCAGCAAGGTATGGAATGGGCCATTAGGTGAAGGACATGCAACTGGTAAGGGTGATGGGTGAGTCATTCTTCCAAGGAAGTGAATGCATGTTAAAGAGAGGTTGCAAATTATTGCAGGATATGAATCAACAACTTATGAGTCAGCCATGAGAATAGGTAAGTAAATTCCATTTACCTAGAAGTTGTCATTCACGGGAATAAGACATCCCATTATGTGGACTTGTCATGTGGCTCATGATAGTGACATAGTGACCATGCAAAGGCTGCTAATTAGGGAATGAGGCATTCCCATGTGTGGATCAATTGTGTGGATTCAGAATTGTGGAAAATATTTCCATGAGAAAGGAAAGCAAGTATTATCATTGAATGAGGCACAAGGGTATATAATGGACCTTGAAGAGACTCCATATGAAGTTGGAATTGAATAAATTGTAACGCTAATAATTGCAAGGAATTCTAAGAAAAGTCAAGTTGGACTTGGCTAGAATCATTCCAAGCAATTGAAGCAACAAGGCAATGTAAATAGAATGATATGAAATCCATTGTAATGACCAACGAAATCTACATAGGGATGATAAGATGGTTGCAGCAGAAACTGGAGAATGATCTCCATAACGTAGTGTTGTTAAAGAGGAAAATTTCTCACCTTAAACTATTTTTTATTTATAGCATAAGAATTGCATGCTTGGAAGGTAGAAAGTACCGAGGTTATACATGTGTATATGTGTTTAATTTATACTTGGTGATAAAATCATAGCTAATGATTCCTTGTGTGCTCAGTAGAGAGGCCATGAAATTGGATCAGCTATGATGTGGAAGAGGAATTCAATTCCATAATATGTTGAGGGATTGGAAAGGGGGAATTCATTAACTCCTCTCTTGATATTGTATTTATATTTTTTGAGTTTTATGTACAAAAATTATGGAATGGGAATGTTAGAATTGCAAGAAATTAGATAGATGAAATGAATATGCACTAGTGGGCACATTAATAGATATTGCATAGTGCATGTGAAGATGTTTGTGCATGCATATGATATTATATATTGGTAAAAGTCGATGAGGTTTTACATATGCAATGAGCCACCAATGATAATTATTGTGATTGATAATAATTGTTGTTGTTGGTAATGGTTGTAGGACCAAATACAATAGAAGCATGGTTGAAGATTTTGATGATACTATCGCATGTGACCAATGGCCTTATGAATAAAGGTTGGGACAACAACTCTATGATCAAGAGGTTGGTGGAAGGATTTTGTAATCCTTTGTAAGATACCAACTGATAAACTAACATCAGCGATGTTGTTGGAAGCCATGCAGGTAATGTTTTATTTATGTGGAACGCATAAGTGTTGAAAGGGGATTGGGTAAGAATCCCTTTAGCCATATTTTAAATCATCATAACTTGGTTTGCATGAGATATTGGATGCATTTATGCGATGTTATTCCACCAAGTATGGTGAGGTATCAGGTAGTAAGGGAAAGGAGCCTTATACCATTTAACTATTTAGACTTTTTTTAATGACTCTTTTTTAATTTTTTATTAAAAGGACCAATTTTTTACTTTTTCCCCAAATTCGACCTTTGACTAGTTTTGATGCCTAGGTCTCCAATTTGCCCCAAATGCTCCCAAATATTCTAAGAAGTTATATGTATGATGTTAGAACATAAATATGTGTTTCATGGATTCTTTTGGACCTTTAAAATACTTCTTCAAATCCTCTTTCAATTCTGGCCAATGTAGTGAACTTTACTAGTAATTTCCCTTTGACTAGTATTGGTCTCTAGATCTCCAATTGGCTCCAAATGCCTCTAAATATTCAATGAAGGTGTATGAATGATATTTGTACTTGATTATAATGTTCATGGATTATTTATGACCATAAAAATAATTCTGCAAACATTTTTAAGATTCTGTAAAAAGTATGGAATTTAACTAGCAATTTGGGGTTCAAATCCCCCAGGGTAAGTACTGAAAATGACTCTCCAAATTCCTCCAAACTCACTCGAAATTATGAATAGAGGTAGGGTATTTCTGAGGGATATTATTTAGGTCTCATGTGCACCATTAATAAATTATTAATTCTATTCTAACCTTCTCCCAAATAGCAGCAAAAATCACTAGTTCGACCTTGGGGGAAATAGCATGAAATCTTCTTCAAATAAAATTAAACTGAGCAAGATGGCTCCAAATGCTTAAGTGTTGAACATGAAACTTGTAATACTCATCAATGGAATTCCATACATCATAAATATATAAGATAAATATTCTTCCATTCGAAATCATCATCAATGCATTGGCATACATCAATCTAGTGGGGGAATGGTCACTATTTTCTCATTAATAATCCATTTTACATATAACCACTTGGTATTTCGACCTGAAACTTTATGGATATGAAGAAAAGATTATATTAATCATATTAAAACATAAATAGATCATGAGAATCTCTCCCAAAAAGTACAATAGCTCACCAAAAACGCCCTCCCTAAAGGAGCAAGAATATGCCTTCAAAACTGGAAATGGTTGAGAGAATGTGATGCATTAGAAGAAACCATGATCTTCCCTGTAGCTTACACCTGCAACAAATGAATCCATTAAAGTTCCAAATGAAAGTTTTGAATGGCCTTTCCAATTACCAACTTGGATGGGAATCTTTCACCCTCGAAATTGGCTAAGGTAAGAAACTAGTCATCCACTAGATCTCTCTCTTCAGAAATGCAATTGAAAATTTCTAAAATGATCAAAAGCTGATTTCATTCTTTGTTATTTAAATTTATAAACTTCTAATGTCCTCCATGGGTCGAATTCCTTCCAAGAGACTCATGCCAACTCAAGTTGGGAAGAGATTCCAAAGAACACCACTTGTACAACAATTCCTAGTCTCCCACTTCCACCAAATCACATGTGGAAGCATCTTAGCTGCCCTAACTCCCTTGAGCACCCTCTTGGAGGCTATTTTTAGCCCTGACATGTCATATATGTCATATGTCAGCATTCAGGTCTGATTTGTGTCATAGGTGTCATAGCATCTTCATCATTGTTGTCATAGAGCTAGGGAATCTATCACAAGTGTCTGACTAGCTCCAAATTGCCTCTTCCTCTTCCATGGGAGTTACTCTTCCTCTAAATTTCAACCTTGGATGATTCATGCAATGAATAATATATTTTGAACTCCCCCAAGTATGTTACCATTCGCCTTGAATTCGAATTGGTGAGAGAATGATGCCAAGTGTAGTGGGGAAATCTAGCCATATGTGGGTCCCCCTTCCTCCATGTGCCTTCATGATCAAATGCCACTTGATTTTCACTTGTATATATTTATTTAGCTCATGTATTAAATATTTATGCCATTGTAATGTTCAAACATCATTTATTATTCCCCTTATTCCAAATCCCAAAGCTTCCACCCCAAACCTAGGAAACTAGTAATTTTCCTCCTTGGAAATTATTTGACCCTTAGCATCAATTTGACAAACTCTAATGAATATGTCCAATATGCTTAGGCCATTGTGACCCAATTCCAATTTGGGACATGACAAATCCTCACTTCCCAATATTGCTTGTCCTCAAGCAATTTCAAACATGGGTGTTGAAGAACCTGCTTTCTATATAATTATTTGAAGTTGCCATTGAATTGCCCAACCTTGAGTCTTTGAGATTCCATGAAGATTTTAGAGAGGAACCACCATGCTTGCTGCTGCACTAATCTGATAAAAATCACTTTATTAAGTGGGAAATCCATCTCCCCTACTGCTTGTTTCCCCAAAAAATTTGAAACCAACGAGACAAAAATTATTCCAGGGTCCCATTGCTTGTACTACACCCCAACAATTAGGAGTGCTCTCCAACCCATACCATCAGATAAGAGGATTCTTGGATCCCATTTTCTTTTATGAATTTTTCCAAACATCATGAGTACAAAATATATATCATCAAAGTACATAACAACATAATTAAAATGTACATCAAGGAGGTGCTTCATCAAAGAATCATGAAAACGCTTATACCTCCAAGCAAGTAGACCACCATTTTCCAAGTGCATACAAGCTTCAAGTGACCAATCAAATATGCCCCAATAACATAGGTGAGGATCCCATGTCCTATAATGCTGCTCCAAAAGGATGTGATATGCATCAAAATATTCAGCCATGTATTCTTTCATCCAAGAAGTGAATGACGAATCTCCACTAAAATCTGAACCAAATAATGAGCAGAAAAAACAAGAAGACTTCAAATGACTCAAAGAAGTCTCACCCATACATCCCTAAATGTGAGAATCATAAAGATATAACAAAGTATGTGGATGCCAACAAAAAATTTCTCCAATCATAAATCTATTCACCCAAGTGTTGAATGAAGTTCCTCCAACATCAAATGAATCAAGTGTTGAGCAAGAAAAAACATGAGTCTTCAAGTGACTCAAATGCATATCATAGGTGCATCCGGGTAAATGTGCATCATAATATAGTAACAAAGGATGCTGCTGCAAATCTGAATAAGAATGTGCTCCAACCATGTCATCATAAAAATTAAATCTTGGAGTTCCATACTCCTCATGTGGCACCATCAAAAAGAACCCTTTCACCCATACTTCATTGAGACTAATGTTGCAAAACATATAATTGTAGGATGTAGGAGAATGAACTAACTCACCCAAATGATCAAAAAGTGCATAAATTTCATCATGGGAAGGATCCATATGGGTAGTATCATGCAGCTCCTTCAAAAGTGTGAAACCTTTGTCATAGATTGGTTCCAATGTAGAGGAATCATGCTTTTCTTTAAAAATTGCTTAACCTTCATCAAGAGACAACTCAAGTTCCTCTTCCACCACATCAAGTGTTTGGATCCCTTCAAGTTCATCTTCAAACACATCAAGAACATTCAAATTTCCACATTTCTCATGATCCACCATGTCATGAAAATCCTCCAAACAATCTACCATTTGACAATCTGAAACATAGGAGGAAAAACAAGTATCTTGCAACTTTTCAAGAAGTTGCTCATTTTGAATTGCGAGCTTATTATTATCCTCATTATTCTTCAAGTATGCATCATGTAACAATTAATTAAGCTCAAACAAATGGTTTCTATCAAAAAGCAAAGACATGAAATTACCTTTGATGTGGCACATTGCTCTTTGAATATTCTCCATGTCTTAAAGGAAGGATGTTTCCTCCAATGAAGTAGCTCTCCAACAAGAATTTGACACCAATGCTTGAGTATCATGGAGAATGCTGAGGGACCCATGGATCTTCTTTTCATTCATCTTTAAGGAACTTTCAAGAAAATGAGGCTCTTGCAAATGAACCTCCTCATCTTCTCCATTTTTGCTTGGACCAACTTCATGAAGCTCAAGTGGTGATGGGGAAGTTGATCTTGGTTCTTCTTCAACTGCTACAAGGTCTTCATTATCATGCTTAATGTAACTTGGGCTTGCAGCAACACTTTCAAAAGTGATCTCTATGTCACCAACATAGAGGTGTGAGCACCCATCAGTAGGTACTCCTTCATAGTTTAAGCATCCATCAGTAGATGCTCTTTGATTCATGTCTAAGCTAGAAGGTGTCTCGAAATGATCTTCCACATTTTCAATAGAATCTTCTTCATTCTCTTTTGATGTCTCTTCCTTTTGCTCCTTCAATCAAGCTGATGCATTTTGCCCCTTATTTTCCTTAGGATCAATATCTTTGGAATATCTTTTTGAAGAATTCCCAAAAGCTCTCCTCACGTAGGACATCATTTCATGCACACATATATGATACTCTCTCCAAGGTTCTTTACAAGAAAGGCATAAACATTTCTTTACTAACTCCACATCTTCATGTTTGGGCCTATTTGAAAAAATATGTTTAGCATAATACTCAAAATACATGGCATTTTGTGTATTTTTGCTCAAAGCAAGATATTCTTGATATTTTTTATATTGTTGAGGCAAGGTTTTATATGTTGTTCTCCATCTTTGTAACTCATTCATAGAATTATCCTTGGTTGGTGTGACACACTCATATTCATCAGATTTAAAGTCATAAGAATAATATTCATTTCTCCTAATATTGTAAGAAGTGTTGCATGATGGCACCTCTTCCTCATACCATTCACATTCTGCTTCATATTGCTCATAAGCATCTGCATATTCCTCATAAGAATTGTACTCATAGGATTCATCATAATAGTAAGACATGGTTTCCAATTATTATTGAATGTATGTACCTAATCCACAGGTGCAAGGACCATGCTATGATACCACTGTAATGACTCTTTTTTAAATTTTTATTAAAATGACCAATTTTTCACTTTTTCCCCAAATTCGACCTTTGACTAGTTTTGATGCCTAGGTCTCCAATTTGCCCCAAATGCTCCCAAATATTCTAAGAAGGTATATGGATTATGTTATAACATAAATATGTATTTCATGGATGATTTTTGACCTTTAAAATACTTCTTCAAATCCTCTTTCAATTCTGGCCAATGTAGGGAACTTTACTTGTAATTTCCCTTTGACTAGTATTGGTCTCTAAGCCTCCAATTAGCTCCAAATGCCTCTAAATATTCAGTGAAGGTGTATGAATGATATTTTTACTTGATTATGATGTTCATGGATTATTTATGACCATCAAAATACTTCTGCAAACTTGTTTAAGATTCTGGACAAAGTATGCAATTTAACTAGCAATTTGGGGTTCAAATCCCCCCAGTGTAAGTACTGAAAATGACTCTCCAAATTCCTCCAAACTCACTCAAAATTATGAACAGAGGTAGGGGATGTCTACGGTAAATTATTTAGGTCTCATGTGTACCATTAATAAATTATTAATTATGTTCTAACCTTCTCCCAAATAGCAGCAAAAATCACTAGTTCAACCTTGGGGGAAATAGCATGAAATCTTCTCCAAATAAAATAAAAGTGAGCAAGATGACTCCAAATGCTTAAGTGCTGAACATAAAACTTGTAATAATCATAAATGGAAGTCCATACATCATAAATATATCATATAAATATTCTTCCATTCGAAATCATCATCAATACATTGGCATACATCAATCTAGTGGGGGAATGGTCACTGTTTTCTCATTAATAATCCATTTTACATATAACCACTTGGTATTTCGACCTGAAACTTTCTAGAGATGAAGAAAAGAGTATATGGATCATATTACAACATAAATAGATCATGATAAGCTCTCCCAAAGAGTACAATATCTCACCAAAAATGCCCTCCCTCAAGGAGCAAGAATATGCCTTCAAAACTGGAAATGGTTGAGAGAATGTGATGCATTAGAAGAAACCATGATCTTCCCTATAGCTTACACCTACAACAAATGACTCCATTAAAGCTCCAAATGAAAGTTCTGAATGGCCTTTCCAATTACCAACTTGGATGGAAATCTTTCACCCTCGAAATTGGCTAAGGCACGAAACTAGTCATCCACTAGCTCTCCCTCTTCACAAATGCAATTGCAAATTTCTCAAATGATTAAAATCTAGTTTCATTATTTGTTATTTACATTTATAAACTTCTAATGTCCTCCATGGGTCGAATTCCTTCCAAGAGACTCATGCCAACTCAAGTTGGGAAGAGATTCCAAAGAACGCCACTTGTACAACAATTCCTAGTCTCCCACTTCCACCAAATCACATGTGGAAGCATCTTAGCTGCCCTAAATCCCTTGAGCACCCTCTTGGAGGCTATTTTTAGCCATGACATGTCATATATGTCTTATGTCAGCCTTCAGGTCTGATTTGTGTCATAGGCGTCATAGCATCTTCATCATTGTTGTCATAGATCTAGGGAATCTAGCCCAAGTGTCTCACTAGCTCCAAATTGCCTCTTCCTCTTCCATGGGAGTTACTCTTCCTCTACATTTTGACCTTGGATGATTCATGAAATGAATAATACCTTTTGAACTCCCCCAAGTATGTTACCATTCACCTTGAATTTGAATTGGTGAGAGAATGATGCCAAGTGTAGTGGGGAAATCTAGCCATATGTGGGTCCCCCTTCCTCCATGTGTCTTGTGACCCAATTCCAATTTGGGACATGACAGTTTTGAATGTATTCATATGAAAGAATAGCATGCTATGTGTGTATGTTGTTTATGAGTTTAAAATAACCAAAGCAATTGAGAACCTATGGTCATGTTGTGTTAGTGCATGCCATATGAGATAGTCATGGTTAAGGCCATAATGTGGCGGGAATGGTAATGCTATAGTGCTACACAAGTATCCAATGAACTCCCAATTGGTGTTAATCTGGGATGAAACCTCTTTGCCAACAAGAAAGGAGTGAGTGAACTCCTGACGTGTTGTTCGGGTGAAGAAGGAAGGCACCCAGATAGTTAACCAAGTGATTGGGGAGATGGTTGGGTGATGTGTTGAGGCATAAGCTAGACCTTCCAAAACATCATGGTGGAATGCATGACATGACATTATGGTATTCACGAATCAATGCAAGGTTGCATTTAGTGAATGTACATTAAAATATTATGTAAATATTTTGATTGTGCATGCATATGTGTGGGAACATATGTTAAGAGGCATTATGTGAATGCATGGTTGTGATATATATTTCATTGTAATTTTCTAATAGCTGAAATGATAGAATTATTGGAAATTGTGAGATCAGTTCATGAGATGCTATGGATGCAAGGGAAATAATTGCATCAAAAAGGTAGTCATATTTGATGGGATACAAGAATGATTTGTTGGGAGGATAGAGTTGCATGAAAGGATATGATTGTGTAATCATGAGTATTGGAAGTTTTATTTGATTGCATGGACACTGTGACTGTATCTTGCAATTTTATTGTGATAAAAATACATCTAAAGTAAATTTATTTCATTGCATTTGAGATATTAACAACTGATAGTGTTTGAATTATTGTTTGTTATAATTCTTAGATCAATTTAGTGATTGTTGTAAATGTTGCAATAAAAAAAATATATGCATGGGTACTCACAAATTTGTTTGTATGATTGAAAAAAAAAATCCATATCACAGGTAGAATTGTCTTGGGCATGGAAGTGTTTGTAAGTCCATGATAAAGGCTAGAACCTACCATGCACAAAAAACAAACCTTATGAGGATGAAATCATAGATAAATAAATTTAATTTATGTAGGAGACATAATTTTCAATTCATATTTGAATTTAATTATTAATGTTATTGTTTGGTTTGTTGTTTGTGAATTGTGTTAGGAGGACACATTGCGGGAAGACCATGTGCTATGGCCTGTGAGATGGTGAAAATATGCCATTGGGGAAAATATTGTCTATTGAAGTTGTAAACGAAAAATAAATGCCAAGAGTGGCTTGGGTTTTAGAAACCCTATAAAATTTCTTGCATGTGCTTGTCTCTTCGCAATGTCGTTAAACCCAATAAGAGCATGGGTACTCAGGAGGCTTGCATGGGTATTGCTAACCTTTCTATGCTCACACTGAAGAGAACCGAAGGGATGGGTATGACGGAGGGACTGTGTAGCAAAGAAGGGGTATCATCCTTGTGTTATGTGAGTGGGTATTGTGGGGCCATGCTAGCCTACAGTCAAGCAAGTTACCTATGGAGCTCCTAGAGGGAACCACCGGTTTGCATAGGAGAAAGGGCCATGCAATTGTATTCCTTTATATTTACTGATAAAACCAATAGAGGTGTTGTGTTGGAAATGGTGGTTTTATGCTTGATAAACCCAATCATAGATTTTTCCTAGCAAATTCTTGATAAACCCAAACGGCGTATTGGCTTGGCATCGGTTATTTGAATGTTGTGGTGCAGCCAGCATGCTGGCATAACATTTGTATTATATGTATGCACAGGTGATATGAGGCTTACAGAAACTTGGTTACCTTTCGATGCACACCCTGAAGAGCACTGGAAGGGGTGGGTACACTAGAAGGACTATATACCAGAGAAGATGTAACATCCTTGTGTGGGGTGGGATAGGTCTTTTGGGTGCCATAGTTGTCTAAAGTCAATGCGGGATACCTGTGGATCTAAAGGAAGATGTTTGTGAAGATAAGTATTTGGTTTATTTTGCATCTTCTTGTTGATTTAATGTGAATATACATGTGTATATGATTTAACTATGGTTATGAAACTCTTGTTAAGAGATGAATCCTATGAGAATGGATTTGACATGTGAATTGACTCATTGTTTGAGCATAGGTATTGTTGGATGCAAAGTGGCCATGAAGAGAAAGGAATTGCATATGCATCTGAAAACAAGGACGTGGAACCTTACTAAAAATAAAGAGAACACCGAGGATGGTGTTATTCCAAGGGGGAGGCGATTGTAATACCCCTAGTTTTGACTTGGAGTGTGTTTAATCGAAATTATGTAAATGATGTAAATATGCTAGTGTGGATTCCTAGTGTGGAGCTCACGGCCAAGGCCTGACTAGTGAATGGCTAGGCATGTATGATGTACATATTTTTATTTGGACCGTGTGGTTGGCTTGTCATGATAATTTAGAATATATGTAAATATTATGTGCATAAATAATAAAATGTTCCAACAATGGCTTTGTAAAGAGCACCAAAGGGGCTATGATTCCACTAGAGGGGAAGATGAAAGGAGTCTATGGAAGACTAAATCTTTACTTCCAAGTGTCAAACTTAGAACTCACCCACATTATGTCATGTGCTTTGAATAAGCCAATTATCTCCTTTTTTTACTATTCTCCGATCATTGAATGCATGTGTGGGGTTGGTGGAAAAATTCACCTCATGCAGTTATCGAAGCATGGGGATGAATGCACTATTGTGACAGTTCTGTCATGACAGAAGTCAGTCTACAGCTACCAGGAGTCCTTTCTTCTACTGTCAGAAGTTATGTCAGTTCTCACCATTTTCTCATATCCCTTGGAGTGAACCCTCATTCTCTCATCTTGCATGCAGATATACACTAGGCAAAGCTTTCCATTATTGTCCAAGACTTTACCAGGCCGTTTCACCCAAAAATTCGAATTGGGAGACAATGCCATAGATTTGGAAGGGAAAATTGATGGTTGTAGGTGAGCAGAGAGGTTGGGAAAGCTAGGGACCCTTGCCCATTGAGTTATGCTACTCATAGGTGCTTTAGAAGCCATGAATTGAAGCTACAGGTGGTTCTATAGCAACACTTATCATATTGTACTTCTTCTATGCACACACTAGAAGCACTAGGCAAGATGGATCGCCCAAGAGAACTATGGATTGATGAAGTGGATGCCTGAGCCAAGAAGGGTGTTGTGTGGGGTGATTATTGTGGAAGCCAAGGCTGTGAGGGTTGAGTGAGACCCCTATAGAGATCTATATGAGCATTTAGCTAAGCACAGAGAGCAGAATTGGTAGTGGGATGAGAGCTGGAAGCTTGTAGGTGTTTCCTTCATCTCGGTGGCCTCATAGCCCAACTTAGGGGTGCCCTCTCAGCAAAAAGAGTATATGTTGGACAGAGTGCCTATAGTTGGCTGGAAAATCACTCTTACACAGCCAGTTGCTTGGATATGCATTGGATAACGATAGCTATTCTCACGTATTTGGATCTGAAATGTTTTTATTTGATGCATGTGATAATTATGTTGATAAATGCATGTTATGTGTGTGTGGATCAATTTTAATTCTACTATGTATGTTTATTTACATTTATGCACACATTTTATTCATTGATATTTGTATTATGGATTTGGGGTGAAATTTGAGAGAACGAATTTAGTTAACGTCCCCTCTCGATGGTCGGATTAGGTGAAGGGGACGTTACACAACCTTCTCCTAAAACCTCCTCCTCCCTCTCACAACTCAACCAATCATATAGTAAAACAAGAAAAACTACCAAACACACATCCCCAACCAGAAAAAAACCCTAATATACAAACCCCAAATAGATCAAAAATAATCCCCCATCCAAAAAATGCAACCCCCCTTTTATTCAGTTATAATTAATTTTAAAACTTATAGTTGAATTTTGCATGAGTGGCAAGTGGTCACCATGCACTTAATCCTATTTAAGTTGATTAATCATTTTTAGACATAATCCTACAATTAATCTTAAGGCAATCTTTTTTATTTAAATGAGTAATAATATTTTATAAGTTGAACATATTAAGTCATAAGATAATCATACTTATTTTAATCTAAGTAATCTTAGTTAAATTGGGATGTTAAAAATACAATCGAAGAAAATAATAAGGACAATGGAAAGAAGAAAATCAACATAGGATCGACTTCGACTTGCAATAGAGTAACATGTCATGATCATCAAAAGATAACACGACTTGAAATGAAAAATGAAAATTTTCCTGGTGAAAGTTCCAGACGGAGGAAAGATCACTTAGAAGTTGTAAAAGAAATAAAATATGTACTCAAAATAAACAAACAAGTCAAAATGAAGAAAATGAAACAATGGACTTTCCCCCACAATATAACAAAGTCAAAGAAGAAGAAACAAAGTTAGATGAATATAAACACCTGGAATGGATGGATGAGACATAAGGAATAAAGCAATAAATATTTCCAATAATGATTGACCAAAAATGACAAAAATATGTGACTATTGGTTGAAACAACAAACAACAGAAATAGTGGATTTGCTCAAAGAATATCAAGATGTTTTTGCAAGTGATTACAAATATGTTAAAGGAAGTGTCAAAGAAATGGGTGAGCTGAAAACCAAATTGGTACCTATTGCAAAACATGTCAAGAAGAGGCCATACAAGCTATCTCATAAATACAAGGAAATAATACATAATGAAATTGAAAATATGTTAATAGTCGATATTATCTTCCCAATTGATAAATCAAAATGGGATAACCCAGTGGTCATTTAGCCAAAGAAGCACAATCGAAAGAAACTCATAACATGTGTCGACTTCAAGGAGTTGAATAAAATGACAGTTATAGATCCCTTCCCAACACCATTCGCAGATGAAATAATTAATGAAGTTGGAGGAAATGAATAATATTCATTTAAGATGGATTCTCAAGATATAATCAAGTACCAATCAACAAAGAGGATCATGAAAATTTTATGTTCATGATAGATTTTGGGTCATTTGCTTATACGTCCATGTCATTTGGATTGAAGAACACCCCATTAGTATTCTCTAGAACATTTGTAAAAGCATTCCAAGAGTACATATGTAAAGGCATAAAAGTGTATGTAAAGCAGTAGTTGTTGCTAGCTAATTGATCTTAATATAACATATTATTTGTTGATGATTCCACTACTACTTTTTCTTTTGCTTTCATTCTATGTGTGTGTGCTTGTATATTATTGTGGTGTATAATTTATTTGGTTAAACATACTACTAGTAATTATTTTTGTGTAATCCCATAGATTACAACAACATCACATGCTCAGAAGAAAGTTGTAAGCATTTTTATGAAGTTGGATTTACTTACATATGTAAATGGGCATATGGTTGTAACACCTATTTAGGCATGCATATCCTGGTTTATTGGATCACTGGTGTAAAGTCTAGGTGATAATTAAGGGGGAGGCATGTTCTATTCCTAAATATCCAATTATAAACTTTGATGGGGGTAGGTATTTACTCTAAGTCAATTTAAAGGGGTGTATATTGAGTTAATATTGACATGGTAAAATGGTGATTAGATTAACTTGTTTTTGGTCCTTAATGGATAATTTTACCGTTGGTGGTTTAAGAACCTATGGTATTTTTTCATGGTATTAGTATATGATGAAGCCTATTTAAAGGCTTAAATAACTCCATCGTAAAATACCTCATTTGTCCAACTTGGGGCCATATTAACCAAGGTAATGATAGATATCTATTGCATGTCAGTTTCTTAGTAAAGGGCTTCTAGGATCAATATTGGCCATTATTATTGCGTGCTTATTATTTTGTATTTTTATTTCTCCATAATATTTTTTTAATATTTGCAGGCTTTCCAATCCCGTGCCCTTTGTATACTCCCTTCTACTTAATGTTAAACTCTAGAAAACATGTGACTATCTCACTCAAAATAAACAATGCATTATGATGTAGGTGTCTCGTCCTCTTGTACCATAATGCACACAATTAGTTATATGTATTATGAACTAGAGCGTGAACATGTTCATCCTATAACCGGTATAGGTTTTATTCCCTAATCCTGAGATAATCTTGGACTAGACCCCTTCAGTTTGATAAGGGCTCCTTGGTTCTTGAACTCCACTACAAAGCCCTTATTTTCCATAACTGGAACTAAAAGAACATTCTTCTTGAGACTTAGACAAAACAACACATCATCAAAGTCTAAATATTTACTTAACTGGAGTTGGAAATGAATAGTATCAACTCATGGTACTAGATGCTTTGAATCATCACCAAGCTCGACATGAACTCCTGAGACGTGCTCCTTTAGACTTGAAAATAATTGGTATGCTAATGTCATATGCCTAGATGATCCATTATCCACATACCAAGCATTCATCAAAACCATACTAGTAAAAAGGAAAAATACCATCAAGAAACCATTCTCAAACTTGGAGGCAAACTCATTCATTGCACCGAGAGGAACGAGATGCTTACAACCCAGTATGGGGTGGATGTTGTTACGATTGTCAATTTTGTCACGTTTGTCACATTATGTTCCCATGTCGGCTCAAAAATTATCAAAAATAAAAAGTAATTAAAAATTTTCATGTTGGATCATAACTTATCAAAAATAAAAAGTAATTAAAAAATTAAAAGAGACGAATCCAATTTCTTAAGGGGTAAATTTTTCCTTAATGTGTAAAAAATTTAAGATAAAAAAATATTACACCTCAAGAAATTGGATCTCTCTCAATGCTTAATAGATCCGGGTTTAAGATGGATCTATGTGGGTCTAAGTTTCAACTAAGGTTGCTACCTATTCTATTATTGTGTCCCTTTACCCTTCTTCTTCAGACACTATGATGCATAATGGTTATACTTAGAACATATGAAGCACTTGGTTTTACTCAAATCCTTCTTCCCTAACTGTCAAGTCGAATCCTCACTCTTTACCTTAGCCTTATTGTGTCCTTTACCTTTTCCCTTCTTAGTTTGACCAAATAGGGCATGGTCACTGTCACTACCCTTCTTGGTGGCCTTTGATTCCATTCAAGTCTCCTCTTGGATACAATGATCCACAGTCTTTTCTAAAAAAGAAAATTATACCAAGCACAAACACCCTAGACAAATGTTTCCTATTGATATGGGAACCTATTCAATGCCTGATTTACTAGCTCTTTGTTTTCAAATTTCTCACCAAATACTACAAGTTGATCACAAATCTACATGACCTTCATCGGTAAACTAGTAATGCTTGATTTAGTTATCTCTACAAATTATGTAGGAGCATCGGGTCCTAGGAAAAACAGTCGAAGTTGATTGACAGAAAGGAGGCCGACCATAGGAATTGCCAACGACCACTGGTGCGGAAGTTAAGACTGGCAGTCGAAATCTAGGCAGTCCAGCAGAAGCTGTCGATATGAGGTCGACAGGAGTAAATAGGTCGGGAGTCGACAAGTTCAAGGTCGACAGGCGACAAGAAGCAGGTCGAAGATGTCGAAGGCCGACATGTGGTCAAACGACGACACTGACATAAGAGGCGAAAGTCAAGCATGGAGGAAGGGGAGGACTGGTAGTCGTGGAAGCAAACCGAAGCCGACAAGCAAATTCGAAGGTGACGAAGTGCAGTATGGTCGAGGCAGGACATGGGACGACAACTGTCACAGAGTCAAAGAAGCGTGGAATTCAAAGCGGAGTACTTAGCAACCGTTCGGAGTTGTTGAGGAAGTTATGAGCAGTTATGCAGGTGGTTAAGGATCAGGACAAATGTCACCACAGGAAGAGGTTGTGCAGCACAGCCATAGGGCGCTAATAGATGTAGGTCTGCAGGATCTAGAGGATTCGGCGGACAGAGAGGAAGAGTGTCTCAGGGAACGAAGTAAGCCTCGAGAAGAGCAGCAGGAAGGTATAACAGCAGTGCGAAGGCACGGAGGAAGGGATCTGATCCATTGCTCATTCGTTCGGAGAACCAAGAGAGGGAGAAGATCACACATAGCCGAGAACACACTAGAGACAGATTTTCATTCTGTATATTGTAAAAGGCTAAGGCCGACTAGTTCATAGTTTACTTTGTATTTACCATTGTAACCAATTCAGTTTAATATAAGAAGCCTACTTATGGCATTCAGTTCACGAACAACTTTGTGAGCACTTGTGTGTTGTTGTGTGTATTGTTAAGCAAGAAGTCCCTTGCCGAGACCGCCCTTGCGCTAGTTGGTATCATATTCGGAAAGAGCCGGTAATATCAAAGCCCAGAAGTAGAATCCGGTTGAGCTGGTTAGAATCCAGTGTTGAGCAGTTGAATCCGTAGAGTCAGAGGAACCTGCGGAGTGTGACGACAACTCCAGCTGTGGTTGGGTAGAGTTGTGCACAATTGTGAAGTGCGGTTGCGATTAGACGAGTGGAGATTTAGATTTAGTCAAAAGAATGGCTCAAAGAGGCGTTAATGTCTGAGGATTTCAACGAAGAGCACATGGCGCAGCAGTCACAGTTGATCGTAAAATGATCGACGAGTGCATGCAAACAATGCGAAGCTTAGCAAGTGAAGTCACAGCAATCAAAGAGAGCCAAAGACGTGGATGCATTCCTGATGCACTAGACCACAGCGATGAGGAAGTCGAAGAGGTGGAAGCACAGGAAGCTGTCGAGGAAGAACCAGAAGATAAATTCATCAAGCTATTATTAGAGATGAGGGGTAAGACAAAGATGGATGTTCCTACCTACTCACTAAGTCTGGACCCAAAAGACTTGATAGACTGGTTCAGAGAGATGGAGAAATACTTCAACATAGAGAAAATCGAGGATCCTAAATGGGTTAAGACTGCATATCTAAGGTTGAATGGTCATGCCTCATTGTGGTGGGACAATGTAGAGGCTGACAGAGTCGAGAAAGGCAAGGAAAAAATCAAGTCTTGGGACAGGATGGTTTCCAAGCTGAAAAGGAAGTTCTTGTCGGGTGACTATGTGATTTCCTTGTTCCAGAAGTTGAAAAACTTTCGACAGAAAGAGATGACCATGAAAGAGTACACAAAAGAATTCTACAGACTATCCATTCAGTTGAGTCAAACTGACAAAGGCGAAGAAGATGTCGTGAGATATGTAAATGGCTTGAAGTATGCCATACAGGACGAGTTGAGCTTGTCAAGGTTCAAAGCGGTCGGTGAATCCTACCAGTTAGCTCTCAAGGAAGAAGAGAAACTACCGAGAAAATCCGCATCGACCAGAGGGAGGATGACTCGTCGAGGTGCGAAGAGTGTTTCCGCGAAAGGCCAAAGTAGTGGAACCAGGAGAGAAGTCGTCAAAGATAACTGACGCGCAGAAGGGACAGCGACCAAAGAGAAAATGCAGGGAAATCAACAGGATGATCGAGAGAACCACAGTCGGGGTGCGTGTGGTCGAACTGGTCCAACAAAAAATAAAGGAGCTAACAGACAAGTTATGGTTTGCTATAAGTTTCGGGGTGTAGGACACAAAGCTTATGAGTTCCCGGAAAACCTACACGCCACAAATGAGTTGAAACCCAGAGGTCGACGAGATGACTAGGGCGACGAGAAAGCGGATTTGACATCAGACAGTGGTGAGGATGGTCGAACTATGATGGCTAGGAGAACGTTGGTTTAGGAAGATCGATGCGATGAGAAAGAGTTGGCACAGTGAAAGGCTATCTTTTGGACTAGAGTGTTGATCGAAGATAGGTATTGCAAGACCATAGTCGATGGTGGCAGTACAAAGAATCTTGTGTCGATAGAGTTCAACGACAAGTTGGGTTTGAGATGTAGAGAAAACCCAAATCCATACAAGATATCTTGGTTGCAGAAGGGTCACCATGCGAAGGTAACCAGATAGTGCCTGATTAACTTCAAGGTCAGGAAGCTTGAAGACAACGTATTGTGCGACGTAATCCCAATGGACACATGTCATTTGTTGTTAGGGAGGCCATGGAAATATGATTGGAAGATGATCTATGATGTCCGAGCCAACACAGTCATAGTGTGGAAAAATGGCATTGATATACTGTATATGTTATTCTCTCCGTGAAGATCCTAGAGTATTGTGAATTAATGCTCAAAATTTAACATGGTATCAGAGCTAACCTGAGAAGAAGACATTTTGTAGTGACGAAAACTTGAGTTTCTTGTTTGTTGGGTTTCTCTCCACAGTTTTTGGAAAAGCAGTATAGTAGATTGACTCTACTCATCAAGGAGAATCTATCTGTCCAATCAGAATTCAATTCTGAGCATTTTCAGATTTGGCCCTAAAAATTAGGGTTTCCACAAAAATAGTAATTTCTGAAATCTGAAGACATAGATGGAAGCTCCTTGCAAAAATCAAATTTTAGAGCTTTGGATCGAGATTTTTGGCTGGGTAGATCTCCGGGAAACTCAAACCCTAATTCAGGGCTCTCCCCAATGAACCCGGGAGGACAAAAAGGCAAATCTGAAGGGTAAAACTTTGTTGATCTCAAATTATGAATGCACCAGGCTAATCAGCTCATCAAAGCGCATCTTTCTATCCTTTCAGAAAATTGAAATTCACATTTTGAATTTTTAGGGTTTTTTCGACAAACCCTAATCCAGGACCAGATCCAGTTTTCAGCATTTCAAGTGGTAAGACCTAAATCTTTTCTATTTCCATTTGAATTACTCTTTAAGATGTCTCACCACACCAAGCTTGAGGATAAGCTTGAAGGGGCTGATAACTTCCGAGCTTGGAAGTATAGGATTGGGTTAATCCTAGAAGATAATGAGTTGGACTCATATATAAAAGAAGACATCCCTATCCCAGAGGATGAAGAGGCCAAGGTATTGCATAAGAAGAACTTGGTCAAGGCAAAGAGAATCATTGCTGATTCTATCAAAGATCATCTCATACCCCATGTGTCTTCTCTAAAGACACCCAAGGAGATGTTTGACTCTTTGACCAAGCTATTTGAAGGGAAGAACATAAATCGGAAGATGACTCTGCGGAATCAATTGAAAGGGGTCAAGATGTTGAATGGAGAAACCATTCAATCTTACTTCTCCAAAGTCTCTCAGATCAAGGAGCAACTTGAAGCTATGGATGAAGTAGTGGACAATGGTGAAGTTGTTATGACCACTCTGAATGGCCTACCTAGGTCATGGGACTCCTTTATTCAAGGAATCTGTGCAAAAAAGAAATTGATCTCTTTCAGTAAACTATGGGAGGAATGCTCTCAAGAAGAAGCTAGACTTATAGCTCGTGAGGAAAAGATGGGAGGTGAAGATCAAGCTCTTGCAACTCAAACCAAAAGAAGCAAGCCTAAGAATGAGCACTCTCGCTACAAAAGATCCTATCAAAAGAATAAGAAGGATCTAAGATGCTTCACATGCAATGAGAAGGGTCACTTTGCTTCAGATTGTCCCAAGAACAAAAGGGATAATAACAACAACTTCAGCAAGAAGAAGAAGGGCAGCAAAAGAAAGTTCCATGCTCATGCTGCCGAGGATGATGAACCTCCAAAGAAGAAGGCTAGGGCAGAAAGTGATGATGACTCATCAAGTGAAGAAGAGTATGTTCTAATCTCTGCTCTCACAGGTACTATCTCCCATGGTTGTAATGATTGGTTGATTGATAGTGGGGCTTCCAAACACATGACTGGGTTTAAGGAATCTTTTGTGAATCTATCTGAACATGAATCACCCCATAAGGTGAAACTTGGGGATGATTATCAATACCAATTCAAAGGAAGTGGTGAAGCCTCCTACAACCTAGATTCTGGAAAATCTTTGAAGATGAAAGAATTCATTTATGTACCTAGGCTCAAGAAGAACTTACTCTCCATCTCTGCATTGGATGCAAAAGGTATGAGGGTTGCATTTGTGGATGGCCAAGTCCTAATGTGGCCAAAGGAAAAGACCATAGATGATGCAGTAGTGATTGGAGAGCAAGAGGGAGGATTGTATAAATTGAAGGGACAACCTGAACATGCCATGGTGCATGAATCCATGGAGCCAAGTGAACTTTGGCATAGAAGACTTTCTCATATGCACTATAGGGCACTTCCAATTGCAAGCAAGGCTGTAGAAGGTCTTCCTGAAATCAAGACCAAACATGAAGGTGTTTGCAAAGGATGTGCAAAAGGTAAGAACATTAAAAAGGCTTTCCCAAGCAGTGAAAGCAAGGCCAAATATATCCTGGAAATCATTCACTCAGATGTATGTGGTCCTATGTCATCCAGTTCTCTTAGTGGGTATGTTTACTATGTCTCATTTATTGATGACTTCTCCAGGAAAACTTGGGTATACTTCTTGAAGAACAAAGATGAGGTGTTTGATAAGTTCAAGGAATTCAAAACTTTGATGGAGAATCAAACTTACAAGAAGATCAAAACATTCAGATCTGACAATGGTGGAGAATTCACCTCAGGTGACTTCAAGAAGCTTTGTAGTGATTTGGGGATTAAGAGGGAGTTGACTGCTCCTTATAATCCTCAACAAAATGGAGTTGCAGAAAGGAAGAACAGAACTATCATGGAAGCAGCAAGGGCAATGCTGCATGACTAGGATCTACCTATGCATCTATGGGCAGAAGCAGCTAGAACAGCTGTATATGTGCAGAACAGAACACCCCACAAGATATTGGACAACAAGACACCATAAGAGGTATTTTCTGGTAAGAAACCTGAAGTCAGCCATCTCAGAATATTTGGTTGTCCAGTATACACTTATGTCCCAAAGGAAAAGAGGACTAAACTAGATCCTTCAGGAAAGAAGGGTATCTTTGTGGGTTACAGTGAAAGCTCGAAGGCTTACAGAATATACTTTCCAGGGTTTAAGAAGATTGATGTCAGCAGGGATGTAACATTTGATGAAAACTCAGCATTTATCAAATCAAGGAAGGCACCTATCGAAGTTTATGAAGAACCTAAGGAAACTACATTTCAAGACACTACCATGACTGAAGCAGTTCCAGAAGTTGTTCGTGAGTTTGAAGATCCACAAGAACCTGTAGATCCACCCCGTGAGGATAACTCTCACAAGAGGAAACCTGCATGGGCTAGAGAGCTCATTGAAGATGCGGAAAGATTTGGCATTCCAGAAGAAGAACACAGAACAAAGAAGAGAACCAGATCACATACCAGCTATGTTGCTTTACTCTGTGACATTATGAACAAAGAGCCTTCCAGTTATGAAGAAGCAGCGGAAAAGAAAGAATGGAAGGATGCCATGGTTGAGGAATACCAATCAATAATGAAGAATGATGTTTGGGATGTTGTCCCAAGACCTAAAGAGAAGTATGTTGTGACTTCCAAATGGATTTACAAAATCAAGCATGCTGTAGATGGAAGTGTAGAGAAATACAAGGCAAGATTCGTAGCTCGTGGCTTCTCTCAGAAAGAGGGAATAGATTATGAAGAAACTTTTGCACCTGTAGCCAGGTATACTTCCATCAGAACAGTACTTTCCCTAGCTACAGCAATGAAATGGAAAATACACCAGATGGATGTCAAGACTTCCTTCTTGAATGGTATAGTTGAAGAGGAAGTATATGTGGAGCAGCCACTCAGTTTCGAAATACATGACAGGGAGTCGTATGTGTGCAGATTGAAGAAAGCCTTGTATGGCTTGAAGCAAGCTCCCAGAACTTGGTATGGCAGGATGGATAGTTTCCTATCTAGTTTGGTATTTACCAAGAGTAAAGTGTATTCCAACCTTTACTACAAGGTTGAGGAAGAGAATCCTGTGATTCTACTCCTGTATGTGGATGACTTATTTGTAATAGGAGATGACAGATTGATTGCAGATATGAAGAGGAAGCTTGCTGCTGAGTTCAATATGAAATATTTGGGAATGATGCATTATTTCCTAGGTATGGAGGTGTGGCAGAGTGCAGGTGGGATCTTCCTTGGTCAAGGGAAGTACACAGTAGATATCCTGAAGAGATTCGGGATGATGGATTGCAAGGCCATGGCCACACCTATGGCATTGAATCTGAAGCTTCTATGTGATGCTTCATCTGAGCCGGTTGATGTCTCTATGTATTGTCAGATGATTGGGTCCTTGATGTACCTGACGAACACGAGACCAGATATTTGCTTTGCGGTGAACACATTGAGTCAGTTCCTGATAGATCCGAGGAGTGTTCATTTGGTTGCTGTAAAGCATGTTCTGAGGTACCTGAAGGGTACAGTGGATTATGGGCTCAAGTATGAAGCGAATCAAAAGTTTAACCTGCAGGGTTATGTTGATTCAGATTGGGCTGGCAGTGCTACAAATAGGAAGAGCACATCTGGGTGCTGCTTCAGTATGGGATCAGGTGTGATCTCTTGGTTCAGCAGGAATCAGTCCTGTGTAGCACTGAGTACAGCTGAGGCAGAGTATGTTGCAGCCTGTTCAGCTAGTTGTGAGGCAGTATGGCTACGGAAGCTATTGTCTAAGTTATTTGATCTCTCGTTGGATGCTACTGGTATCTTCTGTGATAACCAGAGTTGTGTAAAGCTGTCTGAGAACCCAATGTTTCGTGACAGGTCAAAACACATAGAGATCAAATATCACTATATCAGGGATATGGTGCAGAGAGGAGCTATGAAGCTCCTGTATGTTGTGACGGACGAGCAGATTGCAGATTTGCTGACGAAGCCACTAGCCAGGGTGAAGTTCGAGTACTTCAGAGAGAGGCTTGGTGTTCTTTAGATTAATGACACTTCGAGGAAGAAGTGATGGACACATTTGCTAAAGCCATTCCAAGCATGTTGGAAGGAGGATCCTTCACATGGCTATGGATGTAAGCGCTGGATGATGAGCATCAGGATGATGTTTTGGTTTCTGCTTTGTATGATCAGTTGGATCATTTTTATGTATGTATGTATGCATCATGTTGGATGCTGGATATGATCAGTTGGATCATTTATATGTATGTACGCATCATGTTGGATGCTAGATATGATCAGTTGGATCATTTATATGTATGTACGCATCATGTTGGATGCTGGATATGATCGGTTGGATCATGTGTATGTATTTTTGTATATGCATCATGTTGGATGCTTGGACCATGTATCTATATATGTATCAGGTGGATACATTGTATGATCAGGTGGATCATGTATGGTGATATGTATCATGTATTTGTATTTGTATCAGGTGGATACACTGTATGATCAGGTGGATCATGTATGATGATATGTATCAGGTAGATACTTGGTATGCATCAGGTAGATTCATTGTATGATCAGGATGATCATAGATGATGAGCTTCAGGATGTTGCTCCAGATGAAATGCAGCGGGATGTTGCAGTGATGATGATCAGGATGATCATGTGTACATCAGGATGATGTATGGTGAGTATCAGGTTGATACTCTATGGTCGTGGATCAGGTTGTTCAGATGAGCATATAATTTGGCCCTGGGAGATTTGCAGATAGTCTTTCGAGGTTTTTCCTATGGCATATAATTTGGCCCTGGGATATCTGGCAAATGTTCTTTCGAGGTTTTGCTCTGGGAGGACATATAATTTGGCCCTAAGAGATCTGTAGATAGTCTTTCGAGGTTTTTCCTATGGCATATAATCTGGCCCTGGGATATCTGGTAGATGCTCTTTCGAGGTTTTGTCCTATGGCATATAATATGTCCCTGGGAGATCCGATAGGTTGGGTTGTGTGCCCGTAATAAGTCGTGGGATGCTCTTGCGAGGTTTTGCCATGACCACATATAATCTGTCTCTGGGAGATCCTATAGGTAGAGCTATGTGCTCGTAACAGCCTGGGATGCTCTTGCGAGGTTTTGTGGTGACCACATATAATCTGTCCCTGGGAGATCCTATAGGTAGATCTGTGTGCTCGTAACAGCCTGGGATGCTCTTGCGAGGTTTTGTGGTGAGGTCACATATAATATGGCCCTAGGAGATCCTATAGGTAGAGCTGTGTGCTCGTAACAGCCTGGGATGCTCTTTCGAGGTTTTGTGACGCACGTAATAAGTCCTGAGGATTCCACAGTATGGCCAGTGATGATGAAGACCTGCAGGTGGTGGGCCTACATCCAGTATGAAAAAGGACTGGCTCTGTAGAACTTCCTATGACGAGTAGAGTCAGAGATTGGTTGAGATAGCAGCAGCAATGACGATGATGATGACGATGATCCCGAGAAGAAGACTTGTCTAGCAGATCTGTGTCGAGAAATACCTTCCTAGTTAAGAGGGAGTGGTAATGTATATGTAACTTCGAAATGTATTTCATCTATGTATTTCATATATATTTATTGTACTCTTATTAGAGATGTGTTATTCCTCTATAAGGAAGTGTCGTCATGTGGATTGACAAGTGTCGCAAGTGTGTGTACTTTCTGATGGGTTATTAGACCACCATGTGTGGGGTCGGCCCTGAAATATATATGTTATAATGTGGATGTACCTAGCTAGACAAGTTGGCCCCATAAGGTCACTGGCAAATCAAGTTAGTATAAATAGAGATCAAGTGATCTCTATTTAGATCATTCGAAAAGTCATATCTCTCTCACTCAGAAAGTGGCTCACTAGTGAGGAGGAGGATCATTTGCTACTAGGAGACTATCTCAGTGTATTTTGGTTGTACTTTGGTTGAGCCATTGCTCTCTCTATCTCTGAGGAAGTTGTGGGATTTTTCACCTTAGGGTTTTCCCCACGGAAACTCTGTGTCTCTTGTCTCTCATGCTTTTGATTCTTGTGATGCTTGTCATGCTTATTGTGATTGTCATGCATTGATATACTGTATATGTTATTCTCTCAGTGAAGATCCTAGAGTATTGTGAATTAATGCTCAAAATTTAACAAGAAAAGGGGATTTCAAGTGGACAGAAGCTGGCCAACGAGCTTTTGACAAGTTGAAGGAAAAGGTCACTGAGATCCTAGTGTTAGCTCTCCCATATTTCGACAAAGTTTTCCAAGTTGATTGCGAAGCGAGTGGAATGGAAATTGGAGCAGTATTGAGCCAGGAGGGTCAACCAATTGCATTCTTCAGTGAGAAGTTGGATGAGGCGAAGCAAAAATATTCAGTCTATGACCAAGAGTTCTATGCGATTGTCCAAGAGTTGAAGAAGTGGAGGAATTATTTGTTTCCTGAGGAATTTGTGGTGTACACAGATCACCAAGCGCTGAGGTATTTGAATACTCAGTCGAAGTTGAATCAGCAGCACATGAAGTGGGTTGAATTCCTGCAGGGATATACCTTCATGTTGCGACATAAGTCAGGCAAGTTGAACAAGGTTGTCGATGTGCTGAGTCGAAGAGTTGCATTGTTGAACATGACAACAGTTCAGGAAACAGGAATAGAGTCGGTGAAGACAGAGTATGAGACCGACGAAGATTTTGCGAAAGCATGGAAGGCGAGTAGCAAACCATGGAGTGTCAACAGGACTCCATACTTGGATTATATTATACAATAGGGATACCTATTCAAGGGACAATAGTTGTGTATTCCTAGACGATCCATAAGAGAGAACCTAATCCAAGAGTTTCACAATGGCGGATTAGCAGGTCATTTTGGCATCGACAAGACCAATGCGTTGGTCGAAGAAAATTATTATTGGCCAGGAATGACGACAGATGTCAGAAAGTGGGTACGACAGTGTCGAGTTTTCCAGTTGGAAAAAGGAAGAAGTCAGAATACGGGGTTGTATACACCATTACCAGTGTCGAATACCCCATGGGAGCACCTAAGCATGGATTTTGTGCTAGGATTGTCGAAGACGCAGCAAGGTAATGAATCAATCTTTGTTGTAGTCGACGGATTTTCGAAGATGGCACACTTTATTCCATGTCGGAAGACAAGTGAAGCCACAAGCATTGTTGTACTATTCTTCAAGGAGATAGTCAAATTACATGGGTTGTCGAAGAGTATAACATAGGACAGGGATACCAAGTTTATGGGGAATTTCTGGAGAACCCTATGGAAGAAATTGGACACGAAATTGCAATTTAGCTTGGCATATCATCCACAGACAGATGGACAGACAGAGGTGGTGAACAGAAGTTTGGGAAACCTTCTGAGATGTTTAATGGCCGAAAAACCCAAGCAGTGAGAGAATGTGTTGGCGCAAGCAAAGTTCACATACAACAATTCTATGAATCGATCGACGGGTATGATCCCATTCCAGTTTGTTCAAGGATGAATCTCACATGGAATGGTGGATTTGGTTGAGATACAGACAGAAATCAGGAAGAATGCAGATGCAGAATCATTTGCAGAGCATATGAAAGAAGTGCATGAGGATGTACGAAAGTGCATTGAAAAGAGCAACACGACATACAGGTTGAGAGTCGATAGGAAGAAGAGGATATAGTCGTTTAGTGAGGGAGACTTTGTCTATGCACACTTGCGGAAGGAGAGATTTTTGACAGGAATGTGCAACAAGATGAAGCTGAAGAAGATTGGACCATGTAAGATCGTGAAGAAGACTTCGGACAACGCTTATGTGTTGGAGCTGCTGAAAGACTTGAGAATTTCACCCACATTCAATGTCTCGGATCTGTACAAGTTTGAAGAAGGTTCAACCAGCAACAGCGCGGGAGTGTCGAACATCGACTGGACAGTGCAGATTCCAGGTCGACACGACAAGGAGGAAATCATCGAAGTGTTGGAGGAATGCGAATTCAAACACACGCGAAGTTCATAGAAGAAAGAATATTTAGTCCGATGGAGAGATAATGAGTTGCAGGAGGCGACATGGATTTCAGAAGAGGAATTTAGGATACTGATGGAGCAGTCGAGTTCTTTTTCACCTAGGGAGTCCGATGCAAGAGCATCGGGGCCTAGGAAAAATAGTCAAAGTTGATCAACAAAAAGGAGGCCAACTAGAGGAATTGCCGACGACCACTGGTGAGGAAGTTAATACTGGCAGTCGAAAGCCAGGAAGTCGAGCAAAAGCTGTCGATATGAGGTCGACAGGAGTAAAGAGGTCAAAAGTCAACAAGTTCAAGGTCGACAGGAGATAGGAAGCAGGTCGAAGATGTCAAAGTTCGACATGTGGTTGAACGACGACACCGACAGAAGGAAAAAGCCAAGCGTGGAGGAAGGGGCAGACTGACAGCCATGGAACCAAAGTGAAGCCGATAAGAAAAGTCGAAGGTTACGAAGTGCAGTATGGTCGAGGCAGGACATGGGCCGACAACTGTCACAGAGTTAGAGAAGTGCGGAAGTCAAAGCGGAGTACTTAGCATCCGTTTAGAGTTGTTGAGGAAGTTATGAGAAGTTATGCAGGTGGTTGAGGATCAGGACAGATGTCACCACATGCATAGGTTTTGCAGCATGGCTAAAGGGTGCTGAAAACTGCAGGTTTGCAGGATCTAGAGGATTCGGTGGACAGAGAGGAAGAGTGTTTCGGGGAACGGAGTAAGCCTCGGGAAGAGCAGTATCAAGGTAGAAGAGCAGTGCGAAGGAGCAGAGGAAGGGATCTGATCCATTTCTCGTTCGTTCAACAGAGAACCATGAGAGGGAGGAGATCAGACACAGCCAAGAACACACCAGAGACATATTTTCATTTTGTATATTGTAATAGGCTAAGGCTGACTAGTTCATAGTTTACTTTGTATTTACCATTGTAACCGATTTAGTTTAATATAAGAAGCCTACTTCTGGCATTCAGTTCACAACCAGGTTTGTGAGCACTTGTGTGTTGTTGTGTGTATTGTTAAGCAAGTCCTTTCCCAGGACCGCCCTTACGCCAACAAATCTAAGTTTGTTATGCAATATCATCTTTTTATTTATGTCATTGTCTAGTAAAGACTAACCAAGGTATCAAACATCTCCTTTATCATGTTCTTCTCAGATATATGACGGATCCAATGATTTTTTATAGCATCCATGGCCATCCACTTGGCTTTCACTCCTTTCTTATTGTGAACTACCAAATCCTACAGATCTATCAATGGAGTCATTATATCCTTGATGATATCCTAGAGATTATTTTTTTCTTATAGAAGAATTACCCTAACTTTCCATGATAAGAAATTTGAATCACCTTCCAAACTATCCTTGAACTTGAGGCTAGTTGATGCCATTTTTTAGCTCTAACACACAAACTCTATGTTGGGAAAATTAATTGCTTAGTTTTACCACTCCTAAATTATCAATCAGGGTCAGTAAACAGATGAGGTATCATGCATAGTGTATGCATAATTAGGACTCAATCAATCACTCTAACTAGGCACACTGGCTAAGCTACTCAATGAGGTACTAGGTAGGTTGGATGAGATTCACTATGTGTATTCTAAGCAGTGAGAGTGTCCAGACAACAACCATACTTTATGTAACCAAATCAAGTAGAGGAGAAAGTAAATGATGCAGGAAACCTACTCAAATAGATACTAAGAGGATGTATGGAGCTCTTTTGTGTATACTTCAAAATGACCAGAAAGCAGGTGTGTTTCTATATGTTGATCGATAAGGGGAAACAAAACCACACAGTGCATAAAAGGTAAAACCACGCTTTGCAGGGAATTTAAACTAGGTCATTGAGGGGTCATAGGTTCAGGCCCTGTGATCTTTCGAAACGCTTCTTGGACTCTCGGGTTGATGGGTTCTCAAGATCTAGGGACACCAAGGGATCCCTCAAACCACACCACTCGAAATGTAAATCAAAGAACATAAATAAATGAACATGAAATGGAATGAACAATTACTGAAATAACATCATACGACAAAAAAAAAACTAATTGGATAGTGTATACCAGAGAGAGGGGGCCTTCCTCCCTTGGCACACACTGCCAAGGAGGACTACAATTCTAAATTACGATGTGTAGCAACAAACTTCTTCATTCCAACATCAAAGATTACAATGAGTACAATGATCCTTCTCCAACCTCTCATTCTCGGATTAAGGGAATTTTTAGGTAAAAAAATGAGCCTCAAAACAAAAAAGTACTTTCAAAATCAACTTTACAAGAACCAATCAAATTTTAAAGAATGATATCATCCCTTATGGTTGAGGTGGCATTGCTTGAGTTCAAGCTGCTTACTTGTCAAATTCTAAATGGTGAATAAAAACTGTAGTTAACCATGCTCATAATAAAAAAAATAATCAAAAATTACTTTTAAATATAATGCATATATACATACTCTTAAAATACATTTGTGCTTTCACTTTTAAATATAATGCATATATACATACTCTTAAAATACATTTGTGCTTTCACTTTTAAATATAATGCATATATACATACTCTTAAAATACATTTGTGCTTTCAATTTTAAATATAAAAATATATATTTTTAACAAAAGTCAAACTAAATTGAAAAAAAAACCTCAAGTACTTTGTACTTTTTAGAAATGGTAAATGTAAGTTGGCTAATCTTTTTAATATGTTAAATATAAACTCTGTTTTAGATATGGTGAATGTAAGTTGGGTAATCTTTTTAATATGTTAAATATAAACTCTTTATTATAACGTAACTTTTAACATATTACATGCATTATATTAAACTAATGTGCATGGGATATTAAGTCCTTAATATATTAAACTATTAACGTGAGATATTACTTGATAATATTACATGGTAGTATAATATTACTTGGTAACTTTTAAAGTAATATAACTTGTATTACATACTTTCATATATTAAAAATTTTAACATAAAATATTACTCTTTAAGTTACAAATATAATATAACTGGGTAATATATAAAATATAAAATTATATTATAAATTGTATTATGTGTTTTAATGTATTAAAGATTTTAATATAAAATATTATTTGATAATATAATTTGGTAATATAAATTAAACTTTTAATGTAATATAACTTAAAAAATTTAAATTTTAAATTTTAAATGATAAATTATAAAGTGATATAATAAATTTATTATAATATATATTATGTTAGTTTATGATAAATATATTATATTAGTTTATGATAAATATATTATATATGAGGTTATATTTATTAATGAATATGGATTATAATTTTGTTTTGAATATTTAAATATATTTTAAAATAAATAATTATTAATGTGAATTATTTTATATAAATATAATTTAGAATTTATTTACAAAAGTTTAATTTAAGTGTACAATTAAAAACTAAAATATTTTACTTTATTTTATGAGTATTTTATTTTAGTATATTTATGTATTCAAAAGTATTTATGTTTTTCAAGGTTGGCAGGTGCGGGTGGAGTCCTCTTTGGCTCTGACGGAAATAGACAGAAAGATTATGCATGGGGAATCGGCAGGAGAACTAACAACAACACAGAATGGCTAGCCCTCATTAAAGGTTTAGAGATTGCAAGGAATGAAGGTATCAGGGACTTAACTGTTTGTGGCGATTCAATGATAGTGGTCAGGGAGGCAAGGAACTTGAGTGAATGCAGAAAAAAACCTATCTCCAAAGTCCATAACCTTCTCAAGTGCTTGGCCAGTGAGTTCAACACCATTTGTTTTTTGCACATATTGCGTAATAACAATCAGGATGCAGACCTGATGGCAAATAAGGGAACAAAATTGAATCGTGGTATTCTGTCTAGCAACGATAAGATGTTTCACAAGGTTTGGATACCTTGTCTCTAGTCACCCGATATGAATCCTCATTTAGGATGGACTTCTACTTATCTTCTTTTGAACTATTGGATCAAAAATAAAAATAAAAAGAAGAATGACCCAAACTATAGTTATCATCCCATTTTGGCTAAATATTTTGAAGGACGATCACACGCGCCAGCCATGTGATCTTCACATGGCAAGTAAGTCACGTCCCAATCCGGAAGATGCTAGAAGCAGGTTCACCTTTATATTGAAAGGTCGTGAATGGACAATCTTCATTATAGCGAATTATCTCAAGAGGGAAGGCACTGGCTTCAATGGAAAACGCAAGGCCCCTTGGCTCCTGAATGAGAATTTTGGTGACCCTAGGCCGAATCGTAGGTGGAGAATGCAGACAACCCCTATTACGGTTTCTCTATCCCGGACTACAAGAAATGCTTACCGTCTTGGCCTGAGGATCAGGACTGTCTGGATTGCAAACGCCATCAAGTTAAGGCCCAGACCTGTGGAAGTTTCGCACAACATCAGGGAAAGTTTTCCGCTGATCAAGGTTTGGATCAGCGTAGAGAGGTTAAACTAATTTTTGAAGAGACTCAGGGTTCGGCGGCTGCACTATCTGTAGTGGATGACCACTTGACAATCCTTGACACACAAATTCGCCTTCTGAAAGCTGAGAATAAGGACATCAAGCAAGCTTTGCAGCAATTGCACGAGATGGAGCAGTCAGAGTGCAAGGAGGTTCGAAATTGTATCAGTATCCTCAATGGCAAGGTGGAGGTTCTCAATAGTAAGGTGGCAGCCCTGGAAAGGGGTTTCCCATGTCAAAATCTGGACGTCATCTCTAAACAAACTCAAGCAGTTCGTGAAATAGCCAAGGAAACTTAGAACACTGTCGGAGATATGTGCAAAGAGATCCAAGAACTCAAGGAAGAGTTGCTGCGTCAGGAAAAAGGTAGAAGGATGGAGGCTGGAGCCACGGAAGCCTCAGTCCAGAAATAGCCCATGTACCGGTCCCTCTCATAGAATCTGCTTTTTTACAGATAACTGCTTGCAGAATTTTGCCAATGTTTTGATACTCCTTTTTGTTATAGTATAGCCTGGGGCATTTAGTTACAATAATACCTAATTCTCCCTTTGATATTTTGTAGCTGATTTTTCTAAAAGATGACAGGTTAGACATGGCAACACTCATCTGTCGAGATGCACCTTGGTCTTACACTTTGTAATCGGTTCCTATTTTTCTTCTTTATTACAAAATTCTCAACCGTTTTCGTCAAAAAAAAAAAAGTACTTATATTTCTAGTCATATCAATGAAGATTTTTTATAAATTTTAGTTGTACATATCTCTTATGAGGCCCATTTTAGACCTCAAAACTCCCCTAATGGCTAACCTCTAACTCTAACATGTCCATAGTTGAATGATACATCTCATATTTATAGATTTGGTTCAAAGGAGAAGAGCTTACATCAAGATAAGGTTAGATCCAAAATGAATGGATCTCATAAGCAACAAATCTTCTAAATCTGTAGATCCAAAACCAACTTGTTGATGTTCTATTTTGCATCCCCTCTAAAATTTTTGCAAAATGTTGCAAATATTCCAAACTTCTCATTTATTTTACAGACTCCTCTAAGCATTGTTGCTTGGCTTTAACTCTGACTCTACTATTTGTTTTTCCCTTTAAGCAAAAGAATCGGCATAACCTAGAGCTAAGTCATTTGAGTCATTAAAGGGGGACCTAATAAATGAAGGTGTTAAAAAGTTTCTTAAATGTTGTTTCAAATATAAAAACTATGGTTCATATGGGTAAAATAGGTCCATTGGTTCATTCAACTCCTGTGAATAATGTTTTCTATCATCGAATTCATATGACTTATGTTGATGTATTTGTAACTTCGGAAGATATTCACTTGTATATTGTATGTGTTACATTTGTACTTTATTGTACCCCCAACGAAGATGTATTATTCCTCCGATTGGAAGTGTCGTCATTTGTATTTGCAAGTGTCGCAAGTTATATTGTAACTGTCGTAACTTATGTTTGATGGGTTATTAGACCACCTTAGAGGGGTCGGCCCAGTGTGGGTTAAAGGGTTATTAGACCAGACCACCTTAAAGGGGTCTGCCTAGTGTGGGTTAAAGGGTTATTAGAACACCCTAGTGGGGTCGGCCCAGTGACAAGTGGTAATGGGTTATTAGACTCTCCTAAGGGAGGTCAGCCCAGTTAGAGTATAAGGCAAGTCAAAGTAAAGTATAAATAGAGAGTGTGTCTACAGGAGGAGGAGTGTGCACTCCTCCTCTCTCTCACTAATGTGAAGTGAGTGAGTGTCCACAAGTGTGCACAAGTGGAGGAGGAGCAGCTTCTAGGAGACTATCTCTTGTTTTGGGGTTTCATCTTTGTGATCTTTGTATTGGTGCTCATTCTATCTCTGAGGAAGTTGCAGGGTTTTTCACCTTCTTGGTTTTCCCTGGTGAAATGCTTTGTGTCTCTTGTCTCTTGTGTTTGATATGTTGTACATGTTGTTCTCTCAGTTAAGATCCTAGATCATATTGAATTAAATGATGAAAAACTAACATGGTATCAGAGTTAGCCTGAAGGAAGGCATGGTATGGCATTGGTGACACTTGTTGAACTTGCGACAAATTGGAAGTTAGGGATTGGTATAGTAAAAACCAATCATCGTGGCACTTTTTCTATAAATCCGTTTTGACGAAGGTTCGGGATCTGAAACTTTTACAGGACGAATATGAAATGTTCATGTACCTTGTGTCTGAAGCTCAGCCTCAAATTCATTGTACTTTGTGAGATATGATTCGTACAAGTTAGGGTTTCTGCCTCTTCCATAATGCAGCCCTAAACAGGTGACCTCAACACAAAGGTCATATATTGGGCTAGGAAGCTCCAAATGGAATTCCATAAAAACTGGCAGTTAGGGCATAGACTGTAGTTTCACAAGTCCGGGTTTCAGAGGCCGAAGTTGAAACAGTGACACGTGGAACTTCGTACAAGTTCACTATGTTGTTTCATCCCATAAACAGGTCACATTGCGACACTTGGCATATATCTCTCTCAGAGAATCCATTAAAGCTCAGATCTATGGGGTTGGAAAGATGACAGGTCATTCTACCATAGGCCAAAGTTTCATACCCTGAGGATCCTAAATTTCAGATATACATCATAAACAATATGGCATATATTTTTGTCCAAACAAAATTGGATTCTGAGCACTTTCATTTTTGGTTTGTCATTGTTTTGGGAAATTAGGGTTTTTGCAAAAGTTGGAATTTTTGGAATCTGAGACCACGGCTGGATGCTCCTCATCAAAATCAAAATTTAGAGACCAAGATCGAAGTTTTTGGTTGGGTACAACCTCGAGCTCTATCAAACCCTAGTTCAAGATTTTGACTAGAAAACCAGAATTTGACAAAAGCTGCAGATCCGAATCTCGCAGGTCAATTTTGAGGAGTCAATTTTTGGAGTTTTCAAAATCTGAGCACACCAGCTTGCTCGCCTTAGTCAATTGCATCTCCTTGTCCAAACAGAAGTTTGAAATTCCAAGTTTGGATTTTTAGGGTTTCTCTGACAAACCTTAGCCAGCTCCAGATTCAAAGTCGGCAAATCAAGTAGATTGGGTTAATCCTAGAAGAGAATGAATTGGACACCTACATAAGTGAAGAGGTTCCAGTTCCAGAGGGATATGAGGCTAAGGTCTTACATAAGAATATCTTGGTCAAGGCCAAGAGAATCATTGTAGATTCTATCAAAGACCATCTCATACCACAGGTGTCTTCTCTAAAGACACTCAAGGAGATGTTTGCTTTCTTGAACAAGCAATCCCAACAGGTATGACTTGAGGAGATACAGGTATGTGTCGAAATTTGTTTCATTTATCTAATGATTAAGCTCATGATATGTTTGTCTTCATATTATTGAGGTTAGTACAATCTTGATTAATTTTAGGTTGTATGATCACCTTAGTAAAAGTATGAATGCATGTGAATGATAGAAGACATTTATTGATTAGGGTTATGACACTAATGATTGTACTAATGCACTGTGGTGTTGTATGATGATGATGTTGTCCGCTAACATGAAAGGTACATCAATAAGGACAAATCAAGTTCTAGATCGAGAACATATGACCATGGTGACATGAATACAAAGACTCATCCATAGTCATTGATCACATAGAAGCTCTACTTGCAAGGTATGTATAATCTAGTTCTACAATGCTTAACTTATGAGATATACAGGTTACTAGCACAAAGTTGAAGAGAACAAAGAAGACATTGTTTGGGTATGTTAGACAAGCATGATAATCCAGGTATGTTTTCCTATATCGAGTTAGAACCTTACTTTGTGTTAGGATCTTAGATAAGTATACTTTTGTATGATTGATAATGATTTTTCATGAAATTATAAGTTTGAGTAATCATGGATTTATGCATATTATGCTTCTTAGTTTGATTAATGATGTGACAAACTAGAAGAGTCCTATGGTCAAATAAGAATATGCATGAGTAAAAGTACTCCCTGAAACCTTGAATACTAACACTTGTGATAAATTACCTGTATATGAAATAATCATGACCATACATGTTTAAGATTATTTATAATCATAATATTTTGATAGTATTGAGATTATACTAATGAATGTATGATTATCTTGAGGATGACACAATGATGACACTAGTGCACACTTAAGCATGCGTAGTGGTCCAGGATGGATATAAGTTCAAAGACAAATCATCCAGGAAGCAAAGATCAAGAGGGAGCACACTCCAGTAATTCTTGCAAGGAAGCAAAGATAAAGAGGGAGTCCACCCAACAACCAAACCAAGATAAGTATATGAATTTTCATTTCTTGTATATATGATTACTTAAATGATGTTGTTCAGTCATGTACATACTTATATTCCTATATTTATGATGTATATTATGCATTTTAGAAAAGTTGCATTAATGAACAAGATACTACTAATATAGTAATGGGTAAGTGGCGTATGGTACTGTACAACATTCCATTGCTAGTTATCTAGAATGAAACATCTTTGCTGACATGTTGAGAGTTGTGCACACTCTTAACAATGTTCTGGTAGAGATGGAAGGCATCTAGAAAGTTACGAGATATGGATAAATGTTGTATTGAAGCATTGGCTAATATAATTGCATGACTGTATGACATATATCTTTATGTGTAAGAATTTGTTCTGAAATCTATGAGATGTTTCTAATCATGCAATTGAACTTTTCTTGTAGGAAAGACCGTGTACCATCACCTACAAGAGAGACTTGTTTCGAATAACAAGCGATGAAGACTCAACAACAACATTTTTTCCAGCAATGAAGTTCAAAGAAACTACCTATTGAAGATATTGAAGAATCTGAAGTTCCCAGGATCCGGGATGCAGTAATAGAAGGATGCCATGATCGAGGAGTACCAGTTGATCATGAAGAATGATGTTTGGGATGTGGTCCCAAGACCAGAAGGGAATTCTAGTGTGAATTCCAAATGGATCTACAAGATCAAGCATGTTGCAGATGGTAGCATAGAGAAATACAAGGCAAGGTTTGTGGCTCGTGGCTTCTCCCAAAAAGAAGGGATAGATTATGAAGAAACTTTTGCACCTGTAGCCAGATAACACTTCCATCAAAACAGTACCTGCTTTGGTTGCAATGATGAAATGGAAGATACACCAGATGGATGTCAAGACAGCTTTCTTGAATGGTGTAGTTGAAGAGGAAGTGTATGTGGAGCAGCCACTTGGTTTTGAAACACATGATAGGGAGTCATATGTGTGCAAGTTAAAGAAATCCTTGTATGGCTTAAAGCAATCACCCAGGACATGGTATGGCAGAATAGACATCTTCCTGACCAGTTTGGGCTTTACCAAGAGTAAAGCGGATTCCAACCTTTACTACAAGGTTGAGGAAGGCAATCTAGTGATACTCCTACTATATGTAGATGACCTGTTTGTAATAGGTGAGATTGGGTTGATTGCTGATACGAAGAGGAATCTTGCTACAGAGTTAGAGATGAAGGACGTGGGTATGATGCATTACTTTCTAGGTATGGAGGTGTGGCAGAGTGCAGATGGAATCTTCCTTAGACAAGGGAAGTATGCAGTAGAGATCCTAAAGTGGTTCGGGATGATGGACTGCAAGGCCATGGCCACACCTATGGCATCGAACCTGAAGCTATTAAGTGATACTTCATCAGAGCCGGTTGATGCCATGATGTATCATCAGATGATTGGGTCCTTGATGTACCTGACGAACACGAGACCAGATATTTGCTTTGCTGTGAACACCTTGATCCAGTTCCTGACGGATCCTAGACATGTTCACTTGATTGCTGTAAAGCATATTCTGAGGTACCTGAAGGGTACGGTTGATTATGGGCTCAAGTATGATGCAAATCAAAAGGTTAACCTGGAGGGTTATGTTGATTCAGATTGGGAAAGAAGTGCTACAGATAGGAAGAGCACTTTGGGGTGTTGCTTCAGTATGGTATCAGGTGTGATCTATTGGTTTACCAGGAAGCAATCCTGCGTAGCACTGAGTACAGTCGAAGTAGAGTATGTCGCAACTTGTTCAGCTAAGTTGTGAGGAAGTATGGCTAAGGAAGCTACTGTCTGATTTGTTTGATATCGAGTTGGATGCTACTTGTATCTTCTGTGACAACCAGAGTTGTGTCATGTTTTGTAATAACCCAGTGTTCCATGACAAGTCGAAGCATATCGAGATCAAACATTAGAGGAAATTTGAGGTCTAAAATGGGCCTCCTAAGGAAAATAATAAAATAATAGTTAAAATAATAAAATAATATTTATTAATTTTGGAGGAAGAAAGAAAAAAACTACTTTTTTTGTTTGTATTTTCAACATATCTCCCTATTTTTTTACTCAAATTTCGAGCAGGAACACTCGTTGGATGTGGAATTTAATTCCGCATCCAACGAGTGCTCCCACTCGAAATTTGAGTAAAAACACAGGGATATATGTTGAAAATATGAACAAAAAAAGTAGTTTTTTTATGACAAATATCTCAAGTCAACCATTATGGTGACCCATTTTATTGAAATTCTATTGGTTCTTAAATTCCAACTTATCAAGAAATTATGTTTGACTCGTTTTCTTATAAGGCCCATTTTAGACCCCAAATTTCCTCTAATGTATCACTATATCATGGATATGGTGCAAAGAGGAGCAGTGAAGCTCCTATATGTTGCGACAGATGAGCTGATAGCATATGTGTTGACCAAGCCACTAGCCAAAGTGAAGTTTGAGTACTTCAGAGAGAGCCTTGGTGTCCTGCTGATTCAGGATAGTACCAGGAGGAAGTGACGGGACACAAATGCTGAAAGCCATTCCTAGCATGGTGGCAAGCGGGTCCTCCCATGGTTGTGGATGTAAGTGTTGAGTGATGAGCATTTGGGTGATGCTCTGCATGATGAACATCCGGAAGATGTTCCAGATGAGTGATGGGACACATATGCTGAAGCCATTCCTAGCATGGTGGCAAGCAGGTCCTCTCATGGCTAAGGATATAAGTGTTGCATGATACGATGTTCCAGATGATGATCTATATGATCATGAGAATGATGATGTGCATCCGAGTGATGCTCAGTATGATGATGATCTGTATGATCATGAGTAGCAGTGATCCATATGATCATGAGCATCCAGATGATGCTCTGTGGCCGTGGATATGGTGCAGGTTGTGCTGGTTGAACATGTAATGGATCTTGGGATATCCCATAGGTTGTGTTGGGCACGTAAATAAGTCCTGGGATGCTCTTGCGAGGTCTTGTCCGTAGGCATGTAATTCGTCTTGGAGATCTCATAGGTTGTGATGGGCACATAATGAGTCCTAAGGATGCTCTTTAGAGATCTTACCGGTTGCAAGATTCTCTTTTAAGGTTTTGCCTGTTCACATGTAATCTGCCCTGGAGATCCAATAGGTTGTGTTGGGCACGTAATGAGTCCTGGGATTCTCTTTAGAGATCTTCCTGGTTGCAAGATGCTCTTTTAAGGTTTTTTGAAGTTCACATGTAATCAGTCCTGGAGATCCGATAGGTTGTGTTGGGCACGTAAAAGTCTTGGGATGCTCTTTAGAGATCTTGTCGGTCGTGATAGGCACATAAACATTCCTAGGATGCTCTTTTAAGGTTTTGTGAAGGTTCACTATTACATATGAGCGGATTGTTCCATGAAATATTTCCACGTTTTCAACATTCCTGGGTTAAAAAAATGAATTTTTATCTTTTTTGTTTTTTAGGGCGGAAAAACCATGGCAATATCCACGATTTTTAATGTTCCACGAACTTTCGTCCCTATATCAACGAAATTTTTAGGTTTCACTTTTCATTGAAATATAGACGAATGTCATAATATTTTGAACAATATTGTCATCAATGTTCATATTTTTAATGCAATGATAGATTAACTAGTAATAGCGTTAGTGATATTTACCTCAAAATTGGACAACCTTGTCATGGCTACTGATTGGTCTTTGAGGAAGTTTCCACTGCACTAACCTTGTAAACTTATATGATAAAAATACTACATAAAAAACAGACCATCAATTAAAATGTTTGAATGTATAGCAATAATTTAGGCATACACACTTTTATGTGTGCTATTGTGCAAAATATGTGTGCTTATAGACCAAGTATTTCTTTTTCAAATCATGAGTTAGAATAACATTTATTCAATAGGTTATGATGGTCACAAGACTTGAGGCTAATGACATATCAAGCAACATTAAATACTTTCTTTAATGAAACAACATATGTTGTTTGTTGGTGCTCTTTATTGTAGATAGTAAATACTTTCTTTGATGAAGAACCATATCTCGTTGGTGTTTTAATGGTAGATATAACATTTTTAACAATTTATACCTCGTTTTTATTCAATAACCAACTTGTTGCTTCCAAAGTATGTTGATCTTACCTTATTCAACATATACTCTAACCATGTGTATTTTATCTAACTCCTTCAACTCAAATATAATAACTACGTTGCAAATGACTCCCTACTTTCCATCTAACTTTCCCAAATTCTTGTTGAAAAAGCGTTGGATTGTTTGAATGTTTTTTTTATGGCGAATAGCATAAGCATTAGTGATGACAAGAATAATTTTTGGTTGATTGGAGCTAAGGATAAACCTTCTTGGTTAATCTGTCATTGGTGACACGTAGGAGACACACTTATTGTTTTCTATTTAGACATTATGTTTGGTGTGAATCTCTCTTTGTTAAACATGTGGGAATGGTGCCTTGAAAAGATGTAGGAAAAAATGCATAGTTTGTGGTACAAGTATCTTCAATTGCTAAATGGTTCACGGCTCTTAGCATTATCATGGAGGATCTTCATATTTACAATGTATCTTTCTAGTTCCCTTCTTATTTTCATTTTACTACTTTGGAGAACTTTTTAAGGTGGTTCCTTTGGTCTAAGATTTGAGGTGCTAAACCCCTTCCACTAGTCCAAGGGAAATATGCATACTTTTCAAGGATCAAGGTAGGTTATCTCTTATTGATACCAAACTGCAAAGGGCACTAGTGGTATCTACTAAGTGAATTGTTAAATGCTTGTTTGGAGAAGAATCTTGAAAAATTACAATTAAATTGACATCTAGCCAACATTCAAATATGTTGAATAGGCCTTTTATCACAAACAACAACATTGCTTCACCACAATATTTTAGGATTGTTGGTACCTTTGTGAAATTAATATATGAAATTATAATTAATGTATATTGGTGAAATTATAATATTGAAATTAATGGATATTATAATGAAATTAATATGATATTATAATTTGTTAAACATCAAGCAAAACACAATGTCTCCGTCAATACCTATCTCCGTCGAGCTTGGGCCAAAACGCTTTGTTGCTCTGGTTTCACTGTGCTCCTCCTTCACTATGCTCCGCCTTCACTATGCTCCGCCTTCACTGTGCTCCGCCTTCACTGTGCCCCTCCTTCACTGTGCAACTTTCATTGTGCTCCGGCTGTGTCTGCATATCCCCGCAGACCCTCAATGGCAACAGTAAGTTGAAACCCTCCTCTATTGAGTCGAATATCTGCATTTTTGGGTGCGAATTAGGTGGTTTTGATTTCATTTGCTAATTAGGTGGTTTTGATTTTATTTCGAATATCTTCACCTGGGACATTAATTTAGTATTTCAGGTGGATTCTCATTCACCAAATTTGCAGTAATGGAACTCAAATTTGTCTAAAAAACAATGTTGGAGATAGAGCTAGCATTGGTAGACCCTAAATGGTTGCTTGTGTTGATTGCTAAGATAGGGTTTTTCCCTCAATCCCTATGAAAGCTCGTATGGTATTGCTAGAAGGAGATTTGCAATTTATTTGCAGAGTTAGGGGTTGTCCCTTGTTTTAATTTCTAAGTATTTTGTTGTAAGTATTTGTCAAGGTAGGGTTTTTGTTGAGGTAGGGTTTTTCTTGTGTTATGAAGGAGGTGGCATAACAATTCTACACCTGGTTTCGATTGCTTAGTGTGTGGTATCGTCTACTGCCAACTATAGATATTGGGAGTGCTTTGGTAGGATTTTTTCTCTGTTATGTGGTAACAAACTATAGCAGTAGCCACCAAACGAACAAGGCAGATCCATGTACATGGTACTCCTACCACTTGCCCCAAAGGTTAACCCCTCAAGGTTTAGCTGAAAATACTAAAGTAATTGCTCCACCTCTCCAAAATGTCAGTTATGGCGCATGAGTTGGGAGAGACTCGCTAGTCGTACTGGTCTTGCATATACAACATCCTAAAAATTTGTTACTTTTTTCATGCCAAAATATTATTTACCTATCGTTTGAAAAATTTGTGACAAAATATAAAAAATGATATAAATAAAAAATACAAATTGTCTTACCCATGAAGCCCCACTGCTCATTGGGAGGGAGTGGAAGATTAACATCACGGTTGTATTCCATCCCAACACAGGGGAAATCCTCTATCATCAACAACTGACAGTACCACCAATCAAATAACACATCATCAAATGCATGTGTCGTGTTCCCTCCTCATAAGTGGTACATCATGTCTTCTCCTTAGAGCATCCTAGGCTACATAGGTCTAGGAGGGTCGAGACTTGTGCAAGCACACATAGCAGAAGCCTCTCAAGGAAGAATGATACTAATATGCTTCCATACTTGAAGTTTTTTTGTTTCCCTATTTTTCACTCTGTAAGTTGGGTCTTCATGTTCGGTGAGACGGGTTATTCGGGTAAGCTGGGTAGGACCGATAAGTAAGGGTCTTGTTTTATGATCTTTCCTTCTTCTTGAGAGTCACAAGTTCTGGAAATCCATTCTTCCCTCATTAACTTGGATTGGTCTTCTATGTAAGTAAGCCTTCTCTTTGAAGAATACTGGCTTTCACTTCAATAATTCGGCGTTCAAAGCTAGAACGTTAAGTCTTTAAGACAAAGAATTATCTTCACGTAAGAACATATCCTCATTCTTTCAAGTAAGTGCGCAGCATCCATTCTTTCAAGTGAGCATCCTCTGAGTATCTTTAAGAAAGATATGGTCTATTCACTTATATTTCTTCTATTATATTGCCTCAAAAGAGCTGGGTCTTCCGTCAGATTCAGGTGAGAACATCTCTAGGTGCTACAAGCACTACTAGCTCCTGGGTATGGATATTAAACTACAGGTGTTACTGGCCTCCTATTAACTCACCCACAACCTAGAGGATCTATAAATTCTGGAGCTCACCTTAGTAAACTAGTACTACAACTAAATTTAGAAGTGTTGGATATGCATCTCGATAAGTGCACCAATAAAATATCATGGGTCTCAATCACTCCATAATATAAAACATCTAGGATTGGGATGCCTAATTTAAAGCAGATGAGCCTACCACTCATGCAACAGTCAACATGAGTACCTTCAAAGGTAAAGTATCTATGTTGGTGATCAAAATATGGATCTCGATCTTTATAGTACCCGTGGAGTAGCAAGTGTCCACATAACCTTGTACTCTGAGCACCAGTCCACCCTTTCCACCTCATTTTAGTTTAACTGGATATCCTCACCAAGATAGTCTGGTGATGAAGTATAGATAATATAATGTGAACTCTAAAACCTCCCTATCTATAACGAAATCATTTTGGTTAGGATCCCAATAAACCACCAACAATTGCAGCAATTTCTTTTGGGATCTCATGTTGGGAATTTGGTAGAATTTGAGCAACCTGTAATTGTGAAGGGCATCCAACGTGTATTCATATTCAAGTGCAACACTATCCTCATCCAACTATTGATATTTGTATTGGATAACTGTTTATGTTATTGGTTATGTATATTTGTATTGGATAATTGTTTATGTAACTGGTTCTGTTACTAGTATTATATAATCAGTAATTTCAGCGTATGGTGAATGATATGTTGGATATTTGGACAGATTATGAATTCATGGTATATTCCATATGGCTTTGTGATTCGTTACTAGTTATTGAGGGAAAAACCCTATCTCTGATATGTCAACAATTATTGTAGGTTGATTGCCTTGGACCAGAGTCTCCCCACTAGTATATATGTAATCATAATCCCCAACATCAACCAGCTGAAAATCTATGAAAGCACTATTCTCAACATCAACATCTACAGATGCTAATTCTTCATTTCTAATAGTAGGTTCAACACCCATAGTAAGACTGTAAGATACCATAGCCCCAATTTTAGTAGGAAACTTATTATTAGCATGCAATTCCAACTCAAATGATGGAAATTCATGAACTTCATCAGGTGTACATTATGTCTGCAAAAGAAAACTCTTGTCATTCTTAGAATCTACAACACTCTTGTCTCCATCAACATCTACAAATTCTTTATTGTTACTTCTAGTAGTATTTTCAGCACCTGGAGGGAGACTGTAAACTGAAGTGGGTCCAGTATCAGTCGGAAAGCCATTATTAGATGAAAACTCTAAATTAGAAGATGGAACTTTGTGAACTTAAAGTGCAAGATCACTCATGTCACCATCAATATACAGAGATGCTCTCTTGTCACTATCAACATCTATGGACACACTCTTTTCACTTCTAGTAGTTAAGGCACCCAAAGTTAGATTGTAAGCAAAAGTAGGTCTAGTACCAGTAGGCAATTCATTGGTAGAATGCAATTTCAACCCATAATATGTAACTTCATGATCTTCAATAAGTGTACATTCTGTCTTTTGAATTTCCCTACATTACAGAGTATACAACCAGTAGACAGATACTTGAGTGAAGGGAGGAAAAGGTCATCAAGTTATCTCCATCATAGACAAAGCTGAGGCTGGAAACATTAATTTCAAAGACCTGTTAGGAAAAACATAATATGGAGAAACAATGAGTTAGGAAAAACATTTGCACCAAAGTACCACAATGGTTACTAATAAGAAAGGTTACAAGAATCGTGAGTGCGGTTGGAATCGGTTGAAGAATCTGGTGTGGATTCAACACTCATCCTGAAAACAGGAATTAGGGAATCAGAACCCTAACCCTAATATTTTTTATAAATATATATTTATAATTATATTTTTAAATTTTTAAATTATAATGAAAATAATAAAAGAAAAAAGAAAAAAAATCTCAAAATAAAATTATTCATAGAATCATGTAACATCATGGACTCTAAAATGCCAAATACTAAATACATCAATGCATCATAGTTTTACATCTAACATCAGTCATGAATCATGATTCATCATACATCTACCAAGCATATATATGGCATTGATAAAAATAAACCAGAATTGTTAGAAAAAAACTGTATGTTCGTCAGCAAAAGGAATATGAAATCCTTGTCTATCTTTTAGCATCTATTTCTTCCCTGATTTCCTGCTTGAGATTTGAATATAAATAACACATGTTGTTTATAGACTGTTTGCAATAGCAATTATGTACTGTAGGGTTTGGAATGCACCAAGCATGAGAATTACCATATATTCTAACCAACTTAATAATTAATGGAAACCAACTTTCAATTGCCCTAGTGCTAAGATAAATTTCAGCATCTGGACATAATTACTTCCTCCGCGATTCCCTGCTTGAAATTTTAATATCAATAGCATCTCTATTTGCAGTTGCATTTATGTATTGTAGGGTTCGAATGCGCATGCATGATAACTACCATACATTCTAACTAACTTAATAAATAATGGAAACCAACGTTTGGTTGCACGAACACAGAGAGAAATTTAAGCATCTAGACATGTCTATTGAGATTGCAATCGCAGAGGTTCCCTCTATTTACTGTTACTCCCATGATCAAGAGATACAGAGAATCATAGACATAATATAATGCTTATATCACCTATTTTAGAGAGATTTTAAGAAAGCTTTGTAATACAGGTGGTACGTAGATTTGTATTATACATATCCCCAGTCCAACTGCCTAATTGATGGGCCAGTTAGCTTTTATCATCTCACATAAATGTGTGCAATAGCATGTAAAAGTAGCTTGGTTAAGAATGTGAAGTGGGGTAAATAAGCTCTCTCCTACGGGCTTTATTGTCTTTGAATTTTTTGTTTTTTGCCTCTGAATTTTTGTTTTTTTAATAAAAGGTGGATCTGGTTCCAGTTGAAGGAACTGATTCCCGACTTTTAGGAATTGGTTCCTTCAACTGGAACCAGATTCCTATTTTCAAAACACGATTCCTAAGAACAAAACAAATTCCCTCCCATGAAGAATCGTTTCCGATTTTCGGAATCGAATACGAATCGGATTTTTTTATTTTTCCTGGATTCCGGTACGGTTCCGCGATTCCCCGTTCCAATGAGATTCCGATATGAAATCTTAGTAAGGGGGGGGCGATTCCGGTAACTCTGCTAATAAGAGAATATTTGACACAGGAGAATGCTATTAATTTTTAACAAGTGAACCTGAAACAAGCGAGCCTGGTGCAAGCGAGCCCAAGGCAAGCAAGAGTAGAAGGTCAAAGCGGAATCCAGTGGGCCCATAACCCACAAGTAAACATGAAAATCTCTGCTTGGACTAATGAAAATATAAAATTGTTTCCACGCAGGTGCTAAACCTGCCACGAAATTTTGTGAATCGATGCATGGATACTGAGATGATGATTTGTGGATTGATGCGTGGATACTGAGACGATGATTCATGGATCAATGCATGGATATTGAGACGATGATTCATGGAAATATAAAATTGTTTCCACGCAGGTGCTAAACCTGCCATGAAAGTTTGTGAATCAATGCATGGATATTGAGACGATGATTCATGGAAATATAAAATTGTTTCCACGTAGGTTAAATTGTGAAGGATTTGAATGTTTGCATCAAGCACATGTGGTGTATAAGGGTTGTTTGAGGGTCTTACATAACATTCCCCACACATTTAATTGGAACAAACACATTGGTCCCGAATGTTGTTATTTAATTATTTATCCTAATGGTATCTATGACCTCTATGATTTTGACTATCAGGTGCTGAGGTGGCATCCTTCGGTTGTTTGCTTGCCTGGGAGACTAGAGTGCTCCCCTTATTTGGCATATTTTGTAGTTATTTGGAGGCATAGAAACCTTAATAACAATCTATTAAAAAGGTCATTGATACCATTAGGATAAATAATTAAATAACAACATTCGGGAGGAAATCAGCCTTGGTACACTCAATTCAAAGTCCTCAATAGCTTATGTTATCCAGTTCTATAGCATGAAACAGTTCCAAAACCCCAAAGTCATCCCACTAGTCAGCTAGCAAGAGATCATGCCCACATAGCTAACTTGTGATTATTAGGGTCACTTGTGCTAAAAGTTTGTATTGGAAGGCATGATGCCCAATTACTGCATATTGTAGGTGTTTGTTGTAGCTAGAGCAAATCCGATGAAAAGGTTCATACTTATTCATATCTGTAAAGTTTTTGTTAACCATTTTATATAAATGGTGTCAGATCAGGGGTAACCACAAGCACATTGCAACATTCACTGAATTTGGGGTTCAAATTTATCCATTTTAGCATGAAGAATTTCATTCTACCCAACATCTGGGAACCAACGTACCAAGGCACATATCATTTTCTATTGTTAGTAGGTTTTAACTTTGTTAGAGACTTCTCTAACACCCACTCTAAATCACGAATGGTCCTAAGATGAACATGTTAGTTTTATAAACCCAAGCAACCTGAGCAAATAAGATTTAGTCCTTCCTCTAATAATCAAATATGCAATTCTCCACTACAAGCATAAGATTCAGGCGCAACAGCCCCTCCCTCATATTTACTAAAAGCTTGGACTGTTTCTTGTCTCCTCAAATTTGGAATTGGCTTGACAGGAATCTACCTCTATATTCTCGGATTGTTATGGGAAATTTCAGCATGGTTTGAATCGCCTTATAACAAGTTGAGGTTAATGGTTTCTCCATATCTCAATCCAAAGCTAATGATTTCATTTTATTTAAAGCCTCCTTTAGCTGGATGGATGTTTTGTCTTCCCCCTTGGAAAAATAGAAGGGCAGGTGCAAACAAAATGTTATAGAAGTATTATCTTTAAATACTCTTTCTAAGTTGTATCCACAAAGCCTTAAAACTCCACCCCTTGACACCCTTGCCACTTTCCTTCTTCTCTAAACTTTCCACTGCATTTTCTTTGTAGCATGAGATAAGCAAGATATAAAACAAAAAGAAAATAGAAAAAAAAACTGATATGATTTTATTCTTAGCATACATTTATCTTAACCTCATATTTATTAAGTATCAATGATCTAGGTGGCCATCCAAGGCCGTCTAGAAAATGGGCATGACCTTGGCATTTTTCGAGAAATTTTTGGTTGTAATTTTTTAGACTTTTCCATGTGTTTTTGCGGCCAATTAGGACCAAAGCGCAGGGATCTTACTCATTTTGCCATTGTTTTCTTCATTGAGCTAAAGAAGACCCAGATCAGGGCACTGAGTTGAGTTATGATTTTGGTGAGATTCCCCTTTTTCTTAGACACCTCAAATTTGTCTAGCACAACATTCTTAAGCCCTAATCATGCTAAGGTTAGGGTTTTTGCTTCTTAAGTTTTTTTGGCATTATTATAAAATGTAGTTTCAACATTTTATTATGGCTCATGGGATTTTTTTTGCGAAGGAGTGCATCTTTTCTGAGAGATAAGGTATTACCATTCTAGCCATTTTGATTGCTATGTATAGTGCAATGTTTTTCACCCCTTGATTCATTGATAGAATTTGGTTTCCATTGTAATACTTTGGCTTCAACACTGTATTTATGTTCTCTATGCAATATTGCATATTTTTTCATTTCATTCTCAATCCAATCCTAAGGAGTGGTATTAGAGCAATTTTATTTTTGTTCTTTTCCTATGCATGTTCCAATGAGGTCAAAATACAAGGAGTTGGGCCTCAAAGTATCCGAGACTAGCGAAGGCTTTTCTTATTGATCCAAGAGGCCTCCCATGGTGCAAAAATCCCCCCCACAAATGCCCAAAAGGTGTTGTTGCTGCCCATATCAACCCATCATTGGAGGTTTACTGTTGCTATGAGGTCCAAATCCACTCAACACACCCATGATTTATTCTCTTAGCCTTTCCATACCTCTAATTTTGCAAGCGTCTGTTGTAAGAAGACATGGATAGTCTTAATTTGCACCCAAAACTACCTCACATCCACAAAACTGGCCCAGAACTAAATGATGAGGCTGCTAGAAGGTGAAACGTGTCTACTAATGTTCAAAACATTACCCATATATGTTTAATTACTGATGTAGCTTGTCATTATAGGGCCCAGAACTACCCAGATGTGAGGTATAATGTTATTATGTGATTAATGTGTTTATCTTACATTACATGTCACTGAAAATTGTATTAGCACATTGACCTAACTGGTAGTGTTGAAGTTTCTTCAACACAGTGACCGACTTGGGACTGCTCTCAGGTTGACATTTTTCTGGTTTGGTCCTCCTGCTTGGTTGATGGCTACGCTCATTCTTGATTGAAATTTAATATTTGTTTTAAAAAAAAAATATCAATATAGTCGGAAAATCAATATACACATAATGTATGAAAATAGTCTTTGAAAATCAAATTTCTCATGGCCATTTGAGTGCCAATTTGCATGAATTTGAAATTTGCGACATGTCTGATGTGTAATATCTCACCTAAGTTAGCTGACGTATTTTGCGTTCTCTGTTGTAGTATTTTATTAATTATTTGGTTAAGATGTATGGACATGAAACAGTTACGAACATTGCTGCAATGTACTCCTGAGTGGACCCTCTCACTGTAGTTATGGTTTGTTGGGCTGATATAGTCAAATAATGTTTCTTAGTTGAGTGATTTTTCCAAACAATTCACTAACAAATAGTTTTACCACAAATCGTCCTCCCAATACCAAACACTTCAGCTTAGATTTGTAACACTACACCCACTAGGGTTCGGCATGTCCCTCCTAAGCCTCAGATTTGAGGGAAGTAAATGTGTTTAACTAAGTAAATGTGTACTTTCAAAGAAGAAAGAAAACACCGTCTTGTTTATTGTTGTTTTCTCGAGTGTAGGTACCACCAAATAGGTATCTGTCAGATCTATCTTCCTCAAGTGATGATGAAGATATACTCGGAGAGGTTGAAAGTGAGACGAGTTGTACTAGATCTACCGGTTCTATATCAACTAGATTTGAAAAGAGAAGGAAAATATTTCATAGACGCATGAAATATTTTATTGCCAATGGTGGGTCGTGTAATTATGATGCTGAGAGCATAGGAGACATTGATTTACCATTGAGGTATAAACATCTAGTGCAACGATGGGTACCTAATATGCTACCTCAAGTGGACACAGATTTCCTCATCAATGGGAGGATGTATCGCATCGCTCCTTCATCCTTACATGGATTGGGGCTATTTTCCATGGATGGAATAAAGGTCTGCTATGGAACTGTAACTAGATTGATCGAGTATGTAGGACCACTATACAGATACAATAACTAGTTGATCTTGGTCCAGTATACTCGAAGTATGCGGAGATATGAAGTTTCCGCGAATTATATTCAACTAGCAGAAAACAATAAAAACAAAGGGGCGACTATGTATATTGATGGGAGACCAAAAGCGTCCAGAAACATTGTTGGCTTTATAAATAGTACACAACCAGTGACAACAAATAAGCAACCAAATTGTGAATTCGAGGGACGCGAACAACATCGTATATTTGTATGTGCAATAAAACCAATACTTGCAGGTGAAGAGTTGTTGATCGATTACAACTTAAATCAAATAGATGTGGCTTCCGCAGTCCAGGGTAACCATGGACCGTCAGAAACTATGCCTCATCGGGTAAATGATAAATGTAGTAACTAAACATGACTACCATAACTAAATGCTTTGTTTTTTTTTGTTAACATTCAATTTCCAATATTGACATTTGCTTTTTTCGTGCTTATTATGAATATTTCCATGTGATTACATGGTGATTACACTGCTATGAATATCTCGTTTTTGTTTATGATGCAATTATTGACTCAATGTTTGTTTAGGGTGGCGGTAGTGGAAAGGCACATGCTGCTTCCAGGGTCCAGGGTGACCGTGGAAGGTCAGAATCTATGCCTCATCAGGTAAATGTTAACTATAGCAAATAAATATGACTACAATAACAAGATGTTCCGATTTTCACTGTTAGCATTCGCTTTTTCCGTGCTTATTGTTAATATTTCCATATGATAACATGCTTATTAAACTGTGGCATGAGTCTGCACATCGACATGCAATAGAACATGTTTCTTCTACTTCTGAGGTAAAAATAAATATTAATGCAATATCTCGTTTTTGTTTATGTTACAATTATTTAGTATGATGTAAACATTTATTTATTGATTTATTATGTCAAGGTGGCGCCATTGGAAAGGCACCTGCTGCTTCCATGTTCGAGGGAGATCGTGGAAGGTCACACTCTGTGGCCCGTCAAGTAAGTGTTACGTACAATAACTAAATGTTTCGATTTAGTATGTTAACATTCAATGTCCACTATTGACATTCACATTTTTCTGATCTTATGATGGATTATTGGTTCATTTTTCTGACATTATGATGGATTACTGGTTCATTCAGGACCATGGAAAGGCACCTGTTGCTTCCATGGTTCCAGTTGATCATGGACACTCACCGGCCATAACACCGCGTCAGGTAAGTGTTAGTGCATAATAGTAACTTAATTTTCATTACAATATCAATATTTGAATGATGTTAAATTTATATTGCTTAATTTAATTTATTGTTTGATGAATTTAGTCACGTGTACTCGATCTGGGTGATGAGGGGTTTGAGGAAGACATTTTCTATTCCACTGACCCACTGCACACTTTTAGAGTAGCCTTGAAAAAGGAAAACATAGAAATGCTTGCCTTGGCTCGAAAAAGGCCCTTGACACAGGAGCACAGGGCAAGGATTCTAGAGCTGCAAGATCAAATACAATCTTATGGGGTAAGTGGCATCTTCACAAAAAAATTTAAGCTATGACATGATTTCATATCTCATATTATGTTTTTTATTTTTCCAAGTGATCTGATAAAGTAAATTTTATTGTTTGTAGGATTTTTTAAAACTTGTGTCTAGAGAACCTGCCGAGACAGGTATAGGTAGCAGTGATGGTCCAATGCAGCAAAAAAGAAGCAATGTACCAATGAGGCTTTTTACCACTCCTGCAGTTGGCCTCGAATCCATTGATGACGCAGGCACTTATGAGACGGGGCATGATGCCATGCCGGAGCATGATTCCATGCCAAAGCATGATGAGACGGAGCCTAGGACTCCACATGACTCTGGAGATGAACGTACTGTACACGACCAGGAAACATTTCCTGGAGCAGCACGAGTTAAAAGCACCGGATCATGAGATCTCACCTTTCTGGTGGATGACTCTTGTGTTCCTATCAAGGTTCAGAAGATTGTAGGTATTTATTAATTTATTTATTGATTTTAATCATGAAATTGAAATAGACATACGTTGAAAATATTATAAATTAATGGATTACATTATTTTGCAGGAAACAATGCCTTCTACAGCCATTTGAATGACAAATCCTTGGAGCTATTTGGCCCCACCATTCGCACACGGTGGAATAGCCAAGATATCAAAAAGAGAGATGGATTGATGGACCACATGGTCAACTTGTTCGGCAATACTTTCAACAGGAAAGTTGTTGCAAAGTTAGTTGGTGATAATTTGAAATATACCAGGGCCCAATATAGGGAAAGATTGGAAGCTAACCTCAAGCATGAGCGCCCTCCCATGGTTCCAGAGAAAGAATGGAAGGCACTCATAGGTGATGCAAAGGAGAAATTGCTAAAAAAACAAGGAAAACAACCACAGCCTGGTAAAGCAAGGTACAACATATATCATCTTTTTACTGAAATAAGCTCAATTATTATTTTGTTTTTTGTTTTAATTAAGATTTTTTATATCTAAGGTTTTTCAAAATTTTCATATATAGGCTACTTGACACCTCCAAAGCAACCAAGGCTAGAATGGAAAAGCATGAGCAACATAGGCTGGGCCAGGGTGGCTATAGAAAACTAAGAGCAAGAATCGTAAGTATTAAATGATTAATTGTTGGGAATATTTATTTAACAGTACCAAACAAATATCTGATTTTGATACTGGAAATTTTAAAATGTGTTACCATGCATTGCAGGGAAATACCTTCCAAGCTGTTGCCACCGAGGAAGACCTAAATCTTGGTTTCAAGTTTGGTTTTAAAAGTTTGGTTGAATATCGGAAAAGCTTGGGGCAGACTCCAATCTCCCCAATGACGCAAATGCAGGTATATCACCAATTGTAGTATACTATTAAAGTCTATTCAGTTCTGATTATATCACCCATAACTAAAAATTTATGTTTGTTTTTAAGCAACAATGCAACCGCAGTAGTGAATCTAGGGGTACTTAGCAAGTACCAGTTGATGTTCGGGTGCACATGTCCCATGATAGTGTGGAGCATAGTGTCCATTCTGGTATGTATGCTTTGGAAATAGAAATATCTACTATGATTAGAGATATATATTTCTTGACATATACTGATAAATTTTCTTTTTTCAATGGAAGACCGTGTAGCTTAGGAGCCTGAACTGCAATAGGAAGCAAGTAGACCTCCAATTAACACCCCAGGGCCTGTCACATCCACACAGACAGGTAAAGAGAAATATTGTAATATTAATCAAAATAATGAAATATTTATTTCAATAATATTTCAACATCATATATATATGCTCATTTCCGTTGTGGCAGTTCACACCCATTCAGAACTGCCTCCACGCCCTGCTCAATGACGTACAAGAAGTGGCATACATGAGGGCATGGAAACACAAACAATAATAGGAGATATTGCAGTAAATACTGCGCCAATTGATGATTGTGATACCGTACTCGCAAGTTTTTTCAATGCAAAAAAACAGAAATCAACGAAAACGTAGATGCAACATAAATTCATGACTTGTATTTTGATGTATATCGATGTTGTTAGTATGAAACATGGATTCTCTTGGAAATTTTCAAATTTTGTGTTTTCTCACACATCATCACTCATGTATGTGTTGCATGTAGATCTATTAGTCTGAAACATTCATTCTCTTTATATTAGATATATTAGATATGTTCATCATGACTTCGATCATCATCACTCTTTATAATCTGATTACTGCCCATTACATCTCGAGGACCAACTTCAGCACAGGGACCACAGAGGAGTGCTGAAGTTGATAGAGATCAAATTTATGTTATAAAATATTTTACTGTTGCTTTAGCACTAGTCAGAAATTTGGATGGTAATTGTGAGGAAATTTTGCTTTTGTAGACCATATTGCTAAATTGAAAGGTAACACAGGTGGCTTTTATTTTTTATAGTACAAGGTATTATATTACTTCAAATCTGATTTTTGGTTTAATGTTGACATGGAGATCTTCAACTATACCTCTCTTATTGTTATTTGATCAATATGTTTATTTTATTACCTTTTACTGAAAGAGATGAAAATTATGTTATAATATGTTTTACTGTTGCTTTAGCACTATTCAAATATAGTACCGTTTTATAATGCAGCTGTAGAATTGTTATGTTACTGTACCTTTCTTTCATCTGTGTGCTTAATTGTTGTAGTATGTGGACTGTGTTAACCTGTTTGAGGTCTGTACTTAACTTTTCCTCTCTCTCAAGGTACTTTCACGTTCCCTTGGTGACTTGTCCCTTGAAAAGAAGCCTAATCAATTTTTATTCTCTTTTTCCATTGCTTATTTACTGCTGCTGCATATGTTATAATTGGATTACTGCCCATTCCATCTCGAGGACCAACTTCAGCACAGGGACCACAGAGGAGTGCTAAAGTTGATAGAGATCAAAATTATGTTATAAAATCTTTTATTGTTTCTTTAGCACTAGTCAGAAATTTGGATGGTAATTGTGATGAAATTTTGCTTTTGTAGACCATATTCCTAAATTGTAAGGTAACACGGGTGGATTTTACTTTCTATAGTACAAGGTACTTATCTGTTATGTGATGCTATCAGTATTGCATAGAGAGAAATGAGGGATATTTTTATTTGGCATCCCACCACTCTTCCTTATACTGTGATGATGAACTTTCAAGTTATATTGGACGGCTGTATAGTTGAGAGACATATGACTGGTTGTACCTTCCCCACCTTGATTGAGCTATGATTGGTCTTGTGGTACGTTATCTTTCACTTGTGTTTAATGGGGTCATTTACCCTCCTTGAGTAACTTTTTTAAAACCACCTTGTTGAATTTTTGCTCTTATAGAGTACTATGGTTGTTTGGCCACATTTGGAGCATACCCTTGGTTCTAAGGGTCATGGGTCTTCTACTACCCACACCTATGTTATGACCATTGTTTATATTTTCTTATTTTATGACCATTGTTTATATTTGTACCCACACTTCAGATTTGATTTTTGGTTTAATGTTGATGTGGAGATCTTCAACTATACCTCTCTTATTGTTATATGATCAATATGTTTATTTTATTGCCTGTTATTGATTGAGTTATTAAATACTTGTTGTACCTTCCCCACCTTGATTGAGTTATTATTGGACTTGTGGTACCTTGTCTTTGACTTGTGGTTAATGCGGACATTTACCCTCCTTCATTTTTTTTAGACCACCTTGTTGAATTTTTGGTCTTATGGAGTACTTGACTTTGATCACCTATGATCAATTGTGGTGTGTTGATAATCACTTCTCTTCTACTGAGACTTGGTTGAAGTTTATAATTTTTGTGACTTTATTTATGTTGAGTTATGTACTATGCTTGACTGTCATTGACCTAATCAACTCCAGGCATTTCTCTCTCTCTGGTTTGTACACACCCTCTTGTAGGGTCAGCTGATTCCTAGAGAAGACTAGCCTCTCCAAGGTACAAACAGTATTTTCTGAAAGTAACACTTCTGAGTATATTTTCAAGAATGGTTTCACACCCAGGTTGGTATCTTCAACTATATCTCTCTTTTTGTTATATGATATATATGTTTATTTTATTACATGTTACTGAATATTAGTTTATCGTTTTAGTTTGCTTGTCAATGTAACTCATTATAATCTGTTGATATGGCAGTTTTGAATATACCAAAGAGCTTGTGTTAAGAACTTACGGGTTGTACATTTTGAGTTCTGGGTTACAAGAGGTAAGTATGCATGTGAAACAACTTGGGTATCATTTGGGGTGTCAAGTGATTAACCATATATCCCTTGTTTGTTAGTATCCTGATCTTATGATTCCTGTGTAAACACGGGTATCGATTACCATATCACAGTGTTAAAGATGTTGATTTCCTTAAGTTGTAAGAATCTGAGAAAGAAAATAAAGATGATGGGTCAGCTTAAGTAATTAAGTATTGATTTCATGGGATAGAGTCTTTTTTTTATCTCAAGGGAAATACTGCAATGTTCTTGCAACTTAGAACAAAAACTGTATTTTTCTGCACTTAGATTTTGATGTGTATTGAAGAGTCTTACCCATATCCAGACAATTCTTGAGAATCTGAAGTTGTAGAAACGCATACAATGCAATATCAGAGTATGTTGTCTGTTTTATATTTGCATTGTAAGGTGTAAGATGTAGAAATGCTTAAACTAAAATGATATTATATGTTGCCTCTGGAATGGGAGAGGTCCTGTAAGCAATTCAAAATTTCAAATTCCAATACAAGCCTAGTGCTTTTTCCATATTGTGAGAAGTATCCAGAATAATGTTTGAACATGGTTAATTAATGATAAGTTGTCATTACAGAATGCCTTCACATTGTTTTAATGCTAAAGCTATTGGTATGTAGTTTCAGCTATAGGATTGAAGCAGATAGGGTTTATTTTCCAATTTTACAATAATGCTCCATTAGGATGTATATTTGAATCAGACTCTTTCTTGCTTCAGAAACTATGATAACCAAGGGGACCAGACAAGTCTAATTGACTTAAAATCGTTTGTCATTCTGTGATTTAGGATGGTATATTTTGAGTTTTTGATGAAAATGAAATGAAGCAGTAACATTGGCTTGTGTCACATTGATGTTTAGAAGTGGAGGCAAAATTGTCACTCTCTTCTTTGAATTTATGTAGTCTCTAATCAACATAGTCATTCCAACTGTTCCACTTTACATTTTTCTCCAACCCTGCAAATTCTATCGCAATTGTGGATGTAGAATTCACTTCACTTGATTTTTTTGAGAAATATGTCTTATAGTCTCTTTACCTAAGCTGCTGCACTATCATGGGTGTATCTAGGTTGTCAAAGTCACCTAGGACTTGCACCTAGCCTTATCTACAACCACTTGAGGGCTTTTGAACATGGTCTTCTCATTAATACAAGATCGAACACCTTGTTGCTTTCTGCTAGACCATCCTTGTGGGCCCACTTGATTAATTTTAGGATCTTGATGATTTGTTCTAGTTCTGAAAATGACATTTATGGTCTGTTTTGATGGAGCAGCCTTGCAATTGCAAATGAAGACCTACTTACCATTGGGTCAATTGATGACATTAAGAAACTTCACATTCGTGCAGTTCCTCTTGGAGAGCATGCTCGTCGTATTTTCCATCATGTGTAGTGTGAAGTATTCCCAGTTGAATGTGGACGAGTCAGAAACACACTATGTGTGTCGGTTAGATGATCAGACATTTGAAACTATTTCATCATATCAACTTGATGCTTATGAAAATGGGTGTTCCATCCTCAGTTGTTCATTTTCTGATGACAACAATGCCTATTATTGCGTTGGGACAACATATGTCTTGCCTGAGGAGAACGAACCTAACAAGCCAAGCTCTGAAACTTTTGTTTCTTCTTTTATAAAATCACTCATGCTTGCTCTTCTAATTCTCTCATTTTTTATAGGGTTTTATTACAATTTTATGAGAATAGTAAATACAGCAAAGGTTCATGCTAGATTGATGTCTTGTACTTGCCATGCAACAGTCACTTTCACTTTTTAAAATCTTAGTCAATTGTTTTATTTTCATTTTTTTTTTAATAGGGCATAATTTTAGTATTTTCTATTGAAGATGGTAAACTGCAACTTGTTACTGAGAAGGGGACAAAGGGCTCTGTTTATAATTTGAATGCATTTAATGGAAAGTTGCTTGCTGGCATCAATCAAAAGATTCAGTTATACAAGTGGGTACTCCATGATGATGGTTCAAGAGAGTTGTAGTCTGAATGTGGCCATCATGGTCATATTCTTGCACTCTATGTTCAGTCTCGTGGAGATTTTATTGTTGTTGGTGATTTGATGAAATCAATCTCTTTATTGATATACACGGTATGTCTTTTTCTTCATTCTTGTGAAGAAATTTTGTTTGTAATCTAATGACTCTAATTGGCAGATACTATAACCAGACTTTATCAGTTTGTTGTTTTCATAGTCCTTGTGTACTGTCTGCATTTCTTGTGGGTTTTTTAATTTAATTTTATGAATGATGTTGTCTGAAACATTAGGCTCACATTAATGTGTCTCTATGGTGAAAAAATCTGTTTCCTATTTTTTGTCTTGTAGTTCTTATTTGCCTGAAGAAATAATATGATGTTGGATGGTTTTTATGAATAGGAAATCAATAACTATCGAATTTCAGGAAACACTCTCTATGCTTTCAAACAGGATAGTTAATTTGGTTAAGCATTAAGGAAACCTAAAATAAAAGCTACAACTATCCTCCATTAATTTATGTATTCATTAACCCAAGTTTCTAATTACCATGATTGTAGTGAATATTTAGGGTTACCAGGGTTCTTCTATGATGCCATGATCATTTTCTGGTCAAGTTTTGCATAAAATACATTGCAGTATTGCCCTTGTCTTTTTCAATTGTTTTACAGGAAACCTTTTCACTTACATGGTTCCCTAAATTGTTCGTCTCACTACAGAACCTATGAAAAGAAGTCTCACTACCATATGCCCAATTACGGTATCATTTGAGTCCTGAGAACTAGCATACATAAAAATGTCATTCCGAGCAACAACCACAAAATTGATGTCTTTACCATGAGTTGCAACCACACCATGTGATGATATCTTCATTGAATTACTAATATGAGTAGAACCTAGTACACCAACAAAACTCCATACTTTGATTGTGCAATCACTCAAAGCCAAACCTAGTATAAAACTTAGAAGGAGAGGCCTAATGATTTTCAAACCAAAGCATTAATTTATGTTGTGAAAAGGTCAATGGAATCCACTCTTTCTCCCCAAGCATGCAACAATACCTTTCTTTCTCATGGGCCTCTTTTCAAGATGCCTTGAATGCTTGAGCTAGTATTAATCAAGCCACTTGTTTAGGGTTTCCTTCCACTTAACAAGTTTTGGAAAGTTGACTTGCATTGCAAACATTCTGGACAGATATGAATGTTAACAAGTACCATTCGGTTAGGTTTCCAATTGGAAATTCATGCTAGTTATCTTGCTAATTTTACCAAAGAAAAACCCTAACTCGACATCTCAACGTCACAAGCAACCATATTTAAGGATGGGACGACTTGTTTTGATACGTTTTGTAGAGATGGACTGTCTCTTATAAATTATGTTTGGGTCAAACTTGGTTGATGGGTGACAAAAGTTATTATTTATATATCCTCCTATTGCGCCCTTTCAATATCTGACACCAATATTTTCAGTGCATTCGTAAGAGGGACAGCAATACGACGATAGTCAGAAGGGACAGATTTGTGAGAATTTATTTGGACATATCAAATTACTTATGATGACCAACAATACATCAAAGGGTGGAAGTAATAGGGAGAGATGATTTCCATAACTCAAGGAATTAAAATTTTACAACAATAAATTCATCAAAATTTCTGAAGATTATGAGAAAGCATGATATGCACTGACAACCATTTGGACCAACACGGTTTGAGGGTAATTCACATATGGAGAGTGCCCAAACAAAAGGAAAGTATATGGATGTCAAGAAAAAATTAGATACTGATCCAAGGACAACAATATATTGGGTACGATGTTTGTCAAAAAACATTACTAAACACATCCAGGAGCAACTTTGAAGGGTCTTTTGTGCACAACTCTCAGTACTTGGGATATTCTTGGGCCTGAAATACCTCATGAATGAGTGATGAGGTGAGAAATTATAGTTTGGAAAACTCCTTGTAGCATTGATTTTTGCTCAAAACATATTGTCTCACCCTTGTTTCGTTGACAAGTCTCACAAGCTGTGACAAATTTTTGGATGTCTATTTTCATGTCTTCCCAAAATAAGTGCTTAATTCTCTCATAGGTTTTATGAAAACCCAAGTAACTTGCAATGGGGGGTAAATGTAACTCTAAGATGTAGTGCTTCAAGGATGAATTGGGTGCTAGACAAATGCACTCATTATTGTTAATGATAGTGCAGTTGTGATAGCCCTGCACTATGATTTACAAACAAGTAATCAACAAGGAGGGAGCATGCCCACCAGAATTTGAACTCCTGTACCCATAGTTATGAAAACAATGTCAAGCAAATTTCATGAACTGAAAATTAAGCATATACCCATATGTTTGTAAGCTGGTTGGTCTTTGTTATCTATAGAAACATGAACAACTATGTCATAGTTAGAAATAATCTAGTTTCAACTGTGTGCCACTAATTAAGCCTAGTTAGAGATGTTTTATGGGTTCTTTTGATGATTATCTAAGCATTATATCGCAAGAAGACAATTTAAATTTTATGTGCATTCAAATTCATTTTTTAACACTTCCAAGTATCGTTGATATATCGACGAACATTAGTGTAGGCCATATAAAATATTTCCACGCAGGTGTTGAACCTACCACGAAAGTTTGTGTATCGATGTGTGGATACTGAGACGATGATTCGTGGAAATATAAAATTGTTTCCACGCAGGTGCTGAACCTGCCACGTAAGTTTGTGAATCGATTCGTGGATACTGAGGCGATGATTCGTGGAAATGTAAAATTGTTTCCACACAGGTGCTAAACCTGCCACAAAAGTTTGTGGATCGATGCGTGGATATTGAGATGATGATTCGTGGAAATATAAAATTGTTTCCACACAGGTGCTAAACCTGCCACGAAAGTTTGTGAATCGATGCGTGGATACTGAGACGATGATTCGTGGATCGATGCGTGGATATTGAGACAATGATTCGTGGAAATATAAAATTGTTTCCACGCAGGTGCTAAACTTGCCACAAAAGTTTGTGAATCGATGCATGGATACTGAGACGATGATTTGTGGAAATATAAAATTGTTTCCACACAGGTGCTGAACCTACCACGAAATTTTGTGAATTGATTCGTGGATACTGAGATGTTGATTCGTGGAACTATAAACATGTTTCCACGCACATTCGTGGAACTTATAGAAGTTGTACGTCGATATAGAGACGAAACTTCGTGGCAGGATTCATCTTCCGTAAATCTGAGAACTGTTGTGTAGTTGACACGTGCCCACTATGAAGCGTTGATATTGCCACGACGGGGAATTGTCGTCCCTATATCCACGAATGTCGTTCCATGAAAAAATGAAACCCCAATCGTTGCAACAGGGATGAAAATTCGTGGCTATTGCAACAAAAAAGCGTGGCAAATTTGACCATATGTACTAGTGGTTGCATGTAATCAGTCCTAGGAGATCTTACCAGTCGTGCTGGGCACATAAAGGATCCTGGGATGCTCTTGTCAGGTTTTGCAACGATGCACATAATTAGTCATGAGGTTCCACCGGTTGCCACGCGTGGAGATGATGAAGACCTACATGGAGGCTAGGCCTACATCCAGCATGAAAAGGGGTTGGCTCTGTAGAACTTCCTATGACGAGAAGAATTGAGAGATAGCACTAGTGATCGAGATGACGAGTACAGCAGCAGTGACGATGATGCTCCGTGATCCAGTGACAATGATCCAGCTCCAGTATTGAAGACTTATGCCTATATGTATTGATGACTTGTGTCAAGAGAATACCTTCCTAGTTAAGAGGGAGTGTTGATGTATTTGTAACTTCGGAAGATATTCACTTGTATATTGTATGTGTTACATTTGTACTTTATTGTATCCCCAACGAAGATGTATTATTCCTCCGATTGGAAGTGTCATCGTTTGTATTTGCAAGTGTCATAACTTATATTTGATGGGTTATTAGACCACCTTAGAGGGGTCGGCCCAGTGTGGGTTAAAGGGTTATTAGACCACCCTAGTGCGGTCGGCCCAGTGACAAGTGGTAATGGGTTATTAGACTCTCCTAAGGAAGGTCGGCCTAATTAGAGTAAAAGGCAAGTCAAAGTAGAGTATAAATAGAGAGTGTGTCTGTCTCTATTTGCTCATTCATACACTCACTCACTTTGCATTAGTGAGAGAGAGGAGTGTGCACAAGTGGAGGAGGAGCAGCTGCTAGGAGACTATCTCTTGTTTTGGGGTTTCATCTTTGTGATCTTTGTATTGGTGCTCATTCTATCTCTGAGGAAGTTGCGGGGTTTTTCACCTTCTTGGTTTTCCCTGGTGAAATGCTTAGTGTCTCTTGTCTCTTGTGTTTGATATGATGTACATGTTGTTCTCTCAGTTAAGATCCTAGATCATATTGAAATAATATTCTCCTTGGATTGAGCATTGGTTAGATGTAATATGGTATCGCTTGCACTTTTAGAAAAATATTATATGATAATGAGCAATATGGACATAGAAATGTAACAAAGGTTTAAAGGGCAGCGATTATCTTGGTTATAATATGTATCCAACTCATTGTATATGTGTATTTTAGTGATGAGCTTGTGTTATTTGATTTTCAATGTGATCTGTCGGGACCTTTACACCTTTGTTATTGGATGTGACAAAGCTTGATTAAATTCCCTACTTTGAGTTTGAATGGCTCCAATGGAATTGATGCGATGGATGCTTGAAATGGAAAAAGAACTTCATTTTGTAAATATTGCATTGTCGGCTCAGAAGGTGGCGTATTTATGACTTTTGATCACAAGGGATATGGCTCTGCGATTGAGAGAGCCGCACATTTAATGTGTTGTCTATCCACCATTTATTTGGAAAGTAGTAAATGTGATGCATGGCAAGGATCGCCAACCCAATTTTAGAGCTCTCCATTATCTCGTTCAAATTACGATGGCACTCAATGTCTCGTACCATGATTTCGACTAAGTTAAACTTACCAAGAGTGCATCAAGGGTTTTCACATTTCGCTTGTTTTACAACAACAAAGGTTTTATCTCCCTCTTCTTATAGCTGTGCAAAAAGGAAAATAGATCAACGAGCTTGGAAGACTGGATTTTGGATAACTTGGTAAATAAATGCAGTTAATCTAATTCCTTGTCAGCTATGCAAGTGACATCTGGTTTTCCTGCTGTGCATTTCGATAGGAATTGATTGTTAGTGTTATAGATTTTATTTTTGTGTCCTTTCTTGGTTCATAACCCTTACCTATCGAAACCCAAGTGACTAAGTTTTATTTAGCATTGTGGCACATTAAATCTAGGCATTTTTACATTCAATCCCTCTCTTATTACCCTAAACTTCGTGGCATTCTAAAATCCTAAAAAAAACTCGAACCCTATCCCTTATTCTCGTCATTCATTGTCCCCCGAAGGCCGTAAGTAGTGGAGTGATAAGTTTTAAACGTGATGGAAGGATTACCCAATAGTAGATATCATTGCAGAAACAAGTTTTGAATTTTATATATATATATATATATATATATATTCATTAAGATGAGCTCAGGATTTATCAATTCTCAAACATTTGACACACATAGTTTGTATCTATTGGTCCTCCTCTCAGTTGAGGCTTGAATGACTCTAACTTCAAAACCCTGAATGTTAAATATTCATGTTCGAATTTGAATTTCGCCATCAAAACAAATTTACTAGTCATGATGTGAATATCAAGGTCGGTATAAGGTGAATATTAAACAATTTATGAGCAAAGGGTTTTAGTGAAAGAATCTCGGCATCACATATTTAAACCATAGCGAATCCAAGGGACAAGTTTTCATTGATGGAATGAATCGAACAGTTCACAACTTTTAGAATTCTTTTAGTGCTATGTTTTTCCATAGCACAGACACATGGACTGATGTCTTCCCTAATCCCTCATGCGTTTAACCTCCATTCCGCTCCACATAATTAAGCTACCTTTTTATTAGCCATGCCATATCCAATCCATTTCCTTTCTCTTCCCGAATTCGAAGTCACCATCCATCCATCCTTATTCCAAAGATTTATTTTCCCATGTTTAATCAATCCCCTTCGCATCATTTCGATATCAATCCCTCTCGCCCTTTTTTCAAACGATTATTTGATATCGATATTTTGGAAACAATCCTATCCACTATCTTAATTTCCTACTACCTTTGCTTTGTTCGAGGATCCTCCATGTTAAAACTAATCTCAAGTGAAGAATTCAATGAAGGCTTTGCAGTTTGATTGAAAAGAGTATGGTGAAGAGTGATTTAGCAAATGTGATATCGTTTCGAAGTTGTTATTTCAGAACACCTTGATGATGTCTCTTTGTCCGATTCAATTCATTACATGAATATTTATAGCATAAGTTAGAATAACTGTTCACAAAAACAACTTCCAATTCGATATTGGCTCAGCGTGAGGAATAAATAAGAATGGTTGTGCGGGGTTATTGTGACAAAGGAAAATAAAGGATAAAACATATTCGTTATTATATTGAAGAGATCTTAGCTTGCCATGGATAAATTATCACTTGCAATAATTGATTTTAATCTACATCTTGGGTATTTGGTGATAATTCAATGGATTCAATCTTATGAAATCTCAAACTTGCAATTGAATACTAATGGTTTAAACACAAGTGGATGCTAATTGTGGTTTAGAATTAAATGGAGGCTTTCATATTACAGAGATTATTGAAGATGAGAATTTTGTTTTAAGTTGCAACAACACTTTTTTCAATTTCAGTGAACACTTTTTCCTATTATACCATTTCCTAGCTCCTCATTTGTCACCTTTTCGAGACCTTGCCTACGCAAATGTAATTACAGTACTTCCATGAAATGATATTGATTTTGCACTGATAGGTATAAAAGAGGATTGAGTAGTTGATTGTCAATTTTACATAATATTTTGTTCACAAAATTCTTGGATATAAAATACTTGTTCACTAATTATGTGTTTCCAGCTATGAGTTTTCACAGCAGGGGTTCTAGAAGGTCTGTAAGAGGAAGAGGTGGCAGAGGGTAGTACTTATGGCAACATGGAGGAGATAGGAAAATAATGTTTTCAGTGCATTTCAATGCTAATTCAAATGAGTTTACTCGGCTAGCAAGGACTAGTCATCTTTACCTTGGACCTCAGCATGCTCCACCTTCATATATTTCAATCCCTCCACATGTGTCACGAGCTCCTTTACCCCTGCCCAATTCAGCAGAATTTCCTAATCACTACTCAATCCATAAGTCAAGTTGGGATGTCCTTCCTCCTCCACGAACTAAGACTACAAGTTGGGGAAACCTTGAGCCTAATCGACCTATGCCATCAACAGCAATCCTCTGATCATCATGAAGAAACTCCCCGTACTACTGAAAATCCACCAAAGTCTGCTGAGCAAACTACTGATTTAGAGCCTATAGTTTATAATATCCCTCTTCTTCCTTCGGTTCCTCCTCCAGAACAACCAAAAGAAGAAGGATCTAAAGTTTCAATCAATGTAGAGAGTGGGGATGTGAATGAAGTTGCAACATCATCTTCAAGGTTTTCAAGGTTTTGTCTTCAATTCAAGCATTTTATATCTAAGTTATTTGGAAAAAGGTCTTAGTAGCGATGCTACAGTGATTGTGATTTTCATAGACTTGGTGAACTCATTAAATTTTGATGAATAGGATTTGCTGCATACAATTTTGTTAAGGTTTAATTTGTACAGGGCTGAAACACTTTTTGAACAGATTTTTATTTTAAGGCAAGTCTATGTGAAGACATATCGGTTGATGATATACAGGTGGCATTTTGTGATGTTACAACTGGATTAAATTTTAATATAAGCATGTTATATTTTGAGCAATGCACAGGTTTTGGAAGACACAAGGAGTATGAAATGTTTTTATATATTTAACTTGAATGACTAGTGGGTCCCCCCTTTCAAATGACTATCTCTTATGTTGTTAGACTCCTTTGAGTTTTAAAGTCCAAAGCTAACTTGGCTTTCCCTTCCTTTCGATGGTTACCTTAGACTGAAACTCCATTACATGTGTCTCATTCACAATTTTTAAAGAACTGTTTTAAAAGGTTTTAAGAATCAATTGCATAACTGTTTCTTGGAAGAAAGGCTATAAAGAATGGATCCATCGAAGAGAAGAGGCTATTGATCCCTATGATATGGTATGCTAAGAGTATGATTTTTTGATTGCTTAAATTCTGCATTTTAAGATTATGATGTGTTTATAACATCTGGTATTTCTGTGATAGCAGGAGTCTGCTAGGTGTTAAATTGGTGATTTTGAATTGATGAATGCTATGAAAGGTATCTCCCCTGCCACTTGTTGATGATATTTTGAAGGTTTTCTTGTAACTTGCCATTAATTGGTAATTTTGGTTGCAGTGAACCATTCCAACTATGGTCATTATTGATAGTTTTTGTCGGACAGCTTTATCAGCTATATTTTGTATTTTATTTATCACTACACACTAATTGAGTGGTTCAAATACATTCATCAGTTGTGAGAGGACAAGATCCTGGTCCATAAATACATATAATTATTGGAGTGTAATTTTGAAGCATTTATTAATAAAAGAAGACTCTTGGGTGCCATATTTTCTCTTTCTTTATTTGATATCAGACTCGTTACAGTTAAAAAGGTGTTGTTTCATTATTTTGTTTTTTTAGATTGTTTAAATCATATCATTTCATCATTGTTAGTTCTGTTAGTGTTTATTAAGTATCTGTCCATATTTGTTATAGGTTTTAGATCTTGTTAAGTTGTTAGAATTTTTATTTTATTTTAATTTCCACATTCTATCTTGTCTTTATTATAATATAAAATAGAGGATTTTGCACATCACAACTCCCCTGAGATCTACACAAGGATGGAGATTAGTGTTTTTTTAAGGCTATAAACTTAGGGTGTTCATTCCCATTCTTCGTAGCTTAGCCAACTGTGAGGCCCGAAATATTTGATTTGGAACACATAATTTCTAGCATCAACACAACTCATCTTGACTTTATCTAAAGATTGATTTATGATCAAAATAGTGTAACAACATCATCCCCATAGAGCTAATGTCCTCGAATTCATCCATGTAGGTCGCAGGTCAAAAGATGAGGGCGCTATCGGAAGTTGTGTTCAAAATACCAGTTTTAGAGATCCCACCAAATCGCCCATCAAATCACAGTTTTTCTAGGAGTTTCCTTAAAATCAACTAAATGACCCTATTCCACACAAAACCCATGTTTTGGATTTCCACGACTCATCTCCATGTGTTCAGAATTAACGTTGCAAGTTGTGCTACAAAAGCTGCTAATTCCAGTAGCAACATGGCTTCCTACAGTAACTAGTAGTACTATCGGAACTGCACATTCCAGTAGTTTACTGCCAAAACTCCACAATAAGTTAGGAAACCACAACATATAACCTAAGTAACCATCATAACATGGGAATTTGATTATTTTAGCATATATATGTCATGTGGAGCTCATGTGGGGTAAAAATGGATAACTACGGAAATATGGCTAATGAAGTGCATGAAGATGGAAGGATAAAGTAGGTGAAAGAATGACCAATGGGAATCATAAATGTGTCGATTCCTGCAATGAACTAGTATCTCTTTGATGCTGTTAAATTGTTGAAGCTTCCGAAAGCGCAACCTGATATACCACATCTCTGAAACTAGTTCCATGTCTGGTCAAATGATATTTATTCATATTCAAGCTCTGAATCACAATGTGTTTTGATTTCTGTTATGTAAGAACATATTTGCAAAGAGACCACGTAATTAAATAGGAGACCAATGATGCTCTGGAAGTGCTATTGGATATTTCTGACAAAAGAGACTCTACTGGCTCTTGCACTGAAACATTAGCAAGCAAGATATTTGACCTGCAATATTTCATCTATGAAAGGTACAAGATGTGCCCTTAATGTAAGTTTCACAATCCTCAGAAACAGATGGCTTCCCCGACCACTTACATCTTGGTTTGAATGGTGAATACATCTCCAATAAAAAAGTGAAAACAAGATTAAAGGAATATATTCAACATAATATTGGACAAAGTGCACACAGCGAGTGATTGTTTCTAAATATACAAGTGTAACATTTTAATGTGAATGGAAATGAACTTTGCGAGCCGAAGGGATAGGATGAAAACCATCTCAGTCAGCTTTGGAACAAAATCTATATCTCCAACTTCAACATGAGAGACTGGAAATATGTCAACCAGTGCGCTAACTCAACCTCCATGCAGTCCGGTAGCTAACAGACGATTTTCCAACACAGGTGAGTTACCAAAATAACAAATTCCAGTAGTTGCTACAGGAAATCCAGTAATTTCCATTTTTCTCCCAAATGCCAAACTGGGTTGGGCTGATTTTTGGTGAGCATGTTAGGATCATCATGATGCACTATCATACCAATTTTGAGAAAGATCTAGTTCACAGTTTTTGAAAAAAAAAAACACAAAATCATTGTAGGTGATGATGGCTCATTTCTCGAAAAATATGAACTAGTTTCACTCGAAACTTTCAGGATTTGTTCATCTTACCTTAGTGCATCTCTCCTCCAAATTTCACACCCTTCTGATATTCGGTTCACAAGAGATGAAAAAAACAATTTCAACTCTTTTCCATTAACACTAGAGCTGATCTCTATTCACTTCATGATCTGAAAATAAAACCAAATGCTAATGAATAGGAAGTTTATTACCAGAACATGGTCTGCTTTTTCAATCAAGAGATATGTTGGAACTGAATGCTGCATCAATTTGGATTATGTTGAAGATGACCTTGTTGTGTCAAGTTCTACTACAAAGAAGTAGACTGACCAATCTGCAATAAATCTCAATATTATGCTACAGGAAATCATAAGAACTTACTATAGGAAAAGAGGTATACTCTTCGCCTGAAGATGTTTTAGTTGATTTCATTAACATAAAAGCATAACATGGACATCTTCAATAAAACTCAAATAATAAATCATTGCCTCAATAACTTCTATCAATCAGCTCACCAAGGTGTCACTGGGATTTTACAAATTGCAAGTTGTTGGAATTCTGAAGATGGTCTGCACTAGATACTTGAATACTTTGGCCAATACTGAAGATTGGGACTACCTATTGTTGTTATGAATCTTATGGTAATCCAATTTGCCACTCTATGCTGTCAAATGTGCTCTTTTGTTGTTGCTTGAATATTACTGCCGTATTTATGTACTGCTTAGCCATGATCATCAAATCATTGTATGCTGCCCATCAAAATGCAGGAAATGGCTACGTTGTCCAAGACTTTGACCAGAGAATGGTGATCTCTGTGGTTGAGGTATAAAGCTGTCTAAATAACATAAAATCATCGTAATGCCATCCCACACAAAATCCATATTGTTGTAGTTGCTTGGAGAATGAGCCCATATGCAAAACAATGAAGTTCTATTGAGATCTTCATGGATGGCTAAAACAAGTCTCCTCCTGCTGGTGCTTTGAGTTCATTGGTGTATTCCTTGCTGCACCTTGTTGAATGGAAGGGATACCATCTTCTCCCCCACACTCAAGACCTTGCATGCCTTCATGCAAAACATAATACGTAGCTGATGATATAAGGCTATAAATAACCTGTTGTTGGCATCTATGTTGAGCACACTGTCCATCTATGGGAAATTTGAAAATATTGAGACCACTTCTGTAAATGATAATCAACTACAACAAATTGAACTAAAGCTTGATTTTTGGAGTTTTCCAGCAACATATGCCTCACGCAAATTTAATATGAGATTCAACACTACCAAAGTAGTGGCCATAGTGATGAATTATTTCAAAAACCTTCAACTCGTTATCTTCAGATTAAAGCACATGCATAAATACAAACTGACATATATTTTGTGAACAACTTGAACCCTTTCCATTTAATAAAATTGCAGAGCTTTGGACCTTAGGTAATATGGGAAACAAGTACTGTTGTTTGGTTCTGCAAATGATAACTTGTTACAAGAAGCCCCTGTTGAAAGCTTATGTTAGTTCTCTTCTGTCAAATCTGATATGAAGGTACCCTCCTAATTGTGATGGTTGCAGTTGGCTCTGAGCATTGGAATTGTTTAAACATTGGTCCACATTTGCCATCCTTCCTTATGCCAAAACTTTGAAAACCTCTAAACTTGTCATCATAACTAGTGCTGATTATAAAGTCTGCAAACAATGCTATTAACATTCCCAGCAATAAAGTTGACATCATATTGCTCCAATGTCATTTTTAATAGCCTAGACAAACTCTCATGTAATGGCCACATCAACATCGACATGATAGCACACTCTCAATCAATCAATATTTGCAATAGGTTTTGATCAAGCATCATAATTACATAAATATGCAGCATTGAAACCACTGATCCTATATGCATGGATCTCAACCATATGCCAATTTATACAAAAGAAATTATTTTATTGATAAGAGAAAATCGAAACCTGAAGGGGCAAAGGTGACACATAAGACACCATCTTCCTTAGTCTTCAAATGATTTCATGAGTGCAAGCATGAAATCATGGCAGGAAACTCGGATCTTCAATGTGCAATCTAATAGTTGACCAAAAAGTGAGCGTGGAATCGTGATCCTTTGTTGTTCTAATCATTGCATCACTATGTGGTTCCAGTAGTCAGGTACATTGAATCTTCATGAATACTTCACCTGCTCCTTCAAGTTTTCTCAACTCAAGCTCAATGCCTTCAATTTTTCAATTGTTTCCCAGTATTTTGGTTTAGCAGAGATATTGTGGAGTTGGTGTCGATGATCATGGTCTTCCACAAAGAAACCATCACGCATGAGAACGTTGGTCTAGATATCCTCGTAATACACTTGGCACCTAAGACCACATCAAATCAACAAACGCATTCATATGTAACATCATCCCCTGTACTCTTTAATCCCATTTGCACTTCCGGTAGTTGCATGGCCTGCACTTCTAGTAGTTGTATGATCTGTACTTCCACTAGCTGAACATATCCCTGTGCTAATGCCACCACCACGGAAAAAGAAGTGTGCTTGCAAGATCACTCATGAGTGTGTATACTCATGAGTTCCAAGAGCTCTCCCTTTCATCCAATGTCAAACCTTTGTTGCCAATTGAAGGATTGGTTCTACTAAAAATACTACTAGAATTGTTTTGAAAAGTATTGAAATTAAATTTTGAACTTTTACCTATGTTCCAGCTTGGCCAATCTTTATTGTAGGGGGTGTATGTTGAACTTTGACATGCAGGTACTAACCTTTGAATGCTCCGTTTTGGTATAGGCCCACTTGGAAGAATAAAGAGGCTACTTGAAGGAGAGATCTAGAGCATATATTGCTCTAGGAACATCCAATGACAGTCATCTCATACAATCTAATTTTCTTGTTGCATAATCAATGAAGTCTGATAGAGAATTCTTATTTGCTGATATCATTTTCCCTTTTTACTGCTGATCATCTGTACTTTGAATTCTGGCGTATGTTGCAGATCAAAATGGAGACTATATGGAACATGATGCTGGATGGCTAAATATTGAAGATGAGGCAGAGTAGAGATAAGAAGTGTTGAAAGTGTTAGATTTTGAGCATTAATTCAATATGATCTAGGATATTATCTGAGAGAATAACAAGCACAGTATATCAATCACAAGAGACAATAGACACAGAGTTTCCTTGGGGAAAACCAAGAAGGTGAAAAACCCCAATAACTTCCTCAGAGATAGATAGAGCAATGATACAATAACCCAAGCATAAGAGATAGACTCCTAGCAACTTCTCCTCCTCCGCTAGTGTGCATCACTCAATGAGAGAGAGAGATGAATAAGTGAATGATCAAATAGAGTGACACCCTCACTCTATTTATACACAACTTGACTTGCCTTTTAACTCTAACTAGGTCGGCCCCAACTTAACCACTTAACATAATACTAACTGGGCCGACCCCACTAGGGTGGTTTAATAACCCTTTAACCCACAAGACTCATACAGGGCCAACCCCATCAAGGTGGTCTAATAACCCATCAAGTATAAGTTACAACACTTGCGACACTTGTAAATACAAATGGCGACACTTCCATACAGAGGAATAATAACCTCTCTGTAGGGATACAATATACATATATGAAATACATTCTGAAGTTACATATACATCAACACTCCCTCTTAACTAGGAAGGTATTTCTCGACACAGGTCTTCTAGCACAAGTCTTCTTCTCTGGATCATCAGATCATCATCATCATCACTGCTGCTATCTCAATCAATCTCCAATCTACTCGTCATAGGAAGTTCTACAGAGCCAGCCTAGCCTCCATGTAGGTCTTCATCATCTCTGCGAGCAAGCCATCAAGTAAGTACACCTCAGGACTGATTACACTGCCTCTACAAAACCTGCAAGATCTCTCAGGACTGATTACACTGCCTCTGCAAAACCTGCAAGAGCATCTCAGGATTGATTATATGCCTCTGCAAAACCTGTGTACCATATTGTCACCTCATCGTCTTCAGATCACCTCACAGTCCACGGAGCACAACCAGATGCACATCACACAACACTTACATTCACCGGCATGGGAAGACACACTTCAACCATCCGTGAAAGGCTCAGCACTTATATCTACGCCATGGGAAGACACACTTCAACCATGCGAGAATGGCACCGCACTTATATCCATAGCCATGGGAAGACACACTTCAACCATGCTAGGAATGGCACAGCACTTATATCGCAGCCATGGGAAGACACACTTCAACCATGCTCGAATGGCACAGCACTTATATCGCAGCCATGGGAAGACACACTTCAACCATGCTCGAATGGCACAGCTCTTACATCAACGACCATGGGAAGACACACTTCAACCATGTCGGAATGGCCCCATCCCTTATATCTGCACCATGGGAGGACACACCTACCACCATGTGAGAATGGATCATCTGCATCTATGTCTCCGAACTTATCACTTCCCCTTGGAAGGAATCTCGATCTGAAGTACACCAAGTCTCTCTCTGAAGTACTCAAACTTCACTCTGGCAAGCGGCTTGGTCAACACATCGGCTATCAACTCGTCCGTTGCAACATACAGGAGCTTCACTGCTCCTCTCTACACCATATCCCTGATATAGTGATATTTGATCTCAATGTGCTTCGACCTGTCATGGAACACCGGGTTCTCAGACAACTTCACACAACTCTGGTTATCACAAAAGATACCAGTAGCACCCAACGGGAGATCAAATAACTGAGACAGTAGCTTCCCAAGCCATACTGCCTCAACACTAGCCAAACAAGCTGCAACATACTCTGCTTCGGCTGTACTCGGTGCCACACAGGACTGCTTCCTACTAAACCAAGAGATCATACCAGATCCCATACTGAAGCAGCACCCAGAAGTGCTCTTTCGATCAATGGCACTACCTGCCCAATCTGAATCAACATAACCCTCTAGGTTAAACTTTTGATTCGCATCATACTTGAGCCCATAATCAACCGTACCCTTCAAGTACCTCAGAATATGCTTTACAGCAACCATGTGAAAACTTCTCGGATCCGTCAAGAACTGGCTCAATGTGTTCACAGCAAAGCAAATATCTGGTCTCGTGTTCGTCAGGTACATCAAGGACCCAATCATCTGATGATACACCGTGACATCAACCGGCTCAGATGAAGCATCACACAGAAGCTTCAGGTTCGATGCCATAGGTGTGGCCATGGCCTTGCAGTCCATCATCCCAAGCCTTTTCAGGAACTCTACTGCATACTTCCCTTGTCCAAGGAAGATCCCATCTGCACTTTGCCACACCTCCATGCCTAGAAAGTAGTGCATCATACCCAAGTCCTTCATCTCGAACTCGGCAGCAAGCTTCCTCTTCGTGTCGACAATCAATCCATCCTCACCTGTCACAAACAGGTCATCCACATACAATAGCAGTATCACTGGATTGCCTTCCTCAACCTTGTAGTAAAGGTTGGAATCCGCTTTACTCTTAGTAAAGCCCAAACTAGATAGGAAGCCATCTATCCTGCCATACCAGGTCCTAGGTGCCTGTTTCAAACCATACAGGGCTTTCTTCAGTTTACACACATGAGTCCCTTTGTCATGTGTCTCAAACCCGAGTGGCTGCTCCACATACACTTTCCTCTTTGACTACACCATTCAAGAAAGCTATCTTGACATCCATTTGGTGTATCTTCCACTTCATCACTGCAGCCAGAGCAAGTACTGTTTTGATGGAAGTGTACCTGGCTACAGGAGCAAAAATCACGAGCCACAACCTGGCCTTGTATTTCTCTATGCTGCCATCTGCAACATGCTTGATCTTATAGATCCACTTGGAAGTCACAACAGACTTCCCTTCAGGTCTTGGGACCACATCCCAAACATCATTCTTCATGATCGACTGGTATTCCTCGACCATGGCATCGTTCCATTACTGTATCTGGGAACTTCAGATTCTTCAATATCTTCAATAGATAGTTTTCTTGAACTTCGTTGCTGGAACAAATGTTGTAGTCCTTTTGTAGGTGATTGTACATGATCTTTCCTACAAGTCAAATTCAATTGCATGATTAGAAACTTCTCATTGTTTTCAAAAACAAATTCTTATGCATAAAGACATATGTCATACAGTCATGCAATTATCTTAGCCAATGCTTTAATACAACATTTATCCATATCCCGTAACTTTCTAGATGCCTTACATCTCTACCAGAACATTGTTAAGAGTGTGCACAACTCCCAACATGTCAGCAAAGAGGTTTCATTCTCGATAAGTAGCAATGGAATGTTGTACAGTACCATAGGCTACTTACCCATTACTTGCATATTAGTAGTATCTTGTTCATTAATGCAATTATTCTAATATGCATAATACACAACTTAAGTCTAGGAACATAAGCATATACATCATTGAATAACATTATTTAAATAAACAGAATATACAAGAAATGGTAATTCAAATACTTATCTTTGTTTGTTAATTGGGTGGACTCCCTCTGAAGCTTTGCATCCTTACAGGAGCTGCTGGAGTCCCATTCTGAAGTAATTTCTGTTGTGAATTGTAAGGAGTGGTCAGCTCCCTCTTAATCCCTAAATTACTGCATAACTTCTTGAAGTCCCTTGAAGTGAATTCTCTGCCATTGTCGGATCTAAAGATCTTGATCTTCTTATTAGTTTGATTTTCTATCAAGGCTTTGAATTCTTTGAACTTATCAAAACACTTCATCCTTGACTGGATTTCAGGAAGACCTTCTATTGCTTTGCTTGCAATTGGTAGTGCATATGTGCAAGCCTTTTGTGCCAAAGTTCATTTGGCTCCATGGATTCATGTACCATGGCTTATCCCTTCAGCTTGTATAATCCTCCCTCTTACTCTCCAATCACCACTGCATCATCTATAGTTTTACCCTTTGGCCACATAAGGACTTGGCCATCTGTAAATGCAACCCTCATGCCTTTTGCATCCAATACAGATATGGAGAGTAGGTTCTTCTTGAGACCTGGAACATATAGTACATCTTTCATTTTCATAGACTTTCCAGAGTCTAGCTTATAGGAGGCTTCACCACTTCCTTTTATGGGATACTAGTAGTCATCCCCAAGTTTCACCTTGTGGGGTGATTCATGTTCAGGTAGATTCATAAAGGATTCCTTGAATCCTGTCATATGTTTGGAAGCCCCACTGTCTATAAGCCAATCATTGCTCCCATGAATAATGGTACCAGTGAGAGCAGAAATTAAAACATACTCTTCATCACTTGAAGAGTCTTCACTTTCTTCTCTAGTCTTCTTCCTAGGAGGTTCATCATCCTCAGCAGTATGTGCATGATGTCTTTTCTTGTTGTTCTTCTTTTTGTTCCTAGGGCAATTTCTGGAAATGTGTCCCCTTTCATCACAAGTATAGCAACAGACATAGGACATGTTCCTTTGAGGTTTGAAATCACCCTTCTGATGGTGATGTCTTTCTTTCTTATCATGGTGGTGAGTCTTCTTGTCACCATGCCTCTTGGAGTGTGTTGTGAGAGCTTAGTCTTCATTCCCCATCTTCTCTTCTCGAGCTACAATTCGAGCTTCTTCTTGTGAGCATTCTTCCCACAGCCTACTGAATGTGATAAGTTTCCTCCTAGCACAACTTCCTTGGATGAAGGAATCCCATGACCTAGGAAGGCCATTTAAGAGTGGTCATTACCACTTCTCCATTCTCTATATCTTCTCCCACAGCTTCAAGTTGTTCTTTTATCTGGGAGACCCTTGAGAAATAAAATTGCATGGCCTCTACATTCTGGATCTTGATATTCTTCAATTAATTTCTCAAGGTCATCTTCTGATTTATGTTCTTCCCTTCAAATAGCTTGGTCAAGGAATCAAACATCTCCTTGGGTGTCTCCAGAGATGACACATGTGGTATGAGATGGTCTTTGATAGAATCAGCAATGATCCTCTTAGCCTTGACCAAGTTCCTCTTGTGTAAGGCCTTAACCTCTTCTCCCTCTGGGACAAGGATCTCTTCACTTATGTAAGTGTCCAACTCATTCTCTTCCAGGATTAACCCAATCCTATACTTCCATGCTCGGAAGTTATCAGCCCCTTCAAGCTTATCCTCAAGCTTGGTGTGGTGAGACATCTTTAAAGAGTACTTCAAATGGAAATAGAAAAGATTTAGATCTTACCACTTGATTTGCTGAAAACTGGATCTAGTGTCGAATTAGGGTTTGTCAGAGAAACCCTAAAACTTCAAACTTTGAATTTCAAACTTCTAAAAGGATAGAAAGTTGCGCCTTGATGAGCTAATCAAGCTGGTATAATCAGAATTTGAAAATTGCAAAGTTTCACCCCTCAAAATTGTTTTTTAGATTTCCGAATTCACTGGGGAGGACCCTGAATTAGGGTTTGACTTTCCCAGAGCTTCACCCAACTAAAAAGTTCGATCCAAAGCTCTAAACTTCGATTTTTCCAAGGAGCTTCCAGCTGCAGTCTCAGATTTCAGAAATTCCAACTTTTGCAGAAACCCTAATTTCTGGATTCACTAGACAGGACCCCAAACTAGGGTTTGATTTTCCCGGAGTTTTACCCAACCAAAAAGTTCGATCCAAAGCTCTAAACTTCAATTTTTCTAAGGAGCTTCCAGCCGTGGTCTCGGAATTCAGAAATTCCATTTTTTGCAGAAACCCTAATTTTTAGGTCAAAAACTGAAGTGCTCATAATTGAATTTTGTTTCGACAGAAAGATGTGCCTTGCTAAGGATAGTCAATTTAGCCTCCTGCCTTTCAAGATCTATGGAGAGAAACCCAAAAAACAAGAAGCCCTAGCTTCCGCAACTGCACAGTGTCTTCTTCTCAGGTTAGCTCTGATACCATGTTAGATTTTGAGCATTAATTCAATATGATCTAGGATCTTATCTAAGAGAATAACAAGCACAGTATATCAATCACAAGAGACAATAGACACAGAGTTTCCTTGGGGAAAACCAAGAAGGTGAAAAACCCTAATAACTTCCTCAGAGATAGATAGAGCGATGATACAATAACCCAAGCATAAGAGATAGACTCCTAGCAGCTTCTCCTCCTCCACTAGTGCGCATCACTCAATGAGAGAAATAGATGAATAAGTGAATGATCAAATAGAGTGACACCCTCACTCTATTTATACACAACTTGACTTGCCTTTTAACTCTAACTAGGTCGGCCCCAACTTAACCACTTAACATAATACTAACTGGGCCGACCCCAATAGGGTGGTCTAATAACCCTTTAACCCACAAGACTCATACAGGGCCGACCCCATCAAGGTGGTCTAATAACCCATCAAGTAGAAGTTACGACACTTGCGACACTTGTAAATACAAATGACGACACTTCCGTAGAGAGGAATAATAACCTCTCTGTAGGGATATAATATACATATATGAAATACATTCCGAAGTTACATATACATCAACAGAAAGTATCATAGAGAATGGAGGATGATAAAAGATGGAGTATGAACTTTGTCTTATTAGTGGAATAGGGTTGTTGCATGCTGCAAATGACTAATTGCTTGGACTAACTAAAGCTGAACTAGGACAAAGGAAAGGAAATATGCCTTGTAGTCAAGGAGGTCTAAGTTTCAACTAAGGTTGCTACCTATTCTACTATTGCTTCCCTTTACCCTTCTTCATCTTTAGACACTATGATGCATAATGGTTATGCTTAGAACATATGAAGCACTGGGTTTTACTCAAATCCTTCTTTCCTAACTGTGAAGTTGAATCCTCACTCTTTACCTTATCCTTATTGTGTCCTTTAGCTTTTCCCTTCTTAGTTTGACCAAATAGGGCATGGTCATTGTCACTTCCCTTCTTTGTGGCCTTTGATTCCATTCAAGTCTCCTCCTGGATACAATGATCCACAATCTTTTCCATAAAAGAAGATTCTACCGAGCTCAAACACCCTAGAAAAATGTTTCCTATTGAGATGGGAACCCATTCAATGCCTGATTTACTAGCTCTTTGTATTCATTTTTCTCCCCAACTACTACAAGTTGATCACAAATCTACATGACCATCATCAGGAAACTAGTAATGTTTGATTTAGTTATCTCTACAAATTTAAGTCTATTATGCAATATCATCTTCCTATTTATGTCCTTGTCTAGTAAAAGGCTAACCACGACATCAAACATCTTTGTCGTCTTCTTCTCGGATATATGAGGGATCAAATGATCTTTTATAGCATCCATGGCCATCCACTTGGCTTTCACTCCTTTCTAATTGTGAACTACCAAAGCCTATGGATCTATCAATGGAGTCACTATATCCTTGATGATATCCCAGAGATTATTTTTTTCTAATAGAAGAATTACCCTAACTTTCCATGATAAGAAATTTGAATCACCTTCTAATCTATCATTGAACCTAAGGCTAGTTGATGCCATTTATGAGCTCTAACACACAAACTCCCAAATCTAATAAACACTACCTCTATAACCCTCTAATTGTTGGTCTTGGTTTCTTGAGTTGTTTATGACAGTTACTCTACTATCGTAAACTCTTCAGATCCTCTCAATTAGAGAAGCTCTAACACCATGTGAATGTTCCAAACTCTAGGTGATTGCTGTCCTTATGTTCTCAACTAAACAAAATTGTTATTTCATTGCAAAAATTAAATTCTTCACATGGCAACAATCACACATATAGTTGGAAAGTAAATAATGGAAGCATAAACACAATACACATACAATTACTCCTTCAAATCATCTTTCCATTAACAAATCAAAGCTTATAAGAAAACCTCTACAAGTTGTCAAACAAATAGTTGTACAGTACACCCAAAAAACAGATATGCATAGCTACCAAGAAATTTTCCTACTGAAAAACGAAACAACTTGCTTGTTGATTTGTTGTACGTCCCTGTTTCATATGACTATATGGACATGTCCATATAGAATCCATACAACTGTATGGACTACTGGCATGGAATTGGTACAATTCTTTTTGCCTATTTCCCAACCTCGACTCCTCTTCAACAGTCTAAACCTGCTCAACCAATAAACAAATTCATCTTCCAACAAAAGATGTCTTTGAGTGTATGTGTATCTAAACCCTTTATCTTGACCTACCTTTATACTAGAGTTGAAACCCTAATCTTTCAATGAAATGTACAGTTGAGATTAGTTTAAATCACTAATGTATGTAATTACACTTTATTATACTTGACAACTAAACATAAAACTCACTTTATTACTAAAGTGAATTACAAAATAGATTTAATTCAAACTACTTATGGCATCCCCAAATGGGGTGGCTACCTCCAAGATCACATGGAATCCTGACTATTGCCTCTGTCTCGCACATGTGAATGTACTAGAGGTAGCAATATGGAACAGGATATGCATGCAAGGAGTAATGCCTTGGGTAATGGTGCATTCAATGGATTGTGAGGTTAGTACTCTACGAAGTAAGATGGCTCTAGGCTCTATGATGACTGACGAGAAGCTCCATGATGACTGAATGTAGCACCATATCAAATGCATGAGGAACCAATGTGTTCCAGTCTATCTGTTTGTCTTCTGTGATGAATGGCTAGCCCGAGAATAAGGTAACTTGCTCTCCTCAAACAATTCTTACTCACTTCCGCGGTTTAAGGGTTAGTAATTTCCTCTTGGTGGTCATCTCTATTTGGTTATTTCAAGCCCAACTTCGCTTTGTGGTTTGTGACCCCTTTGAGGGATGGTTCTTCTCCATGCTCCTTTTCCTCATAGGCACCTTGCAGGGTGAGCATCGAATGGTAGGTAGGGGTCATGGTAGTTGGGGTCACTGTAGTGGTCGAAGCACCCCCTGTGCTTGCATCAAGCAGGACACTCCAGAAGCCACAACAGCCTACTGGAAAGCAATGTCAAAGCACATCCATGAGCATATTTCTTAGGCAGAGGATGAAGTCAAATCGAAAAGGAATTTTGTGCAGGGATGAACTGGAGCAAGCTATGAATAACTAGGTACTGGACACAAGTTCTTCCATCTCTCGAGATAGAAAGTATTATAAAACCATTGCCCTCTATTAGCAAATGAAGGATCTCCTCTATTAGCAAATGAAGGATCTCATAGGAAAAACTATTTTGGAGAAACATGAGCCCAATAATGAAATTCCTATTTAGTTGGACGAGCTAAAAGCACATATGAAAAACCAAGAGGCACAGATGAAAATCAAGATGCGAAGCTTGATGTAATTGCTAAAATCGTATGTGGCATCAGATTTGTGGAGGAAACCTTCGGTGCTCCTGCATGTTCTCAAGTCCTGGCAGCGCACTTTGGTTCTAGGTTTCTCCCATTCATCTGTCTGATGATCAATAGCATTGTATCGTCTTTTTCTCTCTATCTCTTTACTATTTATATTCCCATCATTAGCTACAGTTATTTAGACTCTCCTAGGAAAGTAGTTTAACACATTAACACTGGTTACTCTTTCAACAATTTCATCCTTTTTCAATTTGATAAACTACTATTTTGTTGCTAGTATGGTTTCCAATTAGGCATACCAACCTTGTAACTCGATTATTTTTCCATTTTAATATATGAGTGACTAACTTACAAAAAAAACCTACTTCTAGCACATTCACACTAAACTTGTGTAGAATTTCTTGTCAGAGATACATTCTTCAACAAAAATGAATCTGACAACCAATGGTGCACACTAGTCAGGGTCCAAAGGATGGGAATCACAAATAGAATATTTTATCTCTATAGGGTTATGAACGTTGACAAGGGTTAAAAGATCACCTCAACAATGTGATTAGTGGAGGTGAGTTGAAGACTAATCGTACAAAGATAGAGGTCATCCTTAAATGGCCCACTACTTCTAATGTCTCAGAAGTTAGGAGTATTCTGGGCATTTCCCAATAATTAAGAAAGTTCATAGCATCACTTTCAGTTGTGATAGCAGTAGTTCATGATATAACAACCAGTGGTAAAGAGTTTCCAAGGTGATAGGAGTCATTAGACATCCTTGGAAAAACTAATAAAGGATTAGTCAAGCCCTAGTCCTAAACCTACCTAACCCACATAAGTCTTTTGAAATAGAAATTGATGCTAGTGGGTATGCTACAGGATTAGTCTTAATGCAAAGGGAGAGACTAGTCTGCTATCATTCAAAGTTATTCCATCGAGCATCATTGAACTACCCTACATATGACAATGAGCTCTATGCCTTGGTTCAAGCAAATAAAGAAGTGAAAACACTATCTATTCAATAAGGAGATCACCATCCATATTGATCACCAACCTCTACAATACTTAGGCTCAAATGGATAGGATTTTTGTAACAAATTCAACTAGTGATTAAATATAAAAAGGGCACAACCAACAAGTTCATTGATTTTCTATCCAAGCCACCCACACTAGAAACCACAACTCTAGGATCCACTATGCACATGGATTCATTCATCCATGAAGCATACATACAGGAGTATAAGGAAGATGAGAGCTTCAAGGGAGTGTATCAACAAATACAAGTGAAAAAAGAACAAATAGACGTTGATTATCATCTCCAAGATGGACTACCATACAAAATGGAAAAGCTTTATGCACCAAAGGAAAAAAGAGTCCAACTAATAATGGAGGCTCATACCTCCAATGTTGCTAATCATTATGGTGTTGGGAAGATCATGACTAACTTTCAAAGTTATGTTTATTGACCCAAATGCAATAAGTATCTATATTTATCAAGGGTTGTATTTTATGTTGTAATAGCAAGCCTAATAATAGGAAGCAAGTACTATACAGTAAACTTCCAATGCTAGAAGACCATGGAAAGCATATCCATGGAATATGTTGGGAGTTTGTCGGGGACGAGAAGAGAGCATGACTTCCTGTATGTGGTAGTAGAGAGGTTCAACAAGATGTGTGCTTTGATGGCTTAGAAGAAGACCATCAAAAGACAGGAAGTTGCAAAGCATGTTCTTTGAAGCAATATAGGAGCACTTTGGGATTCCAAGGAACATCGCTTTTATATTGAGCTACTAGATTCCTCGATATATTTTGGACTTCATGGTGGGAGAAATTGGACTAAACTTAAGGGATTCATCGCCTTTCACCCACATTGATGGACAGACAGAGGTAGCAAATAGTATTTTGGTTCAACTCGGGAGAGGTTACAATCACAAGCATCCAAGGACATGGGATGAAATTTGGTTTACATACAATATTCTTATAATAGAGTTGTCCACACTTCCATGGGAAAGTCTCTTTTTGAAATTTGTTTTAGATATTTACTTCGTTGCACGGGAACCGCTCCCGGCTTTAGGAAAGCCGTTCCAGAAGTTCCCTCGTTCCAGGGAGCTTAGGAACGGGAACGAAATGTTCCAGAATGGATGGGAACGGTTCCGGGAGCTTAGGAACTTTTCGGGAGCTTCAGTCATGAAAATTAGGGAGCTTGGGAACGTTAAATAGGGAGTTCCGAATTTCGGGAGCTTTCACACGTTCCCAGTTTGCCAGGGAACTCCCACACGCTCCTCGTAGAGCAGGAACTCCCAGCCGTTCTGAAATGCGTGGGGCCCAAAATGTACCTGTCAAATTATTCCCGCCAATCCCTAATCGCTGGGTCTTCTGTCGTCCGAGCTCCGCTGTGAAAGATGTAAGAACCAAGCTCTGCTATAGAGCCGAGCTCTGCTGTCTGTCCGAGCTTCTGAAAGGCCGAGCTCGAGGTTGACCGTTGAACTGCTCCTTCAAATCGCAGAAAGGCCGAGCTGGAGGTGGACTGAGTCGCAGAATCGCGGCCGATAGACTCAAGCCAACTCCTAATTCTAAATGTTTACGGTTTTAAACTTTAGTATTTTTAATTTTACTATTTTACGGTTACAGTTTCATAGTTTTAAATTTTAATTTTTTAAATGTAAACGTTTACGGTTTATAAATTATGGCATATGTTTAGTTTTACAATTTTGGTTTTTAGTTTTAGTTTTTAATTTTAATTTTTAAGTTAGAACTTAGAGTTTTAAATTTTAATACTTTTAATTTTTAAATTCCAGTTTTAAATTTATGTTACAATTTTTTAAATTTTTATTTAAGTTACAGTTTGAGTTTTTTAATTTTAAGTTTTAAAATTAAGTTACAGCGTACATGACACATGTTCATTGTTTACGGTTTAATATTTATGTTTTAAATTTTAATTTTTAGTTTTAGTTTTTAACTTTTTAATTTTAAGTTATAGTTTTTAATTTTTAATATTTTTGTTTTAAATTTTAATTTTTAAGTTTTAGTTTGAGTTTGTTTTTTATTTTTATGTTTTAATTTTTAAGTTTTAAATTTTTAAATTTTATGTTATGTAACATGTTTTAAATTCTAAGTTTTAGTTTTTAATATTTTATGTTTTAAGTTTTAAATTTTAAATTTTTATGCTTTAAATTTTAATATTACTATATAGTATAGTTTAAAACTTTTAATTTCTAAAACTTTAATTTTAGTTTTATAATTTTTTTAACATAATTATAAATTTAATATTTTAATTTTTAAATTAAATTATAAATTTATAATTTATTTGTTTATAATTTTATGGGATCTTTAATTTGCATTTTATAGCTATGGCAATTTATTTTTAAATTTTATCATATTAATTTTTTAGGCAAATACATACATCAATTGTTAAGGCAAATACATGCATGGTTGATTGTGAGGTATGCTTTCTTAATGTACTACTCCTAAATAGAAGATTTAGATAATTCATAATACTAAATAGTAATACAATCTTTAAATAGTATGTTATATTTTTTTTCAATTATATTATTTTTTATATTTTTTTAATATATATTATTGCCGCTCCCAACCCGCCGTTTCCTACAAATTAGGGGAAACTTCTAGCCGTATCCGACACCCGTACCCAAGTTCCCAACGTTCCCGCATTCCGGAAACTCGTGCAACATAGGATATTTACGACCATTATCATCAAATATTGTATATGGATAGCCTGAAACAAGAGCAACAACTTCAAGTGGTGCATTGAAGGCAAAAAAGTTCATAGACAAGATAACGCAAATACACTTACAAAATCAAGAGAAAATTAAAGTCTTAGGAGAAATACAAAGCCGAACGTGATAACACATGAACGAAATACTTTCCATGTAGGAGACAGAGTTTGGTTACACCTTAATAAGGAAAAGTTACAACGATTAGGATTATAGTTCTCTACCAAGAAGCTCATCAAGCAAGGAATTTCCCAAGTTGGAGACCTCTCTGATGCAACACTTGCAACTAGAAAACATGGGTGACTCTCAAAACAAAATTCCATCTCTGTACGTCCAACAAGCCCACCATTGAGTGGGTTTGAGACCTAATTATCAATGAAAGCCCACCATTGAGAGGGTTTCGGACCTAATCATCGATGACTTTTTTCCTAAATTAGGTAGCATGGCCCAAGGGTGTGGTGGAGAGACTAGAAGTGGAACTAATCTAAAGGCTTCATGAAATATAAAGCAGGGTTCAACACCAAGCCAATGCTAGATGCTATGTTGGACAAGCTTTGGAGACTCACCTCTAAGCAATCTACTTGGTTGTTTTGAATCCACTCGATTTGGAAACCCTTTATTGAGCCTAAGAAGATTGTTTTTCCTACTCTTTACTTTTGGGCCACCTTCCCCTTGGCCAACATCTAAAGTAACTAGGAGGTTTAGAGCCCAATTGCCCATTCTGCCACAAAGATGAAACTATCAAACACTTATTCTGGTTTTTCCCCTATGCCAAATCAGTGTGGGAATGGGTCTCAAATGTACTTGGCTAGCTTCTCCCTAGGTTTGTTATTGGAAGTCCACTCTTCTTGGAAATAATCTCCCTTGGACAATGGAGTTCCAAGCAGCATTGCAACTTGTTAGAATAGAGCTTATTTTTGTATATGGAGAAGTGAAGTGATTGTGTTTTAAAAATGCTCATGTCAATAGATTCACCTAGTACAATGGTGCTGCGATATGTGCAAAGTTGCACTTGCAAATCCAAGTCCAAGCTGGGAAGGTGGAGCAAGCACTTGTTTAAAAACTCGAGAATCTCTTACTAACCTTGAATTATCTAGTCAACAGCCACCATCCATTACATTTTGCTGCAAACGCTCGCATATAGTTGACCTCTATGTAGAAAGTCTATCCGTCCAGTTCATAGCACTCATCATCATATGATTTGACACCTTCAATCCATCTGCGTTTCTGATTCAAGCATATATTGTCCAAGATTAACCTGATACATCTCCAGTAGAAGAAACCAAAATTGTACATAAGAGTAAGGAACTATGTCTTTCATTCGATAATAACAGACACCAAAAAAACAATTTATTGTTGTGTGCCTAAAGACGAACATAAAAAATGATTTGTTGCCCACTCAATAAGTCAATGCCCAGATGGATAGAGCCTACCCTGTCCTCAGGGCATGCAAAGGTGAGCTGATAAGCTTTTCCCATTAACCCTCTCTCTCATTAAGCGACCAGCACAGACCTCCTAAGCCATGGTGAGAACATAGGGGTTTAATAAGCAGAGTTATGCTTGAGCCTCAGTAGCTCAAAATCAAAATCAAATATTCTCTGCTCCCCATGACATGTATAAACTTCTAGCTGAAAGCATCTGACACTGACAAGGGTTGGAATTCGCGAACCACACAGAATAGAATCTGGTGCAGTTCGTTTGTCTAGAGCTCTAAATATTTATCTTCCGAAGTTGCAGATCCCACCTGTTATTTTTTCATCTGAAAACTCTGCAAAGGTGGGTAGATGCTTCAGGTAATCTTCAACCAAGTAGATGGATACTTGAGCTTTATCAAACACTTGGCCTGTGAATGTGAGAAACAATAAACCCACTGTATTCATAAGCAATCATCACCAATAATCGCGACAAGAACACTGACAATCCTTAAAATGATGGAAGCGGCTGGCATCCCTTACAATGATTTCTCGCTTGACAATCTTAGATATGAACTTGATAGAAGCGTGGCAATCACCACAAACACGCAGGTTTTTGACAATTCGGATTGTTGTCTCAGGTGGTGTGCTGATTATCCCAAATGCAAGAGCAAGCTTCTCGCTGTGGTAGCAAAGCATGTGTTCCTTTTGTTCCTCCTCCACATCATGCAGCACAAAGTTAGTATCTGAAACATACCCTGCATCTTTTATCTCTGCAGCAAGCCTATCCAGTGTTACATAGATCTCCTCTGTTTTTGGGTGCGATCTATCTTCTACAATAAATGGATGAACCCTACCCTTGACCTCAATCCAACTGCATCCTGGCTTCTTCTTTACTCCCCTTTCTTTCATCAATTTTCTCACCTTTGCTGCTTCATCCCATCTACCCGCTGCGGCATAGATATTCGCAAGAAGGATATGAGTTACAACATTTAGTGGTTCCAATTTCAAAAGACTTTCTGCAGCACGTTTTCCTAGCTCTATGTTTCCATGAATTCTGCAAGCACCAAGCAAAGCACTCCACACAATAGCATCTGGTTCGATGGGCATGTTGTTAATTAAATCCTCTGCTAAATCCAGGAGCCCGGCTCGACCAACAAGGTCAATCATGCATGCATAGTGGTCTGCTCTTGGGGTAATGCAGTAATCTCTACTCATTGAATCAAAATAAAAGTAACCTTCTTCAACTAAGCCCGTATGGCTGCATGCTAACAGGACACCTATGAAAGTGATATGGTCAGGTTTCATTCCTTCCTGTAGCATTTGCTTGAAAAGCCTCAGAGTTTCCTCACCATCTCCATTTTGAGCATACCCTACAATCATTGCATTCCACAAAACATCATCTCGTACAGGCATCTGATCAAACACCAGACGAGCACGCTTTATGCTCCCACATTTGGCATACATGTCTAACAGAGCACTACCCACAAAGATATTGAATTCAAACCCATTTCTGATCACATGGACATGAACCTGTTTCCCAACTTCCGGGGCTGGTAGAGCAGCACATGAGCTAAGAACACTAGCAAATGTGAATTCATTGGGCTTAACATCTACCCCTAGCATTTGACAGAAAACATTCAGAGCCTCCTCAGAATGCCCATTTTGGGCATATCCTGAAATCATTGCAGTCCATGAAACTAGGTTTCTTTCAGGCATTTTGTCAAATACATGACGCGCATCCTCTGTGCAGCCCGACTTCGCGTATGTATCCAGAAGAGCACTCCCCACAATCACACTCGAATGGAACTTTGTTTTAATTACAAGGACATGTATCTGTTTACCCAAAATTAAATCCCTGCCACTAGCACATACACTCAAAACACTGCCAAACGTAAACTCATTCATCTCTATACCTTCATTATGCATTTTCCCAAAGAGCTTCAGAGCCTGATTCCCCTCTCCATCGCCAGCATACCCAGCAATCATAGCATTCCATGAAATATTGTCTCGTTGAGGCATTTTGTCAAACAATTCACGTGCATCGTTTATCCTCCCCCATTTAGCATAACCTGTAATCATGGTATTCCACGAAGAAACAAATCTAGTGGACATTTTGTCAAACATTTGGCGTGCATTCTCCACGCTTCCGCACTTAGCATACATGCCGACTATACGGTTTCTCAGAATAACGCCAGGCGAGAACCCAGTTTTGATAATGTGGGAATGAAGCCGCTTGCCATCTGCCAGTGATTTCGTCGCAATGCATCCCTGCAAGAGTCGATCATAGATGTCTGAGGACTCCGTACCAAAGTGACTTGAGTCGATTACATGCAGTAAGCTGATGGCTTCCTTCACTCTTGCTTCCTTGCACAGAATGTCTACCCTCGTTAGAAGCTCAGATTTTTGTTGAATAAGAGTATTAGTAAGGGTGGCGATGTTGCAATTTCCGGAAGAACAGCATTCCACACTTGCAAAACCTCTGACAGACATCCTCAACATCCTGTCAAAATCCCTGCTGCAACCTACCATGTCACTTTGCATTACCCATCTCGATTCTCTTCCCAATGGCGGCGAGGGGAAGCCCCCCAGAATTGTTGTTTTGTACTTTGATGAAACTGATCCGAATAAGTAAATGCACTACTCACTCAATTGCACTAAAAACCAAAACGCTGGACAAGCTAGAAATTAGAAATGGACGATCCTAAATTACAAGCCATTTTACTTTTATTTTTCAGGAAACATATTATTGATTCCAAACTCGTTTAATTTTATATTTGAATAGGATGAAGATAAAAAATTTATTTTGGGTTTTATAAATAAATAAATAGGTTAAGAAAAGTAGTCAAATGGATGTACTTTGGGTGGTTGGAAGTTGGAAGGAATGATTGTTACCCTCCCCACTTTAAGAGGCATGATGCTCTTGTTTAGGCCCTATGTAATGATTGAGTAGATTATGTAATTATGGTCATACCTTGATTCTTTGGAAGAGCAAGTGTTGGCATATTTCCCTTCGGACGTAGTTACGATGAACCACCATTTAAGGTTAAGAAAAGTAATTAAATTATGAAACACGAAACAAAATAAAGATATGTTCTATATTATTAAGGATGGTGTTGGAAAGGCTCATTAGTCGACTAGGCATGCCTGTCGACTAACCTAGTAGGTCAATTGACATATGTGAACAATCATGTATATTTATATGTTAGTTCTTATGTAGTTCTTATGTAGTTCTTATGTATAAAAAAAGATATCAATCTATGTTGTAGTATTCCTTCTACCAATAATATAATGGATTATTGGAATTATATCTACTTTTGTCTATTTTATGTATGAATGCCTCTCTTAATGTGTATCAATGGTAACTAATGACTATAATCCCCTACATTGCAACATTAGTTATGTTGCTCGGACCTGAATCTGTAGCTAGGACAACATATAGAGATATGTAGGCACAAATGTTGACACTAGAAGAAGTGCATAGCTGGTGCTACAGAAAAAATAAAAAATACATCAACAACTACGTCAGTGTAACCTACCTAGACTTGAAAACATTTTATGTTTGTGGAAAAACATTACTTTAAAACTTATTGTAAAGTTTTATGTTATTGACCAAGGATGGTCAAGGATGACTGTAATTGAATATTATTATTATATAATAAATTAAAATAGGAGACACTCATCCAAAGAGGATTGTTGAAGAGTGTTCATTGGCCCACTAGGAGGAATGAAACTGGTGTAGAAGGCAATTGATGAGTGGCAGCATCTCCACTCACTTACTAGTTGTTGCAGGGGGCAACTTCCCTAAAAATGTGGTCATGTTCCCCAAGGATGGTGGAACTGAGCAGGTGGCTCATTAAATGTTAAACTAACCCAAAAGACCTAGGCAATCTTTATAGCCATCGAATTGAGCAGGCAGCTCACAACTTTTTCCTTGTGTTTGTTGGAAACTGTTATGTTGAGCACACAAGAGATTCGATGAGGGGAATGCTATCCAATGAGTTGCAAAGTAAGATTGTTTTATCTTGATAAGTTGCAGAGAGCTTATATGCAAGTCTTCATGATTGTTGAGATACAAAGAGATTGTCACAGGCTTCTACACAGAATCTTCGTCCTAGTGGTTCAATGAACAGGCTCGAGGGTCCTAAAGCAAGTGATCTTGGTTGCTTTCAGGAGACGGTTGGGAGGAACGATATTCTTTTGGTGTTTGTCCACCTACACAGTCTAAACAGGTTCTGCATTGCTTTCGTCTTATTATTTTCTAAATCTTACTCTGTATATTCTGAAGAATGTTATTTGAAGTTGTTAGGTTTCAATGTTGTAGAATGCTTATTTAACTGTTAAAAAAAATTGATAGAGTACTTAACTGATAAATTATTTTTGCATAAACAATTGAATGAATAGGTTTTGGAATTATAAAATGATGAATATAAACATTCTTTGTATTTTCCTTTCACATTTGTGATGTACTCTAGTACAGAGAAGTTTGTTTAGGTAAATAGATTAGGATGATCTCAATATTCAAATTAGAATGTTGATCCTTTATTTCGCAATAAAATGTAGACACAATTATAAAATGTATACTGAAATAATACTCAGAAAACTTAAAAGATACAGATTATTTCTTTTACAGTTCATACTATGAAAAAACAGTAGCTAGTTTAAATAATAATCAAGTATACATACTGATAGAAATCCCATTGTTTTTGTGTCAATAACTATGCTAAGTATAAATTCATAGAAATAGCTTATATCAATATTTATCATCGTATAAACAGTATAACTATTATAGAATCATTCAATATATTACATATATTTATGTATATATATTACATATATTTCATAATTTTTATTAGTATAATATGTCGACAAAATAACTCTGTACATCTTCATAAACCAATATTTATACCCTACAAGAAAGCACTATAAAATTATCACGATTACGAACAGAAGCAAAGCATTATAATCATCATTTATAAATTTCAACAAGATCTATAGTAAACTCTTAAAATCGAACACAACTTAGAGTTCTTCCTCTAGTTCCAAAATACTTCCCAAACATGTTAGCATACATAAAGAAATAACTAACATTTGTTTGACGAAACCTCAATAATATTTAATTCATTTCATCCAGATCATATAAGTAAATATGATCACGATTAGGTTTATCCCAGAATATATTACAACCTCACACTTAAAAACAAAGTTATTTTAAATCGTTTGAGCATGTTGTAAGCTCGAGGCTATGCCCAGACTTCTCTTAATAAACAAAGTATTCATTTAAAACAAGATTTGCCATTACCGGCTGTAAACAAATATGAAACCCTTATTACAAACAGAGTTTAAAAACTCAAAGATAAATGAGAATGTAATCGTTTCAACTTTAAAACAATCCAACCTAATTGACAGACTTCGATTACAATATTTTAGTCAAAGATCAAAATGAAAACCCTGTAGTTCTCTATCAAACAAACAACAGATAGAACGAAACCCTAATCTACAGACACTTAGCCAAATAAATATGTTATCATGTATCTATGTCTTCAGCTTATGACATTGAATTTACAAGACCCAATACTGATAAAATCAAATAACCCTTAATCAATTACACAGTCTGCATTTCATTATCAATACCAATGATCCCGTAAGGATATTAAACCTTTTAAATAAAAAAATGGGTATCAAAATCATACTTAGGGATTTTCCCAACTCATTAAAAACCAAATACATTATCTTACAAACAAAATCATATATCAGAACTACGGGAAGGCTTATGGCTAACACAGCCTCGAACTTATCATAAGAGAAAACTGATAATAGAAAATAAAAACATCAACGTTGCACACAGGAGTGTCGACGAGACAAATTTTGAAACCCTGTAGTATATAATCACTTTAATATCGGCGAGTTACAGGTTGTAGCCATAAACACTCTTACATTATAGTTATACCCTTAGGTATTACAGTGTTTGCCCTCACGACTGTAATAATCAATAAACAACCCTAAACATACTCCTTATGGCAACATATCAACACGCATTCTAGATCATTGTTTAAACGCAGAGTGCTCTAGGAAGGCCCGTGGCTTACCAACACTGTATCCTTCCATTTAAACCTCCCAAGTTTGGAACCCTCGACCTGGGAAAATGCGTGAACACTCCTGTCATTCACATTACAGAACCATCATCAAAAGTTGAAAACAATACAGTCAAATAATAATAGTTTGAATTGATTAATATGAAGGGAGAAACGTTACCTCTGCAAAGGTCTTTTGTAATCCCCCAATTTTGACCCTTATGAAATATTGGCTTTTAATGTAAATATTGTATACATGCGATGTATGTTTCCCTAGAGTGGAGCTCAAGGCCAAGGCCCTGCTAGTGTATGTTCGGATTTATTTAGAATGGACAAGCATTTGATATTTTGTTACCCATGTGCTATTAAGCCATGGAATATTGTAATTTGATCTATGGAAGCAACGAATGAGAAGGGGCCATGTGTATTCCACTAGGGAGTGGTGAGGGGGTTGTGGGGATGAACCATATGCTGCCAAATGTCATTGTGAGAACCCATTTGACTTTTCTTGCTGACATTTAATTCTGTTGTAAGGAAGTTGTTGAATAATTCAATCCATGGCTTCAATGGAGCATGGGCAACCCAGAAATTCGTATGGCAGGTATGGGCTCTGTTTTTCTTGTACCACAAGTCACTCTACCTCATGGGAATGGGTTCTTCCTGATTCCCATTCCATGGTTGAAGATCCCAGCTTCAGTTTTCATCCATTACGAATACCCAGCAGTGAGAAAAACCAGAAATCGCAACTTTGCAAGAACCCACGTTTTGAAGAGCCATAAACACCCAGAATTTGATATTGACAATGAAATCCAATGGGGAATCCATAGATATGAACCTTGAGGCGAAATTGAGAGTATTAGATACCTCGAAATCCATTGGAAAACCCAGTTTTTATAGCCCAGAAAACCAGTGACGGGATTGAGTTATTTGATGACAGAATTGTGAGAAATCCAAGTGTGAATGACTGAGAAGAGGTTGGTTTTGCTTGATAAACCCAATGAAGGCTATAATATCAAGGAATTAGCAACTGGACCTTTCTATGCCCACCCTGAAGAGCACTGGAGGGAAGGGAGGCCTGAGGGACCGTGCAGCAGAGAAGGGGACCTTCCTGGTGTTGGGTGTGGTAGGTATTGTGGGTGCCATGACTGTTGAGTTCATTTGAGATTCCTGTAGCTTTGTGGTTGAGCTCACTGGCTTAGCATCCTCCTCATTTTTCTTTTGTATGCTTGATAAACCCAACTGTGTGTTGGCTTAGCATAGCTATTGAGTGAAACCATGGCTGTGAGTGAGCCCATCTAGTTCCTCCTTGGTGGATACACAACCCAGCTCGGGGGTGATCTCTCAACTGAAAGAATATAGGCTAGAAAGAGATCTATGGTTGGGTGGAAGGTTTCTCTTCCATAGCCAGTTGTTTGGACAGCTTCATCTCAAAGATAAGTGTTCTATGTGATTTAAATCATATGCATTATGTGTTATGCAATGTGTTAATTCTGAATGATAATTGTGCATGTTGATGAAATGAAAGGCAGCCTATTTTATGCAATGTGATCATTTTTTACTATTATATGCATGATGAAACCGTGTGTATATATATATATATATATATATATATATATAGTGTTTAATTCTATTGTGTTTGTTTGAGTATGAATATGCATACACAGAAATTTTTAATTATCCATGAATTTCTTAGTAATGTATGGGGCTAGGATTGTCAAATAAGCCCGGTATGTTTGGTCATGTTTCCTTCCTTGCACTAGATTGATGGAAGGGGATGTGACATCTTTCCACAGTTGCCATCCACCTATGCGTGGTAGTGTCCTTCAAGGTTTGAGCAGACAAGCATTCATCCCTACGATAGGAATTCCTCTTCTTATCGGTGTTAAAGAACTCACTAAACTAACACTCAATGCAGAGCTCTCCCAACCATGACGGCCGAGAGCTCAGCTCTCCTTCACATTGCAAATGAACTCCAGTTTTTCGTTTTCCCCCTTTTGCCAAAGATTTGGGGTTGAGCCAGCTTGGCTCCCCTCCCATGGCCCTTCACGTGGTCGCATTTAAGATGGCAGTTGTAACCACTAACATTTAGATTTTTACCTTCGTGCTATAGTTCGGTTATCATGACTTAAACCCAAATAAACCCTTGCTAGGATTGTTTATCCTAAGGACTTTTACATTTGTTCATTTATTTTATAAAACTTTGATTAGGGTCTTCAAGGTGTAGTGCAAGGATGAAAATTCATTCCATAAGATAATACTTTTATGATAATGCTCAACCACCGAATAGAGTATACTCTAAAACTTTAACAAGTCTCTTTTCTTCACCAAATCCAAACCTAAGACGTGTAGATATTTACTTGGTTTCAAAACAAAGCGTCATTATGCATTAGCTTCGTGGAAGCTAAGTAAGCCTCGGGGCGTCACAAGAACCCCTTCAATCAAAATAAGTTAATCAACATTACAAACACAGCATAACTAAGAAATCATATTGCGACATTATTAATGACGAGAGTCAATCCATATCGTTAAGACAACATAATGTGCTTTCCGACAAAACGTGGACGTAATACAATAAGATAATAACTAACAATTAATCCATGATAAACGCACGTACGAAATAATGATCGTCAAATTTAATCATTGACGACGATACATGTGAACAATAAATACAGTAAAAGAAATCCATAGTCCTACTTCAATGATTTAAGGACTTCGAAAAATAAATGTCGATTTTATGATTATGTAAATAACATCAATGAATACGATATACATTTTTAAGATAAAAAGAATTCCACCAGTATAATTTTGGATTTTATGGACAGTTACGCTATGTATAAAAAAAATTTAATTTTTATAAAATTTTGGATATGTTACAACCAAAAGGAACCAATTGACAATCATGGAAACAATGGAATATTTTTCACTAGGACCCTTGAAAAATTCTTGGATTCTATGTCTATGCTAATCCACAAATTTATTGAACAGGTTGTAGATGACACCAAGTAAAGAGGATATAGAATTGTTGCATAGGTTGAACAACAACAGCTGAACCAATCTTTACAAGTGGATCGAGAAGATTGGGAACGAATTTTGTGAAGAAGAAGCACTTGAAGAAATCACTTTCGTCGAAAACATGAAAGGGAGATTCTACGATGATCTATATGACAGTTTCCTGTGCACATTACCAATCCTTCTTCATAATTTCTTGATTGACAAAGGAGTCAGGCATATTGTGGAACCTCGATCGCTATTGAAAACACCTATTTCTACCGACTAGGAAAAGAAGCAAGCCGAGTGGAAGTACTTTTAAAGAAATGACATATGAATTGTGTAGCACCATCTCTAATCCGAAAATGACAGGATCTTTATAACCATTATCTGCATGTGAAAGTTTAAATGCTTAAATCCATTAAAGAGGCTTTACATGAAAATTTTAAAGAGCATAATTGAAGCACATAAAACACATAAAAGAGATGCGAACTATGAAATTTGTAGACAATAACTGATAACGGAGTTCACCATCCTTGGGCTACATCTATGTGCCACTTCTAATGAGAAGGCCGCTCTTATTGAGTCTTCAAAGCTTACAAAATGAGATTTCTGGAAACACTTTTGTTTTCTTTCAGTTATCAGCAAAAACAGACAATAGCACTGCGATCCTCTCAAAATTTCAAGAAAAATGAGTATAAACTCGACTATGTTTGCCTGAGGCCTCCTATGGCACGCAAATCGAGAAACTCTGCTTGCATAAAAGACAAAACAGTACGGTTTCCACCTTGAGATCCATGCTCGTTAATGGTTGTACAACCCTCGGGAACTGTGCCAAATATGCCTCCAGATCTGTGCAAAACCACCTCGGGATCCATGCAGAAACCACCTCGGGATCCATGCAGAAACCACCTTCAAAACTATGCAAAACCTCCTTGGGAAGTGTGTTGAAACCACCTTGGGAACCGTGCAACTGTACTTTGACCTCTGTGCCAAAACAACGGTTTTATAGTGGTTTTTGGGGTTGTTTTTGGGCACGGATTTGGGTGCCACGCGCCCATTTTGGGCTCCATTTCCGCCTCAAATTCATAAAGAATAAGCGTCATTTACCACCAAATGTGGCAGCTAGGGCATAGTGGTTAAGGAGTTTGGCATGAGGGGGAGAAGGTCACCGGTTCAAACCCGCGGACCTCTCCCCATATCACGTTTTTGTTATATGTTGATCGGTGGATATAGTATATGCTTTCCACGGCATAGTTCAGCGATATATATTATAGTTTGGCAATGATACGGTGATGTGGTAATGGTTTAATATGGTATTGGACCATTTGAGTTGGCTCCACTGATTCACTAGCCTCGGTGTTGGATTATTTAGCCCTCGAAGACACCCCTTTTCTAAATTAATAGTTGATCAAACTTAAATAAAAGTTTTCAACTATACATAACAAGCAACATATGCGGGGCAATTGGTTAGGCGGACTTGTGAAATCTTTGGAGGTCATGGGATCGAATCCCATGGACTCCACCAGTTTTTTATAAAAATTACATTAAGAATTTTTTGCCCAAATAGCCCTTATTTTTGCCAATATGACCAAATTTGTCGAAACTTCAAACATTAATAACTTCTGCATCCGGAGGTTTTTTTGCACGGAAAAAGCGTTGTTGGAAATCTCTTGATGAGCTCTTAAACATTGTAAGCTTTATTTTACATTTTGAAGACTTTAATTTCGATCGACTATGAGATGATCCTCCTGGATAAAACCTTCCCACTGAGAAGCCTTTGGACATGTTCGTCTCACTTGTCCCGTATCACTTGTCCATTCTTCTTGGAACCTGTACATCTGACTCACCATGACAACAACCAACACTGCACTGATATTGTTAAGTACATTCATCTCTTTTTCAACAAAATCTTCATTCAATATTGTTGGAACAAACCATATACCACTGAGCAGTAATAAGCTGAATATCAAAATTGAACATGTAAAAGAAATTGTACTCATATCATGCTTATGTTTTATCATAGGAACACTATCGACCAAATCAGGTGTATTGTGATGCAATGACACTTCCTTTTCATGCTTAGGATTCTTTTCTTCCTTACATTGCATAGACATAAGTGCCAAATTTCGACTTGCATTAACAACCCTTTTCAATTGTTGTGTAGTTCTCAATGATTTGTCATTTTTAAATGAATGTGATTGTACTATATACTCAATTCCTTCCTTAAACAAATGATACTGATTATGTTCTCTATAGAAGATTGCCTTTCGATCATATAAATACGGGCTTCCCAACACAATTCCACAGATATCTAATGGAACCACATCAAATTCAACTTCATCTACAAACTTGGATGTAATTGCAAACTTTAGATCACATTACCTTGTTACTTGTAATATTTTATCTTTGCATACCCAACCTAATGGATAAGGTTTCCTGTGTGGTTTTGTTGTTAATCCCAAGTGCTTAACTACTTCTTCTGAAATAAGATTAACTTGAGATCCACTATCTATGAGTGTGTCGATCTTATTTTGTTTTGTAATTACCCTTATATGAAACAATGCATTCATTTTCTATCCTTAGAACTGTCATGATATTTAGAAGTAGAAGCACATGAAGAACCAATGTTAGAATCATTACCAACAATAGCTTTACCTTTCACACTGTAATGTCCCCATTCAAATAATTGCAAAGCAAGACAATCCCATCAATCCTACTAGTTCCCTAGGTTGGATGGATACATGTGGAATTGTAATAAGGGAGCTAATAAATGATGTTTAGACATTAGAATAGTTCAAGTATTTAATAAAGAGATTGAATAAAGAAATTCAAGAGAAATTCTAGGTGGCAATTGGTTTTGAAGACATATGGAGGATGTGGGACCCACACTAGCTTGATTATTTAATGCCACATGGCATCTCTCTCTTGCCATTTCGAATCCATGAGAAGGAAAACATTCTTGGATGAGTTGGTAGGCTCATACACATGGAATTTAGCATCATAGGTTGAATTTGGATGGAATGGTAACCTCCATGGAAGAGGAAGAGTCAAACTAGAAGTTTGTGGACACTTGGGCTAGATTCCCTAGCTCCTATGACAACAATGATGAAGAATCTATGAAACCTATGACAAATTTCAGACCTGATTGCTGACATATGACCAATATGGAATGTCAAGCCCAAAAATAGTCTCCAAGATGGTGCTCATGGGAGTTGGAGAAGCCAAAGAGACTCCTACTTGAGTTTGGAGAAGGTGGAAGGTTGGGAACTTGGGAGACAAGTCGCATAATGTGAAATCTTTCCTAATTGGAAATATCTAGAAGCTAATGGGAGGAATTCGAACGATAGGAGGCTAAGTTTGGTTATAAAATACACGAATCAATCATGAGAAGGGCTTTTGATAATTTGAGAATTTGCATTTGTGAAGAGAGAGAGCTAGTGGAAAACTAGTCTTCTTGCCTTAGCCAATTTCGAGGGTGAAAGATTCCCATCCAAGTTGGTGTGTGGAAAGACCATTCAGGTCTTTCATGGAGATTTAATGGAGTCATAATTTATAGGTGCAAGTTACAGGGAAGCTCGTGGACACTTCAAGATTAGCTTGTTCTTTCATCTATTCCAAGTTTTCTCATCATATTCTTGCTCTATGGATTAAGGAACACTTGGTGAGCTATTGACCTATTTGGGGGAGCTTCCATTGCCCCATTATTTTTTAATATAATATAAATGATTTTTATTTACTGTTATGAAGAGTCTCAGGTCGAGATCACAAGTGGAGTCATGTAAATCTGATTGCTAATGAGAAAATGGTGCCATTTCCCCACTATCTTGATGTATGACAATGAAATGTTATTATCTTTGAATGAATGAGTGAGACATGATTAAACTTATGTATGGACTGTTAATGATTCATTCTAAGAGTTTCATTTTCAGTATCTAAGCGTTTGAAGTCACTTTGTGAAGTTTCATTGCATTTGGAGAAGATTTGATGTCATTTCCCCCAAGGTCAAACTAGTGATTTTGCAACTGTTTGGGAGAGGGTTATAACAGACTTAACAAACTGAATAATGGTGCAAACGAGACCTTAATATTGTCCCTTATACATCCCCTACCTCTGTTCATAAATTCGAGTGGTTTTGGAAACATGGAGAGCCATTTTCAGCATTTACCCTGGGGGGATTTGAACCTCAAATTGCTAGTTAAATTCTATACTTTGTACAGAATCTTAAAGGGGTTTGTAGAAGTCTTTTTGTGGTCCTATATCATCCTTGAACATCATAATCAAGTCCTAACATCAGTCATATACCTTATCAGAATATTTGGGAGAATTTGGATCAAATTGGAGACCTATACATCAAAACTAGTCAAAGGTCGAACTAGGGAAAAAAGCGAACAATTTGCCATTTTAATAAAATTCTTAAAAAGGGACATTACAAGTGGTATCAAAGCATGGTCTTGGCACCTGATGGTATTGAAAATGAGCCAAATAAATAATCCACCACCCTTAGAACCTAAAGTTGAAGAGGTTTTTGTTGAAGAGGAAGTAGTAGGAGAATAAGAGTACATTGTTGAAACCATGCCTAAGGAAGGAAAGGAAACCTCCGAAAATGAGGAGGAATTTATTGCAGTCATAAAACCATTTTTTTATGAACTTTCAATGGGAATGAGAGACATGAGAAAACATTTGATGAAAGGTTTCGAATTGATGGCTAGCCAACTTGGAAGTAAAGGGGTAATAGGAGGCTGCAATAGTTCACAATCAGAAGAAAAGAAGACAAAGGATGAGCATATCTTTTCAAGCACAGGACCCCATAATAGACCTAATGAATTTCAAAGCACACCAAGTTCTACTACACCTAAATTTCTTGTGCCCAAAGAAGAGCCTAACATCCCATTTGACATGAGTGAATTGGAAAAAGAATGGGAAAAGTTGAGTGAGGATTGTAAAAGGACTCTACCATTTGACCAATACTTTACTGTCTCAAACAAACTCAAGAAGAGGGAGGATAATAGGTCTCTATACCAAAACAAAGAATTAAATTGTGCCATTGGTAAAATGCCACTTCCTACTTTTGATGGTTCCTCTCAAAGTTCTGCTAACACTTGGGTGTAGAAACTATATGTGTATTTTCAGCTGAATCCAATGGTGGAGGAGGATGCCTTAAAAATGACTATCTTGCATCTAGAAGGAGATGCCAATGAATGGTGGTTCCATAGTTTGAAAAATTTGGGACATGATCAGGTTACTACCTATGGAGAATTTCTTGACAAGGTGTTAGATAGATTTGAGCAAAAAGACCCAGAATTACCTTTCAAAGAACTGACCCAATTGAAGCAAGTGGGAACTCCTGTTGATTACATGTTAGAATTTCAAAAGTTATAAGTCAAGGTGGATGATATATCTATGGTGAGGTTAGTATTTTTGTTCACTGAAGGTTTGACTGAACCCTTGAAAGGTTTAGTTAAATCCCACAAACCAACTACATTAAGAGATGCTATGAGCTTGACTATAGATCTCCAAAATGTGCTTCCTAGAACAAGATTTCCTCCCAAGCCTAACTTCAGATTTGAAAAGAAACCTTGGAAAAGAGATGCATCTGATAAGAAGCCTTGGCAAATATATTCATATGAAAAGAATAAGAAAGAAGGACTAAACAGGGAAGAACTTAGAAGGAAAAAATTGTGCTACACATGCTTTCAGCCATGGGCACCGGGGCATAAATGTACTAAGGGAAAGGCTCAATACACCGAATTATTTTCTGATAATGAGGAGTATGAAGGGGGTATGGATGAAGAAGAACATATTTCAGATCAAGAAGAGGCATATGAGACAGCAGAAGAAGGAAGACAAGAAGAAAATCATCCCTCACCTGACAAAGCAAGAATGATAGTACTTTCAACAATGCCTCGTTATCACACTATTCGATTCAAGGGTGTGGTATTAGGACAAAGAGCTTCAGTTTTGGTAGATGGAGGAGCCATACATAAATTCATTGATGTAGACATGGTGGAGAGAAGGAAGATACCTATTGAAACATTCGATGGCTTCACAGTTGTCATTCCAGGTCACAACACAATGCAGTGCAAAACATGGGTTCCAAAGCTGCAAGTCACCGTAGGTAACTATAAGTTGTTGAGATTTTTTATGTGGTTGATGTTGCTGATACTAATGTGGTTTTGGGAGTGCAATGGTTGTACTCTATAGGGGAGCATACAGTAAACTATCAAATTCCTGAGATGAAATTTCAAGATTCGAAAGGTGTACTAAGGGTTGTGAGAGGGCAACACACTTACCCAAATCAAGTAGTGACTTGCAATAGTATGAGATCTATATTGAGGCATGGGGACATAGAATGGGCTGCTGAATGTCATATCACATCTCCCACATCCCAAACATAAAGGTTTTTGAACACCCAAAGGAGATATAGAAACTATTGCAAAAGTATGAAAAAGTTTTTAGAGATCTTCCACATGGTAGACCACCTGATAGGGGGGTTGAACACAACATTGTTTTGGAGGAGTACTTCACCCATTTAAATACCACCTTATAGACATCCAAATAAATTCAGAGATGAGATTGAAAAGGCCATCTAAGAACTCTTAGAGTTGGGACTCATTAGACCAAGCTCTAGCCCTTATGCTTCTTCAGTAGTGTTGGTGAAGAAAAAAGATGGAACCTTGAGAATGTGCATAGACTTTAGAGCTTTGAACAAGCTTTGAACAAGAAGACAATCAAGAATAGGTATCCTATTCCTAGAATTGATGATCTCATGTATGAGCTATTTGGGGCCAAATATTTTTCCAAAATTGACCTTAGATCAGGTTATCATCAAATTCGAATGAAGGAAGAAGATGTGCAAAAGACTGCTTTTAGATGTCATTATGGCCACTTTGAGTTTCTTGTTATGCCATTTGGATTAACTAATGCTCCAACCACATTTCAAGCATGCATGAATAGGATATTTTGCAAGCATATTAGAAGGTTTGTTTTGGTCTTCTTTGATGACATTCTCATTTACAGTAAAACTTGGGAAGAGCATTTGCAACATCTAGAGATTGTGTTGAAAACTTTGCAAGAACAATCCTTGTTTGCTAAGATGTCTAAATGTAAATTTGGGATGAAGGAACTATTTTATCTTGGGCACATTATTGGGAAAAAAGGAGTGAAAGCACACATGGAAAAAATCAGGGCTATCTTAGAATGGCCATCACCAAAAAACATCACAGAATTAAGAGGCTTCATTGGAATATGCACCTATTATAGAAAGTTTGTGAAAGGGTTCTCCAAGTTGACTTCTCCACTCACTGATTTGACTAAGAAGGATGCTTTCAAGTGGGATGAAGAGGTTGAAAAGGCCTTCCAAAAAATGAAAGAGGTAATGAGTAGTTGTCCCATACTTGTATTACCTGATTTTTCTAAGCCTTTTGTTGTTGAATGTGATGCTTCAGGTGGAGGAATAGGGGCTGTCCTAAAGAAAGACCAACACCCTATAGCCTTTGAGAGCAGAAAGTTGCAGCCTCATGAAAATATTTATTCCAACTATGACAAAAAAATGTTGGCCATCATGCATGCATTGGCTAAGTTTTGACAATACTTGGTAGGAAACAAGTTTGTGGTGAAAACTGACCACAATAGTCTAAGGCACTTCCTAACCCAAAAGGATATAAATGAAAGGCAACAAAAGTGAGTAAGCAAGATTCAAGCTTATGATTTTGATATTGAATATGTGAAAGGAAAGAATAACATTGTAGCAGATGCATTATCTCGAAGACCTTCTTTTTCTCTCATGGACATTGCCAAGGATTGGAAAAACATGCTACTAGTTGAATATGCCAAAGATAAATTTACTTGTGATGTATTAGATGGAATAAAAGGGGATGATAACTATAGGATTTTGAATGGGCTGATATATTATAAGGGCATTATTTATTTGGTTCAAGATTCAAAACTCAAGTACAAAATTTTGCAAGAAGCACATGATTCCCCACTAGCTGGCCATCCAAGGATCTTCAAAACTTATAGGAAATTAAGGCAAAGGTTTTTTTGGAAGGGGATGAAGGAAGATGTTCAGAAATATGTGAATGAATATAAGGTATGTCAGCAAAACAAATCATAACTTACATGCCCAGCTGGCTTATTGCAAGCATTACCCATTCCGGAGCAAAAATGGGAGAATATCTCAATGGACTTCAACACCGGTTTGGCCAAATATTTGGGTAAGGATTGCATATATGTGGTAGTGGATAGGTTGACAATTTTTTTTCATTTCTTTGCTGTTACATAATATTTTAATGTTGCACAAGTGGTTGATATTTTTTTCAAAGAAATCTTCAGATTGCATGGGCTCCCTAAGAGCATTGTAAGTGATAGAGATAGTAGATTCATGGGTGTTGTTTGGCAAGAAATTTTTAGATTGGTGGGCACTCAATTGACTCCAAGTACAAGCTATCATCCACAAACTGATGGAAAAACAGAGAGGGTGAATCAATGGTTGGAAGGGTACCTAAGAAACTATGTGAGAGAGCAGCAAAAAGCATGGGAAAAATGGTTACACTTGGGTGAGTTTTGCTACAGCACCACTTTTCATATGTCAATATGGATGTTTCCTTTCAAAGCATTATATGGTTATGATGCACTTACCTTTGTTGAAATCATCTTTTGTGATAGTAGAGCCCCAAAAGCTAAAGATTGGGTGGAAGAGAGCCAATAAATTTTAAAGCTTTTGAAAGACAATTTGCAGGTTGCCCAAAATCAGAAAAAAAAAATAAAAAAAATGAAGATAGACATAGAGAATAAAGGACCTTTCAAATTAATGATTTGGTATATTTGAGGTTGCATCCATATAAACAAACATCTCTCAAAAAGAATGGATCACAAAAGCTAAATCCAAGATAATATGGCCCATACCAGGTAGTTCAGAAGATTGGGGAGGTAGCACATGAATTAGAACTTCCGGAAGGAAGTAAAATCCACAATGTATTTCATGTTTCTTGTCTCAAGAAGCTCTTGGTAAGCAAATTGTCACTTCATAAATACTTCCTCCCTTGGATGATGAAGGTCAATTCATACTTGTTCCGGAAAATATTTTGAAGACAAGGGAAAGGAGATTGAGGAGCAGAACTATCAAAGAATACTTAGTACAATGGAAGGATCTACCAAGTGAAGATGCCACATGGGAAGAGGAGAATATTTTGCAACATCCAAATCTGAAATTGCTTGAGGACAAGCAATCTTGGATGGGGAGGACTGTAATGTCCCCATTCAAATAATTGCATAGCAAGACAATCCCATTAATCCTACTAGTTCCCTGGGTTGGATGGATACATGTGGAATTGTAATAAGGGAGCTAATAAATGATGTTTAGACATTATAATAGTTCAAGTATTTAATAAAGAGGTTGAATAAAGAAATTCAAGAGAAATTCTAGGTGGCAATTAGTTTTGAAGACATATGGAGGATGTGGGACCCACACTGGCTTGATTTTTCAATGCCGCATGGCATTTCTCTCTTGCCATTTCCAATCCATGAGAAGGAAAACATTCTTTGATGAGTTGGTAGGCTCATACACATGTAATTTAGCATCATAGGTCTAATTTGGATGGAATGGTAACCTCCATGGAAGAGGAAGAGTCAAACTAGAAGTTTGTGGACACTTGGGCTAGATTCCTGTAATGTCCCTTGTTAGGAATTTTATTAAAATTGCAATTTTCCACTTTTTTCCTTGGTTCGACCTTTGACTAGTTTCGATCTCTAGGTCCCAAATTTGCCCCAAATGATCCCAAATCTTCTGAGAAGGTATATAAATGATATTAGAACATAAATATGTGTTTCAGATATTCCTTTGTACTTTTAAAACACTCTTGCAAATACTCTTTCAATTTTGATCAATGTAGGTAACTTTACTAGTGATTTCCCTTTGACTAGTATTGGTCTCTAGGTCTCAAATTGACTCCAAATGCCTTCAAATATTCAAGGAAGGGTTATGAATGATATTAGGAATTGAATATGATGTTCAGGGATAAAATATGGCCACCAAAAGACCTCTGCAAACTCTCTTAATATTCTGAACCAAGTATGCAATTTTACTAGTAATTTGGGGTTCAAATCCCCCTGAGGTAAGTACTGAAAATGGCTTCCCAAATGCCTCCAAACCCACTCAAATTTATGAACAGAGGTATGTAATGTGTTAAGTATGTTATTAAGGTCTCATATGCACCATTAATGGTTTATTGCAACTGTTCTCACCCTCTCCCATTCAACTGCAAAAATCCCCAATTCGACCCTTGGGGAAATGACACTATTTCACCTCCCAATACAACTAAACTGAGTAAAAATGCTTCAAATGCTCAAGTACAGTACATGAAACTTGTAGAAGACATCCATGGCAGTATATTTATCACAAATATATCAGAGAATCATCCATTCATTCAAAATCATCATCAATACATTGGCTCACAACAAGGTAGTGGGGAAATGGCATTGTTCTTCCATTAAAAATGAGATTTATACATTTCTACTTGGAATTTCGACCTGAAACTTTTTGGAGATGCAGAAAACAGTATTTAATTCATATTAAAAAAGAAATGGGGCATTAAGAGCTTCCCCAAAGAGTACAATAGCTCACCAAAAATGCCCTCCCTCAAGGATCAAGAATATGCCATCAAAACTGGAAATGGTTGAAGGAGTGAGCTGCAATAGAAGAAACCATGAGCTTCCCTGTAGCTTACACCTACAAATAAAGACTCCATTAAAGCTCCAAATTAAAGGTCTGAATGGCCTTTCCAATTACCAACTTGGATGAGAATCTTTCACCCTCGAAATTGGCTAAGGCAAGAAACTAGTCATCCACTAGCTCTCCCTCTTCACAAATGCAATTGCAAATTCTACAAATGATCAAAAGCTGGTTTCATTCTTTGTTATTGACATTTATAAAGTTCTAATGGCCTCCATGGGTCGAATTCTTTCCAAGAGACTCATGCCAACTCAAGTTGGGAAGAGATTCCAAAGAACGCCACTTGTACAACAATTCCTAGTCTCCCACTTCTACCAAATCACATGTGGAAGCATCTTAGCTGCCCTAACACCCTTGAGCGCCCTCTTGGAGTCTATTTTTAGCCCTGACATGTCATATATGTCATATGTCAGCCTTCAGGTCTGATTTGTGTCATAGGTGTCATAGCATCTTCATCATTGTTGTCATAGAGCTAGGGAATCTAGCCCAAGTGTCTCACTAGCTCCCAATTGCCTCTTCCTCTTCCATGGGAGTTACTCTTCCTCTATATTTCGACCTTGGATGAGTCATGCCATGAATAATACCTTTTGGACTCCCCAAATTATGTTACCATTCACCTTGAATTTGAATTGGTGAGAGAATGATGCCAAATGTAGTGGGGAAATCTAGCCATATGTGGGTCCCACTTCCTCCATGTGTCTTCATGATGAAATGCCACTTTTATTTTAACTTGTATATATTTATTTAGCTCCTTTATTAAATATTTATTCCATTCTAATGTTCAAACATCATTTATTATCCCCATTATTCCAAATCCCAAAGCTTCCACCCCAAACCTAGGAAACTAGTAATTTTCCTCCTTGGCAATTATTTGACCTTTAGCATCAATTTGACAAACTCTAATGAATAGGGCCAAAGTGATTAGGCCATTGTGACCCAATACCAAATTTGGGACATGACAAATCCTCCCTTCCCAATATTGCTTGTCCTCAAGCAATTTTAAACATGGGTGTTGAAGAACCTGCTTTCTGTATAATTCTTTAAAGTTGCCATTGAATTGCCCAACCTTGAGTATTTGAGTTTCCATGAAGATTTTAGAGAGGAACCACCATGATTGCTGCTGCACTACTCTGATAAAAATCACTTTATTAAGTGGGGAAATCCATCTCCCATACTGCTTGTTTCCCCAAAAAATTTGAAACCAATGAGATAAAAATTATTCCAGGGTCCCATTGCTTGTATTGCACCCCAATAATTAAGAGTGCTCTCCAACCCACACCATTAGTTAAGAGGATTCCTGGATCCCATTTTCTTATATGCATACTTCCAAACATCATGAGTACCAAATATATATCATCAAAGTACATAACAACATAATGAAAATGTACATCAAGGATATGCTTCATCAAAGAGTCATGAAAGTGCTTATACCTCCAAGCAAGTAGACCATCATTTTCCAAGTGCATACAAGCTTCAAGTGACCAATCAAATCTGATACAATGACATAGGTGAGGATCCCATGTCCTATAATGCTGCTCCAAAAGGATGTGATATGCATTAAAATATTCAACCATGTATTCTTTCATCCAAGAAGTGAATGAAGAATCTCCACTAAAATCTGAACCAAATAATGAGCAGAAAAAACAAGGAGACTTCAAATGACTCAAAGAAGTCTCACCCATACATCCCTGAATGTGAGAGTCATAAAGATATAACAAAGTATGTGTCTTGCAACAAAAATGTTCTCCAATCATAAATCTATTCACCCAATTGTTGGATGAAGTTCCCCCAACATCAAATGAATCAAGTGTTGAGCAAGAAAAACCATGAGTCTTCAAGTGACTCAAATGCATATCATAGGTGCATCCATGTAGATGTGAATCATCATAAAGTGACAAATTATGCTGCTGCAAATGTGAATAAGAATGTGCTCCAACCATGTCATCATAAAAGTTAAATCTAGGAGTTCCATACTCCTCATGTGGCACCATCAAAAAGAACCCTTTCACCCATACTTCATTGAGACTAATACCGCAAAACATGGAATTGTAGGATGTAGGAGAATGTACTAACTCACCCATATGATCAAAAAGTTCAGGAGTTTCATCATGGGAAGGATCCATGTGGGTAGTATCATGCAGCTCCTTCAAAAGTGGGAAACCTTTGTCATAGATTGGTTCCAATGTAGAGGAATCATGCTCTTCTTTAAAAATTGCATAAGCTTCATCAAGAGACAATTCAAGTTCCTCTTCCACCACATCAAGTGTTTGGATCTCTTCAAGTTCATCTTCAAACACATTAAGCACATTCAAATTCCCACATTTCTCATGATCCACCATGTCATGAGAATCCTCCAAACAATCTACCATTTGACAATCTGAAACACAGGAGGAAAAACAAGTATCTTGCAACTTTTCAAGAAGTTGCTCATTTTGAATTGTGAGCTTATGAATATCCTCATTACTCTTCAAGTATGCATCATGTAACAATTCATTAAGCTCAAACAAATGGTTTCTATCAAAAAGCAAAGACATGAAATTACCTTTGATGTGGCACATTGCTCTTTGAATCTTCTCCATGTCTTCAAGGAAGGATGTTTCCTCCAATGAAGTAGCTCTCCAACAAGAATTTGACACCAATGCTTGAGTGTCATGGAGAATGCTGAGGGACTCTTGGATCTTATTTTCATTCATCTTTAAGGACCCTTCAAGAAAATGAGGCTTTTGCAAATGAACCTCCTCATCTTCTTCAATTTTGCTTGGACCAACTTCATGAAGCTCAAGTGGTGATGGGGAAGTTGATCTTGGTTCTCCTTCAACTGCTACAAGGTCTTCATTATCATGCTTAATGAAACTTGTACTTGTACAAACACTTTCAAAAGTGATCTCTATGTCACCAACATAGAGGTGTGAGCACCCATCAGTAGGTACTCCTTCATAGTTTAAGCATCCATCAGTAGATGCTCTTTGGTTCATGTCTAAGCTAGAAGGTGTCTCGAAATGATCTTCCATATTTTCAATAGAATCTTCTTCATGCTCTTGTGATGTCTCTTCCTTTTGCTCCTTAAAGCAAGCTGATGCATTTTTCCCCTTGTTTTCCTTAGGATCAATATATTTGGAATCTCTTCTTGAATAAATCTCAAAAGCTCTCCTCAAGGAGGACATCATTTCATGCACACATATATGATACTCGCTCCAAGGGTTTTTACAAGAAGGGCATAAACCTTTCTTCACTAACTCCACATCTTCATTTTTGGGGCTATTTTCAAAAACATGTTCAACATAGTACTCAAAAGACATGGCATTTTGTGTATTTTTGCTAAAAGCAAGATATTCTTGATATTTTTGATATTGTTGGGGCAAGGTTTTATATTTTTCTCTCCATATTTGGAACTCACTCATAGAATTATCCTTGGTTGGTGTGACACACTCATATTCATCAGATTTAAAGTCATAAGAATAATCTTCATTTCTCTTGAAATTGTAAGAAGTGTTGCATGATGGCACCTCTTCCTCATACCATTCACATTCTGCTTCATATTGCTCATAAGCATCTGCATATTCCTCATAAGAATTGTACTCATAGGATTCATCATAATAGTAAGACATGGCTGCCAATTATTCTTGAATGTATGTACCTAATACACAGGTGCAAGGACCATGCTCTGATACCACTGTAATGTCCCTTGTTAGGAATTTTATTAAAATTGCAATTTTCCACTTTTTTCCTTGGTTCGACCTTTGACTAGTTTCGATCTCTAGGTCCCAAATTTGCCCCAAATGATCCCAAATCTTTTGAGAAGGTATATAAATGATTTTAGAACATAAATATGTGTTTCAGAGATTCCTTTGTACTTTTAAAACACTCCTGCAAATACTCTTTCAATTTTGGTCAATGTAGGTAACTTTACTAGTGATTTCCCTTTTACTAGTATTGGTCTCTAGGTCTCAAATTGACTCCAAATGCCTTCAAATATTCAAGGAAGGGTTATGAATGATATTAGGAATTGAATATGATGTTCAGGAATAACATATGGCCACCAAAAGACCTCTGCAAACTCTCTTAAGATTCTGAACCAAGTATGCAATTTTACTAGTAATTTGGGGTTCAAATCCCCCTGAGGTAAGTACTGAAAATGGATTCCCAAATGCCTCCAAACCCACTCAAATTTATGAATAGAGGTATGTAATGTGTTAAGTATGTTATTAAGGTCTCATATGCACCATTAATGGTTTATTGCAACTGTTCTCACCCTCTCCCATTCAACTGCAAAAATCCCCAATTCGACCCTTGGGGAAATGGCACTATTTCACCTCCCAATACAACTAAACTGAGTAAAAATGCTTCAAATGCTCAAGTACAGTACATGAAACTTGTATAAGACATCCATGGTAGTATATTTATCACAAATATATCAGAGAATCATCCATTCATTCGAAATCATCATCAATACGTTGGCTCACAACAAGGTAGTGGGGAAATGGCATTGTTCTTCCATTAAAAATGAGATTTATACATTTATACTTGGAATTTCGACCTGAAACTTTTTGGAGATGCAGAACAGAGTATTTACTTCATATTAAAAAAGAAATGGGGCATTAAGAGCTTCCCCAAAGAGTACAATAGCTCACCAAAAACGCCCTCCCTCAAGGATCAAGAATATGCCATCAAAACTGGAAATGGTTGAAGGAGTGAGCTGCAATAGAAGAAACCATGAGCTGCCCTGTAGCTTACACCTGCAAATAAAGACTTCAATAAAGCTCCAAATGAAAGGTCTGAATGGCCTTTCCAATTACCAACTTGGATGGGAATCTTTCACCCTCGAAATTGGCTAAGGCAAGAAACTAGTCATCCACTAGCTCTCCCTCTTCACAAATGCAATTGCAAATTCTACAAATGATCAAAAGCTGGTTTCATTCTTTGTTATTGACATTTATAAAGTTCTAATGGCCTCCATGGGTCGAATTCCTTCCAAGAGACTCATGCCAACTCAAGTTGGGAAGAGATTCCAAAGAACGCCACTTGTACAACAATTCCTAGTCTCCCACTTCCACCAAATCACATGTGGAAGCATCTTAGCTGCCCTAACACCCTTGAGCGCCCTCTTGGAGTCTATTTTTAGCCCTGACATGTCATATATGTCATATGTCAGCCTTCAGGTCTGATTTGTGTCATAGGTGTCATAGCATCTTCATCATTGTTGTCATAGAGCTAGGGAATCTAGCCCAAGTGTCTCACTAGCTCCCAATTGCCTCTTCCTCTTCCATGGGAGTTACTCTTCCTCTATATTTCGACCTTGGATGAGTCATGCCATGAATAATACCTTTTGGACTCCCCCAATTATGTTACCATTCACCTTGAATTCGAATTGGTGAGAGAATGATGCCAAATGTAGTGGGGAAATCTAGCCATATGTGGGTCCCACTTCCTCCATGTGTCTTCATGATGAAATGCCACTTTTATTTTAACTTGTATATATTTATTTAGCTCCTTTATTAAATATTTATGCCATTCTAAGGTTCAAACATCATTTATTATCCCCATTATTCCAAATCCCAAAGCTTCCACCCCAAACCTAGGAAACTAGTAATTTTCCTCCTTGGCAATTATTTGACCTTTAGCATCAATTTGAAAAACTCTAATGAATAGGGCCAAAGTGATTAGGCCATTGTGACCCAATACCAAATTTGGGACATGACAATTCCCTAGCTCCTATGACAACAATGATGAAGAATATATGACACCTATGACAAATTTCAGACCTGATTGCTGAAATCTAACCAATATGACATGTCAGGCCCAAAAATAGGCTCCAAGATGGCGCTCAAGTCGAGAGCACAAGTGGATTCATGTAGATCTGGTTGCTAATGAGAAAATGGTGCCATTTCCCCACTATCTTGATGTATGACTATGAAATGTTATTATCTTTGAATGAATGAGTGAGCCATGGATATTAAACTGATATATGGCCTGTTAATTATGCATTCTAAGAGTTTAATTTTCAGTATCTAAGCATTTGAAGTCACTTTGTGAAGTTTCATTGCATTTGGAGAAGATTTGATGCCATTTCCCCCAAGGCCGAACTAGTGATTTTGTAGCTGTTTGTGAGAGGATTATAACAGACTTAACAAACTGAATAATGGTGCACATGAGAACTTAATATTTTACCTTAGACATCCCCTAGCTATGTTCAGAAATTCGAGTGGGTTTGGAAGCATTTGGAGAGCCATTTTCAACATTTACCCTCGGGGGATTTGAACCTCAAATTCCTAGTTAAATTCCATACTTTGTCCAGAATATTAAAGGGGTTTTCAGAAGTATTTTGGTGGTCCTATATCATCCCTGAACATCATAATCAAGTCCTAACATCATTCATATACCTTCTCAGAATATTTGGGAGCATTTGGAGCAAATTGGATACCTAGACATCAAAACTAGTCAAAAGTCGAACTAGGGAAAAAAGTGAAAAATTTGCCATTTTTATAAAATTCTTAAAAAGGGACATTACACAAACCTATAATTGATATCTTTGTTTCATCCTCAAAATCTGATCTAAGGTCCTCAATGATAACCGTATCTTTTTGCTTCCCTTTCTGATCCTTAAACCACTTCGGTTTCAATTCTGGATGTAGCTTCGAATAGTGTTCTGCATCATGTCCATCTCTCTGACAATGAGAACATGAAATTTTTGTATCCCCTTTCTTCACGGTAGTTGTATGCTTTCTCTTCCCTTTGTCCTTAGCTTATTTCAACTTACTGGATTCAGCTGAAGAAAATTCATTATGAACATTCTTCCCTTTGGATTTAATATGTGTGGCTTGAACACATAATTCATCCAAGTTAGTAGGATTAAACATAAGTATTGTATGATGCAAATAACTATGTAATCCTCCAATAAACCTGAGAAGAGTTTCTTGAGTGTAGAGAGGTATACCCAAAATTAAAGCTCTCTTTCTAAATTCCTGAGTGTATTCTTGTACATTCTGACATTTAGCTTGCCTTAAGTTTTTCCAATCCATCATAGCTTGTTGTATGTAGCCTAATGGATAAAATTGCTTCTTTAACGTAACAGTAAATTCATACTAGGAATAAATAATTTTACCTTTTGTAAGGATGCCTTCCCATGTCTTACTCTCCCACCAGATGGGTGCAGTACCTCCAAGGCAGAAAGTAGCCAAGTTGTTCTTTGTACTATTATCTACAAGCTTCTCGATCTTGCAATACACTTCGATTTGTCTGATCCAATCATCTAGTTTTTTTGTGTTAAGTTCACCATTATATGTAGGCAAATCAAACTTAATATCAAGTTTCAAATAAGGTAAATTAGAATTAGCCTTCTCAGGTTGTTTCTTTGAATTTGAAGAAGCAATATTGGAGCTTTCAGAAGAGGAAAAAGATGGAGAAGAAGGCTCAGAAGGGTCTCCTCCTTTTCCTGAATCATTATCCTCTGCTTTCTCCCTCTTTATTTTCTTCTTTTCCAACCTCTCTTGATAATCTGCAAACAATTTTTCTACTCTATCTGCCATATGATAGAAAGCTTTGCGGAAAGCCTTTTCATCTTCTTCTTGGTAGCCTTCATCTGCCATTTTTTTTCTTCTTCTTGAACCAATTTCTGGATCAAAATATTCAAGTTCTCCATCACCTCTCTGAAGCCTTGCTCTTGTCAACATAAACAAACTTACAATGCAATGGTTAAGCTGCTCTGATACCAAACTTGATCCGAAAATGACAGGATCTTTATAACCATTATTTGCATGTGAAAGTTTAAATGCTTAAATCCATTAAAAAGACTTTAAATGACAAATTTAAAGAGCATAATTGAAGCAAATAAAACACGTAAAAGAGATGCAAACCATGAAATTTGTAGACAAGAACTGATAACGGAGTTCACCCTCCTTGGGCTACGTCTCCGGGCCACTTCTAATGATAAGACCACTCTTATTTAGTCTTCAAAGCTTACAAAATGAGAGTTCTAGAAACACTTCTATTTTATATCAGTTTATCAGCAAAAACAGACAGCACCATTGCGATCCTCTCGAAATTTCGAGAAAAATGAGTATAAACTCGACTATGTTTTCCTAAGGCCTCCTTTGGCACGCAAATAGAGAAACTCTACTTGCATAAAAGACAAAATAGTACAGATTCCACCTTGGGATCCTTGCCCATTAATGGTTGTACATCCCTCGGGAACTATGCCAAATCTGCCTTGAGATCTGTGCAAAAGCACCTCAGGATCCGTGTAGAAACCACCTTGAAAACTATGCAAAACTGCCTCAGGAAGCATGCCGAAACCACCTTGGTAACTATGCAAACCACCTCGAGAACCATGCCACTGTACTATGTCCTTTGTCAGCAATTCTGTGCCAAAACCACGATTTTATAGTGGTTTTTTGGGGTTGTTTTTGGGCACGGATTTGGGGGCCACGCGCCCATTTTGGGCTCCATTTCCATCTCAAATTCAGAAGGAATAAGCCTTGTTTACCACCAAATTTGGTGGCCACAATGTAGTGGTTAAGGCGTTTGTCATGTGGGGAAGAGGTCGTGGGTTCAAACACGTCGACCTCTCTCCATACATATCACGTTTTTGTTATATGTTTATAGGTGGATATATTATATGGTTTCCACGACATAGTTCGGCGATATATATTATAGTTTGGCAATGATGTGGTAATGGTTTAATATGGTATTGCACCGTTTTAGTTGGCTCCATTGTATTGGCTTCACCACTTCAATAACCTTGGTGTTGGCTTATGGGTCGAGGGCTTTAAACCTCCCCCTTTTTAAAAATTAATAGTTGATCAAAGTTAAATAAAAAATTTCAACTATACATAACAAGAAACACAATCGGGGAAGTTGGTTAGGTGGACTTGTGAAGGCTTTGGCGGGATTCGGAGGTTATGGGGACAATTCCCATGGAATGCACCATTGTTTTATAAAAATTACATTGAGAATTTTTTGCTCAAATGACTTTTTTTTTTTTACAATTTGACAAAATTTGTCGAAACTTCAAACATTAATAACGTCTGCATCCGGAGGTCTTTTTGCGCGAAACAAGCATTGCAGGAAATATCTTGATGAGCTCTTCAACATTGTAAGCTTTATTTTACATTTTGAAGACTTTACTTTCGATCGACTATGAGATGATCCTCTTGGATCAATCTCTGACCTTGAGTAATTTGTGACGGTGATGGGGGGCTTCTTACCATGAGGTCCCAGTAAAAAGAGACATGCTAGTCAAATTGCAAAGAAAAGAAAGCTAGGCCCGATGATGCAAGTTGGACAATGATCCAAACAAAATTTCACCACATAAATCAATAATGGATATCCAACAAATTGAAAGGGAAAAAATAAGGAAAAGAAGGGAAGAATTACAAGAAGTTGCAAGTCCTTATTGGTTGAAGAGGAAAGGAAAAAGGAAGGAACGTACAAGTCGTGTACTACCTGAGTTGAAGTTTAGTCGACCAAAGGAAGAAGAGGGAGAGACCACAACTGATCCAGCCTTGGACAAAGAGCTATAGAGGGTGGTCGCAGGATTTGGAGTGCTATGTCTGTTAAACTTAGAAGAAAAAGAAGGAATCGATGGATAGGAAGTTGCAATTTGTAAAACACCCCCACAATCCCCTCGAAGTGCCACTGTGAGTGAAATTTTAGCTAATAACTTGTGTATTGAATCTATCCAAACATCGGTATGGAATCAACTAGACAAAATAGACTGACTTATTAAGATGATAATTGAGAGACTTGAGGATGGAAAGTGGGTTTCCATCATTCTAGGTGAAGTAGCATCCGGTATCCTCGTCAAGTACTCAAACCTTGTGTAAACACCCCACCCACCCACCCGCAAGAGTTAATTAGCGAATAAGAAGAAACACCACAATCAACAAGAGACACACTTGAAGAGTCATGATCTTTTGAAATCGTTAGTATAAAGGAGCATAAATCCAAACCACAAGTCAACTTATACCAATTGCATAAGCAATGGCATTCAAACACACTACGCAAATACCCATCTATGAAGGGGATGAAGACCTCAAACAACATTAGTTCTTATGTGAAAGGATTTGGGACACAACCGAAGTTACCGATGAAGTAAAACAAGTCACACAATTTGCATAGGGTCATTTTTCGCATTTAATTTAAGGCACGAGATAACAAGCATCTAGTAGCTCATGAGTTGAAAGAAATCAAGTAATTACCAAGAGAATCCATTCGTGATTACATTAACAAATTTAAAGATCTTCTTAGTCAAATACGATACATGATAAATGACTAGTTACTAGTCCATTAGTTCATTGGACAAAAAGTGCTTGATGGCTTCCAACTATCTTCTACCTTTTGTGCATGCTTGTCCCTTGGCCGACTTGTCACGTAGTCCAGTTCCTTCGCGCAATTCCCAAAATTGGTCCAAATTTCCTACTCCAACAACATTTATTGCATGAATTTGATTGGTTGTTGATTTCTTTCACAATATTGTTATCTTGTTTAGTATCTAGATCTATATACTCAAATTCTACATGATATTAGAGTTGTAGGGGTTCTAAATAGTTGGTATACTAGTTTTACATGGATTCAGTCTTATTGAATGTTGAAGGAGACCACATAAGCTTCATAACATATGCCCTACAAGGGCATATTCACATCCATTGAGAGGATGAAAGAGGCCCTAGAAGCTTCACAACATATGGACAATGAGGACATATACACATCCATGATCCACCACTAAGTTGAGGAAGACCCTTTTACAGGACCAAAAGAAGATGCGATCAATCATTTTCTACTATACATTGGAGAAATTGTCCCAAATCAGTTTCCCATTGAAGAAGACCTCCAAAATGTCTCTTCATACTTAGGGTATATGAGAGAACTTGTCCCAAATCAGGTTCTCATTAAAGAAGGCCTCAAGAATGTTTCTTCATACTTTGTATCTACAAATTTTGCTCCTACAATTCACTAAGTTCCACACAAAAGCTTCAATGGGTTTCCTCCATTCAAAGCAATGAGTGGTTAAGAACCACCATTCAAGCACTTCAAAGTGTTTCGATCTCATGAATGGGCTAGCATGCACTTCAAGAGAAGGATTTGTTCACAAAATTTTGCAGGGATCTTCACAAATCCCTTCATTGAGAAGTAGTTCACCAAGCTGCAAATTACCTTGAAATCAAAGGCTCCTTTTGAGTGAGCTCTTTAGCCGTCTCATTTACATTCTCTTTTATGGGGGGGGGGTTCCCATGTAGTTTTCCCCCACTTACTCATTTTTTAGAGAATCTTTGTACATGGTTGCAAATATTTGGGACTGTTGAAGCCTCGGTTATGATGCTGGAAGTTTCCAAGGCAATCAATAGGAAGGTGATAGCCCAATTTGAAAGGCTTCAAGCAATCCTACGCAAGGATGGTTCTATTCCCAAATTTTTTGGTGTGACTACCTCCTACAGATATTAGGCCTCCGCTGGCACTGTGTGGGTGGATCCAAATGGATCTATCTTCCTGTGAGGAAGATATAGGAGATTTGTAAAAAAGTGTGAAGGAATTTAATTTTAAAACTAACCTATTTAAGTCATACTAGACCTAACAAATGTGATTGGAATGTTGCAGAACAATCAGATCTTGAATATTTGATAAGTGTTATTCCAATTAATAAATATAAAAATTAGATCTAACATTTACCAACTTCAAATAAAACAATACAATAAAAATTGAGTTATTTTGTTTGAAGGATTAGGTCATAATATTGTTCTATCACTATTATGCCAATTAACAAATTAGCACAAAGAAAAAGATGACTGTTTTGATAGTTGCAGAGATAAATGATGTGAATTAAATAAAGAAATTCATTCAACACATAACTTGCATATAGATCAGGTGATAAAAAAAAATCTAGCACACAGATCTAATATACTTAATGATTATGCAACATAAAAATAGAGTTATTCAATCATTTAATGGGAAACCATAACTCATCGAAAACATTTGATAAATATAACAAAAGAGGGTCAAGAGAAACTGACTGAATTTATTAAGATTGTGAAAAATTCAAGTCTGCAAAATACAGAGCATCTCGAGTTCTCCTTTGGTGGTTTCTACCCCAAAAAATCCATCCATCCCTATGAGATCTAAGCCCCTTTAAATAATAATTACAAAAGATTACAAAAGGAAAATCTCCCATAAAAATAGGGATTTACAAAATATTGTTCTAAGATTTTCCAAGGGCAGATTTCCACTTGGAAAATACATCCAACAGATCATAAACATCCTGATATTGGGCATGCTCAAGTGATAGCTGTACTTTGCAGGTGAAGGATTCAATTTCCCATTTCTTTAGCTTTTCCCATTCTTGCAAGAAGAGATTGACCTTCATCTGCGAAGCTATAGGCGATTCAATCAGCTCCTTGATTTCAGCTATGTGTATCTGATCCAGCTGCTCCACTCGCGCCTTTGATTTCAAGTAACTTTCTTCAACCTTCTCTATCATAACCCCAGGAGGAAGAGACTTCTCAATCTGATCCAAGATGGGGAATTCCAACAAAGTTAACAGGATATTGGATGAAAGCCATCTCTTACTGCACACCCTTTGTCCTTCCTGAATTGTGGAGTCCACCATTTCACATGCATTCTCCCAAGATTCCAGAGAAACTTTGATCCTTCTTAGTTTGATTTTGTCTAGAATGGGCATATCTTCAGGTCTGTCTTTTATGTACTTCTGCCACTACATAACATCCTCAAAATATTTAAGAGCATAGTTCCTTTTTTGGTTGTGATCATACAAGATATCTGAATATCGTTCAAAAGAATTATAGGTCTCTTGAATCTCACTCAACCTTTGAAATAATTCAGTGAGAAACTTCACATGATCATCTTGAATCTTTAAAACAAGTTCCTTGAATTCTTATTTATAAAACTTGGAGAAAGAGGAAATAGCTGCCAGGGTCTATGAATCTTTCAACTCTTGATCAATAACTACTATCCTTTCAGCATATCCTACATTTCGCACATGTACTTCTTGAAGATGTTGTTGGAGAGCAGCATTCTATGCTTACAGGTCTTTAAGCTGATCCTCATGACCATCTTTCAACTCTTGAAGTTGAGATTGATGTTGTTCATTAATCTGAACTTGCTCTTGCCCGAGTTTGCAATTGTTGTTCCTTCACCTCAATTTCCTTATTGAGTGAGGTGACACCATGGTAGAGTCATAATTTGACGCTGCAAAGGCTCCCATGCCTGCAGTCGTCTCAAGGGCTTCTTGCTGAACATCATTAGAGGTCCTTTTCCATAAAACCTGATTTGGGACAGTGCCCTGCACTACAGTCCCTTCCCTGGGTCTTTTAGTACCCTTTTTTATAACAACTTTCTCTTATTTGCTCCAAAAATATTTCCCCAAAGAAACCACTGCATCCTCTCCAAAGTCTGCTATTGCTTCCATAGTGGATGTTGTCACTTCTGAAGTTGTGACCAGAGGCACAGATTGAGATACCACAAGAGTTGGGATAGGCATGGTTATTTGGGGAAGGGGAATGGAAGGCATTATAACATTGGAGACTGATGGTAAAGAGATAAAAGTAGTGGATGAGGTGATGATATCTGGCAGTGAAACATAAATTGGAATCACAACTGGTTCTGAAGATATAGTAGAAACTTGAATTTCAGTAGCCTGTGTAAGCGGAACAGAAGTTGGAGTCACAACTGACTCTTGGGAAGTCACAACAGGGATGACAAGTGGCTCAGTTGATGTGGATGGAGAAAGTGTGACACCAAATTATGAGATGGAGGGTGTAATAGTGGAAATGGCTGGAGGTGTCGGAGATGTTGTAGTGGCAGTTATGGTGACCTCTAGAAAGTGAATGTCAAGGAGAGGGTCATCCATCACTATATTCCCCAAAGGGTCAGAAGAGGTCTGAGTGACTGAAATAACTTTAGGTAAGATGATAGGGATATCAATTGGGCATGAGAGACTGGAAGGAAGTGACTCATATTCTACATCACTATCTTCAATGTGAAGCATAGTTACCTTTGGTGCAGGACCTTTGATCGTTTGCTTTTTCACTGGAGTAGTTGCATCAACAAGTTGAGTTTCAACCACTGAACTCATCAATGCCAAGCTTCTCTTCATTTCAACGGCTGACTGGATAAGAGAATTTAGAGTAGCCAAGGGCTTGGGTTGTGGAGTGTCCTCAATAGGGGCTTCCCCTCTGTCATCTATTTGGTAAATTCGCATAAAAGGGGTGCTAGCTTGTGCTTTCCAGGCCTCCTTTTCTGCTAACTCTTTATGAGATCTTTCTTCCATAGATAGTTCCAGCTTCCTGTAATACAAGACTTTGGTCTTGAGCTCTTGCTGATACTGAAAGATAAAGTTCTTCTCTTCCAGGGAAGAGGTTTTGTTCAATACCTCAGAAAATGAATTTACACCCTGATAAATGGAGTCATCAGGAGTAGTCTGATGAACATAGGCACTTTTCATATGTTCCTATGTAAAATGATTTGCCAAAAATGATCTTGGTTCATGCATCCTCTTGGGAGCCTCTCCAAGCTTTAGAGTGGTAGTCTTCTTTCCAAGCAATGCAACATGAGTTGAATTCAGTATTAGCAGAGGTCCAAGGTTAAGTGGGAACTTGGGCCACCCTTTCCTTTTAGCTCCAGTCAGTTTTGGGAATACACCATCAACTACTGTCTGGAAAAAAATTTCTTCCAGCACCAACCTATCTGGCACAATCCTGGGCAATAAGTGGGCTATGTTGCTGCCCCAAATTCTGATATAAGAGAAATACTCCCCCACATACAAATCTCCCATAGTAGAGATGAGTGTCTTGGCTTGTTCTGAAAAGGTAGGAGCATCCTCCTTGAAGATCTTTTGATTAATTGAGCCAATGAAATGATCACATATATCATATATGAGGGGTGTGAAGTTATCCTCCCACAATGCGGGGCAATAGATATGGACTGGAGGTGCAACCAAAGTCCAATTCCATCCCATAGTAGGGAAAGGAAACGTTGAGCATAAGATATCCATAATATAGGCATAAAAGTAAAATGTAGGTTTTCTTGAAGCTGGAGTCTTTTGATATTTCTCTATTGCTTCCTTGAGTTCCACTGACAAAATATGATCCCAATTGAAGGACTCTCCTATAGTAAGGACATGATGGGCCAAGGGAGCCCATTCAGCTTTAAACACCGAACAATTTGGCAACTCATATAACCTGTAGAGCATGGCTTCCAGCAGGGAGAAACGCTCCCTGAACCAAGAGATGGGGTAGGATTTGCCGACCGTGGGTGTAAATCTTACAGGGTTTTCCATCCAGGACTTAAGAATTTCCTCAAAATTATACTAGGTTGCAGAGGAGTCCAGGAATTTCTTGTTAAGCAGCTGTTTAGGTGGCCTAAGGGCATAAGCTCTAGCAACACCTCAGGACGAAAAGAGGCCAGTTGGGTTCCAGCCTTGTCATTAAAAGAGCGGTCTTGTGGATTTGTGTGGTCAATGATCCACTTAATGACATTAGTGTAGGGAATTAGTGAAAGTCTGGATGCAATGGAATTTAGTTGGGACTTGCTAATGTTTACATAGGATGCTTGGTCACGTTGAATCTCTGAGAAATCATCATTGTCAAAAATAGAGTAAATCCACAACCAGTCCAAGTAATAGGTCTCGGACACCCTCCAATTTGTGTCTGAAAGTATGCCACTGTTTGGGTCCTTGTTCTTTAGTTCATTTAGGGAAGTCTTCAAACGGGTGTTTTTCGACATGGTTGGCAAAACTGGAAAATTCTGATAAAAATGACGAAAAACAATTAATTAAAATGACTTTAATCTTCGAATTTGCACATATGATTAATAGAAGGGTCGGAAACCAACCTGTAAACCGATGAAGAAGGCAAATTCGTGAACAAGGTAAAAATCCGCAGTGAAATTCATTTGCCAAGGTGAAATTTTCAATTCGAGAATGGTGAAAAATGATAAAATTTCGAAATATTTAACCAACTGTGAGTTCAATCCAAACCGTAAATCTTAAAGAAATTGACGGTTGAGATTAAAATGAGAGAAAGCAAAAAGGAACTTGCGGAGCAATTTTTTGAAAATTTTGACTTAGGTTTTCGCAATCCACAATCCACATTACGCGTTGCGGATTGCGGAAGTACAAATTTGAACTTGAGTGGTGTATTGTTTTCGCAATCCGCAATTGGGAAATCAGAGTGGTGGGAAATTATAGAAGAAATCAATCTTTCTGCAATCCACATTGCAGATTGCGGGTTGCGGGTTTGCAATTTCAATTTGTTTATTTTAGTTTCTGATTTCCGCAATCCGCAATTTGTGGGTTGCGGAAACGCAAATGCAATTTTTTATCGATCAAACACTCTCCGCATTTCGCAATCCGCAATTGTGGGTTGCGGAAATGTAGAACCAAAAATTTGATTTTATTGAATAAATGTCTTCCGACATCCGCAATCCGCGTTTGCAGGTTGCAGATTGCGGAAAGGAGGAATTCAAAACTAGAAAATTTTCAACATCCGCAATACGCATTGCGGGTTGCGGATTACGAGTTGCGGAAACATGTTTCAAAGAGAAACTGTGTTTCTGCAACTCACTAAATGCACTAAAACAAGATTTTTTCAGCAAATTTTATTAAACCCAAAGCATGAAAAGATATAGGAATAAATACAACAATCATGATACCCCATAAAGAAATAAGGAAATTCGCGACTACCTTCAAAAATTAAAACTAGGGCTCCCATTTTTCTCAATAAAAATGGGATAGGTTGTGCCTACAATAGGGACCCATTTTTTTACATTTATTTCACCTAGTTCAGCTTATGGGGGGTGTTAGAGCAAAATAACCCTCTCCTTAGCTCCATTCTCCTACCTAGTGAATTAGACTATGATTTCATGATTCTATTTGTCCAAACCTCATTCAATTTGACCACCTGAGTCCCCGTAGAGCTTACTTCTAAACTATAAGGGGTGCTTTCCTTGATTTGGGGCATGTATGAGTTCGAGGGGAGTTACAAAGTAGTTTTATTCCACTAATTTACCTCCTAAATGACCCTTGATGACCCTCTTCAGTGATTAGTTCCTTGGTTGATCCTTTTTAGGAGATGTGCATGTGCATGCAATCAATTGCATGTACATATTTCAGTTAGAACTAGTACTTAGTGAGTCATGAGTAAGTTAAACTCATTCTTGGAGAATGTGCATGGCTAACTACGGGTCTTTGGCTCTAGTTAAACCTAACTAGCTTCTCATGCACTACATGATCAACTTGAATTGCCTCCTAACCTAATTTGAATTTCCTTTCCATTTATTTCCCTTCACTTCATTCATTGAAGCTCAATGTAATACAAAATTCTCTCATGTTTTTTACTTCTCTCTTTTGTGTAATGATTCATGTTTAACACATTTATTGCATGAATTTGATTCATTGCTGATCTCTTTCATGGTATTTTTATCTTGTTTACTATCTAGATATATATGCTCAAATTATACACAACACTATGATTAGTTAGTTCATGTTCGTGGAAATTAAAATCACCAAGGAGGAGAAATGCATAAGTATGTTGTATTCTTTTCTAGACTCATGGGATAAGCTGGTTATGACTATTGGAAGAAATAATACCAAATTATAGATCGATGATGTGGTTGCATCTATGTTGTTAGAGGAGATGAGACGAATGAACATGGAAGGCTTGACCCATGACTCACCTTGATGGTGAGAGGTTGACTAGTCGACAGAGGAAAAGGTAAATCCTCCAGTAGAAAATTAAAGTCAAGGGGTATATCTAAGAACAAATCTAGATCTCCTAGACTAATGACGAGAAAATGCTGGAAATGTGGTAAATTCGGGCATTATAAGTGCGAATGTAAGTCGGAGGGAGTCGAGAATAAAAAACTATATGAGGAAATGCAGTCGATTGAAATTAAGTATTCTAATGAAGAAAAAGGAGATGTGTATTTTGCCTCAACAAGTGCACAGTCAAATCATGACTCTTGTTTAATTGACTTTGGTGCATCATTTCATATGACACTACGTAGAAAATGGTTCTATGAATATGAAAAGTTTGATGAAAGTGATGTTCTTCTAGGATATGATTCACCAACTAGGATTGTTAAATGAGGTAAAGTTCGATTGTTATTAAAAGATGGAAGGAGAGTAACTCTTCCATGTGTGCTGCATATCCTAAGTTTGGCTCAAAACTCGACATCTATCAGTAAGATGGGGAATGCAGGTGTCTAGTCTATATTTTAGAAAGATACGTGCAATATTGTGCGAGGAGCAATGGTATTGATGAGAGGAGACTGGACTGGAAAACTGTACATGCTATTGGGAAGAACAAACACCAATGGATGTGTGAATACAGTGGTTCTTGAATCCGACGATATATCCTCATGTCTAGTCGACTCAACCACATTGTGGCATTAGCGGATGGGACACATTGGTGGTAAAGGTATTCATGTTATGGACAATAAAGGTATGTTCGAAGGTCTCCCTGACTATTATGAAGAAGTAGACTTCTGTGAAGATTGAATTTATGGTAAATATAGTCATATAATTTTCTCAACTGGGGCCACAAGGGCCAAGGAAGTACTAGAGTTAATACATAGTGATGTGTTGGGACCTGTATCAGTACCATCAATAGGGGGTCTTAGTATCACGTTTCTTTCATAAATGATTTCTCCAAAATGACATGGTTTTATTTTCTAAGGAAGAAATCTGAGGTTTTTGAAAGGTTCCAAGAGTTCAAAGCTCTTGTATAAAATCAAACTGGTAGAAATATCAAGGTGTTGAGAACCAATAATGGACGAGAATTTTGTAGTAATGCATTCGACTAGTTCTACAGAAAGCACAATATGGCTTGACAAAACACAACTCCATACATGCCTCAATTGAATGGAGTTGTTGAAAGAATGAATAGAAAAATGAATGCAAGGATCATTCTTAGTGGTGCAGGTATTGCACAAGAATTATAGGCAGAAGCAGTTGACATGACATGTTATTTGGTGAATAGGTCACCATCAATGGCTCTGGATGACAAGACTCCATATGGGGCATGGGATGGTAAGAGGCCCTCTCTTGTACATCTCAAATTCCTTGGGTGTGATGTCTTTGTGCATGTCCTAAAGGAGAAAAGAAGCAAACTCGACAGCAAGTCTGAGAAATGCATCTTCATCGGGTACAAGGATGGAGTGAAAGGGTATAAGCTGCCGAATCTAGTTACAAGGAAGGAAATTTATAGTAGAGATGTGATCTTCAAATATTTTGGAGGTACTTGCATGGTTGAAGAAGTCAAAAGGGAAAAGGAACAAAAAAATATGGATTTTAAAATGAATGACGAATATATGGAGTCGATTGAATCCAATGATGAGGTGGAACAACAGACTCCAGTCGTCGGGAGATCTAATTGAGAAAAGAAATAACCTAAAAGGTATAGTCCACTTGATTTTCACTCTATTTTTGCATTATCTTCCATAGAAGATGATCCTAGGTCATTAAAGGAAGTGATTGAATCAATAGAGGGTAAAATCTATAAAAAGGCCATGGAAGAAGAAATGGAGTCCTTGAGGAAGAATAAAACATGGGATCTGGTCGTGTTTCCAAATGGAAGGAAACCCATCGATAGTAAGTGGGTATTTAAGAAAAATATAAATGCAGCAGGACAATTCGAGAAGCACAAGGCTCGACTTGTAGCAAAGGGATATTACCAAGTCAAGGGAGTCGACTTTGGTGAGATTTTTTCTCATGTTGCAAAGTTAACTTCCATTAGAGTAATAATGTCTTTAGCTGCAACATTTGATCTTGAGATGGAATAGATGGATGCAAAGACAACATTTCTTCATGGTGATCTTGAAGAGGAATTTTATATGAAGAAACCTAAGGGTTTCACAATGAAAGGAGAGAAGGAGAAGGTCTACAAGATCAAGAAGTATCTCTATGGTTTAAAGCAATCATCCAAGATGTGCTACCAGAAGTTTGATATGTATACCTAACAACTGGGGTTTGTGAGAAGTGAGGATACTTACGATGTGTATGAAAAGAGAGTCAGTGATCACTTTATATATGCTACCAGAAGTTTGATATGTATACCCAACAACTGGGGTTTGTGAGAAGTGAGGATAATTACGATGTGTATGAAAAGAGAGTCAGTGATCACTTTGTATGTCAACGACATGTTGTTGGTCGAAAATAACATGGATATAATCAAGTAGGTGAAACTGCTGCAATCCTCCAAGTTCGATTTGAAGGATTTTGGTGCAATTCATTCCATCCTTGGGATTGAAATAAAGAGACATCGAGCAAGTAGAAGGCTCTGGTTAAGTCATAGAAAATATATGGAGACAATTTTGAAATTCTTCAACATGCAGGAGTGTAAATCGGTTAAGGTCCCTATTCCTATAGGAGTTAAATTATATGTTGAATAGTGTCCTAGGACACATGAAGAGATAGAGTACATGACACATGTTCCCTATGCTAGTGTTGTAGGTAGTCTGATGTATGCAATGGTTTGTACCCAACCTGATATTTCCCATGTAGTGGGAGCATTGACTAAATACATGTCGACACTTAGAATGGAGCACTGGACCGTAGTCAAGAGAGTATTCAAGTATATGTGTGGCAGAATGTATTATGCAATTTGATACAAAGGCAAAATAGGAACTAATAAACTAATAACTATACATGGTTTTGTCGACTCCACCTAGGTTGGAGATCTCGACCATAGTGTTAATTTTTGAGCATTAATTCAACATACTATAGGATATTTAATGAGAGAATAACATGTACAACATATCAAGTATAACAATGCATATCAATCACACCAAGCAATCACATGAGACAATAGACACACAGAGTTTCACTGGGGAAAACCATAAAGGTGAAAAACCCACAACTTCCTTAGAGATAGAAAGAGCAATGATACAACCCAAGTACACAGAGATAGTCCTCCTAGCAGCTGAACCTCCTCCTCCACTAGTGCGCCATTTTTCGAGTATTGTAGAAGTGAATAATGAGATGATCAAATAGAGTGACTCCCGCACTCTATTTATACATGACCTGACCTGCCTAATAACCTAGCAGGGAAAACTTGTATAACTCAGTCTAATAACCCATGGTAATACTAATCAGGGCCGACCCCACATTTGGTGGTCTAATAACCCATCACTTGCAAGTTACGACACTTGCGACACTTGTCAATTCAAATGACGACACTTCCGTATAGAGTAATAACAACATCTCTATAGGAGTACAATATACATAGGTGAAATACATTCCGAAGTTACAATTACATCAACACTCCCTCTTAACTAGGAAGGTATTTCTCGACACAGATCTGCTAATACAATTCTTCTTCTCTGGATCATCGTCATCAAATCATCATCATCGTCGCTGTTGCTTCTATCTCAATCAATCTCAAATCTACTCATCATAGGAAGTTCTACAGAGCCAGCCCTTTTTCATGCTGGATGTAGGCCCACCACCTGCAGGTCTTCATCATCACTGGCCATACTGTGGAATCCTCAGGACTTATTACGTGCATCACAATGCCTCGAAAGAATATCCCAGGATCCTTTATGTGCCAAAACACGACCGAAAAGATCTCCCAGGTCCACTTACATGTGACTATCACAAAACCTTAAAAGAGTGTCTTGACTAGCAAGAACTCTAAAGAGCATCCGAGGCCTTTTACGTGAATATCACAACCTGTTCAGATCTCGAGGACATATTACATGTGACCCCCACCACAAAACCTTAAAAGAGTGTCTTGACTAACAAGAACTCTAAAGAGCATCCGAGGCCTTTTACGTGACTAGCACAACCTATCCGGATCTCTAGGACATATTACATGTGGTCATTGAAAAGCCTCGAAAGAGCATCCCAAGACTGATTATGAGCGTACTACTCAACCTATTGGATCTCCCAGGTCTAGTTACATGCCATAGGACAAAGCCTCGAAAGAGCATCCTAGGACTGATTACGAGCGTACTGCTCAACCTATCGGATCTCCCAGGTCTAGTTACATGTCCTCCTAGAGCAATGCCTCGAAAGAGTACCCCAGCACTGATTACAAGCGTACTGCTCAACCTATCGGATCTCCCAGGTCTAGTTACATGCTCATCTGCACAACCAGTCCACGGCCATAGAGTATCATCCTGATACTCACCATACATCATCCTGATGTACATGATCATCCCAATCATCATCATAGCATCATCTTGATGCATATCATCCAGAGTATCATATTGATACACATGATCATCCTGATCATCATCACTGCATCGTCCCGATGCATGTCATCCAGAGCATCGTCCTGATACTCATCATCTGGAGCAACATCCTGAAGCTCATCATCCATGATCATCCTGATCATACAATGCATCCACCTGATGCATACCAAGTATCCAACTGATCATAACAAACATCCAACATGATGCATATATATATACATGATCCAACTGATCATAACAAGCATCCAACATGATGCATATACAGAGCAGTAGCTAGAGCATCATCTTGATGCTCATCATCCAGCGCTTACATCCACATCCATGGGAAGGATCCTCCTCTCACCATGCTTGGAATGGCTCCTGCAAATGTGTCCATCACTTCTTCCTCGAAGTGTCGTCAATCTGAAGAACACCAAGCCTCTCTCTGAAGTATTTAAACTTCACTCTGGCTAGTGGTTTCGTCAACACATCTGCAACCTGCTCATCCATTGCAACATACAGGAGATTCACTGCTCCTCTCTGCACCATATCCCTGATATAGTGATATTTGATCTCAATGTGTTTCGACCTATCGTGGAACACCGGGTTCTCAGACAACTTCACACAACTCTGGTTGTCACAAAAGATACCAGTAGCCTCCAATGGTAGATAAAATAACTTAGACAGTAGCTTCCGGAGCCATACTGCCTTACAACTAGCCGAACAAGCTCCAACATACTCTACTTTGGCTGTACTCAGTGCTATGCAGGACTGCTTCCTGCTAAACCAAGAGATCACACCTGATCCCATACTGAAGAAGCACCTAGAAGTGCTCTTCCTATCTGCAGCACTTCCTGCCTAGTCCGAATCAACATAACCCTGCAGGTTAAACTTTTGATTCGCATCATACTTGAGCCCATAGTCAATTGTACCCTTCGGGTACCTCAGAATATGCTTTACAGCAACTAGGTGAGCACCTCTCGGATCCGTCAAGAACTGGCTCAATGTGTTCACCGCAAAGAAAATATCTGGTCTCGTATTCGTTAGGTACATCAAGGACCCAATCATCTGGCAATACATTGTGACATCAACTGGATCAGATGAAGCATCACACAGAAGCTTCAGGTTTGATGCCATAGGTGTGTCCATGGCCTTGCAGTCCATCATCCCGAACCTCTTTAGGATCTCTACTACATACTTCCCTTGTCCAAGGAAGATCCCATCTGCTCTCTGCCACACCTCCATGCCTAGAAAATAATGCATCATCCCCAAGTCCTTCATCTCGAACTCGGCAACAAGCTTCCTCTTGATATCGACAATCAATCCATCCTCACCTATAACAAACACGTCATTAACACATAGAAGTAGTATCACAGGATTACCTTCCTCAACCTTGTAGTAAAGGTTGGAATCTGCTCTACTCTTAGTAAATCCCAAACTGGATAGAAAGCTGTCTATCCTACCATACCAAGTCCTAGGAGCTTGCTTCAAGCCATACAAGGCTTTCTTCAACCTACAAAACATATGACTCCCTGTCATGTGTCTCAAAACCAAGTGGCTGCTCCACATACACTTCCTCTTCAACTACACCATTTAAGAAAGCTGTCTTGACATCCATCTGGTGTATCTTCCATTTCATCACTATAGCTAGGGCAAGTACTGATCTGATGGAAGTGTATCTGGATATAGGAGCAAAAGTCTCTTCATAGTCTATCCCCTCTTTTTGGGAGAAGCCATGAGCTACAAATCTCGCTTTGTATTTCTCTATGCTTCCATTTGCAACATGCTTGATCTTGTAGATCCACTTGGAAGTCACAACATACTTCCCTTCAGGTCTTGGTACCACATCCCAAACATCATTCTTCATGATCGACTGTTATTCCTCGACCATGGCATCCTTCCATTCTTTCTTTTTCGTCGCTTCTTCATAATTGGAAGGTTCTTTGTTCATAATGTCATAGAGTAAGGCAACATAACTGGTATGTGATCTAGTCCTCTTCCTTTCTTTGTGTTCTTCTTCTAGAATGCCATATCTTTCTGCATCTTGAATGAGCTCTCTATCCCATGCAAGTTTCCTCTCGTGAGAGTTCTTCTCACGGGGTGGATCTACAGGTTCTTGCGGATCTTCCATTTCACAATCTGCATCTGGAATTGCTTTAGTCATAGTGATGTCTTGAAATCTGGTTTCCTTTGGTTCTTCATGATCTTCAACAAGTGACTTCTTTGATTTGATATAAGTTGAGTCTTCATCAAATGTTACATCCTTGTTGACATTAATCTTCTTGAACCCTAGAAAGTATATTATGTAAGCCTTCAAGCTTTCACTGTACCCCACAGAGATGCCCTTCTTTCCTGAAGGATCTAGCTTTGTCCTCTTTTCCTTTGGAACATGCGTATATACTGGACAACCAAATATTTTGAGATGGCTGACTTCAGGTTTCTTACCAGAGAAGACCTCTTCTGGTGTCTTGTTGTCCAATATCTTGTGAGGTGTTCTGTTATGCACATACACAGTTGTCCTAGCTGCTTCTGCCCATAGATGCATAGGCAGATCCTGATCATGCAACATTGCCAGTGTTGCTTCCATGATTTTTCTATTCTTCCTTTATGCAACTCCATTATGTTGTGGATTGTAGGGAGCAGTCAACTCCCTCTTAATCCTTGAATCACTACATAGCTTCTTGAAGTCACCTGAGGTGAATTCTCCGCCATTGTCGGATTTGAATGTCTTGATCTTCTTATTAGTTTGATTTTCCATCAAGGCTTTGAATTCCTTGAACTTATCAAACACTTCATCTTTGTTCTTCAAGAAGTAAACCCAAGTCTTCCTAGAGAAATCATCAATGAAGGAGACATAGTATACATACCCACTCGGAGAACTGGATGACATTGGACCGCATACATCAGAGTGGATGACTTCCAAGATTCCTTTTGCTTTGCTTTCACTGCTTGGAAATGTCTTCTTAATATTCTTTCCTTTTGCACATCCTTTGCAAATACCTTCATGCTTTGTCTTGATTTCAGGAAGACCTTCTACAACTTTACTTGCAATTGGTAGTGCTCTGTAGTGCACATGTGCAAGCCTTCTATGCCAAAGTTCACTTGGTTCCATGGATTCATGTACCATTGCATGTTTAGGTTGTCCCTTTAATTTGTACAATCCTCCCCCTTGCTCTCCAATCACCACATCATCATCTATAGTTTTACCCTTTGGCCACATTAGGACTTGGCCATCTACAAATGCAACCCTCATGCCTTTTGCATCCAATGCAGATATGGAGAGTAGGTTCTTCTTGAGCCTAGGTACATATAGAACCTCTTTCATCTTCAAAGACTTCCTAGAGTCTAGGTTGTAGGAGGATTCACCACTTCCTTTGATAGGATATTGATAGTCATCCCCAAGTTTCACTTTATGGGGTGACTCATGTTCAGATAGATGTGCAAAAGATTCTTTAAACCCAGTCATGTGTTTGGAAGCCCCACTATCAATAAGCCAATCATTACATCCATGAGAGATAGTACCTGTGAGAGCAGAGATTAGAACATATTCATCTTCACTTGATGAGTCATCACTTTTTGCTCTAGCCTTCTTCTTGGGAGGTTCATCATCCTCAACAGCATGAGCATGATATCTTCTTTTGTTGTCTTTCTTCTTCTTGTTCTTAGGAAAATCTGAAGCAAAGTGTCCCTTCTCATTACATGTGAAGCATTTGAGATCTTTCTTATCTCTATGATGGTGTAAAATTTCTTGGAATGAGAATGCTCCCCCTTGGACCTTCCTTTCTTGGTGTGTGCCGTGAGAGATTGATCTTCATTCCCCATCTTTTCTTCTTGGGCTACAAGCCTAGGCTCTTCTTGTGAGCATTCCTCCCACAATCTACTAAAGGAGATCAGTTTTCTTCTTGCACAGATTCCTTGGATAAAGGAATCCCATGACCTAGGTAGGCCATTCAAAGTGGTCATAATAATTTCACCATTCTCCACCACTTCATCCACAGCTTCAAGTTGTTCCTTGATCTGAGAGACCTTAGAGAAATAGGATTGAATGGTCTCTCCATTCTGAAGCTTTACCCCTTTCAATTGATTCCACAGAGTCATCTTCCGATTTATGTTCTTTCCTTCAAATATCTTGGTCAGGGAATCAAACATCTCCTTGGGTGTCTTAAGAGATGACACATGTGGTATGAGATGGTCTTTCATAGAATCAGCAATGATACTCTTTGCCTTGACCAAGTTCTTCTTATGCAAAGCCTTAGCCTCTTCTTCATCTGAGACAGGGACCTCAGAACTTATGTAAGTATCCAATTCATTTTCTTCTAGGATTAACCCAATCCTATACTTCCATGCTCGGAAGTTATCAGCCCCTTCAAGCTTATCCTCAAGCTTGGTGTGGTGAGACATCTTAAAGAGTACTTCAAATGGAAATAGAAAATATTGAGGTCATACCACTTGATTTGCAGAAATCCAGATCTGGTGCTGGATTAGGGTTTGTCAGAGAAACCCTAAAAATTCAAAATGTGAATTTCAACTTTCTGAAAGGATAGAAAGATGCGCCTTGATGAGCTGATCAGCCTCATATATTCAGAATTTGAAATCTGCAAAGTTTCACCCTTCAGAAATGCCTTTTAGTCTTCCCGGATTCACTAGGGAGGACCTTGAATTAGGGTTTGAGTTTCTTGGAGCTTCACCTAACCAAAAAGTTCGATCCAAAGCCTTAATCTTCTATTTTTCCAAGGAGCTTCCAGCTATGTCTTCAGATTTCAAAAATTCCTATTTTTGTGGAAACCCTAATTTTTAGGGCCAAAAATGAAAGTGCCCAGAATTGAATTCTGATTGGACAGAAAGATGCGCCTTGATGAGGAGAGCAAAATACCCTACTTCCTTTCAAGATCTATGGAGAGAAACCCAAGAAACAGGAAACCCTAGTTTCCGCAGCTGCACACTGTCTTCTTCTCAGGTTAGCTCTGATACCATGTTAATTTTTGAGCATTAATTCAACATACTCTAGGATCTTTACTGAGAGAATAACATGTACAGCATATCAAGTATAACAATGCATATCAATCACACCAAGCAATCACATGAGATAATAGACACACAGAGTTTTACTGGGGAAAACCATAAAGGTGAAAAACCCCACAACTTCCTCAGAGATAGAAAGAGCAATGATACAACCCAAGTACACAGAGATAGTCCTCCTAGCAGCTGAACCTCCTCCTCCACTAGTGCACCACTTTCCGAGTAGTGTAGAAGTGAATAATGAGATGATCAAATAGAGTGCCTCCCGCACTCTATTTATACATGACCTGACCTGCCTAATAACCTAGCAGGGTCGACTTGTCTAACTCAGTCTAATAACCCATGGTAATACTAATCAGGGACAACCCCACACTTGGTGGTCTAATAACCCATCACTTGCAAGTTACGACACTTGCGACATTTGTCAATACAAATGACGACACTTCCGTATAGAGGAAGAACAACATCTCTATAGGAGTACAATATACATAAGTGAAATACATTTCGAAGTTACAATTACATCAACACATAGAAGGTCAACTAGTTGATATGTTTTCAAACTATTCGATAGGGCAGTCAAGTGGATGAGTAGGAGGGAGACGATTGTTTCACTGTTGACTATTGAGGTTGGAATCATGGTGTTGATGCTAAAAATGACACAATTTAAGAAAGAAAATAGAAAACACCCTTGGAGGGCTTGTTAAGGGGAAGATGGGGATGGAAGCCTGGGTTGCGTTTAGAGCCCTCGGATAAATAGGATTCACAAAGTTAGAAAATGACATTGAATTCATAAGTGGATAATCACGTGATCATATATGTGTGATTAAATGCACAAAAATGTTAGTCCACTAATAAAACTAAATGCATCCAATCTAAGCGTGCATGCATTAATTTCTAAATGCAAATCAATTACCTGATGAAATCAACTAAGAAACTAAGGTAGAATATTTATAAAATAATGAAAATGTGCTATGCTATAAATTTTCTGAAAAGTAAGCTTTATATCTTAGGTGATTAATAAAACAAAAATGTAATTCGTTACTTTTAATGCGCAAAAGGAAATCTATAATTTCATTTAAATTCAAACTTCTTAATGCAATAAAAAAATTTGAGTTTGCTTAATAAAGTAGGAAATTGTACTTTAGTCATTTAATGAAAATAAGCTTAGTAATTTTGATTGTTTGCATGAGATGAAAGATTATTGAAAATTGTGCATATCAGGTACTTCGGTTTGAAAAATAAAGCATCAGAATGACTAACGACTAAGGATGAAAATCAACTTAATGTACAAGTTAGTAAACATGAATAAAAACAATATTTACATTCCATTTTATTTACATATTGTACATTATTTGAAAGGAAAAAAAAAAAATAACAGTGAAGCTAAACGATAAAATGGAGGAAAGACGCAAATATGACCAAATAAGTTTTTTTATTAAAATTGGAATTTTTATAGTCATGAAGTTACAATAGGACGTGATCAGTTTCAACACTTAAGAACAAGAAATTTACAAGACCCTCTACTACTCTCAATGACTCAGGCTCATCCGGGTGAAACCCATACTATGGGAGTACACCTCCCTTAGATTTTCATGAAGGTAAACTACACGCATAAAGACATTAATTGAAATAATATAAATAGGAAAGTACGAAAACATGCAAAAAAACTGAACATACCTTTGATGGAATGACACTCTACCTTCACCCTAATGGATGGACCTAAAACGTAGTTTTACCTGCCACCATTACATAGTTAGGATATTGGATGATTGAGTATGGAAGGGAAAGAAAATAGTGCAAAACCTAGCAGTACCCATTTCTTATCTCCAACGTGAGATGTCCTATTGTGGTGCCTCCATTTCAGTTTTAAAGGTGTCTGAAAGGGTATGCGAAGCATTTTGGCTACCTCGAAAGCTCGATGATTCATGGAGACGTTTAGTTTTCCATGCGTGTTTTATAGAGAGTGAGCCGTATGTAATACCCCATTTTGACCCTTATGATATATTGGCTTTTAATGTAAATAATGTATACATGTGATGTATGTTTTCCTAGCGTGGAGCTCAAGGCTAAGGCCCCGCTAGTGGAAGTTCAAATTCTATTTAAAAGGCAAGTATTAGACATTATGTTACCCATGTGCTATTTAGCCATTGAACATTGTAAAAATGATGTAAATGAACATCATGCAATAAAATACCAAAACTGGCTATGGAGGTAACGAATGAGAAGGGGCCATGTGTATCCACTAGGGAGTGGTGAGGGGGCTGTGGGAATGAGCCATATGCTGCCAAATGTCATTGTGAGAACCCATTTGACTTGCCTTGATGACATTTATTTCTGTTGTAAGGAAGTAGTTGAAGATTTCAGTCCATGGCTTCAATGGAGCATGGGCAACCTAGAAATTCGTATGGCAGAGTATGGGCTCTGTTTTCTAGTACCACAAGTCACTCTACCTCATGGGGATTGATTCTTCCTCATTCCCATTCCATTGTTGAAGAACCCAACATCAATTTTCATCCAAAAACGAATTCCCAGCAGTGAGAAAACCAAAAATCGCAACTGTGAAAGAACCCACGTTTTGAAGAGCCATAAATGCCCAGAATTGGTATTGGACAGTGAAATCCAATGGGGGATCCATAGGTATGAACCTTGGGGCAAATTTGGGAGCATTAGATACCCCGAAATCCATTGGAAAACCCAGTTTTGATAGCCCAGAAAACCAGTGACGGGATTGAGGTATTTGTTGATAGAATGGTGAGAAATCCAAGTGTGGATGTTTGAACAGAGGATTGGATTGCTTGAATTTAGCTTGAGATGTCTGTAGCTCCGTGGTTGAGCTCACTGGCTTAGCATCCTCCTCCTTTTCCTATTTCATGCTTGATAAACCCAACTGTGTGTTGGCTTAGCATGACTGTTTGAGTGAAACTATGACTGTGAGTGAGCCCATCTAGTTCCTCCTTAGTGGATACACAACCCAGCTCGGGGGTGATCTCTCAGTTGAAAGAATATAGGTTGGACAGAGATCTATGGTTGGGTGGAACGTTGTTCTCACATAGCTAGTCGTTTGGATAGCTTCATCTTCAAGATAAGTGTTTTATGTGATTTACATTATATGCATTGTGTGTTTTGCAGTGTGTTAATTCTGAATGATAATTTCCCATGTTAATGAAATGAAATGATTGTCTTAATGAAATCGACATGAAGTCTGTGCATAGCATGAGGACAAGACTGAATTCTCTGCATGTTGATTCATCATCTGCTTGGGTCAAATAAGTTGATGCATTACTGTTTGTGTGTGTACAATTGTGTTTATTTCCGCTGTGTTTATATTGATTACGTATTTGCACACAGAAGTTTTTATTTATTATGAATTTTATTAGTAATGAACGGGGCTGAGATTGCCAATAAGCTTGGTAAGCTTGGCTCACGTTTCCTTCCCGACATTGGATTGGATGGAAGGGGATGTGACAGAGTGGTATAAGAGCCCAGCTTGCAGCACTGGGGTTGCTTGGGCCGGACTGTGAGTTACAGGTGAGTGACATAATGTTTTAACGCAGTATTGGTGAAGTTGGGGTGAAATTTTTTTGATTGGAAAAATGGTAGGGTTAGATGTGGCAGAGGAACACCCAGGTGCATAAAGCTCTGCAAGAGCTTTCCAATGGTACCAAACTCGTCCCATTTGGCCAATGGACGAAGGAGTTATGAGCCCCGTAAGCTTAGTCATGTTTCCTTCCATGGAATGGATTGATGGAAGGGGACGTGACAAGAAAATACTAATCACCAGAAGGGGCAACCGACCCTTCTTCTGTGGATTGTGATTAGAGAAAATACTAATCACCAGAAGTGGCAGCCAACCCTTCTTCTGCGGATTGTGATTAGAGAAAATACTAATCACCAGAAGGGGCAGCCGACCCTTCTTCTGCAGAAGGGTTAAAATTTCCATATCCACGACATGGCTTTTCACACTCGGAAGCGTGGAATTGCGAGACTGCGGGTTGCAGGATTGCGGAAAGGTTAAAATTTTCGTGTTCGTGACTTGGCTTTCCACACTTGGAATTGCGGAGTTGCAGGATTGCGGGTTGCGGGACTGCGGGATGGAGTAACCCCGGGTTGGAAAAGTAGCATTTCCACACTTGCATTATGGATTGCGGGTTGCGGCATGTGTGGTTGTCGAAACTTGATTTTTGGGTAACATGAGCATGCAAGGTCAGAATTGGATGAGGTCAGTGGCATTTTGAGGCCATTAACGGAAGCCATGAATGAACCAGTGGTGATAATGAACCTATTATGCTCCAATTTGGTATAAATTTGGGATTAATGGCTTTCACAAATCGGTGTCCTGACACTTGACAGAAGGTCGGATTGAGCCGAAATTGATATGGAGCAGTCATGGAGCAAGCATGGTGTTAAGTTTGGAGTTTTGGAGCTAAAATCCAAAGGATGTGGAGTCGGGGTGTGCAAGAAGGCCAAAAAGCACTATTCCGGGCCATGTTTTGGGAATTTTGAAAAGCTTGCAGTAGTTGAAAGTGATCCTATAATTCGGATTCAGGAAAATTACTGAAATCAGCATTTCATATTTTCATTAATACAGACATATTCTGTTAGACAAAGATTTTTCAGAAATGCATTGTTTGGGAAATAGCCATTTTTGGCCCAAAATTTGGGTTTTTGGAAAAATGTGAAAAGTGAAAAGTAGTCAAACCCAGAATTTAATAGAAATTGAATGGTGCATCAGAACAGAGATCTATGAGTTGCTGAGTGTTCCTTGTTATATGCACTAACTTCGCTCGGTATAAATTTTTTCCTGAATCCTTATAAATTTGCTTCTACAGGTGGCTGAAGTTGGCAATTCAAGATATTTTGTAACTGTGTAAAAGTGCAGAATTCTTAGTCATTTTGGTAAAAGTTGACATTTTTGAAGTAGTGTGCTTTCCACACCCGAAGTCGGAATGGAGCACGGGGATAGGCATTGGAAAGATTATCTAGTAGGGAACCATGACGCATGATCATAATTTGAATGAGGTTATCATACCTCATATATGCAGTGCAGAAAAGTGCGAGTAGCTATTTTGACAAAATTGTTGTCAATATGGGCAATTTCTAGAAATGCATGACTGGAAAGTAGCAAGTTAGAATATTATGCATGAGTATATGTATTGAATTGATGCTTGGTGATTAAATAATATCTAATAATTCCTTGTGTGTTTCCTAGAGGCCATAAAATCATACCAGCTATGATGTGGAAGAGAAATCCCATGCGGCGATGAAGGATTGAAAAGGGAGAATTCCTTAACCCTGTTTTGCTACTGTATTTATATTTTATGAGCTTGATGTGTAGAAAATTATGGCATGAGAATGCTGAAAATGCCAGAGATTAGATGGATGGCATGAATATGCATTGGTGGACATATTAGTAAATAGTGCACAGTGCATGAGAAGATGTTTCGCACACATATGATATTACATATTGGTAAAAGTAGTGGAATTTTACTTATGCAATGAACCACTAATGGTAAATATTGTGGTTGATGATCACTATTGGTGTTGGTTTTGGTTGTAGGACCAAATACAACAGAAGCATGGCTAAAGATGTTGACGATGTTGTTGCATGTGACCAACAACCTTATGAAGAAAAGGATAGGGCAACAAATCCATGATCAAGAGGTTGGTGAAAGAATTATGCCACCCTCTGTAAGAGACCAACTGATTAGGTAACATCAAAGGTGTAAATGAGATCCATACAGGTAATGGTTTAATTATGATGATTGCATATGTTTTGAAAGGGGATTGGGTAAGAATCCATTGAACCATACTTAGTAATCATAAAATGGTATGCATTTAGGGTTGAAATGCATTCATGTGAATGCCATACTGCCATAGTGTGGTGGAGCATGGAGTGGTGAAGGCAAGAGGCCTCATACCATGTGATTGTTTAGAAATTTAGACTACATTCATATAAAAAAAATATGTCATTGCATGTGTATGTCAGTTATGAGCTTAATAATCAAAGCAAGTGAGGACTGGTGGTCCTGATTATGGTAATGCATGCTATATGAGGTAGTCATGTTTCGGCCATAATATGTTTGAATGCAAAACATTCATGAACCAATGCAAGATAGCATTGAGTCGATATGCATTAAGAGATTTTATAAATCTTGTAGTTATGCATTGGGTGGATGCATATGAAAAGTTTGAGTAAATGTTGTAATGTGCATGCATAAGTGGGGGTGCACATGTTGTGATGCATTGCATGAATGCATGGGGATGGTATATGTGTTATTGCAAACTAAATAATGAATGAGATGATGAATTGATGATAATTCTAGGATCATTTCATGGGTTGTTATGAATGCAGAATAGTAAGTGCATAAAGAAGGCAGTCATGATCGATGGGCTGCCGGAATGCTCTGTGGAAGGGCAGAGTTGTATAAATGATATGACTGTGAAATAATGAGTATCCAAAGTTTCATTTAAATTGCATAAATGATGTGAATGTACCTTGCAATTTTAGTATGATAATGATTCACGTGAAGTGAATGAGTTTGGTGATATGGATATGTTAACAACTGAAAGTGTTCGAATTATTGAGTGTTACCATTCTGAAAATGCCTTAGTGATTATTGCAGCAATGAAATATTAAATGCATAGAGACTCACAACATCTGTGGCTGATTGAAAGTTTTAGATTCCAGGTAGAAATGTCTTGCGTATGGCAATGAGGATAAGACCATAGTGAAGACCGAACTCTACCCTGTGCAAAATCCAAAGGTTATGAGAAGGTTCTCGTGGTCGTGAAATTTAACTTATGCATGAAACATATCTGAAAATATTCTAATTTAAGTTTATGAGAATAATATCATGGTTGCAAATCTAATTTCTATAGGGAACATATTTGAAAAGTTCGATTTAGAGCTTATGAGAAGGAATCTCATGGTTGAGAACTCTAAGTTCTATTAGAAAGAACAATTGTAAATCTCAGATTTGTAAATTTTCAGATTTGAAATTTTGCTAATAATTGCTAATGACTATTTGGCTTATATGAAATGTGTTAGGAGGACATGTTGTAAGTGGATGCTCATGTATGGCAGCGGGCATAAGACCATGATGGGAGAAGTGATGCCACTTACAAGAGACAAGCAATATGAGGATAGCCTCATGACTAAGCAAATTAGTTTCTGTAGGAGGCAGAACTGTAAATTCATGGTTGAATGTAATTATTAATGCTATTGACTAATTATGGAAATCAGGTTTGAATTTTTATGTTAAATGTTGCTAATTGTTTGGCTATTTAATAAGTGTGCCAGGAAGACACATTGCAGTAAGACCATGAGAGAGGGCATGCATAAGCCAAACTTCATGAGAAGGGATTCCATGATTTGGAAATGGGTTTCGGGTGAAACGCCATTAGACATTATTAATGTCTCATACGCACTGCATGATTGGTGAACAACATGAGTGAGATGGTGAATACTATGTCAGGAGGACATATGAGGGTTATGGAATATAAAAGGAGTTGGGATGGAAAACCGAGGGACTGTCAACTCAGAGAAGGAGCCCCCATTCCTCATTTATGAAGAGAAATTACATCTGCAAAATGGATAAGTGTTCTGTAAACCCTGACTGATATATATATATATATATATATATATATATATATATATATATATATATATGGGCATGTCTAATTGTTAGAATTAGTATGCAGAGCATGTTCTATTTATTTATATTATTCAGACTGCTTGAAGTATGATTAAGACTTACATAGTTCACATCAGTGAGGAGTGCACACCTTTCTGGTGCTGATTATGCTAGGGATGCCAATATTGACTACACCCTAAGGGGATGGATGCATTCCTGGTGTTTCAATGTTGGATAGTGAATGTTATGAAATATGTTTACATTTTTAGAGCAACAATACTAATGAGCTTGCTTATCCATCTTGTGTTGTCAAATTATACATATGCAAATTGGTGCTGCACATTAAAGGGAAAAGTGAAGAAAAGGGTACTCAAGAGGACTGTATGAGTAGTGGTAACCTTTGTGTAGTGTGAGTGGGTATCATGGGGCCATGATAGCCTGCAGTTAAGAAAGTCACCTAAAGGGAACTGCCGGTTTGCACAAGAGAAGGAGTCCACCCTTGTGTGGGTGACGAATTGTTATGCGCATTGAGGGATTGTGACACATGTGAAAGGCTGATGCAAGCCTAAGGCAGAGCAGTAGAGCCTTGACCTATAATGGTCGGTGGAGTAGTTACCTTCCATTGGCCGATGACCCAGATGAATGTGCTAGCTCGACAATGGAGAGTGCCAACCAGGTATGGGACTGGTTGGGCACCACCAAATGCTTGGTAAATCCAGTCGGCGTGAAGGTGTACTGGTTGGGAAACACTTATTTGATGTTTTGGAGTAGCCTGTGTGCTGGACAAACATCCCAGTCCGCAGGAGGATCCCAAGGCTTGTAAAGAAAAGTAGGACCCTGTGGACCAGAGAGGAAATGCATAATACATATAAGTATTCATTTCCATTGATTTCTTGTTTGGAATAATAAAGATTTTAGGTATAAGTCTTCTAACAGCTAAGCTGTTAAAATTCAATATGCTAAGACAGAAAATAGCAGCATTACATTCCATTTCACAATAATAGCATATACAGGATCACTGAAGAAACAACAAGCATAGCATAAACACAAGAGACACAGATTTATCCTGGGAAACCCTCATGGGGTAGAAAACCCAGTAAAGCTTCCTCAATATAGATGACCAGAAATATACAAAGATGTAAACCAAAGACATGATCTCCTTCTCCACTATAGCAGACCTCTCCTCCACAAGTGCGCCTCTCTCAAAAGTGTGTGTGTGTCAAATGAGGAACATACCTCCTCTATTTATACACTACACTGACATGTATTTTACACAAGTACATGTAGGATCGTATTTAACCATTAGGTTAAATACCCCACTACAACTAACTGGGCCGACCCCTCTAGGGTGGTCTAATAACCCCTTGACCCACATAACACATAAAGGGCCGACCTCCACTAGGGAAGTCTAATAACCCGAGTTACCACATTCTGACGGAGGAATAAACATCTCCGGATATACAATAATATCTTTACGGAGGAATGAAACATCTCCAGAATAATAAAGTACAATTATAATATTCTTTGAAGTTACAATATCTCAACACTCCCCCTTAACAAGAAGGATATTATAACAGCATCTGCACGAGCAAGGAGTCATCAACATCATACATGATACATCTATAAATCATTGGAAGCTTTCTCAACATCATCAGTAACTCAACCAGTTACTGGAACATCTTCAATACTGGAACATCAACATCATCAGAGTTGATAGTACTCAATCATCAGCATCGTCAACACACGATCAACAGCATCGTCATCATACGATCATCAGTATCACGATCAACATCATCATCACACGATCAACAGCATCATGATCAACATCGTCATCACATGATCATCAGCATCATCATCACACGATCATCAGCATCGTCATCACATGATCATCAGCATCACGATCAACATCATCATCACACGATCATCAGCATCGTCATCACACGATCATCAGCATCGTCATCACATGATCATTCCAATCCAAGAATGATGTAAACCAGTCATGTACCTTTTGAACCGAAGTCCAGGGACGATCCAGTCCTATCATGTTCTCGGAGACCTTATGTCTACGGCTCAGTTTACAGGACCAAAGTCCAAGGATGATCCAATCCTTACTGTACATTTAGGACAGCGTCCAAGGATGACTTAATCCTCAACCGTTCATTTAGGACCACGTCCAAGGATGACTTAATCCTCCACCGTACATTTAGGACCACGTCTAAGGATGACCTAATCCTCCACCGTACATTTAGGACCTATGTCCAAGGATGACTTAATCCTCCACCGTACATTTAGGAGCTCGTCCAAGGATGACTTAATCCTCCACCGTACATTTAGGACCACGTCCAAGGATGACTTAATCCTCCACCGTACATTTAGGACCTACGTCCAAGGATGACTTAATCCTCCACCGTACATTTAGGACCACGTCCAAGGATGACTTAATCCTCCACTGTACATTTAGGACCACGTCCAAGGATGACTTAATCCTCCACCGTACATTTAGGACCTATGTCCAAGGATGACTTAATCCTCCACCGTACATTTAGGACCTCGTCCAAGGATGACTTAATCCTCAACTGTCCACCAAGGACTTCATTCTCGAAGACTTACGTCTACGGCTCTTCTTTAGGACTGAAGTCCAGGAAGGATACAATCCCTTCACATGTTCATCAAAAACTTCATTCTCGAAGACTTACGTCTACGGCTCTTCTTTAGGACTGAAGTCCAGGAATGATCCAATCCCTTCACATGTTCACCAAGAACTTCATTCTCGAAGACATACATCTACGGCTCTTCTTTAGGACTGAAGTCCAGGAATGATGCAATCCCTTCACATGTTCATCAAAAACTTCATTCTCGAAGACTTACGTCTACAGCTCTTCTTTAGGACTGAAGTCCAGGAATGATCCAATCCCTTCACATGTTCACCAAGAACTTCATTCTCGAAGACATACATCTACGGCTCTTCTTTAGGACTGAAGTCCAGGAATGATGCAATCCCTTCACAACATGTATAACAGAACATGTATCCTCATCATCGAAACATGTATAACCACAACATGTATCATCATCATCAAAACATGTATAATCATCATCAAAACATGTATAACCACAACATGTATCATCATCATCAAAACATGTATCACCATCATCAAAACATGTATAACCACAACATGTATCATCATCATCAAAAGCTAACATCAAAAGCATGTATACATCTATCATTAGAAACTAACATCAAAAGCATGTATACATCTATCATTAGAAACTAACATCAAAAGCATGTATACATCTATCATCAGAAACTAACATCAAAAGCATGTATACATCTATCATCAAAAGAAAGAATATAAGAGTCCTAAATCTAAATAATTCTAGGTAACTAAGTGCAGTAAATAGGTAACCTCATCATTGATGAGATAGCCTTGTTATCGGATATTGTGCTACTCCCCCTTTCGAGGAGGGTCCTTCTGAACTACACCAAGCTTGTCTCGGAAGTGTTCAAACTTTACTCGAGACAAAGGTTTAGTCAAGATATCAGCAATCTGATCCTCAGTGCTTATATATACAAGCTTGATAGCTCCTCTTTGCACCATATCTCGTATATAGAAGTACCGGATCTCTATGTGTTTTGACTTATCGTGGAACACAGGATTTTCAGTCATCTTAATGCAGCTGTGATAGTCACACATAATCACAGTGGGATCCATTTCTAAGTCATACACTCCATATAAAAGCTTCTGAAGCCATACTGCTTCACAGCTGGCAGAGCAGACAGCCAAATATTCTGCTTCAGCAGTACTGAGAGCCACACTAGATTGTTTCTTGCTGAACCATGAGATCATGGCAGATTCAAGACTATAACATCCACCTGATGTACTCTTTCTGTCTGAGACACTTCCTGCCCAATCAGAATCTGAGTAACCATGTAAACGGAGTTCATGACCTCCAAGATAATATAGACCAAAAATCTAATGTACCTTTTAGGTACCTCACTACATGCTTTGTAGCTATTAAGTGAACCTTTCTAGGTTCTACTAGATACTCACTTAGGGTATTTACACCAAAGCATATATTTGGCCTAGTATGACCCAATGATTTGTCTATATAGGGTTGGGTCCACTAAATACGATGAGTCATTAACTAATAACTTCAAGTTGGAGTCCATGGGAGTGGCCATGGATTTATACTCCAACATATCAAATCTTTTTAGAAACTTCACAGCATACTTACCTTGATTTAAAAGATTCCTTTTGGATCTTGCCATACTTCTAGACCTAAGAAGTAGTGCATTAATCCGAGATCTTTCATTTTCATTTCTGCAGCCATTTTCATGACCTGTTTCTCATTCCTTGTCAGAAAGAGATCATCGTCATACAGTAATGGTATGATAGGTTCATCATCCACAACTTTAAGGTAAAGGTTAGGAACGACTTTACTTCTGGTAAAGCCCAAGCTTTGTCATGAAGCTGTCAATTGTCCATTATTCACACTCTGCATTGAGTGATCTTTTGCATATCTATTTGTGCCATCTCTCGTCAGATGGGTCTACTAATAAGAGTCTCAAAATCATTCGAACTATGTGGTGAGTTCCCCATATTCAACCTTGTAGCAAAGGTTGAGATCCACATCACCCATGATGATCATTAAGCTCATCAATTGACTACCGATCCTGGGAACCCATACAAAACCTGATTACATTATTAAGAGAATGGTCTTATCTAGTCTCTTGGAGCAAAACATCTCATCATGATTCTCTTCCTCTTTTTAAGAGAATCACTTAACCACAAGATTTCTATAGTGTGTTTGATTTGTAAATCTTTTGTTGAACATCCATCGCTTGTTCAGAGTTCATCATTCATCATGATCTTTCCTCCCGCTTGATCTTCTATATGTCTTCTGAAATTCTATTCATTCTGTACCACTGTGCATGCTCAAGTGTACAGTAGTGTCATCCTCATGATCTCAGACACAAACATACATTCATTAGTATATTCTCAATCAAAACATTCTAATTCTAAATAATCTTGAATATGTACAGTCATGATCATTAGTATTCAGGGTTTCAAGGAAGTCTTCTTTTACTCATGCATATTCTTGTTTGATCTAGTTAGTTAAATCATCAACTAAGATAAGAGACATAATATGCATAAACCCTTGATTACTAACCAATCATACCAAGTATACTTACACAAGGTAAGATTCTAACATGACATAGAAAAACATACCTGGATTAGTATACCTGCTTAGTTATGTACAACATACCTAAACAATCTCTTCAATGATTTAGAGATCTTGAGCTAGAACCTGCATGTCTCGTAGGTTAAACATAATATAACAAAGTCATACATACCTCGTGATTCTTTGTCTTCATGTTGTCATGGTCATGGAACTTGATTTGTCTTTTGTAATGTACCTGTGTCTTGTTAGCAGACAACATCAACCTCACACAACACCATAATGCATAAGTACAATCATATAGCCCTAATCAATGAATGTCTTTAATCATTCACATGCATTCATATTGTTACTAGGGTGATAAGACAATTAATAACATTAATCAAGATTGTACTAATAACTAACATGAAGACAAACACATTATGAACTTAATCAAGAATCAGATTTCAAGGCATACCTAAACCTCCTTAAGTCATACCTGTCGAGACTTTTTGTAGTCTTCTTATGTAAGGCCTTAGCCTCAACTCCCCCTGAAACTTGATCTGGAGCTTGATTAGGGTTTGCTAGCGAAACCCTAAAAATTCAATCTTTGACTTTCACACTTCTGAATGGATGGAAGGATGTGTCTTGCTGAGTTGATCAAACTAGCATACTTCAGTTTTGAAATCTCCAAAGTTTGACCCCTCAAAATTGCCTTTGAAACTTCTGGATCTTCTGTACAGGAACCCGAATTAGGGTTTGATGAAGCCCACCCTTCTGTCCAATCAAAAGGTTCGATCCAAGGCTCTAAGCTCTTATTTTTCTGAGGAGCTTCCAGCCGTGGTTACAGACTTCAAAAATTCCAACTTTTGTTGAAGCCCTAATTTTCCATCTTTCCGATCAAAATCCCGAACTAGGGTTTGATCAAGCCCGGTCTTCTACCCAACCAAAAAATTCGATCTTGGTCTCTAAATTTCGATTTTCTTAAGTAGAATTCATCCTTGGATTCCGATTCCAAAAATTCTAACTTTCTCCGAAACCCTAAATTCCGGAAGCCATGAATGAAGGTGCTCAAAAAATAATTCTGTTTTGACAGAAATATGTGCCTGATTGTTTCTGCTGTAACTCTGAAATTTTCGCTCCACAGGGTCTGAAAATTTTTTCTGTGGTATCCTGACCTGTCATCTTTCCATCCCAATAGGTCTGACCTCAATTGGATTCTCTGAGAGAGAGTTATGCCAAATGTCGCAACGTGACCTGTTTTGGGATAATACAGGAGAGCGAACTTGTACGGAGTGCCACGTGTCACTGTTTGAACTTCGGGATCTGAAAACGTTTCCTGAGATAGCGCGACCTGTTATCTTTCCATCCTGACAGGTCTGACCTCAATTGGACTCTCTGGGAGAGAGTTATGCCAAGTGTCTCAACGTGACCTGTTTATGGGATAAAACAGGAGAGCTAACTTGTACGGAGTGCCACGTGTCACTGGTTCACCTTCGGCCTCTGAAAAAGTTTTCTGAGATAGCAAAGTCTGTTTACTACCTGTCACGTTTTTACTAAATTTCATTTAGAGATTCCTAGCCCAAGTTATGACCTTTTTGCCAAGGTCACCTGATTTTGACTGAGATCTGGAAGAGGCAGAAACCCTAACTTGTACTGATCATAACTCACAAAGTACAACGAATCTGAGGGTACCCTTTGGACACAAGGTACCTGGGGATGTTGTATTCGACCTGTAAACTTTTCAGATCCTGAAACTTCACATAAATGGATTTATAGCGAAAGTTCCACAATGACTGGTTTTTGCTATGTAAAGCCCTAACCTTCAAATTGTCGTAAGTAAAGCAAGTGTCGTAAGTGCCATACCTTGCCTTCCTTCAGGCTAGATCTGATACCATGTTAAAATTCAATATGCTAAGACAGAAAATAGCAGCATTACATTCCATTTCACAATAATAGCATATACAGGATCACTGAAGAAACAACAAGCATAGCATAAACACAAGAGACACAGATTTATCCTGGGAAACCCTCATGGGGTAGAAAACCCAGTAAATCTTCCTCAATATAGATGACCAGAAATATACAAATATGCAAACCAAAGACATGATCTCCTTCTCCACTATAGCAGACCTCTCCTCCACAAGTGCGCCTCTCTCAAGTGTGTGTGTGTGTCAAATGAGGAACATACCTCCTCTATTTATACACTACACTGACATGTATTTTACACGAGTACATGTAGGCTCGTATTTAACCATTAGGTTAAATACCCCACTACAACTAACTGGGCCGACCCCTCTAGGGTGGTCTAACAACCCCTTGACCCATATAACACATAAAGGGCCGACCTCCACTAGGGAAGTCTAATAACCCGAGTTACCACATTCTGACGGAGGAATAAACATCTCCGGATATACAATAAGATCTTTACGGAGGAATGAAACATCTATAGAATAATAAAGTACAATTATAATATTCTTTGAAGTTACAATATCTCAACATAAGCTGATACACTGTTGTTTCTTGGTTGGAAACGCATAATACAGGAAGCAAGGACCCTGAAAGAACTATAAATTGCTTGGTAAATCCAGAGAGTGATTGGTTGAGCATTAACTATTTGATGTTGTGGAGCAGCTTGCGTACTGGCCAAACATACAAGACTATTTGATGTTGTGGAGCAGCCCGCGTGCTGGCCAAACATGCAAGACTATTTGATGTTGTGGAGCAGCCTGCGTGCTGGCCAAACATACAAGATTATTTGATGTTGAGGGGTAGCCTGCGCGCTGGCCAAACATCCAAGTCCATAAGCGATCCCAAGACTTGTAAAGCAAAGAAGGAACCTATGGAATAAAGTGAAGACATCCAATACAGATAAGTATTTGGTTATCTTGTAATTTCTTGCTTATGAATATACATGTGTATATGATTTGGTTATGACTTCCTAAACTCTTGTTTAGAGATAAATCCTATGAAAATAAACTAAACATGTGAATTGATTCAATGTTTGAGTGTAGGTATTGTTGGAAGCAAGGACTATGAAAGCAGTTTAGGGATGCATGTGGACATGTGACTGTCCTAAAAAGCTCAGCTTGAGCAGCAATGAAAGATTATGCTAGTGGGACTGTGTGGGTCCTAGCAGCCAAGAGTTGTAGACAAACCATGTGGAGGGACTCCATGGTTGAGAGGTTTGGAATAGACCATAGACACTAAGTGTCATAGCCAAGAAGGGCAAGTCAAGCATTCACATTGAGGTGAAAGAGGCTAAGAGCATGAAAACCATAGTGGTGGTGTGGGTTCCAGAATGGAACAAGAAAAATAGGAGAAAACTCTTACTGCTCTCTCTTTCCTTTTTTTAATTATTGATGCAATTATAAAAAAATAGAAAATTGTTGAATGCATGTATGGCTAAAAGTAGAGTGTGTTTATTTGCTTGAAATAAACTATGAATGCTGAATTAATGAATTTCCTGTGAATGGATGTACATGAAGGAATTCATGTGTATGTTGGGCAAGCATGAAAAGTGTGGAGGTCTCATGAATAGAGCATGGGCTCTCCATGTCAATTGGGGAAAACAATTGACTGATTTTTAATATTTAGGTTATGCTTGGCCTAACAAGATTTGTAATGATGAATTTCATAGGTGGAAGTTAAATCAATTGGTTGCAGCTGTTACAAGCAAGTGCTGCTTGTGAGCAAAGTGAGAACCAGCTGTGCACAGTGACCATGGCAACAGACCATAGGCTGTTGGAATTGGCTGAAAGTTTTCTTCAAACAATTTACAAGACCCAAGAAAATCTTGGAGAGATGCTCAAGATACATAAGAGGCAGAATGAGATGAACCACAAGGTTTTATAGAACTCTATTTGTCTGCAAAGAGAGGTAAAAAGCATTATGAGAGCAATCTGTAAGGGAAATGAAAGTGGAGCAATGATGAGGCATTAATCCAATCAGTCCATTAAGAAACGTTCCAGGCATGAAGACTCAAAGGAAATTGAGTAGGTAAAGATGAATTAGCCAATGAAATGTTAGAAATGTGGAGGACATCATTGTCTCCACAACTTCCCAACAAGGGGACATTAAGAGGGTAGCAGCCATAAAGCTTTCAGACTTGTGGATGAGCTGGAAGGTCAGAACCAACAGGAGCAGTTTGTGAAAGCCAAAGGACTTGGTCCTGAAAGTTCAAGGTAAATGATAGAATGCAGGGCAGGTCTGCAAAAATTTTGAAAATTTTGGATGTGTAAATTGTATATGTATTCCTAAGTCTTGGAACACCGAGGACGGTGTTATTCTAAGGGGGAGGGGATTGTAATACTCCATTTTGACCCTTAGGATATATTGGCTTTTAATGTAAATATTGTATACATGTGATGTATGTTTTCCTAGCCTGGAGCTCAAGGCCAAGGCCCCGCTACTGGAAGCTCAAATTTTATTTAAAAGGCAAGTATTAGAGATTATGTTATCCATGTGCTATTTAGCCATGGAACATTGTAAAAATGATGTAAATGAACATCATGCAATAAAATACCAAAACTGGCTATGGAGGCAATGAATGAGAAGGGGCCATGTGTATCCACTAGGGAGTGGTGAGGGGATTGTGGGGATGAACCATATGTTGCCAAATGTCATTGTGAGAACCCATTTGACTTGCTTTGATGACATTTATTTATGTTGTAAGGAAGTAGTTGAAGATTTCAGTCCATGGCTTCAATGGAGCATGGGCAGCCTAGAAATTTGTATGGCAGAGTATGGGCTCTGTTTTCTTGTACCACAAGTCACTCTACCTCATGGGGATTGCTTCTTTCTCATTCCCATTCCATTGTTGAAGAACCCAGCATCAATTTTTATCCAAAAATGAATTCCCAGCAGTGAGAAAACTAGAAATCCCAACTGTGAAAGAACCCACGTTTCGAAGAGCCATAAATGCCCAGAATTGGTATTGGACAGTGAAATCCAATGGGGGATCCATAGGTATGAACCTTGGGGCAAATTTGGGAGAATTAGCTACCCCAAAATCCATTGGAAAACCTAGTTTTGATATCCTAGAAAACCAGTGACTGGATTGAGTTATTCGTTGACAGAATGGTGAGAAATCCAAGTGTGGATGTCTTAACAGAGGATTGGATTGCTTGAATTTAGCTTGAGATGTCTGTAGCTCTGTGGTTGAGATCACTGGCTTAGCATCCTCCTCCTTTTCCTATTTCATGCTTGATAAACCCAACTGTGTGTTGGCTTAGCATGACTGTTTGAGTGAAACTATGACTGTGAGTGAGCCCATCTAGTTCCTCCTTAGTGGATACACAGCCCAACTCGGGGGTGATCTCTCAGCTGAAAGAATACAGGCTATATAGAGATCTATGGTTGGGTGGAACGTTGCTCTCACATAGCTAGTTGGTTGGACAACTTCATCTTCAATATAAGTGTTTTTTGTGATTTACATTATATGCATTGTGTGTTTTGCAGTGTGTTAATTCTGAATGATAATTTCCCATGTTAATGAAATGAAATGATTGTCTTAATGAAATCGACATGAAGTCTGTGCATAGAATGAGGACGAGACTAATTATCTGCATGTCGATTCATCATCTTCCTGGGTCAAATAAATTGATGCATTACTGTTTGTGTGTGTGCAGTTGTGTTTATTCCTGTTGTGTTTATATTGATTATGTATTTGCACATATAAGTTTTTATTTATTATGAATTTTCTTAGTAATGAACGGGGCTGAGATTGCCAATAAGCCCGGTAAGCTTGGCTCACGTTTCCTTCCTGACATCGGATTGGATGGAAGGGGATGTGACACCATAAGTAATAGAGGCTCACCCACCAGACACAAAATGCTCCAAGGTTTTCTCATTCAAACTTGATTTCCTTGAGGTATGACTTCCAAAAAAAATTGTGTGTGGCTGCAAGCATAATACTGTGTATTTGGTGAAGTTGGGATAGCTATGAGTTTGGAAGTCTTCGAAATTTCTTCTTTTGAAGTCTTACCACATGTATTTTAAGTGAATGTCCCAAACCTCAAGTGCCTTAATAAATTTTTCATATGTACATAAAATATGCAGCCTTTCCTTTTTAAGAACGGCAATCAGAGAAACTCATGCCTGAATGATGTAGACCTTTAAAAAACTCTTGTGATTAGTTTCATGACATGAATTTTAAAATCTCTGTAGTGTTGCATGAATGTGTTTGAACTATAATGTCAAGGGTGATATTAATGTGTAATATATGGTAGTGCAACTAAGCCTCTGCATGACATGAGCCTTCTTTGTAATAGACGATGCCTAGTAAACCTACGGAGGGGAAGTAATAATTCTTTTATCAAATATGTAAAGTCGTGTTTGTTTCCCTTCCCCTCTAATATATTAGTTTATGCCTAAAAACAATTTTGAATGTATTGCTAGAAGAGCCACGGGATCAACGGTCCAGGTCCTATTGCAATTACCTGAAATGCATTTGCATAATATTATTTCTCGATCGGGTATGTGTGAGGAACCTACAACAATTAATTGATAAAATGCACGATATATTAGATCACATAATATTTTTATTGATCGTGGTCCACTTCGAGGGGGAAACCTCCTTTGAGCAAGCTCAATACAAATAACTTCAGCGTGCCTTCATTGGCCTCAACACAAACTTATATACTAGTCTATGCGGCAATACTATGGGTCAATACCATGGAACATATAATACTACGGGACGACCTACAAAGCATATGCGTCCAATACTATGGATCAATACTATGGGCTAATACAAACTATGGATCAACATATAATACTATGGGATGACTTACAAAGCATATGCGTCCAACAACAATATACTCACAAAGCAAAGAGAAGGGTTGACGTGGGTTCCTAACATCCATTCCCCCTTAGAAAAAGCTTTGTCCTCAAAGCTTTAGATGTTGAAATTGATGTTGAATCTGAAGGAGTGGTGCCCATGTGATCCAGGTGGATATCGGTGGTGGCCCAACTCTTCCAACTGGATCAAAACAGTCTTCTGGCAATTTTGGTAAATTACTATTTTTAGTAGTTTTTCGGGTCCAGAACTTCTGGAGCCATTTTGAGGCCCTAAACGACATTTTTTGGCGATTTGGGGGACCAAATGGTTGCCAACGGCAAACATTTGGGCCTAGTTGAAAGTTGTAAATCTCGGATAGACCTTTCCAATGGGCTACCGAGCTCCCCAAACAGAGATCGTATGCAAAAGTTATGACCCTGGGAAGTTGACTGTTCAACTAACCACCTTGGGGCCGCAACCTTTATGACGGTTCATCTTCTAGGGTTAGGTTTTTGGATGTTTGGGATTCTTTCCCTCATGCTTATGATAAATAGGCCCTTTCGGCCTCTCCTTGTAATCATCTTCTTGCGAAATGAGCGCAGCCGTCACATCTCTTCTCAGAGATAAGCTGCCACCATTCCAGCAAGCTTGTTTTCCGCTGCATTTTACAGTTCTAGCTTATTTCCTTATTGAATAGAAAACCAATTTTACTGTATCTCTGTTATTTTTTGTTAAGCATCTGATAATAATCTATATTCATTTCATTCATCTCATAAAATCCAGATCAGTGGTATTAGAGCGGTCTGCTCTTTGATTATTTCTCGGCGCATGTCCCCGACGAGGTCAGGATACAGAGAGTTGGGTCTCGAACTAGTTTCACTTGGGGAATACCACTCTCGCCGCCCCAAATGGCCTCCCATGGCGGAAGAAAAGAGAGATGACAGAGCAGTAGATCCTATCAAGTTGTTGCTCGAGGAAGCCCTCGTGCAACAGAGGAACGAGATGATGGATAATTTCGCCTAGATCCTTCAACACATGCCAACAGTGGAAAATGCACCCTCAACGAGTAGCCATTTCGGAGATATGACTCCCTTCAAGGTACAAGTTAGTTTTGATATCCCTTTATTTGAAGGCCAAATCGATGTCGATGCCCTAGATAAATGGTTGAATCTACTAGAAGGGTATTTCTCTGTCCACAATTTTTCTGACAGGGAAAAGATCGTCTTTGCACTCCTCAAGGCCTTCCCCCATGTCAAAAATTGGTGGGAAACTTATTGTGAGCAAAACTCATCAGACGAGTCTGGATTGTTTGAATATTCCAATCCCACTTGGGCCTCTTTTATAGATGCCATCAAGGAACAATATTACCCTGTTGGAAACTATGACGACCAATATACAAAATGGACCATTCTGCACCAAGAGAGGGACCAAACGGTGTCGGAGTACACCAACAAATTCCATACCTTGCGCACAAAGCTGGGTATTAAGGACTCCGAGCGGCACCTAGTACTGAAATATCGCAGTGGCCTACACCAGTACATACGAACAGAGATGGATTTCCTGGAAATCTCTTCACTCGGATCCGCCTATCGATATGCTATCAAAATCGAGCAGAAATTTAAGCAAAAGAACAAGCATGACTTCGGACCTGCACAGAAGCAGAGAAAGGGAAACTCTGGCTTACAGAACACGGGGCAGGGAAAGGACAACCAGTCGCAACCACAAGCGAAGAAGGATAACGAAAAGACGAAGAAGGACACCGGGAAGTGGTGTGAGTTCCACAAAATCCCCTGGCACAACACTGATGAATGTCTCTCGAAACAGTCATTGGTGGCTGAGATCAAAGCTTCAGAATCAGATCCCAGTTCCGATTCTAAATCAAAACCTAATTTCATAGCTACGCAAAAAGGGAAGCAGATCATCGATTCAGAACCCAGTGCTGTTGTTGCCACCACACAGATTCAACCAGAGGAACCTGAAGAATCGGAGGTAGAGGAGTGCCTTTTCCACTCATAGATGTGGGTGAAGGGAATTCCCCTACACTTTGTTGTGGACAGCGGCAGCTAGAAGAACCTGAACTCAGAAGAATTCATCAAGAGATTGGAGCTACCAATAACGCCACACCCACAACCATACACCATTGGATGGCTAAGCCAAGGATGAAGGATCCGTGTCAGTCACCAATGTCGCCTACCATATGGCATCAAGCCCTTCAGAGATGAGGTATTATGTGATGTGGCCCCACTCGAAGTATGTGATGTTCTCTTAGGACATCCATATGTGGAAGTGTCATGTTGTATATGAATCCCGACCTCGCAGTGTCATTGTCACTTTGGGAGGACAACTCTATCGTATACCAGAGACAGTTTCACCTACCCCAACCAAGCAGGGCAGGAAGATAATCTCCCACACTGGGAAATTTTCCCTATTCGCAAATGCCACTAAAGGTGAACATCAGATTGCTGAGACATCCACAACCTCTGCAGATTATCCTTCTACTTAGCAGAAACAAGAAAAACACAAAGTTAGTGTAGCATCGCCTATTCGGGTACCTCTACAGTGCAAGGCCACGTATTCAAGGTGCTCCTCCAAAAAGAAACCATCCACACCGGTGCATACCAAGGATACCACAACAACCAAAACTGTTGAACAGCTCCAGCGCATCCATCAACAACAATTACAACCCTCTGAAGATGTCAAAGTAAGGCAACCTTTCCACTTTAGCAAATGTCGCACCAAGAGCTCAACTCGACACACAGCTCAACATATGATAAGAGATTTGACGCAATGGAGACCATTTCTTCCTAAGGGGGAAGGATTGATCCAGGTGGATATCAGTGGTGGCCCACCTCTTCCAACTGGCTCAAAACAGTCTTCTGGCAATTCTGGTAAATTACTATTTTTAGCAGTTTTTCGGGGCCTGAACTTCCGGAGCCATTTTGAGGCCCTAAAAGAAATTTTTTGGCGATTTGGGAGACCAAATGGTTGCCCAGTCGAAAGTTGTAAATGTCGGATAGACCTTTCCAACGGGCTACCAAGCGCCCCAAACGGAGATCGTATGCAAAAGTTATGACCCCGGGAAGTTGACTGTTCAACTAACCACCTTGGGGCCGCAACCTTTATGACGGTTCATCTTCTAGGGTTAGGTTTTTGGATGTTTGGGATTCTTTCCCTCATGCTTATGATAAATAGGCCCTTTCGGCCTCTCCTTGTAATCATCTTGGCATGAATGAGCATAGCGGCCACATCTCTTCTTAGAGATAGCTACCACCATTCCAGCTATTGTATTTTACACTCTGTTCTATTTCTGCTATTCTATCTTTTGTTTCGTTCCCACACAAATCCAGATCACCATGCAACATCCTCTGGTTGCATGCCATGCCATTGAATTAATATCTCTATGATAGATCGAGAGAGAAGCAGATGCCCTTTAAGTGTCAGGGAAGATTGCTTGCACGGATGTAGACGAAGAAAAACCATATCAATTGCTTGAAAAGTGCGCTCAGAATGGTGCTCATCGGCTTGTTGTTTCATTCAAATTCTTTCCATGTGAAGATTGTCCTGCAAAATGTGAAGAATTTGATCATGGTTGCGAAGAACCGTGTCAATTGCTTGAACTGGTGTATTGTTGAGGGTGTATTGAAGAAGAAATGGCAGTGCCTAACCATAGATTGCTTCATATGGAGTCATTTTAGATGCAGTATTGTACCACCATTCAGCGAGAGGGAGCCACTTCGCCCACTGAGGTTGTTTTTTGGAGGTGAAGCAACGAAGGTAAGTTTCCAAACATTTATTGGTAATTTCAGTCTTCCCTCCAGATTTAGGGAGCCCTTCAATGAAATCCATAGAAATATCTGTCCAAATCCTTGTAGGGATGGGCAAGGGTTCGAGCAATCCCGGAAGGAGCTGGAAAGTATCACATTCAACCATCATATGCTGAATTTTCCTTTTCATTCCCTGCCAAAAGAAGTTACACTGTGCCCACTCATACATTTTGAGGAACCCAGAGTGCCCTGTCAATGGAGAAGCACGGAGGTCAGGGAAGACAATCTGTTGAATATCTGTGCTCTGGGGAAGCACGAGATGACCCTTGTATCTCAGGGAAATACCATCCCAAGAGTAATGCGGTACAGTAGAAGGGTTTTGGGCCAACAGTTGGATGAGTGAAGATAAGGAGGATTCATTTACATAGCCCTGTCGAATAGATTGCAACCAATTTGGAACATGCATAGAAATAGTGGAAAGAGAAACGTGGTCATCAAATGTGCGAGAAAGAACATATGCCACTAGATTGTCCTTACCCTTCGTGTAAGTGTTCTCATAGGCATAACCCATGATTTGGATAACCCATTTCAGTTGTGTTGGGGAGGAGACCCGTTGTTCTAGGAAATATTGCAGACTTTAGTGAGCAGTCTTGATGCAAAAATAATTCCCTAATAGGTATGGCTTCCACTTCTGTACTGCATGAAAAATAGCCATCATTTCCATCTCAGATGTAGAGGTAGCTAAATTCTTACCTGAAAGGTCTCTTGAAGGTGACAATCCTACTGGTGCAGCAAAGACACCTGCATATCTATCCAAAATGTGTTGTAGATACAAAGGAGTAGTGGACACCGTTGATGGGTGCATCTGAATGGAATGGAGTTGAACAATGACACCATGTGACTTCTTCTTAAGGATATTTTCCAGGCGATGTGAACTGATGATGCAGAGAGACCCTGGTTGTAATCCCGTAAATGTGTGTTGTTTCCCATTGGCTGAAAACTGCATCCAAAGTTCAACAAAATACCATAAGATGGGGCCAAGTGTGCATAACCATTGAGTGCCCAAAACCACATCACATCCACCTAACACCAAGGCAAACATGTCAGAGCACAGGTTATAATATTCCATAGAGATACGCACATTGCGACACTTTCCCTTGCAAGGTAAGGTGCCCCCATTTCCAATCATAACTTCAAAGTTGGAGCAAGGATGGATAAAACAATTGGCATGTTTGGCGATATGGGGGTCAATGAAGTTATGAGTGCTAACATAATCAATGAGTATTGTAAGAGGGATCTTCTTGAAGTAACCCCTGACCCACATTGTTTGTGGGGTGGTGACTTCAACTAAAGCATGGAGAGATATCTCTAGGTGGTTATCCTGAGACGAAGGGTGAACAGACAGCTGCTGAATGTTGACTTGATCATCTATTGTATCTGGAGCTTCTTCACCAATTTCAGAGGCAGCCGGAGAATCCACATCCAAGAGATAGAGCTTTTGCTCAACACATCTATGTCCCCGAGTGAATTTCGCATCACAATTATAACAAAGCCCTTTTTCTCTACGTGCTTGCATCTATGCTTCAGACAAATTCTTGATAGGAGTTGGTCGAGGAGCTGGCGTGATGGGAGGTCGTTGGGAAACCATATTTATGAATGGAACAAAAGCGGATTTGGAGAGTTGTTGGGATGTGATCTTATCCTCCGCCAACTTAGCCAACCTTAGGACTTCCATCATTGTGTTGGGATAGAACATTTTAACCTCTGAGCGGATTTAATCCTTGAGACCGCTGATAAAACAACTCTTGTAGAATTCATCAGACAATCCTTCGGTGTGATTAGCTAGCTTATCAAATTCTATCTAATACTCTCTCACAGTGCCAATTTGGCGAAGTTTCGTAAGTGCTCCTATGAAGTCATCAAAAGCACTAGGACCAAATCGTTGCAAAAGGAGTTGGCAAAAATCTGTCCACTTTCGCTTGTCATGAGATTTGATGTACCAATGATAACATTGAAGGGCTTCCTGTTCCAAATGAAAGGATGCAAGTGGAACTTTGTGGACATCAAAAGTATTATTTAGATTGAAATATTGTTCTGCCCGGTATATCCATCCAGTCGAATCATTACCATTGAAGCGAGGAAAATCAAGCTTCAGCTCACGAAAATTGCTGGAAGAAGAGAACCCAGTGGCTGCAAAAGATTATGGTTGTCGTTTATTGTTCATGGATGAATGCTGAAGATGGAGGCTGAGAAAATTTTCATCCAGATCTTGGAGTTTGGTTTTGAAGGCTGCAAGTTCTTCATCCATGATTTGTGCTCCTGCGCGGGTGACAACTATAACCAGGATTTTTTTTTTTGTGAATGGGTAGAAAAACAAAAATAGAAGCTTCTTTAGTAAAGGAAAATTTGGATTTGGGAAAAACTCTGGTGGGTAATTGGGGTTTGACTAGGTTTTGGACACTTTCTGATGGACAGGGAAGCAGAAAATGGGGATTTTAGAAGAAGGGTGAAATAATGAGAAAATTTGTCAAAGAGAGACAAAGAATAAGAAATAAGAAATGAACACTGTGGAAAAATTTGAGGGGGATTGGGCGAAAATTGAAGAAGTTATGGAAAACCCTAAAAATAGACAAATGTTGGATTTTGGGCTTTAGGAAGTGGAATTTGGGATAGGGTTCTCAGGAATGAAATATGCAGGATGGGATTTCAGAGGTGTCGGTGAAGTTTCAAGGGAAACAGAGTTAAAACAAGGAATCTATGGCAAAAAAACCAATTTTTTTTTTTTTAGAATGGATTTTAAACGGCTTTCGGAATGGATCTGAAACGACTTGGAATGGATTTAGAATGACAGGATCTGAAATGAATTTTAGAATGGATCTGAAATGGCTTTCACAATGGATCTGAAATGACTGGATTTAAAATGACTTGGAATGGATCTAAAACGACGGGATCTGAAACGAATTGCAGAATGGATCTGAAATGGTTCAGAATTGATCTGCAACAGCTTTGGATAGATGTAATCTGTGATTTATCAGCTGGAAATAGATATGGACCCCAGGTATGTTCACCTTCCTAATGGTTCAGGGGATTCACTCGGCCACCAATGTTGTCTGACAGCTTGCGTATTGGGGCACTGGGAAGTACCCCTCACTCCATGGCCCAGGTAAAAATGATAACCACTTTGCCACAAACGACAGCTCATAGTTTACCTCACAGGTGGGAACTAGTCAATCAGATAGGGGTCATTTCCCTTTCCGATGACAGGTCCTCTCAATGGGCCAACTAATTCGGGGTTCCTGTGGTACTCCTCACAATGAGTTTTAGGAATTTTTCCCAAGTACTTCCTACATTTAAGCGGATAGGGATTATTCCCAGATCTGAAACTACAACAGATGCAGAAGAAAAATTGGCAGAAATTCCACCCAACGAGCCCAAGAAAGTGCTTTGATACCAGACATGATGAACCTGCAACAATTAATTGATAAAATGCATGATATATTAGATCACAGAATATTTTTATTGATCGCAGGCCACTTCAAGGGGGAAACCTCCTTTGAGCAAGCTCAATACAAATAACTTCAGCATGCCTTCATTGGCCTCAACACAAACTTATATACTAGTCTATGCAGCAATACTATGGGTCAATACCATGGAACATATAATACTACGGGATGACTTACAAAGCATATGCATCCATTACTATGGGCTAATACAAACTATGGATCAACATATAATACTACAGGACAACTTACAAAGCATATGCGTCCAACAACAATATACTAACAAAGTAAAGAGAAGGGTTGCCACGGGTTCCTAACAGTATGGCTCTCACCATTCATGTTAATATATGCACATTAAATTTTACTTCCTTTCACAATAATTCACTCTCTACCTGCTCAACCAATAGCGCTCATCCGCAATTGTTTAGGACATTTATCTCTATGTCTTCCAAGAGTGCATATTGTTTGAGGTGTGAAATTTAAACAAGGCATAGCTATGCCAAATTTGCATCGGATTGTGTTACTTAGAATGAATACACGAGACAACATTCATAGCGTGCTTCGGATGGATAAGTTGCATAAGACAACCTCTAGTAGGTGAAGACTTCTAACCTTGATACAATTCAGTCACTTCTTTGTTAAGAATTGATTTAACACTTCTTCATTTCTTGTTTTCAACAGTGCAAGAATAGCCAAGACGGTGGTTATTTGGCTTTGACCAGGCTCTCCATATCTATTTCACAAATGGGTGTGCTATTGCTGGTGAATGGAATTCTAGCGTGCATTCTACTATGTGTTCTTGAACATATTAGCACATTGCTTGTACTCATGTATCGTTGACTTTCTTCCCTCAAATAACTATGCTCAAGGTCTATGCTTCCATTGTCTTCCCCCCTAGAGGTTTGCATGTAGAACACTCATATGAGAACCCTATTTCCACTGATGTGGGTTACAATAATTTCAATCATAACACATGAGGCCACATTTACAATGGAATCGCATTTTCCTACCTCCTATTCATTGTTTGGTGGACGTCCTATCTTCAGCCGTGTGACTTTTTTGGCTTGTCAACTGCCTCATTGTTGGTTTTAACCTATCTTTTTCTAGTTTGGAAGATGGAGTGGACTGGATTCCCTATGTATTTTTATATATCCCTCTTGCTAGTGTTGAATTATGCCAAGTACTCTAGATGGTAATGATGCACTGTGCTTTTCTCCATAGGTTTCCAAAATTTTGCATTATGATGGTGAGTGTGTTCACTACCATGTGTTTGTTTTCTCTCTCCTCAACGTTCATCATCCGTGGCGTTCCAATCCCTTTCCAACTCTACTGTGATGTAGTGGCCTGAGTGCCCCATGTATGGCTTTTGTGTACTATTGTTTATGCCAACTTCCTTTTCCTATGTATGCATGTGCTGGATTAGGGTTCCAAAATGGATCTCTTATTTTCCCTTTTTCTTTTAATGAATGAAAAAAAGAATAGGATAGGGAAGTACTTAGTAGGAAAGGGGAAACAACATTACTTTTGATTTATCAATGACATTTGGAAAGGGGCTTAAGGAGTGAGGATGCAAGGTTAAATGAAAAGGGGGGATATGGGATTTGAGGTATACACCCAAGAACCCCTTTTCTCATTTTTACAATATGGATAACAAAGAGCTTTTACGCAAAAAAGGGGAGGGTTATTTTTCATTTTCTCAATGGGGAACTGTTGAGGCCTCAGGTGTGCAGGGTACGCAGAGTACTGGAATGGGTTCCAAGGCTCCCAACAGAGGGGGAAAACCCATACTGAAAGGCTTCAAAAGGTCCTACGCAAGGAAAGTTATATCCCCAGCCTGTTTGGTATAGTAATCTCCCACAGATATTCGGCCTCCGCTGGAACTCTGTGAGTAAATAAGTTTTGATCCAAAGGATCAGTTTTCCAAAAGAAGAAAACAAAGTGTAAAAAGGTCTGTAAACACAAATCTACTTGTAAGAATCTAAACTAGGTTAGATCTATCCTAAGAAGGTGTTTTGAGATAAGTGCAGGTCGGCTTGATATCAAAATAAATAAGTATTGTTCATCAACTTAACAGAAATGTTAAAAAGACTTATTACTTATTTGCTCAAATTACCATTAATCAATGAAAATTAATGAACAACAAGTTGAGGGTTACTGCATTCAATATCTGACATGTAACTGATATGTTAATTGAAAAATAAACATCAATTATATCTTACTGAAAGAACCATTTGCAGAAATCGATAAAAGTTTTAATTGAATAAACTCTTTAAAACTTAATGAGCACACAAATCATTTAGCAAAGATAAACCAGGACTATAGATCACTGTGCTTAATGAATTGCAAAAGATTGAAACAGTATTAGATACGCAATTTGGAATAAAATCACATTCATCAAATAAACTTGATCAATAGACAAAAGTATATCCGAAAATAACTTGATTGTATTAATGAAATTTTGTAAGAAATTACAAGCCTTCTATCAAACGGAGTATCTTCAACCTCTCCTGCTGATTGTTTATCCAAATTCCATCCTCCCTCTCTACGAGAGATCATCTCTTTTAAATAAGAGTTACAAAATAATAATTCAAGGAGTAAATTCCCACAAACATGGATTACAAAAATCAAAATATTCTACATAGTGCCGTTCAAAGTGATTTTCTCCAAGCCTTCAACAAAATTTTCCAAATGAGACTCATCTCCTAATTTAGGGAAGAATCTCGTTACAAGCTGAAGAATTCAACAACGAATTACTGGATTTCTATAATAGGGAACAAAAGATCCGATAAATCTTCATTAGGAACTTCTGGATGATTAACAACGTCTTCAAAAATGGAGAAATCAACCAGCGGGTTTTTTTCCACGGAGGCTGGTGGAGTAACAGGAACGTCATTAATTATAAAATCATGGATAATGGTGTCATCATGATCACTTGGATTTTTAGGAACTTCCTTTTTCTTCTTCTATAGGAGTTGCATGCAGACAAAGAGAGCTTCATAATCCTCCTCTTCTCTACTATTGCTCGTATCAGGAGCACCTGCATCAAACGGTGGTGACATAGGTTCTTGATATAGCAAAGACTAAAGTTTTCCCTCTACACAAAACCTATCCAACGATTTGTGGTCTGTATGCATATTGCTCACACAAGATTATCACAAGGAAACCTCTAAATGTTGAATACAAGACCACCACATAGAATCCAGACGATGAATTAGTTGCCTCATATTCATCTCCGTATTTAAGAAGAATTAACACAACTATAATGATTGAGCATAATGAACTGCCATGATTACAATCTTACGATCTAGAAACTGCAATCATATAAACTGCAACGAAACAACTCGTAGCGTGTGATGACCATATTTGGATTAGTATGGAGTACAATTTCAATTAAATCACACATGTCTTGAAGTCACATTTGAAAAATCATCATTACAGCTTGACCCAATCAACAATTATGACTTCGAATTTGATCCAAAGGTGAAAATCACAGTGAGAAACCTGGTTTCCATAACAACAAAGAACAAAGAGTTCACATGTTCGAACAAACGATGCAATTTCACCCGTTAGATCAAATCTGGATCGTAGGATTGAAGGAAACGAATGGCTGAGATTCCCCCTGTGGGACGTGGGATCGAGCAATGAGTTTTATTTTCAAACTTTATTCAAAATTCCCACAATCCGCAATTGCGGGTTGCGGGTTTGCAAATCTCAAAACAACGGATAAAAGCGTTTCCGAAATCTGCAACTCGAAATTGCGGGTTTCGGGTTTCGGAAACGAAAACAACGTTTAAAATTAAAATAACTTTCTCCCATCCCGCAATCCACAATTTGCAGGTTGCGGGTTTCGGGAACACACAACGCGATTTATTGACATAATGACTTTCCGCAATCAGAAATCCAGAATTTGTGGGTTTTGGGTTTCGGGTTGCAGAATCGAAATTTCCAAAAATATTAGCGTAGTATTTCCGCAACCCGCAATTTTGGGTTGCAGGTTTCGGGTTGACGAAATTCCAAAAGAAAGAACAAACAATTTTTGCAATCCGTAATTGCGGGATTGTGGGTTTCGGGATTTTGGGTTTCGGATTCGCGGGAATAAATTGACACTTCAAAGAATCTAAGGCTTTATGCAAATCAAGAAAACAACCCAAAACTTGGAAATTTTCAAAGGAAAAGATGATAATTACACAAACCAAAAGCCAAGATACGAGATCATACAAACCAAGTTTTAAGAATCTTGTTTTTGATAAGGAACTTACCTAAGTACCTTTGTATTTACAAAAATGGGGTTCCCATGATCAAATGAAGGATGGGATCTGTTGTACCTACAACAGGAACATAGGCATATTTTAGCAAGGACGTTCCTAGGTGGATATTTTTCACTTTTTGGACTTAGGCGTGATGAGAGGACTTCCACAGACAAGACCAAAAAATTAAGCAGGAGATGCAAAAATAAGTGAATTTCAATTGGAAAGGTGCAAAAGAGTCAAAGACTTATCATGACGAAAATTTTGAGTGAGTATTGAAAGGGTTAAAAAGTGACAATTTTTGTCAAACAAAATATGGACATGACAAGCATTTTGGCCTTGGATGCAATAGTGTAAATATAATAACATGATGACACATGTATCAAAAAATGACAGACCTCGAAACTTGATTCAATTGCACCATGATGACAATTCACATGATAGGCGTGAAGAATAAATTACGATGCAAATGACCACAAAGAGTATGGATGGGAAGAGCACGTCACTCTAGACATGATGGTGCAATCAGAATGACTATGCGAATTTTTTTGATATGTTCATCTAAATCACTATGTTCTGACTCTTCGGAATCATGCTAATGTTGAGCATAAACATCTAGCCAAAAAAAAGAATGAAAAAAAATGACACATAACAACTCAACAATGACTGACTAAAAATATAAAGATGAAACCACGAAGTAGGTACATTTACTCATTTTCATCCCCAAAAATGGCAGGGAGTGAAAAAAGTAAGGTTAGCATTCCACAATGGCCGAAGCAGAGGGGAAAGAAGAAGTGATGGGAAACCAAAAAAAGAAGCAAATTATAATAGTTCAACATACCCCAAGTTGATCCCTAGGAACCACCCAATAGTTCTTCTCTCTCCCTACTATTTCCTCTCTTGTATATGAATACTAACCATCTATAACGCCCCCATCCCTCAATCCGGCCAGCAGGAGGGCACATTAACTAAACTAGGGCATCAAAATTTTGCCCCATAACCATAATTACGAATTTACAACATCTAGAATGTATGTGCATATATGTAAATGAAAAACACACAACGGAATAAATCAATCCACACATACAACATGCAAATTGAACCATAAATATCACATGCATATAAAGTAAAGCATTGCATATCAAATACAAAAGAATACTTATCTTTAAACAAAGAAGATCCAAGCAATTGGTTGTGTAAGAGTAATTTTCCACCCAACCATAGGCACTCTGTTAAGCATATACTCTTTATTCTAGGAGTCCACCCCAAGCTGGGCTATGAGGCCACCAGGGCAAAGGAAACACCTACATGATTCTCTCTCTTTGCCCACAATCCACTCTTCTCTCTAGGCTTATCCAAAAGCTCCACTAGAGCTCTATAAGGGTCTCACTAAGCCATCACAACCATGGAACTCCTTCCAACTGCCCCACACAACACAAGGAAGGCATTTCCATTCATTGATCCATAGTTCCCTTAGGAAATCCAACCCTTATAGTGCTTACCAATGTGTGCAGTAAGAGTCCAACCTATTGTATGCTATTGGAGAACCTCATGCAACATTAACCCATGGCTTCTCAAGCATCCAAAAGTAGCAGAAATCAATGGGTAAAAGTTCCTAGCTTTCCCAACCTCCATGCTCCCTACATCCATCTATTTTTCCTTCGAAAAAATGTAGCTTTGTTTCCCAATTTGAATATCTAGGTTAAAAACATAGTCTGGTAATGGTCATGAACAACAGTAAGAGATCTATACGCAGTGTAGAAAACATGCATGAGAGAGTGATCAAAAGAGTGTTGACTCCAAGGGTATGAGGTAAGGGTGAAAATACTACTGACATAGCTTTTGACCATAGATGAAATAGGACTGCTGACAAATGACATAACTGTCACAACCCCCATGCTTCAATAACTACATGAAGTGAATTTTCCCACCAACCTCACACATGCATTCAATGATTGGGTTTAATAGTCAAAAGAAGTTATTTGGATCATTTAAGGCACATGGAAATTTTTTTATGAGTTCTAAGGTTGACACTTGGAAACATAGGATTTGGTTTCTCCATAGGCCTCCCTTTCATCTTCCCCTCTGGTGGATTCATAGCCTCTCTAGTTCTCTTTACACAACCATCTTGGACCATTTTATTATTTTCCAACATAATGTTTACATACATTTCAAATTGGCATGATAAGCCAATCATACGGTCCAAATAAAAATATATACATCATACATGCCTAGCCATTCTCTAGTTGGGGCTTGGCCTTGAGCTCCGCACCAGGAATCCATACTAGCATATTTACATAGTTTACATAATTTGGATTAAATACATTCCAAGTCAAAATTGGGGGTATTACAATCCACTCCCCCTTGGAATAACATTGTCCTCAGTGTTTGCTCGAATATCAGAACAAAAATGGGTATGCCTCTTTCATGGCATCCTCCAACTCCCATGTAGCCTCATGGGGACCGAAGTGCTTCCATTGCACCTTTACCTGTCCAATGGCTCAGTTCCAGATAAATGTTACCTTCATGTCTAGGATGCATAATGGCTTGGTTTGGAACTCTCACTTGGGTTCCACCTGAATCACATCCCAATCAATCACATGGTTATGATCATGTACATATTTCTTAAGCAAAGAAACATGAAAAACATTATGAGTTCTAGTACTAGTAGGCAATGCAATCCTCTATGTAGCTGTCCCTATCCTTTCAAGCACTTCAAATGGCCCACAATATCTTGGTGACAACTTGGCACAACTTCCAAGTTTCAAGGAACTCTTCCTTGGACTCACTCTAAGGTAGGCATGATCCCCAACAATGAATTCTCTATGTTCTCTATTCTTATCTATATAGTTTTTCTGCCTATTCTGGGCTGCCTTTAAATTCTTCCTAATTTTTACAATCTCTTGTTCCATCTCTTTAAGTAATTCTATCCCAAGTACAATTTCGTTAACTAGATTATCCCATGTCACTAGTGTCCTGCACTTTCTGCCATACAAATCTTAAAATGGACTCATGCCTAATGAAGCTTGATGTCCATTGTTATATGTAAACTCTACCAAGTGTAGATAATATTCCACTTGGATGGTTTGTCCATCACATACATGTGAAACATGTCCTCGATCACTTGATTTACTCTTTCAATTTGTCCATCTGTTTGTGGATGGTAGGAAGTGCTAAAGTTCAACTATGTTCCCAAATATGCAAAATGACTTTTCCAAAAATTTGAAGTAAACTTGGTATCCCTGTTTGAAATTATTGCTTTTGGCAACCCATGCAATCGGAAAATTTCCTTCATAAGAATCCTTGCAATGGAATCGATTTTATATGTGGATTTAACTAGTACACAGTGTGCTAATTTTGACAATTTATCTACCACAACCATGATGGAATCATGTTGTTTCACAGTCATTGGAAAACCTATAATAAAATCCATGGAAATTACTTCCCATTTCCATTCCAAAATTGGCAAAGGATGCAACAAACCTGATGGGTGTTGATGCTAAGTTTTCACTTGTTGACATTTCATACATCTTGAAATATACTCAACAATATCTTTCTTCATCCTTGGCCAAAAATATTGCTTCCTGTAATAACACCCAATTATACCCAAAAATTTGGAAAATTTAAAACTTCTATTACACTTTATAAGAAATCATACTTCAAATTTCTTTGATACCAATTGGAAGTTTATAACATTTCTAATGACTTCACACACACACACACACACACACACACACACACACACACACACACACACACACATATATTAATAAACCTTGAAGTATAACCTCGTCTATGAATTTCCATAAAAATAATTCATTAACATGAATAACAAGCTATATGTAATACACATACAAATGAGAATAAAATCAATGGATTCCAAACCCCATTCAAAATTATGAGATCATATGTATATATACATCTATTTTCTTAACCATTCATATAACTACTCCTTACTATTATTTCTTCATATATTAATACCAACATAAACTATGATAGTACCCACAAAGTATAAGATTATATATATATATATATATTCTCTTCCAAGAAAGCCATTCCTTAGTTCCAAGAAAGCCATTCCTTTAGTTATATGTCTATTTTCTTCTTTTATGAAATTGGAACATATGATAACAACAAGGGTGCCGACCCAGGATTTGCATATACTACAAATCATCTCTCTCTCTCTCTCTCTCTCTCTATATATATATATATATATATATCTATATCTATAGATATAAACAAACTATATACATATATATATTAATCCTTTTATTATTTAACCAAATTTCTCGACATAATTATTTACGTAATAAAGTATAATCCCAACACTAAGTTAACAAAAGGGGCGACATTTTATAATGTACGATTCCTCAAATACCAAAATTAATAACCAACTACACCAACTATCATCATGACAATTGGGATAATAGTTTATAGAATTCTACTCATAACCGAAAGGTCATTTTGATAGTCACAATATAATTCATAATACCCTTATAATAGAATCATAACCTTTCAATTTACGAGTCTTTACACTCAAAGAAAAACAACCAACCTGGGGAAAGTAAAAAGAACTCGGGTCATTACTTCAACCAACACGTAATTATAAGACTCGACTGAGCCTTTCATCACTGACAGTAAGGTTAAAGATATGCTACTGTAGTAGTAAGGTGAAAGAACAAGCTACTACCCAAGCCATGAGAGAATGAATGGTTTCTAACTAAGGTGATCTAAAATGGATACCTTTGATCTGTAGCTCATTGTTTAGTTATTAAATTACAGAGGTAACACCACTCATGGATTGAAATAATGCGCAAGTTTCTCTTCCAAAATCCACGAGCGAACTTAGGGGGGGAAATGAAGAGCTGTTAGGTATGGAAACATTGCAACATAAATGAGAGGACAAAGTTGGTGCACACTAAGATTTGATCAACAAACAATCCATTAAAAGAACATGGATTAAATAACGATGCCATGCACAATTAATTGGCTATCATACTACACATTAAAAACAAGGAGGCATCCAGACGATGGGTGGAATTCTTGGAACCCTAAATTAATATTCGAACTTTACATAGTCCTCAACACAAGTTTAAACTGGTGTTTTCAATAAACAAGGTCTGCGGAAAGCGACCACACTGAGATCTCAACGAATCTCTGCTTCAGGGAAAATATTTTCGAGTATCGAGGTTTAAATCGATCTCAAACCAAAACGATGCAGTAGATCCGAGTTATAAACCCCACTTCCACATAAACGTAAAAGTAAAGGACTCAAAACGTATCCAACGTTTTTCTCATAGGGATTTAAATGATATTTTATAGATATCGAAAATAGTACTCAATACACAGAGATTAAGATAGTAACCCACAGAGGTCGAAATGATATCTATTATACAAAGGTCAAAATAATAATCAAAACCCAGAGGTCGAAATGTTAACCGATCGAATTTATTGTATAGGGATCTCATTACACAAAGATTGAGATAATGTTTGACCTAGAGGGATCCAATTAACATTTATTTTGTAGAGATCTCATTACACATAGATTGAGATAATGTTCGACCTACAGAGATCTAATTAACATTTATTTTGTAGAGATATCGTTACATAGAGATTGAGATAATGTTTAGCCTACATAGATATAATTAACATTTATTTTGCAGAGATCTCGTTACACAGAGATTGAGATAATGTTTGACCTATAGAGATCTAATTAACATTTATTTTGCAGAGATCTAGTTACACAGGGATTGAGATAATGTTCGACCTATACAGATCTAATTAACATTTATTTTGTAGAGATCTCGTTACACAGAGATTGAGATAATTTTTGACCTACAGAGATCTAATTAACATTTATTTTGCAGAGATATCGTTACACGAGGATTGAGATAATGTTCAACCTATAGAGATCTAATTAACATTTATTTTGCAGAGATCTTGTTACAAAGAGATTGGGATAATGTTCGACCTACATAGATCTAATTAACATTTTTTTTTCAGAGGCCTCGTTACACAGGGATTGAGATAATGTTTGACCCATATAGATCTAATTAACATTTATTTTGCAGACATCTTGTTACACAGGGATGGAGATAATGTTCAACCTCCAGGGATCGAACTAATATTTAAAATACAAAGATCTCTGTTAACGCGACACCAGTTGACAGGGATCCCACTCATTGTTGACACATACCGCAGTCTTCCTGAGCACCGGCCCAGATAGGGTTTATCCCACCTAGCAACACCTGCAGAGCAAATGAGGTCTCACCTGAGGCGTCCAGGAAGAGCAGATGGAACCATGTTTCCGCCGAATGAAGGAGGATGGTTGCAGTTGTGACACTTAAACTTATTGTAACACAGCGACAGAGATATTTAAGCATTAAACATAGTAGTAAAGCAATATTCAACCCAAACATTCATAATTACAACAATAGTAATTGTAAAGCAAGTATCACATCAAAGAAGCATGACATTATTCGTATAGTGCAATATCACATTATCATAACTGAACACATTGAACACAGGGATTGCACCAAAATAGATTCATCATATTATCATTGTCAACCCAGATACAATGCCTCTGCAAAAACTAGATCTCCGCAATGACTCTTGACATCAAAACATACCCAGAAATCATACAACCAAGCATCAGAGCTTCCCATTCTTCAACTGCCAATTCTCTCTCTCCTTTACCACTTACAATTCTTATCTATATATAGGCTTCTGCCTTACAACTCTTGTCCACTTACTACCGACTTCCTAACTGACACTATGGACAAATGACCCAATATCTAACTAACTTATCCAAAAACGACCAAAAACCCACATTCTGCGGTATAGCCGACTCAACATTACATAATATGTGGTCCAAATGACCCAAAACCCACATTCCGCGGTACAATGGACCCAAAATGCATAACTAATCTTCTGCTCATCTGTGTCATCTTCTCACCATTCGCACCATCTTCTACCTTGTCGCAACATCGGAGATGTTGCGATAGCATTCTACCAAACCGCCTACCAACAGGCCCCCAACACAATCTTGTGGCTCACCCTCGAGCCACGTCAACATGATACAGTGTCCTCTATCATTTTTACTTTGAAGTCCTCATACGACTGTTCAAATATCTGCACCACCTCCTTGGCTTCCGTAGCCGCTGCCTGACTGTCGACCACGTTGTCTGCAGATGGGTGATCTGTAAGCTTTTCCATGACCTGTTGTCAACACTTCTGCACTACCTACAGAGCTTCACTAGCTTGCATCATAAATTTGCTGCCAGTGTCCTAGAATTCTTCTAACTGGGCTGCGCGTGTCTTCTATCACTTGTTTTCCTTGGAGACACAGTGTTGCAAGTCTTTCAACTCCTGAGACTTAGCAACTTGCTCTAGTGGTGGCATTGTTCGCATTGCGGCTCTTAATGTGGCCAACTGTCCCTCCGCTTCCTGCCAGTACTTAGTCAGCTGCTCAACCTGCTCGTCTTGAACAATGCGGCCCCATAATTGTACCATTTCAGTCGTGAGCCTGGTTTCCTGTGTTTCCAGCTCCTCCATCTGAGTGGCAACTTCCTCAATTGCCCTTCTTTGTTCATCCACTTTAGCCTAAGGCATACCCGGTTTCATCTGGGCCTTCAACTCATGATTCTCCTGTCACAACTAAATAATGGTAGCCCCTAGTCGCTGCACTCCGTGGAGCACATCTACCTCTATAGTGGGCTCCGGTACATGTTGATAAGCTTCCGTGATCGCCCGGTCAACCCATACATTGTCGTCCCACATACGAGCCTTCTCCACAATAAGGAAATCATGTTCCTTTTTTAGGCCTTCAATTTCGTGGGCCTTCTCAGCTCGTTCTTCCTTGATGTGTGCTTCGAGGTCATCCACAGCCTGCCATGCGGAAGCAGCCCTGGAAGTCAATTCTTCGATAGTGCGTTGCGCATCGGCCTCGCTTGCCTGCAGTCAGACACACATAACACTGATCTGCCGCAGTCGGTCTGTCATTTCCTTGCTGGTAGTAGCCTGCAGAGTGGTCAATCCTTCTGCGGGCAAGGCATTCACATTAATGGTCACCGTTTTCAGCTGCTGGAGCAATGTGGTTACTGCCGCATCTTCGGTCACAATCGCAGTTGGGGGAATCTCCACATTCCTGACCCGCAGCTTAGTGCTGATTGTGTCAAAGGTTGATGCTACTGCTTTCTCTCGTACCTTGCCGGAAACCATGTCATACAAAGATTCTAACCGAGCGATGATCACATGGAATCCTTCATCTGCTTTCCTTGCCATCTTGTTTGCTGCCGCAGAGGATGCAGTATTGATCGCTGTGACCAGGTGGCCCAACTGTGCCTCGGTGGGCAAAGACAATCCGTTGATCGTTGCATGCTCCTGATACCTTTCCGAGCAGTTCTCTTCAAGATCCCGGTCACTATCATCTGATATTGTTTTGGTTGATTGGTGCCCTGATTCATGGTGACTCTGCTCATCTTGTGCCGATACTCGATCATCTGGGCCCAACGTCGAGCCACCGGCTTCTATCTCTGCTAAACTCATGGGTTGTCGCCATGCCTCCGGCCACTCGTTCACAGTAGCCTCCAAATATTTAGACGTCACCTTATACGAGGTCTATAGCCATTGCCGATCAGGATCACGATGGGCTTGGATATGTATGGTATGTGGCTGAATTGAAAACGCCATGACAGGTTTGAACCGTGCTACATATTCTTCATATATTCGTGGGACCTGTGTTGTCGCGGCACAAAGCATCTCCCAATACAGCCAAAACTACAATTGGCAATCTCAAAGTCTCTCTAGCTCCCGTACATACCATAGATTTTGATATTGCGCCCCCCGTCGTTTTGCTGCAGCCGGACAATTCATGCCCTGGTACGTGCCGGGCTCTTTCCATGTGACGAAGGTGATCAACAGCAACAACCAACTGTATGTGAAGGCACCCTTTTCCGATTGGACCGCCACAACGTCCTCCATCAATTGATTCAAGAGATACAGGGACCCGTTCATTTGGACCCCTTCCGCACATTGCTCTGTGCATGCAACAATCCCCAAGTTGCATTGGTTAGGTCGACCACGCCTAACCACCTTGCAGGATAGGATCTTAATTCCTGTGAGTACTTCCTGATCATTGCAGCTATAGGTGTGATACCCATGCCCATCCGTTTCTAGGCCATATTTCTGTGCCAACTGCAGCGCCCACTTCTTGTCGTTTGCCTTTCCTTGGACGAACTGCGATAGATCAACTCCATTCTTAGGCAAGCCGGTTATGTATGAAATTAAGTTGACGGTGATTGGGACTTCTCTGTCCAGCCACAACGAACCACCATGAAAGCACATTAGGAGCTTCTTTACACATGCATTGACTTCTGCCAGTCGCCTGAAATGTGGAATGTTAAGAAGCCCTAATAAGCCAACCTGCTTCAATCCTCGTGCCCAGTCTTGTACCGCCGGTGTTGGGGAAAGTCGTGTCTCAGGCACATAGGGGGCATATGCAATGTTAGGGTAGGCCACCATATCATGGTCGTCGTAATGCAATTGCAGCAATGCTGGCATAATATCCACAGAGCACTCCATTCCAACCGGGAGTGCCGACATCTTCACACCGTACTTCTGTCTTGGGTTTATCTTGCGTGGGGTGGCATCCGGCCGAACGAGAGGGATATACCCAAGGATGTCACCGGCTAACAGTCCCGCCCATGGGGTAGACTCACGAATGGGGGGACTGGACTGCCCCACCTGTTCCTGAGCTTCGCCTGCCGTCGCAGTGGAGGACTGAAGCACCCTCTTACTCTGCGGGGACTCAGAGTGCTGACCTCCCCGTCGCTTCTTAACGACGACTGATGCTCCCACCGGCATATTGGAAACTTCAGCTCTAAGATCAACGGTCCCAGAGGACACAACTTCTTGCTCGACAACCACTGGGATGAATGGATACTCCACTTCACTGCTAATTTCAAATGTCTCCAGTTCGCTTGGCATACCTCACAGCACCTCATTATATGCTTAGCAGCACCTTGCTCAATTCACATCTGCACTCTGCAATAGCACTTCTCAGTTGATTTCTCGGTGTCTTTCGACCAACTCCAATCCATTTTTATAGCATCCATCCAAATCCACCGTAATCATAATGAAATCATGCATTAAATCAACCAAAATCCTGTATTAATGACGCAAATCCACCGTCGATCGGCTGGATCCGCAATTAATTCCCATCATGCGGGTATGTGCCATTAATTAACTATTGAAATTTTGGCATTTATTACGGATTTGACCCGGTTGCAAAGATGCCATGTGTCTCTGACTGCTCCAAACTTGCGGCAAAAGCCTCCCCGCTTCCGCATTTCATCCACGGTGGTCTGACATCTTGCCACCAATCAATCTACTTCTCTTTTTTTCTTTCCGATGCGACTCAGGCATCACGGTATTCCAAGCCCGACTGATAGGGCTTCAACCTATGACCATTCACCAGTTTTGGGAGCATCGCCCCATCCAGCTGCTGCAGCTGAACCGCACTGTAATGTCCCCATTCAAATAAGTGCATAGTAAGACAATCCCATCAATCCTACTAGTTTCCTAGGTTGGATGGGCACATGTGGGATGGTAATAAGGAAGCTAATAAATGATATTTAGACATTAGAGGGGTTCAAGCATTTAATAAATATGGTGAATAAATAAATTCAAGATAAATTCTAAGTGGCAAGTGGTTTTGGAGACATATGGAGGTGGTGGGACCCACACTAGCTTGATTTTTCATAATACATGGTATCTCTCTTTTGCAAATTCAAATTAATGGGAATGTGAACACTCTTGGGTGAGTTGGTAAGTCATAACATATGTCATTGAGCATCTTAGGTCGAATTGGGAAGGATTGGTAACCTCCATGGAAGATAAAGAGTCAAAGTGGAAGTTTGTGGACACTTGGGCTAGATTCCCTAGCCCCTATGACACCAATGATGGAGCATCTATGAAAACTATGACAAATTGCTGACCTGACCTCTGACATCTGACCAATATGACATGTCAGCACCAAAAATAGGCTCAAGGAAGGCGAATTTGGGAGTTGGAGAAGCCAAAGAGACTCAAAATCGAATTTGGGAGAAGATGGAAGGTTGGAACTAGGAGACAAGTGGCAAATGTGGAATATTTCCTAAATGGAAATCTATTGAATCTATTGAGAGGATTTTGACCCTTAGAAGGGTAATGTTGGTTATAAAATGTAGAAATGAAGTATGAGAATGGCTTTTGATGATTTGAGAAAAATTGCATTTGTGAAGAGAGAGCTAGTGGATGACTAGTTTCTTGCCTTAGCCAATTTCGAGGGTGAAAGATTCCCATCCAAGTTGGTTTTTGGAGAGGCCACTCAGGTCTTTCATGGTGCTTTAATGGAGTTTGTATTTGCAGGTAGCAGCTACAGGAAGTTTCATGGTTTGTTTTAGTGAAGCACTTTCTTTCCACCGTTTCTAGTTTTGAAGGCATATTCATGCTCCTTGAGGGAGGGCGTTTTTGGTGAGCACTTGTGCTTCTTGAGAGAGATTATCATTATATATTTATGATTTTAATAGCTTCATATCCTCTATTATTAATATTTAGAAATTCTCAGGTCGAAACACCCACTGGTTGTATGCAAAACTATTGATTAATGAGCAAACAATGTCCGTTTCCCCAATGCATTGATGTATGACACTGTAATGTTGATTATTTCGAATGGATGGATGACTATCTGATATATTTGTGATCAATATACTGCCATGGATGTCTTCTACAATTTTCATGTACTGTAATTGAGCATTTGAAGCATTTTTACTCAGTTTAGTTGTATTGGGAGGTGAAATAGTGCCATTTCCCCAAGGGTCGAATTGGGGGTTTTTGCTGTTGAATGTGAGAGAGTTATAATAGTAGTAAAAATCAATTAATGGTGCATATGAGACCTTAATCACATACTTAACACATTATATACCTCTGTTCATAAATTCGTGGGATTTTGGAGGCATTTGGAAAGCCATTTGCAGTGTTACCCGGGGGGGATTTGATGCACAAATTACTAGTCAAAATTACATATATTGATCAGAATCCAAATCAAGTTTGTAGCAGTATTTGGAGGGCCATAAAACATCCCTGAACCTGATATTCAAGTCTAAATACTATTCATACACTCCTACAGAATATTTGGAAGCATTTGGGTTGATTTGGAGGTCAAAACAATTAAACTAGTCAAAGGTCGAAATTGGGGAAAAAGTGGAAAAATTGGCATTTTAATAGAATTTTGAAAAAGGGTCATTACAAGTGGTATCAGAGCATGGTCTTGGCACCTGATGGTATTAACAAGAATCCAAACAAATAAAACATCACCCTTTGAATCAGTAGTTGAAGAAGTTTTGGTTGAAGAAGAGATAGTAGCAGAAAAGGATTTTTTTTCTAAAACAATGGGTAGAGAGGAGGAGGAAAAATTAAGACATAAGGAGGAATTTATTGAAGCCTTAAAACCATGTTTTGAAGGAATTACCATGGTTATTCTAGATATGAATAAACAAATGATGAAAGGTTTCGAATTGTTGGGTAGACAACTTTCAGGCAAAGGGATGATAGGAGATAATAATGGTTCACACTCAGGGGAAAAGATGAAAGGGAATGAGCATATTTTCTCAAGTACAGGACCTCATAATAGACCTGATGAATTTCAAAACACACAAAGGCATACGGCACCTAAATTTATCACACCCAAAGAAGATCCCAATCTTGAATTGGATTACAAGAAACTAGTAAATGATTGGAATGATTTGAATGAAGAGTGTAAAAGAGGTGTACCACTCAGTGACTACATTGATGCTATGCAAAAGATTAAAATGAAGGGAGACAATAGGAGTCCATTCCAAAACAAAGAATCAAATAGTGCTATTGGAAAAATTTCACTTCCTACTTTTGATGGTTCTTCTCAAATTCTGCTAACACTTGGGTGCAAAAATTGGATGTATATTTTTAGCTGAATCCTATGTTGGAAGAGGATGCATTAAAAATGGCCATTTTGCATTTGGAAGGAGATGCCAATGAATGGTAGTTTCATGGGCTGAAAAACTTGGGTCATAATTAGGTTAAAACATATGGAGATTTGTTGACAGGGTACTAGAAAGATTTGAACAAAAAGATCCAGAATTGCCTTTCAAAGAACTAACTCAATTGAAGCAAACTAGGTCCCCTACCGAATATATGTTGGACTTTCAAAAATTATCAGTCAAGGTGGCTGATGTATCTATGGGAAGATTAGTATTGCTGTTCATTGAAGGTTTGGATGAACCCTTAAGAGGTTTGGTCAAATCCCACAAGCCAACTACATTAAAAGATGTAATGAGCTTGACTAGGGATCTCCAAAATGTGCTTCCTAGAACGAGATTTCCTCCTAAGCCTAGCTACAAATTTGAAAAGAAACTTTGGCAAAGGGATGGATATGATAAGAAACCTTGGAAAAGAGAGTCATTTGAGAGGAATAAAAAAGAGGGACTAAACAGGGATGAACTTAGAAAAAAGAAATTGTGCTTCACATGCTTCCAACCATGGACACCGGGGCACAAATGTACCAAAGGAAAGGCTCAATACATAGAAGTATTTTCTGACAATGAGGGGTATGATGGGGGCATGGATGAAGATGGAAATATTTCAGATCAAGAAGAGGCATATGAGAAAACAGTAGAAGAGGAAAGACAAGAAGAAAATCAGCCTTCACCGGACAAAGCAAGAATGGCAGTGCTTTCAGCAGTACCTCGCTATCATACTATCCGATGCAAAGGTGTGGTACAAGGACAAAGAACTTCAGTTTTGGTAGATGGAGGAGCAACTCATAACTTCATTGATGCAGAGATGGTAGAGAAAAGAAAGATACCTATTGAACCATTTGATGGCTTCATAGTTGTCATTCCTGGTCACAACACAATGCAATGCAAAACATGGGTTCCAAAGCTGCAAGTCACCATAGGTAACTATACTTTTGTTGATAGTTTTTATGTGGTTGATGTTGCTGATACTAATGTGGTTTTGGGAGTGCAATGGCTATATTCAATCGGAGAGCATACAGTAAATTATCAAATTCACGAAATGAAATTCCAAGATTCAAAAGGAGTACAAAGAATTGTGAGAGGGCAACACACTTATCCAAATCAATTAGTAACTTGCAATAGTATGAGATCTATATTGAGGCACGGGGATATAGAATGGGTTGCTGAATGTCATATTACATCTCCCAAGTCAACTATAAATATTTTCAAACACCCAAAGGAGATAGAGAGACTTTTGCAAAAATATGAAAAGGTTTTTAGAGACCTTCCACATGGTAGGCCACCAGATAGGGGGGTTGAGCACAGTATTATTTTGGAGGAGGGTACTTCACCCATTCAGATACCACCTTATAGACATCCTAAAAAGTTCAGAGATGAGATTGAAAAAGCTATCCAAGAACTCCTAGAGTTGGGACTCATTAGACCAAGCTCTAGCCCTTATGCTTCTTCAGTAGTGCTAGTGAAGAAAAAAGATGGAACATTGAGAATGTGCATAGATTTTAGAGCCTTGAACAAAAAGACTATCAAGAATAGGTATCCTATTCCTAGGATTGATGAGTTCATGGATGAGCTACATGGGGACAAATACTTCTCAAAAATTGACCTTAGATCAGGGTATCACCAAATTCGAATGAAAGATGAAGATGTGCAAAAGATCGCTTTTCGATGTCATTTTGGCCACTTTGAATTTCTTGTCATGCCTTTTGGGTTAACTAATGCTCTAGCCACCTTTCAAGCATGTATGAATAGGATATTTTGCAAGCAACTAAGAAGGTTTGTTTTGGTTTTCTTTGATGATAGTCTCATTTACAGTAAAACATGGGAAGAGCATTTGCAACAGTTAGAGATTGTGTTGAAAATCTTGCAAGAAGAGTCCTTATTTGCTAAGTTATCAAAATGTGAGTTTCGGATGAAAGAACTACTGTATGTTGGGACATTATTGGGCAAGAAGGAGTGAAGTTACACATGGAAAAAATCAGGGCTATCTTGGAATGGCCATCACCAAAAAATATTACCGAATTGAGAGGCTTTATTGGCATATGAACCTACTACAGAAAATTTGTGAAAGGGTTCTCCAAGTTGACTTCTCCACTCACTGATTTGACTAAGAAGGATTCTTTCAAGTGGGATGAAGAGGCTGAAAAGGCCTTCCAAAAAATGAAAGAGGTAATGAGTAGTTGTCCCATACTTGCACTTCCTAATTTTACTAAACCTTTTGTTGTGGAATGTGATGCTTTAGGTGGAGGAATAGGGGCTGTCCTAAAGCAAGGCCAACACCCCATAGCCTTTGAGAGCAGAAAGTTGCAGCCTCATGAAAAAATTTACTCCATATATGATAAATAAATGTTGGCCATTATGCATGCATTGGCCAAATTCAGACAATACTTGGTGGGCAGCAAGTTTGTGGTGAAAACTGACCACAATAGTCTAAGACACTTTCTCACCCAAAAAGATCTAAATGAAAGGCAACAAAAGTGGGTAAGCAAGATTCAAGCTTATGATTTTGATATTGAATATGTCAAAGGAAAGAATAATATAGTAACAGATGCTTTGTCAAGAAGGCCTTCTTTTTCTCTCATGGATATTGCCAAGGATTGGAAAAACATGCTACTAGTTGAATATGCCAAAGACAAATTTGCTTGTGATGTGTTGGATGGAATCAAAGGGGATGATAATTATAGGATTTTGAATGGGCTGATATATTATAAGGGAAGAATTTATTTAGTTCATAACTCCAAGCTCAAGTACCGAATTTTGCAAGAAGCACATGATTCCCCACTAGTGGGCCATCGAATTTGGGAGAAGATGGAAGGTTGGAACTAGGAGACAAGTGGCAAATGTGGAATATTTCCTAAATGGAAATCTATTGAATCTATTGAGAGGATTTTGACCCTTGGAAGGATAATGTTGGTTATAAAATGTAGAAATGAAGTATGAGAATGGCTTTTGATGATTTGAGAAAAATTGCATTTGTGAAGAGAGAGCTAGTGGATGACTAGTTTCTTGCCTTAGCCAATTTCGAGGGTGAAAGATTCCCATCCAAGTTGGTGTTTGGAGAGGCCACTCAGGTATTTAATGGCGCTTTAATGGAGTTTGTATTTTTAGGTAGCATCTACAGGAAGTTTCATGGTTTGGTTTAGTGCAGCACTTTCTCTCCACCGTTTCCAGTTTTGAAGGCATATTCATGCTCCTTGAGGGAGGGCGTTTTTGGTGAGCACTTGTGCTTCTTGAGAGAGATTCTCATTATATATTTATGATTATAATATATTCATATCCTTTTTTATTAATATTCAAAAAGTCTCAGGTCGAAATACCCACTGGTTGTATGCAAAACTATTGATTAATGAGCAAACAATGTCCATTTCCCCAATGCATTTATGTATGACACTATAATGTTGATTATTTCGAATGGATGGATGATTCTCTAATATATTTGTGATCAATACAATGCCATGGATGTCTTCTACAATTTTCATGTACTGTAATTGAGCATTTGAATCATTTTTACTCAGTTTAGTTGTATTGGGAGGTGAAATAGTGCCATTTCCCCAAGGGTCAAATTGGGGGTTTTTGCTGTTGAATGTGAGAGAGTTAGAACAGTGGTAAAAATCAATTAATGGTGCATATGAGACCTTAATCACATACTTAACACATTATATACCTTTTTTCATAAATTCGTGGGATTTTGGAGGCATTTGGAAGGCCATTTGCAGTGTTACCCGGGGGGGATTTGATGCACAAATTACTAGTCAAAATTACATATATTGATCAGAATCCAAATCAAGTTTGCAGCAGTATTTGGAGGGCCATAAAACATCCCTGAACCTGATATTCAAGTCTAAATACCATTCATACACTCCTACAGAATATTTGGAAGCATTTGGGTTGATTTGGAGGTCAAAACAGTTAAACTAGTCAAAGGTCGAAATTGGAGAAAAAGTGGAAAAATTGGCATTTTAATAGAATTTTGAAAAAGTGTCATTGCATGCACCCCCTGAAGTAATACTACTAATGTGATACAGACCAAGCCAATGCATCTGCAACTTTTCTGGATGTTTCATAAACTTGCTGTTGTACAACAACACCAAGTCGCCCTGCTGAAACTGTTTGTTTTTTAGGTGTCGATCATGCCATGCTTTCTGGCGATCCTTCTCGACCCCCTGGTGGAACCCAGTGATGAAACGATCTTCCTCCAACAGCACCAACTATTCTAGACATTCACCTAGTGCCATTGCATCATCCAGGCCTGTTGCGGCCGCGATGCGTAGACTCGGGACAATATACTCCATGGGCATAATTGCTTCTTGTCCATACACCAGCTTAAATGGTGTCTTCCTTGTCAGCCATTTACATGTGGTGTGGTAGGTCCATAATACTACTGGGATTTTGAGATCCCAGTTGTCACGGTTCGTGTTACACACCTTTTTCAGCGCATGCTCCAATACCTTATTGAAAGCCTCCACTGTGCCATTTTCCTGCGGATGATAGGGTGTACTCTTCTTATGCTGTATCTGCAACTCCTTTGTCAATGCGCTGATGGTGCGATTAAGAATGTGGCTACCTTGATTGCTCAATAATATCTTGGGGTAGCCGAAGCGAGTGACAATGTGGTCAAAGAGAAACTGCACGGCTGTGGCCACGGAGCAATCAATGACTGGTGCAACTTATGCCCATCAAGTCAAATACTCTATCGCGGTGATAATATAGCGTGCACCCGTGCACTTCCTTGGTGGATTGATCAGTCCTACAAAATCCATCACCCATTTGTCGAACGACTGTAATGTCAACTGGGGCATCAATGACATCTCATCGCGTCAGGATGGTTTTCCAGTTCGCTGACAAACATCATAGGACTGTGCATAGTATGTCGCGTCATTATGTAGTGTGGGCCACCATAGCCCAGCACACAGCACTTTCCTAGCAGTCACCCTACCACCATAGTGTCCTCCGGCTATGCCTCCATGCACTTCTGCTAATATCTGTGATTGCTCATGCGGCAAGACACATCTGCGCAATACCTCATCAGCACCCATTTTGTATAACTCTCTTGCAATTAGCTGGAAGTCTATAGCTTTGACTACCAACTACTTTTGACTAGTGGTGAACTCATCTGGTACTGTACCCGTTGTCAGAAACTGGATGATTTCCGCAAAGTAGCCATCTGCAACCTTAATCTGAAACAATTGAGCATCTGGTAAACCATCTTCAATGTTGGTCGGCTCATCTCCTGTATCGATCCATGAGAGATGATCAGGACTGTCATTCAACCGACCTGGCTTCACAATGACTTCAAAATCGAACTCTTGAAAAAGAAGTAGCTAGCGGCATATATTCCCCCCCAACACAGGCTTATTGACTAGGTATTTCAACGCGGAATGGTCAGTGAACATTTTAAAGTGCCCACCCAACAAATAATGCCTGAACTTTTGCAATGCGTAGACCATTGCCAGACCTTCCCACTCAGTGGTAGTGTAATTTCTTTCTGCATAGGACAACTTCCGACTTGCAAAAGCAATAGGATGATCAAGGTCGCCTTCTCCTGGTTGAGCCAATACGACACCCAACTCAATCGATGAGGCATCAACATGGACATGGAATTCCTTACTCCAGTCCGGAAATACCAATATCGGTGCCAATGCCATCTTCACCTTCAATGTTTCAAAGCTAGCCTGACATTCTGGGCTCCACTGGAATGTCACATCCTTCTTCAACAACTTCTCCATAGGGGCAGTAATTGCAACATAACCCCTGATGAACTTGCGATAATACCCCGTGTGTCCCAGAGTCGTCCTCAACTACTTAACAGTTGTCGATGGTTGCAAATTCAAAATGAGCGCAATCTTAGCCGGATCGACCAACAACCCTTGCTTACACAAAATATGGCTGAGCAATATCCCAAACAGTGCACAAAATATGCATTTCTTCAGATTGAGTGATATCTGGTGCTGTCGGCATCGCTTGAGCATCAACCACAGATTCGCCAAATGATCACGGACCAAACCATAGACTATCCAATCATCCATGTATACCTGTAAAAATTTCTGAATGAAGTCTTTAAATGCAGCAACGACAACCCGCGAAAATATCGCAGGTGCGTTCTTCAAACCAAATGACATTACAGTGTATTGAAAGCAGCCCCATTCAGTAACGAAAGTTGTCTTATGGTGATCTTCTTTGGCAATGCAGATTTGATGATAGCCAGAGAACCCATCTATGAAGGAGTACATCTCCTGGCCACCCACACCTTCAAGCACTGCATCGATAAATGGAGTGGGGAACGGATCGTGCAAACATGCATCATTTAGCTGCCTGAGGTCAACGTAAATGCTCACTTCACCAGTCTTCTTATCCTGCACGACCATAGGAATAATCCATTCCGACTCCTCAACTGGTTCAATAATACCAGCATCCAACATGCGATCCAGCTTAGCCTTGACCCGCTCCTTATGTCGCGGATTCAATCGATAGGGTCGCTGCCAGATCGGCTTAGCATCTGGCTTTAATGGAATCTTCATTTATCCTAAGTCACCCAGGATCCCCTTCATGTTGGAAAAATTAGTAGGAAATATGTCTTGAAACTCATGGAGCAAAACAGTGACCTTGCTTATCAGCTCATCATCCCAGTAATCCTCGACATTTGTGAACTTCGGAGTGTCCTCTGTCCCAATGCTAATCTTGTAGATCCTCAGCGGCTGACTGATCTGGTCACTTGGCGCATCAAGTGGTACCACAGCATGACTTCCTTCTGACTCCGAGATATTCACATTCCATGGATCATCACCATCTTCTGGCCCACCACTGATATTGAAACACTCCATGAGAGACTGCATCTAGCAGTGCGTGTGCGGATCCGCAGGATATGCTACCGGGACAACCTGCAGAATTACATCACGGATGAGATGTAATGCATTATTAACCTCTGGATCGGCATCCGCAAAACTGAATGTATGGGTAAAACACACTGTGAGCTCCAGCCAAGTAGAAATTTCCCCTCGCAACTCAGCTACAGTATACTATGAGCGTGGCATCTCATCCAAAGTATGGATAAAAGCATGGACCCACTCATCTCTTGGTCACGATACCCATAGCCGTTGACATTCCATCAAGTGACCACTAAGATTGGTTTGCCCATCATACTTCCCAGTGTGGTAAACCTTGGTATCACCAAAACATACCATCATCAATCTTTGGCATTTAGACCATCCATCAATCGATGCCTTGTGTGTCACCCACTAGCGTGTTAGAGCAGCCTTCAATGCTTCATTCAATGCCAGCAAGCGCTGTGGTTCGGAAACTCTTTCTTTGAACTCCATTAGAAATTCGGATAAGCTAGGTAGTCCTTCATATATTGGTAGTGTAACCATTTTAGTCGCAACACGGCATAATGACTATGTGACCAACCCACACTTATGGAGCGACACTTCATGCAAGCGGTTCTGCCAATATTCCAGTGCATCATCAGAGTTGGAATACGTAGAGCTATCACTACGCCATCCCAGCTCACCATTGGTAGTCAGATGTATATAATCTTCAGAAATATTGAATGCATGGTCCCATCCACCGGGATCGTCGTCCTTCATTGGCTCTATGTAGCGGCATCCTTCAGCCAGATCCAACGGGGCGATAACTCTGAGATCGTGATTTTCAAAAGTCATCATCCATCGCTTGAAATTGATTACAGCTCCACTATCATTAGCCCATCCAATCCCCAATAGCACAGGATAAGAGCTGTCGCCTTCGACAACTTCTATGACATCAAAGTTGGCATAGGTTTTCATACCCTCGATATCTACCACTAGCTGCGAAACTCGCCCAATGGGTGTTACTTTTGCATGGTTAGCCAATCGGAGCTGTACAGGAGACCAACTCAATGGGGGGATCCCCATATTCTTCCAAGCTTGCTTGGTCAAGATGTTGACATCCGAACCAAGATCCAGAATAACTGAATCAACATCATAGTCACCAATTTGAATATTCATCCGCATCTCCTTACCCATCTTTCATCATTGCAAGGAATTAACTACGAGCTCTTATCGATCCTGGGCCAATTGTCGCAACAAGGCTTCAATCACAACAAGAGCATCGGGATCTTTTTCCAGGGACAAACAATGTTCCAAAAATGCTTGAAGTGTGCTGGACTGCCGCGATGGGCTAACTTTCGAAGTAGCATCAAAAGTAGAGGGCATGTTATACATGACGAATTTACCTCGGTTGTTCCCTAAGGCCCGTTGTGCCTGAAGAAACGTCTCCCATTCCACATCAATATCAAATGATACCTTCTTTTGATCAGCTAACTGGATCGTTGAGCTGTATTCTCCAGTTGTCTTTCCTCCTCGAGTGACCACAGCAATGGAAGCATCTTGCGGTCTTGGTTTTGCAGAAATTGTTGCGATGTTTGCACCCTACTGCTGATTCGGTGGTATGTTTCCTGGTTGACTTATATTTTGATTTATGTTCTGATTCGGCCACAGATTTTGGTTCTACACTGGTTGCTGTACTTGGTTCCAAGCGGGCTGGTGTGCCTGGGGCTGTGTCTACAACTGGGGAGTGTTCCTTGCCTTCTATCATGCAATCAGCTATGGACAATTCTCAACTATATGATCATTAACAAAACATAACGTACACTGGTTCTGTAGCAGTGGACAGTCTCGTTGATAGTGTCCCCATACCGCATAGTGATAACATTGAACAGGTCCACGACCACCTCATCCCCCTCCACGACCAAATCCTCCACCACGTCCTCCCTAGTATCCTCCCCGTAATCCTCCCTGCTATTGGTACTGTGGTTGGTTAAACTGTTGCTGCATTGGTGCTGGTTGCATCCCTTGCCCTTGTGGTGCATACTGCGGTTTCTGTACATATTGTGGCTATTGTGGAGCCATCTGCATCAGAGCATATTGCGGCATGAACTGCGGCGGTTGTTATTGCTGTGGTACAAACTGCATCTACGGTTGAGGTAGCGGCTAGGCTACCTGCGGCTGCGGTTGTGATTGTTGTAAGGCACGTTGATCGTCCTTGATGTAGAATGCATCATACATTCTTTCTTGTAGCAACCCATATGCATGACAATCTTTGTCATCGTGACCCATCGACTTGAAAAATGTGCAATAAATATTTCTTGGGGTTGTAACCATTTTCTGCATATAAGGGCAATTGTCATGACTGTTCCCATACACCTGGCAGATGCGACACCATGGCATGCTGCGGCCATTCAATGGGTTTGGTGCACCTGACACCAAATAATTGCATAAATCCGGGCAATTGTCCTTCATATGCCCTTCTCCTCGGCACCGTGTACACCATACTTCATCATGCTGTTCCTTGCTTTTCTTCAAATCTTGCAGCTGTATAGTCAAGTTAGCGAGTTGTGTCTGTATCTGCGACATCCTAGCTGCATTATCTCCAATCGGCAATGCCTCCAATCGCATTGCAATCTCTAGAGCTTCACTGGGCGTCGACATGTTTTGTTGCATCAACGAAAGCCGAATGTGTGGTAGCAGTGCCGTGATGAACCACTCTTTATGTTGGATGACACTCATATCGAAACTAACCTTTGCCATCAGCGTCTTGAATCACTGGTCGAAATCCCATACCATCTCATTGGGATACTGCTTAATTTCCTTCAATTCTGTAATATATTGAGCCTTAGACTTGGGCCTTCTAAATTCGGCAATCAACCCATCTCGAATCTCATCCAACGACTTCTCTGGGGCTCCTGTAGGGACTAGAACGAACTTCATAAACCAATCTAATGAACGACTTTGCAGAGTCGTTGCTAACTGTCCTTTCTTAGTAGCATCATCGATGATCTGTTTTATGGTCCAGACCGTTTCACACAAAAACCAATACTGTTCTGGGTTGTCTGTCATACTCCCGTGGAACAACGGTAACTTAGCATCATCGCCCGCCATTCTGGGCTTCCTTCCTCCTTTCGTTGTACTACTACCAATTAACTTTTGTGGAATTGACGAACTTGGCGGTGTTGAAGTGGTATTTCTTGTTATCTGAGAGATAGTGAGCGGAGGTGTGGGTACGTTGGTGCCGGGGTTTGGTCCCACCTCTATCCTGGGCATAGCCTAGTTTTCCTTGTCAGGACTATGAGGTCATTTCGTCCCATGTGGCCTTCCTTCACGATCTTGCAGTTCGACCGCAGCAAGACCTTCTCCCGTCCTCTGCCTCTTTTCCTATCGGAACCTCGCTCCTCCCCTCGTAAAATCACTTTCTTCCTCAGCTTCACTCACAGTCTCATCATGACCTGCACCCATCTACCCCTTACCATTACATGTACCTCCCCCCAACAGTTGTGGTACCCATGGCCTCCACCCACTAGGCTGTCTACTGATCAAGATGCATCTTTAATATACCCTTTTCGCAAATAAGCATCTTGATCAATAGTTGAAGCGACAGTAAAAACCTGCTCCGAGGTTCATGGAAAAAATATCTCTCGGCTTCACTATAGGACTTCTGAGTATCAACCGCGAAATTTGTGATATAGCCTTCTAGGATGCTATTGAACCACACTTCGACAGCCCGCGATGCTTTATTATCAACTTCTTGCAGTTCCTGAATCAATTCGGGGGTCCAGGTCGTCGGTTCACCACCTTGGAAGTTCCTCTTTTGGAAGGTCAACTTTGCCAACCATTCGAACAATAGGACCGGAAATTCATAGAAGAACCATTCGTGCGGACCATCGTGAATGTATCTACCCATCCACTGATCTACTATCAATCGAGTGTTCCTACTTTCCTCTTCAGCGAATTTCTGCAACTTCTGATCAAACCATTCTTGGATCTCCGTTTTCATCGGGTGCCACAACATGTCCTCCTTTCACTCCGTACATGGTCCCGGCAACAGAACCATTTGTTAACGCGACACTAGTTGACAGGGGTCCCACTCACTGTCGACACATACCACAGTCTTCCTGAGCACCGGACCAGACAGGGTTTATCCCGCCCAGCAACACCTGCAGAGCAGATGAGGTGTCACCCAAGGCGTCCAGGAAGAGCAGATGGAACCATGTTTCCGCCGAATGAAGGAGGATGGTTGCGGCTATGATACTTAAGATTATTGTAACACAACGACATATATCTTTAAGCATTAAACATAGTAGTAAAGCAATATTCAACCCAAACATTCATCATTGCAACAACAGTAATTGTAAAGCAAATATCGCATCAAAGAAGCATGACATTATTCGTATAGTGCAATATCACATTATCATAACTAAACAAATTGAACACAGGGATTGCACCAAAATAGCTTCATCATATTATCATTGTCAACCCAGATACAACGCCTCTGCAAAAACTAGATCTCCGCAATGACTCTTGACATCAAAACATACCCGGAAATCATACAACCAAGCATAAGAGCTTCCCATTCTTCAGCTGCCAATTCTCTCTCTCCTTTACCACTTACAATTCTTATCTATATATAGGCTTCCGCCTTACAACTCTTGTCCAATTACTACCAACTTCCTAACTGACACTATGGACAAATGACCCAATATTTAACTGACTTATCCAAAAATGACCAAAAACCCGCATTCTGCGGTATAGCCTTCTCAACATTACATAGTATGTGGTCCAAATGACTCAAAACCTGCATTCTGCGGTACAATTGACCCAAAATGCATAACTAATCTTCCACTCATCGCCATTTGCGTTATCTTCTTGCCATTCGTGCCATCTTCTGCCTTGTCACAACATCGAAGATGCTGCGATAGCATTCTACCAAACCGCCTGCCAACAATCTCATTAAACATAGTTTTAAAATAATATTCAACCTATTGGAAAATCGAGTGATATTCATTATATGGAGATTGAAATACTATTTACTATACAGAGGTCTCATTACATAGGACTTTAAAAAATAATATCCAACCTATCAGAAAATGATTAATATTCATTTTATAAACACAAGAATGGATCCTTTTAACACATACAGAAATAAAGGACTATGACAATAACTCAACCCTTGCCATGATGATACAAAACCAATCATATTTCACCACCATAACCGCATAATATATTAACAAGAAGCAATTAATTAAAAGCATTACCCAAATAGAATCAACAATTCTAATACTATGAAAATACATCCTCATAACATCAAATACTTACTTGAAATGGTGCAAATAAAAACTAGGAGAATCAACTTCTCCCAACCATAGGAGAGATAAATGAAACCGTTATCCCAACTCCACCCTCGAGCTAGATTACCACCATGCACACTAGAACCACAAGCAACACTTCCACGCGACACTCTCTCTTAGAGTCCATAACAAGCTCAGTGATGGACTTATGAAAGAGAGAAACACTCAACTCATGCACCCATAGCACAGTTTCTCCATGCACAACACGACATCCTATGTTATCTCAGTGCACCAATATATATAGATTTTTCCCAGGTCGTGTGCCATCCGAATCAAATCTCAATCAATCCTTCAATCCCTATGATTTAGGATCTTGTCTGATGGTTGAGTTTTTTAATTGGATTTGATTGGTTAAAATATCCCTTGCTTTCTTTACACATGTTCTCTGTGCCATGGTGGTGTCCCCTCATTTAGCTGAATTCTCCGAGTGTCTTTTCCTTTTATTAATAATAAAATAATAGTTTGTTGTGCAAAGTGTCACTCACATCTCCTGTGAGTGTTTTTGAGTTTTTAAATAACTCTTACAAAAATAATTGTTTTTTTTGAAATATTTTTCACAAATATGAAAATCAAAATAAAATAATAATGTCTTGGGGGTATCACATTCCCCCCCCTTTATTCTAACATCCTTCGTTTTCTTTTATTCTGGGCTGTCTTATTCATTCAGAACATGGAGGAATATGCCTCTTGCATTTTATCCTCCATTTCCCATGTTGCCTCTTCAGGGATGAAGTGCTTGCATTGCACTTTTATTTGAACGATTGCTCGATTCCATAGCATACGTTCCTTCCTATCTAGGATGTGAAAAGTTTCCGTCTAGAACTCGCCCTCAGGTTCTACCTGAATCATATTCCAATAAATTACATGAGTAGCATCATGCACATATATTTTATCAAGGAAACATGAGATACATTGTGTACTTTTATAGTAAGGGGAAGTGCAAGATGATAGGCTACCGGCCCTATCTTAACTAACACTTTGAAATGGCCACAATACCTAGGTGCCAGATTGGAGCACCTTCCCAAACTCAAGGTACTCTTATTTGGTTTTACCTTTAGATACACATGATCTCCCACATTGAACTCTCTTGGAGTTATTTTTAAATACTCATAACTCTTCTACCGATCCTGGGCAAATTTTAAGGTTTGCTGTACTTCTTTCACCATCTGTTCCATCTCCTTTAACATGTCAGGTCCTAGAATCAATAGGGTTATCCCAAGACATGTGAGTGTGGCATTTTCGATCATACAATACTTCAAATGGACTCATTTTTAATGAAGCTTGATATCCATTATTATAAGAAAATTATACTAAATGCAAATAGTCTTCCCATTTACCTAGTTTATCCATTACATACATTCGCAACATATCTTCTAACACTTGGTTAGTTCTTTCAGTTTTCCCATCCGTTTGAGGATGATAAGAAGTACTGAAATTCAGCTGAGTATCTAGACCTTTAAACAAAAACTTCCAAAAATTACTCGTAAATTTTGTATCTCTATCAAAAATCACAACTTTCAGAATACCATGCAAATGGAAATTTTTTTTCATAAAAATATCAGCTATGTTAATTGCTTTAAAGGTAGATTTCACAGGTATGAAGTGTGCAACTTTACTTAAATTATAAACAACTACCATTATTTGTTTTAGGTAATCCCATTATAAATTCCATGCTTATTATCTCCCATTTCCATTTTGGAATAGGAAGGGTTACAGTAACCTGGCATGATGTTGATGTTTTGTTTTTACTTGTTGACATTCTATACATCTAGCTAGGTAGTTTGCAGTGTCATTCTTCCTGTTAGGCCAATAATAAATGTGAAGAACCTGCAATAATTAATTAATGCAAATACACGATATATTAGAAATAACAGAACTCAGAATCACTTTTATATTGATCACGGGCCACTTCGAGGGGGCAACCTCCTTTGAGCAAGCTCAATACAATTAACTTCACGGTGCCTTCAATGACCTCAACACACACTTATATACTAAGTCTATGCCCAATACTATGGGTCAAAACCATGGGACATATAATACTATGGGACGACTTACAAAGCATATGCGTCCAATACTATGGGTCAATACTATGGGATAATATAAACTATGAATCAACAAATACTACGGGACGACTTACAAAGCATATGCATCCAACAAAAATATACTAACATAGTAAAGAGAAGGGTTGACACGGGTTCCTAACATCCCCTCTCCCTTAGAAAAATCTTTGTCCTCAAAGCTTTGGTTGGAGAAATTGCTGCAAAATCTGAAGGAGTGGTTCCCCGGTAGCATCCTCGGGTTGCATTGCGGGCCATTGACGCCTTTGGAGTGTCAAGGAGGATTGCTTGGAAGGCTGTAGATGAAGAAGAACCCTATCAGCTGCGTGGAAAATGTGCTCAGAATGGTGCTGATCGGCTTGTTGTTTCAGGTGAATTCTGGCCATGTGAAGATTGTCCTACAGAATGAGAAGAATCTGATTGTGGTTGCGAAGCACTGAGTCAATTTCCTGAACTGGGGAGCTGCTAAGGGTGTATGGAAGAAGAACTGGTGGTGTCTATCCATAGACTGCTTCATATGGTGTCCTTTGAGATGTGGTATTGTACCACCAGAGCACTGCTAGGAAATCCATAGAAATAGTTGGCCAAAGCTGTGTAGGGATGGGAAAGGGTTTGAGCAATCCCGAAAGGAGTGTCGTTTCACCCTTGTTAACCTGGAAAGTATCACAGTCAGCCACCATATGTTGAATTGTCATTTTTAGTCCCTGCCAAAAGAAGTTACATTGTTCCCGGTCATACATTTTGAAGAACCCAGAGTGCCCTGCTGATGAAGAAGCATGGAGTTCATAGAAGAGATAGCCCCGTTGAACATATTGCAACCAATTTGGAACAAGCAGAGAAAGAGCTGTAAGAGAAACTAGGTCATCAATTGTGCGAGAAGGAGCATCTGCCACTATATTGTCCATACCCTTCTTGTAAGTGATCACATAGGGATAACCCATGAGTTGGATAACCCATTTCAGGTGTGTTGGGTAGGAGACCCATTGTTCCAGAAAATTTTCCAGACTCGGGAGATCAGTCTTGATGCAGAAATAATTCCCTAATAGGTATGGCTGCCACTTCTGTACTGCATGAAAAATAGCCATCAGTTCCTGCTGAGAGGTAGATGCGACTAAATTCTTACCAGAAAGGTCTCTTGAAGGCGGCAAGCTCATTGGTTCATCAAATACACCTGCATATCTATCCAAGGAAGTAGTGGAGACCATTGATGGGTGCATCTGAATGGAATGAAGCTGAGCGATGACACCATGTGAATTCTTCTTAAGGATTTTTTCCAGACGATGTGAACTGATGATGCGGAGAGACCCTGGTTGTAAGCCCATTAATTTGTGTTGTCCCCATTGACTAAAAACTGCATCCAAAGTTCCGCAAAATCCCATAAGATGGGGCCAAGTGTGCGTAACCATTGAACACCCAAAACCACATCACATCCGCCTAAGGACAAGGAAAACATATCAGAGCGTAGGTTATAATCTTCCATAGAGATACGCACATTGTGACACTTCCCCTTGCAAGGTAAGGTGCCCCCATTGGCAACCATGACTTCAAAGTGGGAGCAAGGATGGACAAAACAATCAGCCTGTTTGGCAATCCGAGGGTCAATGAAGTTATGAGTGCTACCATAATCAATGAGTATGGTAAGAGGGAGCTTCTTGAAGTATCCCCTGACTCGCATTGTTTGTGGAGTGGTGACGCCGGTTACAGCATGGAGAGAGATCTCGGGTGGGTCGTCCTGAGATGGGGTGTCAACAGGCGGGTGTTGAACGTTGACCTGATCATCTACTGTATCTGGAGCTTCTTCATCAAGTTCTGAGGCAGGCGGAGAATCCACATCCAAGAGATAGAGCTTTTGTTGAACACATCTATGTCCCTGAGTGAATTTCTCATCACAATTATAACAAATCCCTTTTTCTCGGCGTGCCTGCATCTCTGTTTCAGACAAATGCTTGATAGGAGTTGGTTGAGGAGCAGGCGTGATGGGAGGTCATTGGGAACCCATATTTCTGAAGGGAACAATGGTGGGTTTGGAGCATTGTTGAGCTGCGATCTTGTCCTCTGCCAACTTAGCCAACCCGAGGACTTCCATCATTGTGTTGGGATAGAACATTTTGACCTTTGAGCGGATTTCATCCTTGAGACCACTGATAAAACAACTCCTGTAGAATTCATCAGACAATCCTTCTGTGTGATTGGCCAGTTTCTCAAATTCTGTCTGATACTCTCTCACTGTGCCAATTTGGTGAAGTTTAGTGAGTGCTCCTGTGAAGTCATCAAAAGCACTAGGACCAAATCGTGGCAAAAGGAGTTGGAAAAAATCTGTCCAGTTTGGTTCGGGATGAGCTTTGATGAACCAACGGTACTATTGAAGGGCCTCGTGTTCCAAATGAAAGGATGCAAGTGGAACTTTCTGGACATCAAAAGTATTATGCATACTGAAATATTGTTCTGCTCGGTATATCCATCCAGTCGGATCAGTACCATTGAAGCGAGGAAAATCAAGCTTCGGCCCACGAAAATTGCTCTAATGACCTCTGTTAAACATCAGATCCAACTTTATTGATCTTTAAAAAAAGAGTGGGGGTCAAGGGGGATTTCCCCCTTGTGGCCTCCCTACGCCGCTGTAGGGTGGGTCAAGGGAAGCGCATTCATTTTTTTTTAAAATTATCCAATTTCATGCATTCCGGTGCATAAGAAAAATGTCAATTTTCCATGACCTGGCAATGTCCTGACGTGGCCTAACATGTTCCCATTGATGTGTCCAGCAGGTCCCTTATGTTTCCCTGTGACGTGACCATGTCACCTTCTTCCCACCACCAGGTCGCGACACCACCATACCACTCACCCTCTCTCATTGGTGCTTTTATTACTGCCAAAAGTGGTAACAAATCCTTGCGAAGGTGGTTTTAAAAAATATCGTTGGGGAGGCATTGTCAATTAAAAAGTGACACACACCCCAAGCATTTTTGGCTCAATGCACCACTCATCCCAAATTAACCAATGTCCACTTTACTGGCATGCTATGTGCTAAGACTATTGATCTGCCCCCACCATCCAACGATCATATCTTCATCCACCCACAGCTAACCATCGCGCAATTTTCCCATGCGCTATCAATTTCAAACGTTGATCCGCCCTAGCGCTCGATGGTTAGATCTTCACCAGCCTCCACACTCCATCAAGGGAATCCTCATGCATGCAGGTCCGATATGGCTGATCTACATCATTCCTTTTTCCCACGTGGCTCCTCCATGTCACCCATTCACATGGCATGGGTGGGGCCCACTTAAAATTAGCAAAATGATAAAATTTTGGATTTAAATCAAATTACTACGAGGTCCTTATCTGTCATTTAACAAAACACGGCTTCCATAGAAGTATTTCCTATGTAACTCATATATTTTCCTGTAACTTAACATTCCTAGCCCATATAGCTTCAATATTGCAACCAGAAGCTCTGATACCACTCTGTAATGTTCCCATCCCTCAATCTGTCCAGCATGAGGGGACAATAACTAAACCAGGGCCTCAATATTTCACCCCATAAACATAATTACGAATTTTCAACATCTAGAATGCATGTGCATATATGTAAATGAAAAACACATAGCCGAAGAAATCAATCCACAAACACAACATGCAAATTCAAGCATAATTATCATAGGAATATAAAGTAAAGCATTGTACATTAGATACAAAAGAATACGTATATTTAAACAAAGAAGATCCAAGCAACTAGTTGTGTAAGAGCGATTTTACACCCAACCATAGGCACTATATCTAGCATATACTCTTTCTGCTGAGAGGCCACCCCCAAGCCGGGTTATGAGGTCACTAGGGAAAAGGAAACACCTACAAGATTCTCTCTCTCTTCCCACAACCCACTCTTCTCTCTATGCTTAGCCAAAATCTCCACCATAGATCTACATGGGTCTCACCAAACCATCACAACCATGGCAGTCCTTCCAACTGAACCACATGACACAATGAAGGTATTTCCCTTCACTAATCTACAATTCCCTCAATACATCCAACCCTTATAGTGCTTACTAATGTGTGCAGTAAGATTCCAACCTGTTGTATGCTATTGGAGAACCTCCTTCAACATTAACCCATGGATTCTCAAGCATCCAAATGTAGCAGAACTCAATGGGTAAAGGTTCCTAGCATTCCCAACCTCCATGCTCCCTACATCCATCTATTTTCCCTTCCAAAAAATGCATATATGTTTCCCAATTTGAGTTTCTAGGTTAAAAACATAGTCTGGTAATGGTCATGAACAACAGTAAGAGAACTCTACATAGTGTAGAAAACATGCATGAGAGAGTGATCAAAAGAGTGTTGACTCCAAGGGTATGAGGTAAGGGTGAAAACACAATTGACATAGCTTCTGACCATAGATGAAATAGGACTACTGACAACTGACATAACTGCCACAACCCCCATGCTTCGATAACTACATGAAGTGACTTTTCCCACCAACCTTACATATGCATTCAATGATTGGGTTTAATAGTCAAAAGAAGCTAATTGGCTCATTTAAGGCACATGGCAGAATTTGAATGAGTTATAAGTTTGACACTTGGAAACATAGGATTTGGTTTCCCCATATCCCCCCCTTTCATCTTCCCCTCTGGTGGAATCATAGCCCCTCTAGTGCTCTTTAAACAACCATCTTGGACCATTTTATTATTTTCCAACATAATATTTACATACATTTCGAATTGTCATGATAAGCCAATCATACGGTCCAAATAAAAATATATACATCATACATTCCTAGCCATTCTCTAGTGGGGCCTTGGCCTCAAGCTCCACACTAGGAATCCATACTAGCATATTTACATCATTTACATGATTTGGATTAAATATATTCAAAGTCAAAATTTGGGGTATTACACCATCATCATGTCAGAGCTTAATGACATAACAATATGGTTAAAGAGCATAGTGGCACATTGCACCTAAAAGATGTCAGAATTTGTAAATTTTTTTTTGTGCAACTGCAAATAGTGAATGAGGAAAAAATAAACCAGCTAAGTAAATGAAAATGCTAAAATATGAAAACAAATACCCTTGAAGTGATGCGGTGAAACAAGAGTAAATGTGAAACATGAAATAAAAATGGCTTACGACTAACATGAAATCCTACTCCTACTTCTACAAAAGAAGAAAATGAATCATGTAGGGTGCCATTTATTGTATAGGAATGCATCTTTAGTGCTACTGCAATTCTTGTTTAGATCATAATTATGAAAAGTTTTAAAATGAGCATCCGGAACAAATAGAGATTTGATAGTGAAACTTAGAAAATACAAGTCATTCCTAGTTGAATAAAATAAAAGAGATGCAGATGAAATGAGTTAGTGTTAGTGATATTAAATAACTTGTTAACCCATGATTCCCAAATTTAAGCCTTGAAAATTAACCTTGGAATCCCCCTATCCACTTCATTGACCATGTCATATTGATTTGGAATAATGCATTTAATATCATCAACATTAATTGAATCCTCATCGATCTTTGTATCATTATTATTTCCATTGACAACAAATTGCTCATCATTGATTGACTCAGGAAAAATGCATTTCATTTCCTCTTTAGAATTGACAATAATAAAAGATGCATCAATTTCTTCATGATTATGTTGATCAAGGATAAAATTAGATCATTCATCATTAACATATTGAAAAATATCCTAAGATGAGACTTTGCTTTCAAGAATGGTATGCTCATTTGCATCAGGGAGATGTATGAATTCAAATTTCTTGTTAGGCAAACAAGCATCACTAATGAAGTCATTAGATAAATCATCATGGATCAAATGAGGGATTCCCCTAAAAACATGAGATTTGACATCAAGGGTAGGCTTATAGAAAGCAAGGTTCTCTTCCACAACCAGAAGGATTGAGCATATTTGTCATGAATTGGTGGAATGATGAGAGAATCATTAAAAATATCAATCACAATATCATTTGAGTTTGAAAATTCATGATCTCAAAGGGTATGTCAAATATCATTATGAACCACCTCCTTATAAGAACCAATTTCCTCTTTCAGATGATTAAGATTCTCTGAGATGTCCCATTCAAAATTATAGGCCTCATCTTTAATTAAAGATTCATTTTGCATATTGGAGAAACATGAAACATCAAGACGAGGATAGATGGAATATTCTTGAGGAATGGGGATATGAGGATATTGCTTTGAATTAATTGGAAATATATCATCGTCAAAAGAGAAGACCTCATGAATATCTTGCATGGTCTTCCTTGGATAAGACATGGATAGGAAAGGGGTATCAAGAGAACTATTCAAGTTTTAATATTGCTCGGGCTCTCTCAAGGTATAAAAAAAAATGATGTTAGCCTCCAAATTTGCTAAATCAATGGCCACATTGTAAGGTGTATAATTGCTGGGAAAGATAGGTGTGGATTGAAATGTGATTCTATAATGATTGGCTCAATTGATTGGTGGAGGAGTTGTTAACTCATGGATAGAAGGCATAACGATTTAATGGTTAAAATTCACCTTAATGATTGAAAACTTGGGATCATATGAAGCATTTGGTATAAATGGAGAACAATGTAACATGGTAATGGTAGCACATATATTGTTGATAGGTTCTTTGGATATAGAAGGCATACCCTTCATTATTCATTTTTCTTTCTCTTTTTCTATAAGGAAAGTTTTGTAGGTCGAAGGGCCATGGGCCTCATCGAAAAAATTTCACCAATGGCATGCAGAAGGCTCGACAGATTGTATCATCTTGGGTCAGGTTAGAAGGTAGGGATACTGAGCAAAGCATGGATAAGTCTCATTAATAAACCCCAGATCTAATGAAATCATTCGATTTTTTTATTTCTTGCACGATTTGGAGCATCATGGACATATCAGTCTTAGAGTTGGACGGATCCACATGCAAGCCTGTCCTTTTCCTATGCTCTTCAAAATTGATACATGTCTGTAGAGCGTCACCCAGAGCAATAACATTCCCCTCTTCCAATTGATTTTAGTAAGGAGGAGGAATATAATCATAATACTAGACAAGGGAAACTTGCTCGGAATGTTACATAACTTCAGGAATCTTGTTATATAGCTTCGTAAATCTGAGGTTGAAATATTTCATGGATTCATTCTATTTGAAATATATGCGACTAAAATTCCTTAGGTTAGTATTTGGATGGGTTCTGGATGCTCCCAAACATGGATTTAAACCAATAGACGAGCTCATCCTAGGTAGTAAAGATATTATCAGGTAATTTGTAAAATTTAGTGGCAGACCTACCCTCTAATGAATTAACAAATAGGCATATGCAAGTATATCCATTGTTATGTGCGTCGATATTTGCATAGGCATTGGAAAAAGAGAAAAAATGCTTGTTCATAGATGTCATGTCATTTCCCGAGGACTTAGGAAGATGATCTTTAAATTTTAGTAAAGGATTGGTGGTCGAGGATAGATTCAAAGGCAAAGTGACACACCAATGCATGGGACCAATATCGACCTCATATTGTAAAATTCCTACTTTCTTAATGACATTATGAGAATTGGTGTCAGGTTAATGACATGATTGTACTAGTTAAACATACCACCTAATAGTGAGGAACCAGGATCCATGATGAAAGAAGGAAGAGAAATGAAAGAATAAAAAAATGGATTAGTAAAAGAAAATGACTAATGAAGTTTTAAAATTTTGTTGTGAGACAAAAGATTCAAAAGAATTAGTTTCTGGGAAATAGGATTAGAAAGGATTCACAGAGAGATTGGAAAATGTCCTCAATATGATTGCCAATTTTACGTTGATGCTCAAAATGACATGATGGTTCAGGAAAGAACACTGAAAACACCCTTCGGGAGATGGTCGAGGGGAAGATGGGGATGTAATCCTGGGTTGCTTTTAGAGCCCTCAGATAAATAGGATTCACAAAGTCATCAAATGACATTGAATGCATAAGTGAATAATTGTGCAATAAGATATGCGTGATTAAATGCACAAAAATGTTAGTCCATTAATAAAACTAAATGCTTCCAATCTAGTGTGCATGCATTAATTTCTAAATGCAAATTAATTAACTGATGAAATATTCTAAGAAACTAATGTAAAATATTTACAAAATAATGAAAATGTGTTATGCCATAAAATTTATGAAAAAATAAGCTTTAGATGTTGGGTGACTAGTACAACAATAATTCATACTTTTCTACTACCAAAGTAAATTTGATCAACTGCTTTTAATGCGCAAATAAAAATTTGCAATTTCATTTAAAATCATATTTTTTAATGCATTAAAAAATTTGAGTTCCATTAATGAAATAATTTTTACTTAATAAAGTAGGAAATTGTACTTTAGTCGTTTAATGAAAATAAACTTAATAATTTTGATTGTTTGCATGAAATTAAAGATTACTGAAAACTATGCATAACAGCTACTTTAGTTTGAAAAATAAATCATCATAAAAACTAATGACTAAGGATGAAAATCAAACTTATGTGCAAGTTAGTAAACATAAATAAAAAAATATTTATAGTCCATTTTATTTACCAATTGTGCAATGTTTGTAAGCCAAAAAAAAAAAATTAATAGCGAAGTTGAACATAAAAATGGAGGAAAGATGTACATATGCCTAAATAATATTTTTTAGAATTTTTACAGTCATCAAGTTACAATCGGATGTGGTCGGTTTCAACCCTTGATAATATGAGGTTTACAAGAACCTATGCTACTCTCAATGACTTAGGATCATCAGGGTGAAACCTAGACAATGAGAGTACACGTCACTCAGTTTGTCATGAAGGTAACCTAAGCGCATGTAATGTCACCTTGATCACACACTATTTTATGGGTCATGGTTACTCCATTCGATATGGAGTGCACCCTCCCTCAAGTGGAACCCTCCATGTGGAACTTTTCCCAATCAATAGTCCTTTCCATGTGGGTGCTACCTTTCCTCAACTTGTTATGTTAGCATAGTGCTATGTGAACCCACCACTACATTGCCACATTGTCAAAGCACACTCAACAATACAATCATTTGTTGAGACAACCAACCCACTCATATAGTGCCATGTGGAACATTAGACTCCCTTGTGGGGTTTCACCATTGAATTTTTAAAGAAATTTTAAAGTTAAGGCAACTTCACCATTTGGACTCAATTTTTAGTGTTCCCTTTTTAGACTGTCTTTTTTAGTCCTCTACATAATGAAATAGGTGGTTTAGGGTTATTTTTCATTTTGACGTAATTGAAGTTGCTTTTTCTACATATAGGTAGGGTGCATCATTATTTTTGAAATTCTCAAAGGAGCATAACTTCCACATAAGGACTCGATTTTGAGTCCCTTTTTTCCATTTAGCTTATTTTTGAGCTCTACACAATGGTGCACATTATTTTAACTTTAATTTTTCTCTTTGATTCCTTATTTGATAAATGGATACTACTAACCCTTGTGTTGTTTAGCTAACAAGTACCAATTATTACACTTGGAAATCATATATGGAGGCCTACTAAGAAGTAAAAGAATTTATCAAACCATACCCGGGTTAGATCCCACGCCACTAGATATAGAGAGATGTGTAAAATTGTGGAATCATAATGATAAGCAAGAGGCCTTATTGGCATGTCCATCTCAAGTATATACAATTTCATATTCGGCTCATGAGTCCCAGGGTAATTTTTAGGGGAGAAATTTCGCCAATTGGCTATTTTTGGGGCTTTTATTCAAAAAATAAATTCGTTATTTGGTCATTTTTAGTCTCTAATATCGCCTATATTTACATAAAATATGTTTTTATCATAATATTCGCCAAAATGTACACGTTTTAGTAGTAAATTATATGTTTCATATTTAATATTCGCCTACCTATGTATATACATGTTTTTTTCACTCCAAACTAATCACCTAGGATATTATACTTAAGTACAAGATTAGAATCCTTAAAAAATGCCCAGATCATGATACACCCCAAAAAGCATGGGGAATTTTGTGTATATCTCTTTCGAAAAACTATTTTAATTGATGCTCATTAGTTGGAAGATCAATGCATCTCCCTTGATCCAATATAATTTTCCAAATTGAATATTACATTACTAAATTCAATCTCTTAAGATTTCAACTTGGTCATTGTTGAATCACTAAGCTAGATGATCAAGCCATCATGGCTATTCTTTATTCTTTCCAATCTCCAAGCTCATTTGATATTCGTTTCCCGACATTTTATTCCACTAAATATACATTAGGTGAAAATTATAATATGCATTCTTTTTAGCTTTCTTTGTAAACAATTAGCATGTGAGCAAGACAATCATTATGTACCTCGATATCATAATTGGAAATTCAGAGGAGTTCGGGATGAACAAGCAATTTTTGGAGAATGCATAAGGAACATGCCTAGGAAGGAAGGCTCCAAGATATGCTAATGCTTTACGATTAGGCTGAATCGTTGTTTTCTTTGGAAGGATCGAGCTTGCTATACCTGGAGTGGCGGATCGATGGTCTGATGGTTCGATCCCAAGGGAGGGGTCTCTCCTCTCCTCTGTCTAAGTGTTCTACGGGGAAAGTGGAGGCTCTGCCTGAAAATTTGCAGGATACTGGAATCGGAGTAGAGGGTCGGATCAATCGGCTGGAGACATTTGGTGTTTGTAGAGGGGAAGCGGTTCAAGGGCAGTGTATACCTAAATCTACGAATATACCAACCATCTCTGTAAACCCTTCATGGGTCAAGAAAAAAATCCAACATATGACAGATCATGCTTTGATAGAGAAGTTTATGGGCATCTAGCCATCAGAAAAAGCCTTGACCTAGTGGATTCACTCGACCTGGAAACCGAAAGGTCATTTTGGTCTTCTATTGGGATCCAAGGGTTTTTTCACAGTGGTTTTCCTGAATGTGGAAGACAAGGATTGGATATTTGAAGGTGGCCCGTACTTCTATTACTTTGCTGGTCTGTTTCTTCACATTTGGAAGGACCATTTCAATCCGGATAAGGAATATCTCTCTATCGCACCGGTTTGGATTATATTATACTCTCTACCCCCTGAATACTGGGATCTGGACATTCTTAAAGCGATTGGAGGGAACCTGGGGCATTTTTTCAAGATCTCTGACCAAACCAAGCAAGGAAGGTATGTTTCTTATGCGTGTATCTGTGTCTATATGAATATATCTAAAACCCTCCCAGAAGGAATAACCCTAAATTGGGAAGAATCAGAATGGTTTCAAACTCTTGACTATGAACATATTCCTTTCTGGTGTCTTCGATGTCATACCCATGGCCACCTGGAAAGGGATTGTCACCTTAATCTTCTGGAGGTTATCCCTGGAAGTAGTAATCAAGAGCAGCAGGACAAGGATGGATTTTTCAAAGTCTCTACACGAAGAAGAACTGGATGACGGCACAATGGCCCTGAGATAAAGAAGAAGGAAATGAACCCTAATAGTTTTGCAGCTATATCTCCTTAGCAGGGGGAAATTTCATCCACTCTGCAGGAACATGAATCAACCATGCCTAAAGAAGCATCCACTGAAGTAGTCAAAGAGATAGGTCAAACCTCAAAATCGGCTGGTAAACATCTTAAAGATCCTGAACAGATGGAGGAGGACCTGTATCTCGATAGTATTGAGGAGGCATGTAAAAACATAGAGGTACATTCTATTCCTGATACTCAACTGCAACTATTGAATGAAGCCATTCTAAAAACTAAACCTACCCCTAGTTTGGGAATTGGTCCTTTGAAATTAAAGGAAAATAAAAGAAATTTTAAAGATGACAATTCAAAAATGGGAAGGAAGATGAACAGGGACAGGATTGGGGAGATTAGGGATAGACTGGTTGATTCTGGGAAATATCCAACTATCTAGGAAGCCCTCTTATTTGCAAGATATAGTGCCTGATGAAATTCCTATCATGGAACATTCGAGGCACAAATGGGCCTCATAAAATTAAAACCCTGAAAAACAATATTTAGAAAGAACAACCTATTGTGGTTATGCTATAGGAAACTAATGTTTATGTATTTGTAACTTCGGAATGTATTTCATATATGTGTTTGTATTCCTATAGAGATGTTATTATTCCTCTATATGGAAGTGTCGTCATTTATATTGTAAGTGTTGTAACTTATACTTGATGGGTTATTAGATCACTTTGTTGGGGTCGGCCCTGTATAAGTCATGTGGGTTAAAGGCTTATTAGACCACCCTATTGGGGGTCGGCCTTGTCAGTATTATGTTATGTGGTTAAGTTAAGGCCGACCTAGTAAAGGTTATTGGGCAAGTCAAGACAAGTATAAATAGAGTGCGGGAGGCACTCTATTTGATCATTCACTTTCTCACTCACACACTCATTGGAGAGTGGTGCACTAGTGGAGGAGGAGAGGCTGCTGCTAGGAGTACTATCTCTTGTACTTGGGCTGTATCACTTCTCTATCTATCTCTGAGGAAGTTGTGGGGTTTTTCACCTTCTTTGTTTTCCCCGGTGAAACTCTGTGTCTCTTGTGTGCTTGCATTATTGTGTCCATGATTGATATGCTGTAGATATGTTGTAGATATGCTGTACATGTTACTCTCTCAGTTAAGATCCTAGATCAGATTGAAATTTATGAAAAACTAACACGGTATCAGAGCTAGCCTGAAAGAAGGCATGTTATGGCATTTATGACACTTGTTGCACTTGCAAAGCTAGGGCTTGATATAGCAAAAACCAGTAATCGTATAAATTTCGCTATAAATCCATTTTGGAGGAGGTTCAGGATCTGAAACCTTTATAGTTCGTAGATAAAATCCTCATGTACGTTGTGTCAGAAGCACAACTTCTAATTTGTTTTACTTTGTGAGTTATGATCTGTACAATCTAGGGTTTCTGCCTCTTCCAGATCTCAGTCATAAACATGTGACCTAGGAAAAAAAGGTCATAACTTGGGATAGGAAGATCCAAATGAAATTTTGTAAAAAGTGACAGGTAGGGAATGGACTGTACTTTCTTAGGTAAGTTTTTTCAGAGGCCGAAACTGAACCAGTGACATGTGGCACACCTTACAAGTTCGCTCTCTTGTTTTATCCCATAAAAAGGTCACGTTGCGACACTTGGAATAACTCTCTCTCAGAGAATCAAATTGAGGTCAGACCTATGGGGTTGGAAATATAACAAGTTAGTCTACCATAGGAAGAGGTTTCAGACCCTGTAGATCTGAAATTTCAGAGTTACACCAGAAACAATCATGTGCTTATTTCTGTCAAAACAGAATTGGATTTTGAGCACCTTCATTCATGGCTCCGGGAATTTAGGGTTTCAGACAATGTTGGAATTTTTGTATCAGAGACCAGGGCTGGATTATCCTCATGAAAATAGAAATTTAGAGAACAAGATAAAAAATTTTGGTTGAGTAGAAGGTCGGGCTTGATCAAACCCTAGTTCAGGACTTTGATCGAAAAAGTGGAAAATTAGGGCTTCTGCAAAAACAGGAATTTTTTGAAATATGTGACCATAGCTGGAAGCTCCTTGCAAAAATCGAAGTTTAGGGCTTTGGATCAAACTATTTGGTTGGGTGAAGATTCGGGAAAATCAAACCCTAATTCAGGGTCCTCCCCGGTGAATCTGGAAATCTAAAAGGCAATTTCAAGGGGTGAAACTTTGCAGTTTTCAAATTCTGAGTATACCGGCTTGACCAGCTTAGAAAGGAACATATTTCTATCCTTTCAGAAGTTTGAAATTCAAAGTTTGATTTTTTAGGGTTTCCCTAACAAACCCTAATCTAGCTCCAGATCCATTTTCTGCAAATTAAGTGGATTGGGTTAATCCTAGAAGAGAATGGATTGGTCACTTGCATAAGTGAAGAAGTTCCTGTTTCAGAGGGAGATGAGGCTAAGGCCTTACATAAGAAGATTACAAGCAATCTCGACAGGTATGACTTATCCAGGCATGTTTCAAGATCTGTTCATGATTAAGTTTATGGTATGTTTGTCTTCATTAAGGTTAGTACAATCTTGATTAACTTTAGACTTGTCGTATCACCTTAGTAAAATTATGAATGCAGATATTCATTGATTAGGGTTTTGACACTTATGATTGTGCTAATGCATTGTGGTGTTGTATGAGGTTAATGTTGTCCGCTAACATGAAAGGTACATCAAGAAAGACAAATCATGTTCTAGTTCAAGAACATATGACCATGGTGACATGAAGAGAAAGATTCATCCATTGTCATGGATCACATAGAAGATCTACTTACGAGGTATGTATAATTTGATTCTACAATGATTAACCTATGAGATATGCAGGTCACTAGCACAAATCATTTAAGAGAACAAGAAGACATTATATGGGTATGTTAGACATAACTAGCTAGCATGCTAATCCAGGTATGTTTTTCCTATATCAAGTTAGAATCCTACCTTGTGTTAGGATCTCTTATATAAGTATACATGGCATGATTGATAATGATTATTTATGAAGTTAGAAATTTAATTAATCTAGGGTTTATGCATATTATGTCTCTTACCTTGATTGATGATATGACTAACCAGAAGAGTTCTATGGTCAAATATGAATATGCATGAGTAAGAGAAGTCTTCCCTAAAACATTGAATGCTAATGCTTATTATCTGTGTTTGAAATGATCATGAATACACATGTTTAAGATTATTGTGTTTTGATAGTATTGAGATTATACTAATGAATGTATGATTATGTATGAGATCTCGAGGGTAACAGAATGATGATACTAGTAAGCATGCATAGTGATCAAGGATGGATATAAGTTCAAGGACAGGTAATCCAGGAAGCAAAGATCAAGAGGGAGCACACTCCAGTAGTTCCTGCAAGGAAGCAAATATTGAGAGGGAGTCCACCCTACAACCAAACAAAGATAAGTATTTGAATTGTCATTTCTTGCATACTTGTTTGTTTAAATAATATTGCTCAATGATGTATATGCTTATGTTCCTAGACTTAGGATGTGTATTATGCATATTAGAATAACTGCATTAATGAACAGTATACTACTAATATGCATGTGATGGGTAAGTGGCCTATGGCACTGTACAACATTCCATTGCTACTTATCTAGAATGAAACCTCTTTGCTGACATGTTGGGAGTTGTGCACACTCTTAACAATGTTTTGGTAGAGATTGGAAGGCATCTAGAAAGTTACAAGATATGGATAAATGTTGTATTGAAGCATTGGCTAAAATAATTGCATGGCTGTATGACATATTTCTTTATGTGTGAGAATTTGTTCTGAAAACTATGAGATGTTTCTAATCATGCAATTTAACTTGTTTTGTAGGAAAGATCGTATACCATCACCTACAAAAGAAGGACTACAACATTTATTCCAGCAACAAAGTTCAAGTTATCTATTGAAGATATTGAAGATATTGAAGTTCCTAGGATTTGGGAAGAATGCCATGATCGAGGAGTACCAGTCAATCATGACGATTGATATTTGGGATGCAGTCCCAAGACCTGAAGGGAAGTCTGTTGTGACTTCCAAGTGGATCTATAAGATCAAGCATGCTGCAAATGGTAGCATAGAAAAATACAAAGTGAGGATCATAGCTCATGGATTCTCTCAGAAAGAGGGGATAAACTATGAAGAGACTTTTGCTCCTGCAGCCAGATACACTTCCATTAGATCAATACTTGCTCTCGTTGTAGTAATGAAATGGAAGATACACCAGATGGATGTCAAGACAACTTTCTTGAATGGTGTAGTCGAGGAAAAAGTGTATGTGGAGCAGCCACTTGGTTTTGAGACACATGACAGAGAGTCATATGTGTGCAATTTGAAGAAAGCCTTGTATGGCTTGAAGCAAGCGCCTAGGACTTGGTATGGTAGGATAGACAGCTTTCTATCCAGTTTGGGCTTTACCAAGAGTAAAGTGGATTCCAACCTTTACTACAAGGTTGAGGAAGGCAATCCTGTGATACTCTTATTGTATGACCTGTTTGTAACAGGAGAGGATAGATTGATTGCCGACACGAAGAGAAATCTTGCTGCCGAGTTTGAGATGAAGGACTTGGGGATGATGCACTATTTCATAGGCATGGAGGTGTGACAGAGCACAAATGGAATCTTCCTTGGACAAGGGAAGTATGTAATAGAGATCCTGAAGAGGTTCGGGATGATGGACTGCAAGGCCATGTCCACACCTATGGCATTGAACCTGAAGCTTCTATGTGATGCTTCATCTGAGCCGGTTGATGTCACTATGTATCGTTAGATGATTGGGTCCTTGATGTACCTAACGAACACTAGACCATATATTTGCTTTGCGGTAAACACATTGAGCTAGTTCCTGACAGATCCGAGGAGTGTTCACCTGGTTGCTGTAAAGCATATTTTGAGGTACCTGAAGGGTACAATTGATTATGGGCTCAAGTATGATGTGAATCAAAAGTTTAACCTATAGGGTTATGTTGATTCAGATTGGGTAGGCAGTGCTGTAGATAGGAAGAGCACTTCTGGGTGCTGCTTCAGTATGGGATCAGGTGTGATATCTTGGTTTAGCAGGAAGCATTCCTGCGTAGCACTGAGTACAGTTGAAACAGAGTATGTTGCAGCTTGTTCGGCTAGTTGTGAGGTAGTATGGATTAGAAAGCTATTATTTGAGCTATTTGATCTCCCGTTGGATGCTACTGGTATCTTTTATGACAACCAGAGTTGTGTGAAGCTGTCTGAGAACCCGGTGTTCCATGATAGGTTGAAGCACATTGAGATCAAATATCACTATATCATGGATATGGTGCAGAGAGGAGCAGTGAAGCTCCTGTATGTTGCGACGGATGAGCAGGTTGCAGATGTGTTGACGAAACCACTAGCTAGAGTGAAGTTTGAGTACTTCAGAGAGAGGCTTGGTGTTCTTCATATTGACGAAACTTCGAGGAAGAAGTGATGGACACATTTGTTGGAGCCATTCCGAGCATGGTGAGAGGAGGATTCTTCCCATGGCAGTGGATGTAAGCGCTGTGCAATGAGCATCAGGACGACGCTCCATTTACTGCTCTGTATATGCATCATGTTGGATACTTGTTATGATCAGTTGGATCATGTATATGTATATGCATCATGTTGGATGCTTGTTATGATCAGTTGGATCATGTATATGTATATGCATCATGTTGGATGCTCGTTATGATCAGTTGGATCATGTATATGTATATGCATCATGTTGGATGCTTGATATGATCAGTTGGATCATGTATTTATGTATGCATCATATTGGATGCTTGATATGATTAGTTGGATCATTGATTTGTATATATATTAGGTGGATACATTGTATGATCAATTAGATCATGTATGATGATATGTATCAGGTGGATACATTGTATGATCAGGTAGATCATGTATGATGATATGCATCAGGTGGATGCATTGTATGATCAGGATGATCATGGATGACGAGCTTCAGGATGTTGCTCCAGATGATATGCATCAGGATGATGCTATGATGATGATCAAGATGATCATGGATGACAAGATTCAGGATGTTGCTCCAGATGATATGCATCAGGATGATGCTATGATGATGATCAGGATGATCATGGATGACGAGATTCAGGATGTTGCTCTAGATGATATGCATCAGGATGATGGTATGATGATGATCAGGTTGATCATGTGATGATGTACATCAAGATGATGTATGGTGAGTATCAGGTTGATACTCCATGGCTGTGGACAGGTTGTGCAAGGGTTGCATGTAATAAGTCCAGGAGATCTGGACAGGTTGTGCTAGTCACGTAAAAGGCCTCAGATGCTCTTTAGAGATCTTGCTTGGAAAGACACTCTTTTAAGGTTTTGCTAGACCACATGTAATATGTCCTGGAGATCTGGACATGTTGTGCTAGTCACGTAAAAGGCCTCAGATGCTCTTTAGAGATCTTGCTTGGGAAGACACTCTTTTAAGGTTTTGTGGGGACCACATGTAGTAAGTCCTGAAGATATGGATAGGTTGTGCTAGTCGTGTAAAAGGCCTCAGATGCTCTTTAGAGATCTTGCTTGGCAAGACACTCTTTTAAGGTTTTGTGATAGTCACATGTAAAATATCCTGGGAGATCCGATAGGTTGAGCTGTGTGCTCGTAAAATGCCTGGGATGCTCTTTCGAGGTTTTGTTGACGCACGTAATCAGTCCTGAGGATTCCACAGTATGGCCAATGATGATGAAGACCTACAGGTGGTGGGCCTACATCCAGTATGAAAAAGGAATGGCTCTGTAGAACTTCCTGTGATGAGTAGATCGGAGATTGATTGAGATAGCAGTAGCAATGATGATGACGATGATCTAGCAATGATGATCCAGAGAAGAAGACTTGTGCTAGCAGATCTGTGTCGAGAAATACCTTCCTAGTTAAGAGGGAGTGTTGATGTATTTGTAACTTCAGAATGTATTTCATGTATGTGTTTGTATTCCTATAGAGATGTTATTATTCCTCTATATGGAAGTGTCGTCATTTATATTATAAGTGTCGTAACTTATAATTGATGGGTTATTAGAACACCTTGTTGGGGTCGGCCTTGTATAAGTCATGTGGGTCAAAGTGTTATTAGACAAGTCAAGTCAAGTATAAATAGAGTGCGGGAGGCACTCTATTTGATCATTCACTTTCTCACTCACACACTCATTGGAGAGTGGCGCACTAGTGGAGGAGGAAAGGCTGCTGCTAGGAGGACTATCTCTTGTACTTGGGTTGTATCACTGCTCTATCTATCTCTGAGGAAGTTGCGGGGTTTTTCACGTTCTTAGTTTTCCCCGGTGAAACTCTGTGTCTCTTGTGTGCTTGCATTATTGTGTCCATGATTGATATGCTGTAGATATGTTGTAGATATGCTGTACATGTTATTCTCTCAGTTAAGATCCTAGATCAGATTGAAATTTCTGAAAAACTAACAACTAAATGCTCTGGTCCTCAATTGGAAACCAAGGCACAGAATATATGGAAATATTGTAAGAGTATGGTGCTGGATGCTACTGGTCATTCGAGAGGGTTGGCAATTTTATGGGACCCTAAGAAAGTTTTCCTTAGAAAATTTCTTTCTACTCCTTTCAGCATCTTTGCAGAGTTCCACATTATTGGATCTACTGTTAGAGGTAACCTTACTAATGTGTATGGGCCAAGCAGCTACCCTGAGAAACGTAACTTCATTAAAAGTCTATCTAATTTAAGGGGAATTTTTTATGGAACTCACTGGATTTTAGGGGGGGACTTTAATTTGATTTGATCCCTGTTAGAGAAAAAAGGTGGACGAAGAGTCCTGACTCCGGAAAATACTCTGTTTGATGAGTTTATTGAGGATAGTAAACTGATTGATATCGACCAGGGAAGTTCTTTTTTCACCTAGAATAACAGACGTGGAGGAGACCATTTGGTGGTAGCCAGGATTGATAGATTTCTTCTGTCTGAAAGCATTCTGCTCCTGGGAGGAACGCTGACCTCTCGCCCTCTTGTCTCGTCAGGATCCGATCACTGGCCTGTGTCTTTGATTTGGAATAATATAGGAATGAAACTGACTAAGCCCTTTTGGTTTGAGAAATTCTGGTTAACCCATGTGGATTTTATCCCCCAGGTTGAAGAATGGTGGAACTCCATCATTCCCCAGAGGAACGAGGATGTATTGTTTTCAACAAAAACTTAGGAGTCTCAAACAAAAAATTAAACACTGGAACACTGATGTTTTTGGGAACATCCAGGCTGGGAAAGCCATTTTGGAAACTGAAATGGAACATGTACAAGATTGTATTATGCAGATCGGGGTGACCCCTGAGCTTGAGTCGAAGGAAAAGGTTCTGACGGAGCAACTTCTTCAAAGACAGAGGAAAGAAGAGATTTTGTGGCAGCAAAAGTCTCGTATCCGTTGGTTGAATGATGGGGATAAAAATACAATTTTTTTTCATAGAGATACCATTGAGCATAGGCATCATAACCAGATTTGCAACTTGCATAGAGGTGATGGGGTGATTGTGGAATACCATGCTGAAATTGAACAAGAACTGGTTAATCAATTTCAAAAGGTGGTGACCGAACCGAATTTGGATTGCACAGAGGCTTGTAGAGAAATTAAATCTGTAATCACTCGTATTATTACGAAAGAGAACAATTATATGTTGATCCATCCTATTGAGCTTTTGGAAGTTGAAACTTTTATCAATCAAATGGAGGAAGGAAAATCCCCTGGGCCAAATGGATTTACTGCTAATTTTTTTCATGTCTTTTGGGATCTGATTAAAATTGAAGTTTGGCAAGTGGTGGAAGAATCCAAGAGAATGAGAGGTGTCGTTCCAGCCTTAAACTCTACCTTTCTTAATTTGATTCCTAAAACCCCGATGGCTGAGAAAGATGACCTTTTTAGAGCGATCTCTCTCCGTAATATCATCTTCAAACTTATTACCAAAGCCCTAGCTAATCGACTTAAGCCCCTTATACCCTCTCTGATTTCTGTGGAACAGTCAGGTTTTGTGGAAGGTCGTCAAATTATGGATGCAATCATTATGGCCCAGGAGGTGATTCATTCTTTGAAAAGTACAAAGAAAGCTGGAATTCTTCTTAAACTGGATTTTTCTAAAGTCTATGACAATCTGAATTGGGTATATATGAAGGAAATTATGAGTTCATTTGGTTTTAGTGAGATATGGATTCAATGGATTGCTAACCTTACCTCTTCGGATTTCTTCTCTATTATGACCAATGGGCATCCTTCTACTATCTTCAAGCCTTCCTGTGGCATTCGTCAGGGAGATCCCCTCTCTCCTTTCCTCTTTGTAATTATGACGGAAGGTCTTGGCAGACTCATATCCCATCTTGTTGACCAGGGCAACATCAAAGGGATTCATTTTCCACCTTACAAAAAGCTATAACACATCAACAGTTCGTGGATGACACCCTATTGATAAGGAACTCCTCTGTTCAGGAAGCAAGACAGATAAAGAAAGCTTTGAATACTTTTTTAAGTGCTTCCAGGTTAACTATTAATATGGACAAGTCTCTTGTTTTCTTCTTCAATATGCCTACTATTAGTCAGAGAAATATTATTCATATTCTTGGTTTCAAGTAGAGCTCCCTTCCAACCAAATATCTTGGAGCTCCTTTGTCTGAGGGAGTGTTAAAAAAGGTATCATGGGAAGATCTTTTACATAGAATGAAGGAAAAAATATCTAATTGGACGCTTCAATCCTTGAACCTACCTGGCCGAGTGATCCTTGTCAAAACTGTGCTTCAAGCCATGCCTTTGTATCTGTTCTCTGTTCTAGCTGCCCCTAAATCAGTATTAAAGGAGATAAAGAAACTCCAACAAACCTTTTTATGGGGAGGCTTGGTGGATCATAGGAAGTGGCCGTTGGTTGATTGGGAAACGTTATGTAAACCTAAGATGGATAGAGGGTTAGGTCTGAGGGACCCTGAGAAAATGAGCATGGTCTATGGGGCTAAAATTTGGTGGAGATGGCTTACCCACACTAATGAGAAATGGGCCAGTTTTTGGGGTAGAAAGTATGCCCCTATGACTTCTCAACAGGAGTGGGTGAGGGATGATGGTCTGGAGAATGGATCCCCTATCTGGAACATGGCTAGGGAGGGCAGTGAATTAGTCCAAAAACACAGCTTCTGGGAAATATGTGAAGGATCTTCAGCTAATCTCTGGACTGATGCTTGGCAACAAGAGCCTCCTCTACTTTCTTTATTTAATGACCTTCCTATTGATTTCCCTATTATGAATCATAATTGGAAGACGGTCAATCAGTACTGGTAGGAAAATACCAATGATAGAGGTTTTTGTGTCTAGCTGCCACTGAGGTGGTGGATAGATACCTATGGCGATGAAATAGGAAGGACGGTCCATGACACTCTGATGACTTGCTATATTAGGGTTCCGAGCAGTAAGGATATTCTCCAATGGGGGTACTACCCTAAGGGAATGTTCACTACCAAGGAAGCCTATACTCTCCAAAATACACTGCCAAACCAATATGTTGACAACACTTGGAAACATTTGTGGAATGCCAAACTTTGGCCGAAAATCACCCTTTTTCTTTGGCTAATTTTGAAGGGTAAAATCCTCACTTGGGATAATATTTTGAAACGTGATTTTGAAGGTCTATCCTTTTGTGTACTGTGCAGGAATTAGAATGAAACCATAACGCACCTATTGGATGGTTGTATTTTTGTGTCTACTCTCTGGGATGAGGGAGCTAATCTTTTTCGCATGACTAATAGAGTTAGGAATGAACCTGCTAAAATGATTAAACTGTGGCATGACAAACCTTTTCATGGAATAATTCTCAATAGGATTTGGTAGCTCTTCCCAGCGTTTATTATGTGGGAAATCTAGAAGGAATGCAACAAAAGGATTTTTACAGGTAAGAGTAATAACTGGAAGACTGTATGGGGAAACATACAATGGGGTATTACTGAACACTACAACTGACGGTATGGACTGAACAGTATCTACAAATCCCTGATAGTGAGTTGAGAATTATTAAAACCTGGAATATCACTAAGCTTCCCCGTCATACTGGTCGTATCTAGTCTGGTCTCCTTTCTACTGATAGCTTGATGGTGTGGTCTCGGCCATTGCAGGGATGGATGAAGCTAAATTTTGATGGTGCATCTAAAGGGAATCTGGGGATGGCAGGCTATGGTGGGGTTATGGGGGATGATCAGGGTAGGGTCATGTACAGTTACTTTGGGCACCTGGGTCATGAAACGAATAATGCCGTAGAATGTGAAGCCATGTTGCATGGTTTGTGCATGGCTACCAGACGTGGCGTGAAATGTTTAATTGTGGGGGGGAGACTCGAAAATGCTGATTCAGATTGCCACTAAGATTCTTAACGAGGCCCCGGTGGATAAGCTGGCGCAATCATGGAGGATGGTGTGGAGAGTGAATTGTCTCATCCAACTCATCCAGTCGTTTACCTCTGTCACCTTCCAGCATGGTAGACGTAGTGCCAACTATTTGGCTGATGTGTTAGCTAATCATGGTGCTTGCGCTCTTCATGGTGGATGGGATGGGAATGCTTTGGATGTTCCGTCGGAATCATGTCGTCAGAAGTGTATGATGATTGTTGATAGCGACTGGGGTGATGTGGAAAACAAGGATGGCGATAGTAGAGATTGGTTTCCCGATAATTTGGTGGTTTCGACAGATGGTTTTCCGACAAACTAGTTTTATGTGCCATAGTTTGGCTTTTTGTAGATATCCACCCATCTCTTATTATCATGCTATTAACTTGGAGCGTGAGAATTTTATGGCAGCTTGGTCTCTCACATATCTGATGGGCCTTATGGAGCAGGAGTCTGAGTGTATGACGAGAGTGGAGGACATGGAAAATTATGAAAGAGGCTGGGTTATTATGACAGACTTAATGAAACAGGGTGGTAGCCTTTGTTTAAATGCTGAGGTCTGGAACGTCTTTCGCACTTGTATTTTCAGTTTTGATTGTGTTGATATCTTGCCGTGTGTTTGAATTTCTAATTGGGAAGGGTTGGGTGATAATTTTGGTATTGAGAGTGTGCCACCGAGGCGGAGACCCAGTAGGAGGGGGAGACAGGCTCATAGTCAGACGTGCAATGAGGAAAGGGGTAGTGGTGTTCAGTTTGGTTTGAGTAGGGACCAGTGGAATATGGTAGCTACAGCTCTTTTCTATCAACGTTACTTCCCTCAGGAGGTGCAGGTGGCTATTGATAATGTTGAAGCGGATCTGTGGAGGAATTTTTGTGCACAGGAGGTGCCTTCTGAGGTAATTGCTCTGTCTGATGGGGTCCAGGACCCCGGCAACACAAGGGTCTGTATGGAACTCTATAACCGGGCTGTTGCTATGCTTTGGGTCACTAAAACCCTCATTTCCAAGCTGACGGATACTCATGTGGATATCCTGTCCGACTCTCAGCGTATGACTCATTTAGAAGAACTATGTAAGGGTCATGTGGATGAATCCAAATGGATTCATATGAAATTAGATGCTATGGCCATAGATATGGGTATCTCCTTTACTGATCACCCCAAAAAGATGATAATCCTCGGGAGGTTCACCTCAATGGGCTGATGAAGGAGACTGTGAAGCCGCCAATGGTGATTATTAATGATGAAGCAGGTCCATCAGCTTAGTTCCGTGCCTGCTCTACTTGGGGCTGATGCTGTGTTCTATTTTGCCTGGCTATGAAATTGTGTCTTCTTGGTCGAGAGTTTGTTAGTGTTTCCATGTTTCAACGTGCTTTTTGGTTACTAGCAGTAGGGTATTGTCCGATGCCTATCAGCTCGGCTTTATTTTGTTTCCGGGTTGTAGGTGTAGTCTCATGATTTTGGCCTCTGGTTCTGTAATACTGTTGTGTGCTTTAGGTCAGGTCTGCTTATATTGTTAAGTTCTGCTTTGAAGCTGCTTTATGGCTGGGTTTGGATTTATGTTGTTATGACTAATGTTGAGATCTATGGTGGCTACTCTAGCACCTTGGGTTATTGTAATGCAGAAGGATGTAATCTCGCTATCTTCTTAATAGAATGATACTGTTTTTTTTGCTTAAAAAAAATTGGAAATTCAGAGCATAAATAACAAAATAAAGAAAAATTTCAATACGAGAAGATAGAATTACCACAACAATAGACAAATGTAGATAACTAAATATCACAATAGCTATATCTTTATTTATGAAAGCAATGTTCACTTTCCTCTTCAAGGGGGCAAGCTCCAATTACAAAATACTTCACAAGACATCTTTGTCGAGCTCATGATTTTCTCTCTTTTTGTCATTTATCCACCTTGCCTTAAAGTCACTGTTTATTACCTTTCTATCCTTTTTGACATTATCTTGCCTATGATTCATTGTCTTAACCCAAGGTACATCCTCTTTGAGTATTGCATTGTTTTGAGTTATAATATAAGTTGTTAAAGTGGCTTTGTACTTATGTTTGGGTTATTGAGTGGGATGCTTAAGGTATGCGCATGCAGGGTAAGCAAGATGATCGTGTGCTCAAAAGATCATATGTTGTTACTCTTCCACGAGATTAAGGAATACATTATCTTTTAGTATGTAGTTACTTCCAAGATATGGCATTGTCACTATTTCATGACACTTGAGCATTTGGTATTTGATCATAGCTCAAGTGTAGGATAGAGAAGTTCCATCTTGAAAACACCTCATCATCCAGAGACTTAGGGGGTATCAACGTTATAACCATTTATGGTTTGGACTACATAATGTAATGTTTTATTTTTATATATTAGTTGTAACAACATAATTGTGTAGCAGATCTTATACTATAAATTGTAGAATTGCCTTGACAATCTTCGATTCTCAAGGCATTCAATTATCCTATATCGAGAAGGTTGTTACTCGAAGATTGTATAAAGGAAACGAGTCCTCTAAGGCTTGAGGGTTGTTATTGTAAAAGGGAAGGAAACTGAGCTCAGACAGAGTATTGTTGTAACCTGTTATATGTTTCTCTTTTAATAAAGATTATGTTCTTGCAATTCTTATGAGTGTCGTAGTGTGATTTGTTTTGCATCCCTTGTTAGAGAATGAAGGCCCCCACTCGCTAATCAGTATTTGCCATTTATTTTCTTTTATAGGTAGACTTATCATAGTTGTTCTTAATTATTGTGAGCTTTTACAGTTTGGTTATTATTTCTGATGGTTTTTACTTAGTGGTTTATCTGTGTTGTTACTTGTTAATGGTTATCACAGAGTGCTTTCATTGTTGTTATTTCCTTAGATCAGAGCCTTGATTCTTTTATGTGATTGGATTGACTTTTCATGGATATTTCTCATACTTTTATATTATAGCAAGCACATTCTCTTAAAAATCATTGTGAAGTATTGGTTGATTGCAAGTGTGGTTGTTGAACTATTGATTAGTAGTGATTTCCTTCTTCAACATTGCGTGGAGTGATTTACATTGAAGCATCAAGTTGTGTGAATTCCCTTAAAATATTTATTTGACTGGTTTCTTTTACAATGATCTTATCTGGGGTGACCTTGATATCAACTTGATCTGATTCTAGGCTCACTTAACAAAGGGATCAGTTATAGGACCATTTTAATTGAACTTGATTGCATTTAAGGATTGAATCCAATTTTAATATTAAACTTTATGAATGCACTGCTGGTCTCATATATCATCACTTAATGCATTAAATGAACATAATTGTGGAAACAACATGCATAATAAAACATAAGATAAGAGATCTACACATTAGGCGAGATATTATTGAGTTGTTAATGGATTTCACCCAGTGTGGGATACATCTCTGGGATCCGCTCAACTGCGCATATGCTTCATTCTCTTCTTCAAAGATACTCTCATTTACAAAGGGTTGAATTCCCACATTATCAAGTGGCAGTAGAATTCCCACAACAGGTGGTAGTATTGAAGAGATACTCTCATATAATGCAGAGATCCAATTCTCACATGCATGTGGCTATGTCTCTGCTACAAAGAGACGATCTCCTCTAACAAAGGTTGATCTATCACAAGCATGTGGCTATAATCCCATTACAACATGGTGGATATTCATCTTCAAGTCACAATGCGACAATAGAAAGTGTACTTCATGGAAGACTTCATGTTCTTAAAATCCACCTCAGCATGTGTGCACATGTACAAGTCAACATATCAAATGCAAGAATTTGGTGGTAGACGCAATGGTATTCAATACCACCATAAAATGTACAAATGACCACTTCTCTTGCTTGCAAACTTTATCATGGGCTTTCAATAGTTACATGAAAAACTATCATCGCAAACAACCCATAAAAGTGCACCAAAGGCATAATTCAAACTTAGATTTGTTACCGAAAGTTTGATGCCCACTCCATAATGTGATAAGTCTACTACATGCCCCGAACCTTGGCCCCAATGGCCTCCTTGAGACTTTTCCTCCACAATGACTTGTGTCTTCTCCCTTGGCTCAATGTGTGTTAATGTTTTATATTTAATTCGAAAATGCAATAGTACTTGAAATCAAATAACAATCATACACATAAGCGATCACATTCGACACATGAATTTACCCTAGGAAACCCTTGTTAAATTTTGAGCATTAATTCACAATACTCTTGGATCTTCACTGAGAGAATAACATATACAGTATATCAATGCATAACAATCACAATAAGCATGACAAGCATCACAAGAATCAAAAGCATGAGAGACAAGAGACACAGAGTTTTCGTGGGGAAAACCCCAAGGTGAAAAACCCCACAACTTCCTCAGAGATAGAGAGAGCAATGGCTCAACCAAAGTACAACCAAAATACACTTGAGATAGTTTCCTAGAAGCAGATGATCCTCCTCCTCACTAGTGCGCCACTTTCTGAGTGAGAGATAGATGACTTTCCGAATGATCTAAATAGAGATCTCCTGATCTCTATTTATACTAACCTGTTTTCCCAGTGACCTTATGGGGCTGACTTGTCTAGCTAGGTACATCCACAATATAATATATATTTCAGGGCCGACCCCACACATGGTGGTCTAATAACCCATCGGCAAGTACACACACTTGTGACACTTGTCAATCCACATGACGACACTTCCTTATAGAGGAATAACACATCTCTAATAAGGGTATAATAAATATATATGAAATACATAGATGAACTACATTCTGAAGTTACATATACATCAACACTCCCTCTTAACTAGGAAGGTATTTCTTGACACAGATATGCTAGACAAGTCTTCTTCGCAGGATCATCGTCATCGATGCATCGTCACTGCTACTGCTATCTCAACCAATCTATGACTCTACTCGTCATATGAAGTTATACAGAGCCAGTCCTTTTTCATACTGGATGTAGGCCCACCACTTGCAGGTCTTCATCATCACTGGCCATACTGTGGAAATCTCAGGACTTATTACATGCATCACAAAACCTTAAAAGAGTCTCTTGACTAGCAAGAACCCTAAAGAGCATCTGAGTCCTTTTTCATGCTGTCCAGATCTCCAAGACTTATTACATGTGACCCCACCACAACCTCAAAAGAGAATCCCAGGACTGATTACGAGCACAAGGCTCAACCTATCGGATCTCCTAGGGCACAAATTACATGTGGTCACCACAAAACCTCGAAAGAGCATCCCAAGACTGATTACGAGCACAAGGCTCAACCTATCGGATCTCCCAGGGCACGAATTACATGTGGTCATGGAAAAACCTTGAAAGAGCATCCTAGGACTGATTATGAGCACACGGCTCAACCTATCGGATCTCCCAGGGCACAAATTACATGCCATAGGACAAAACCTCGAAAGAGAATCTGTAAGATATCCCAGGGCACAAATTACATGCCATAGGAAAAACCTAGAAAGACTATATGCAGATCTCCCAGGGCACAAATTATATGTCCTCCCAAGCAAAACCTCGAAAGAGCATTTGCCAGATATCCCAGGGTACAAATTACATGCCGTAGGAAAAACCTTGAAAGACTATCTGCAAATCTCCCAGGGCACAAATTACATGCTTATCTGCACAACCTGTTCCACGGCCACAGAGTATCAACTTGATACTCACCATACATCATCCTGATGTACACATGATCATCCTGATCATCAATACTGCAACATCCTGCTGCATGTCATCTAGAGCAACATCCTGAAGCTCCTCATCCATGATCATCCTGATCATACAATACATCTACCTGATGCATACCAAGTATCTACCTGATACATATCATCATACATGATCCACCTGATCATATAGTGTATCCACCTGATACAAATACAAATATATGATACATATCAACATACATGATCTACCTGATCACACAATGTATCCACCTGATACATATACAGATACATGGTCCAAGCATCCAACATGATGCTTATACAAAATACATACACATGATCCAACCGATCATATCCAACATCCAACATGATGCATACATACATATAAATGATCCAACTGATCATATCCAGCATCCAACATGATGCGTACATACATATACATATAAATGATCCAACTGATCATATCCAGCATCCAACATGATGCATACATACATACATATAAAAATGATCCAACTGATCATACAAAGCAGAAACTAGAACATCATCCTGATGCTCATCATCCAACGCTTACATCCACAGCCATGTGAAGGATCCTCCTTCCAACATGCTTGGAATGGATCCAGCAAATGTGTCCTTCACTTCTTCCTCGAAGTGTCATCAATCCGAAGAACACCAAGCCTCTCTCTGAAGTACTCGAACTTCACCCTGTCTAGTGGCTTCGTCAGCACATCTGCAATCTGCTCGTCTGTCGCAACATACAGGAGCTTCACATCTCCTCTCTGCACCATATCCTTGATATAGTTATATTTGTTAAAATTCAATATGCTAAGACAGAAAATAGCAGCATTACATTCCATTTCACAATAATAGCATATACAGGATCACTGAAGAAACAACAAGCATAGCATAAACACAAGAGACAGAGATTTATCCTGGGAAACCCTCATGGGGTAGAAAACCCAGCAAAGCTTCCTCAATATAGATGACCAGCAATATACAAAGATGCAAACCCTGAGCATAAGCTCCTTCTCCTCCATAGCAGACCTCTCCTCCACAAGTGCGCCTTTCTCAAGTGAGTGAGTGAGTGTGTGTAATGAGGAACACACCTCCTCTATTTATACACTACTCTGATGTGTATTTTACACAAGTACACGTAGGCTCGTATTTAACCAATAGGTTAAATACCCCACTACAACTAACTGGGCCGACCCCTCTAGGGTGGTCTAATAACCCTATGACCCACATAACACATACAGGGCCGACCCCTACTAGGGAAGTCTAATAACCCGAGTTACCACATTCCGACGGAGGAATAAACATCTCCGGATATACAATAAGATCTTCATGGAGGAATGAAACATCTCCGGAATAATAAAGTACAAATATAATATTCTTTGAAGTTACAATATCTCAACACTCCCCCTTAACGAGAAGGATATTATAACAACATCTGCTCGAGCAAGGAGTCATCAACATCATACATGATACATCTATAAATCATTGGAAGCTTTCTTCAATTTGTCTTCATCAGTAACTCAAACAGTTACTGGTACATCAATGTCAACATCAACATCAACATCACGATCAACAGTATCGTCATCACACGATCAGCAGCATCGTTATCACACGATCAGCAGCATCGTCATCACACGATCAGCAGCATCGTCATCACACGATCAGCAGCATCGTCATCACACGATCAGCAGCATCGTCATCACACGATCAACAGCATCGTCATCACACGATGAGCAGCATCGTCATCACACAATCAGCAGCATCGTCATCACACGATCAGCAGCATCGTCATCACACGATCAGCAGCATCGTCATCACACGATCAGCAGCATCGTCATCACACAATCAGCAGCATCGTCATCACACGATCAGCAGCATCGTCATCACACGATCAGCAGCATCGTCATCACACGATCAGCAGCATCGTCATCACACAATCAGCAGCATCGTCATCACACGATCAGCAGCATCGTCATCTCACGATCAGCAGCATCGTCATCACACGATCAGTAGCATCGTCATCAGCATCGTCATCACACGATCATCAGCATCATCATCAGCACGATCATCAACATCGTCATCACACGATCATCAGCATCGTCATCAGCACGATCATCAGCATCGTCATCACACGATCATCATCATCGTCATCACTATCATCATCATACGATCATATTCCTAGGATGATCAATCCTGCTCCTTTTAGGACATAGGTCCATGGATGATACAATCCAATCTTCAGTTCTCGGAGACTTCAGTCTACGGATCAATTCTGGGACCTCAGTCCGGGGACGATGCAATCCCCTGCCTGTTCATTCAGGACTTCATTTTTCGAAGACCCAGTCTACGGTTCTATTCTGGGACCTCAGTCCGGGGATGATACAATCCCCTACCTGTTCATTCAGGACTTCATTATCGGAGACCCAGTCTACGGTTCTATTCTGGGACCTCAGTCCGGGTACGATACAATCCCCTACCTGTTCATTCAGGACTTCATTATCGGAGACCCAGTCTACGGTTCTATTCTGGGACCTCAGTCCGGGGATGATACAATCCCCTACCTGTTCATTCAGGACTTCATTATCGGAGACCCAGTCTACGGTTCTATTCTGGGACCTCAGTCCGGGGACGATACAATCCCCTACCTGTTCATTCAGGATTTCATTATCGGAGACCCAGTCTACGGTTCTATTCTGGGACCTCAGTCCGGGGACGATACAATCCCCTACCTGTTCATTCAGGATTTCATTATCGGAGACCCAGTCTACGGTTCTATTCTGGGACATCAGTCCGGGGACGATGCAATCCCCTACCTGTTAATTCAGGATTTCATTTATCGGAGACATACATCTACGGCTCTCTTTAGAACAGATGTTCAAGGATGATACAATCCCTTTTCTTTCTCGGAGACACCTGTCTACGGCTCACTTTAGAACATGTGTTCAAGGATGATACAATCCCTCTTATTTCTCGGAGACACCTGTCTACGGCTCTCTTTAGGACTGAAGTCCAGGGATGATCCAATCCCCTCATGTCCACCAAGGACTTCATTCTCGAAGACATACGTCTACGGCTCTCTTGAGGATGATGCAATCCTATCATGTCCACTAAGGACTTCATTCTCGGAGACCTCACGTCTACGGCTCTCTTTAGGACTGAAAGTCCAGGGATGATTCAATCCCCTCAACTGTCCACTAAGGACTTCATTCTCGGAGACCTCACGTCTACGGCTCTCTTTGGGACTGAAAGTCCAGGGATGATTCAATCCCCTCAATCTGTATTCTCATCAATACAAGTACAAGTATCCTCATCCATACAAGTACATAATCAATATCTAGCATCAACAGCATGTATACGTCATATATCAAAAGCATGTATTCTTACTAATACATCTAAAATCATGTATACATCTGTCATCAAAAGCATGTATTCTCACTAATACATCTATCATCAAATCATATATACATCTAACATCAGAAGCATGTATATATCTAGCATGTATTCTCACTAATACATCTATCATCAAAATCATGTATACATCTAACATCAAAAGCATGTATACATCTAGCATGTATTCTCACTAATACATCTATCATCAAAATCATGTATACATCTAACATCAAAAGCATGTATACATCTAGCATGTATTCTCACTAATACATCTATCATCAAAATCATGTATACATCTAACATCAAAAGCATGTATATATCTAGCATGTATTCTCACCAATACATCTAACATCAAAATCATGTATACATCTAACATCAAAAGTATGTATACATCTAGCATGTATTCTCACTAATACATCTAACATCATGTATACATCTAACATCAAAAACATGTATACCTCTAGCATGTATTCTCACCAATACATCTAACATCAAAAATCATGTATGAGTAAAACTAAACAGAAATAAAAATAGTCCTAAATCTAACTATTTCTAAGTGACTAGGTGTAGAGAACAGGTTACCTCATCAACGACCTTGTTGTTTGATGAGACAATCTCATCAGTAGTGACTATACTACTCCCCCTTTCGAGGAGGGTCCTTTTGTACTACACCAAGCTTGTCTCGGAAGTATTCAAGCTTCACTCGAGACAGAGGTTTGGTTGGTAACTTATTCACTTGACGTAGAGGCTTGGTTAGTACAACGGTAACCTGTTACAAATTCAAACTTTTAGAGTTCCTTTCTGTGTCATATCTTGTTAGTTCCCTATGTTCTTTGACTTATCATGGAACACTAGATTCTATGTCATCTTGATACAACTCTAATTATCACATAGGATCTCAGTTGGTTCTATCTCTAAGTCAAACAATCCTAAAGCCAAACTTCTTCACAACTAGCAGAGCAAGCAACCATATATTCCGCTTGTGCTGATAGCCACACTAGACTGCTTCCAGCTAAACCACGAGATCATGGCTAATCCTAGACAATAACATCCTCTCGATGTGTTCTTCTTGTCTGAAACACTTCCTGCCCAAACAGAATCTGAATAGCCATCTGAAGTCATGATCTTCAAGATAGCATAGATCAAGTTCTATCGTGTCCTTTATGTGCCTCATCACATGCTTTGCAACTATCAGGTAAACACATCTAGTTTCCACTAGATACTAACTCAAGGTGTTCATAACAAAGCATATATATATAACCTAGTATATGTTAGATATATCAAAGACCCAATAAATTGACTGTACAGAGTTATATCCCCTAACAGCTTCAAGTTGGAATCCATAAGAGTGGCCATTCCAACACCTCAAGTCATATTTCTCATCATACTTTCCCTGGTTGAGAAATATTCCTTCTGAGCCTTGCCATACTTCCAGACCTAGGAAGTAAAGCATCAAATTGAGATCTTTCATTTTCATTTCTGCATTGAATGATCTTCTGCATATCTATCTGTGCCATCTCTCGTTAGATGGGTCTACTGATATGAGCCTCAATATCATTCGAACTCTGTGGTGAGTTCCTTCTTGCATCCATGTCATATGTGTATCATATTCAACCTTGTAGCAAAGGTTGAGATCCACATCACCCATGGTGATCATTAAGCTTATCAAATTATTATCGATCCTAGGTACCTATACAGAACCTGATTCATACTTATTCTTTAATTACACCATACTTGGAGCAAACATCTTGTCGTGATTCTCTTCCTCTTTCTAAGAGAATCTTCTAGCCATGAGCCTTCTATATTTTGTTTGATTTGTAAATCTTCTTGTTTGAACATCCACCACTTGTACGGTGTCCATCATTCTTCATGACCTTTCCTACAAATCAAAATTAAGTACATGATTAGTAATACTTCATAATCATCAAAAGATAACCCATTATGCATACATATATCATTTACATAGTGATGCAACTATTTTGACCAATACTTTGGCACAACACTTTCCCATATCCTGTATGCATACAGTGGCTATCTAGATGCCTTCCATCTCTACCAGAACATACTATCGAGAGTGTGCACAACTCTCAGCATGTCAGCAAAGAGGTTTCATTCTAGACAAGCAATAATGGAATGTTTGTCCAACTTGTCAATCATATGCACATTAGTAGTATACTGTTCAATGCTCTATGAATGTTTACACTCAGCATTATATATTATGGGAATACAAATATGCATACAACCTATTGTAGGCAATATTATTACTATTTCAAATAACAACTCAAATACTTATCTTTTATGTTTGTGTGGTTGCCTCCCGCTTGATCTTCTGTATGTCTTTTGAACTTCTATTCATTCTGTACCACTGTGCATGCTCAAGAGTCATCCTCATGATCTCATACACAAACATACACTCATTAGTATATTCTAAATGCTATCAAAACATTATAGTACTAAATAATCTTGAAAACGTATAGTCATGATTATAGTTAATAAACATTAGTATTCAAGATTTCAAGGAAGTCTTCTTTTACTCATGCATATCATTGATAAAAGATATAATATGCATAATCCCTTGATTACTAACTTTATGAATAAGCATAACCAATCATTCCAAGTATACGTATATAAGGGATCCTAACACAAGGTAAGATTCATGGGAAACATACCTGGATTAGTATACCTACTTGGTTATGTACAACATACCTAAACAATCTCTTCAATGATTTAGAGATCCTGAGCTAGAACCTGCATGTCTCATAGGTTAAGCATAATATAACAAAGTCATACATACCTCGTAAGTAGAACAGAGATTATGGATGACTCTTTGTCTTCATGTTTTCATGGTCATGGAGCCTGATTTGTCTTTTGTGATGTACCTGTATCTTGTTAGCAGACAACCTCAACCTCACACAACACCATAATGCATTAGTACAATCATAAGTGTCAACACCCTAACCAATGAATATCTTCTATCATGCATTCATAATTTTGTTAAGGTGATACAACAAATCTAAAATCAAGATTGTACTAACTGTAATAACATGAAGACAAACATACCATAAACTTAATCATGAACAAATCTCAAAACATACCTCGATGAGTCATACCTGTCGAGATCACTTGTAATCTCCTTATGTAAAGCCTTAGCCTCATCTCCCTCTGAAACATGAACTCCTTCACTTATGTAGGTGACCAATCCATCTTCTTCTAGGATTAACCCTATCCACTTGATTTGCAAGAACTGGACCTGGAGCTGGATATGGGTTTGTCAGAGAAACCCCAAAAATTCAAACTTTGAATTTCAAACTTCCGAAAGGATAGAGATATGCGCCTTGATGAGCTGATCAAACTGATATATTCAGAATTTGAAAACTGCAAAGTTTTACTCCTCAATTTTGCCTTTGAAACTTTCGGATTCACTGGACATGACCCTGAACTGGGGTTTGATGAAGCCCACTCTTTTGCCCCATCAAAAAGTTTGATTCAAAGCTCTAAGCTTCTAATTTTCTGAGGAGCTTCCAGCCGTGGTCACAGATTTCAAAAATTCCCATTTTTACAGAAGCCCTAATTTTCCGCTTTTCTGATCAAAGTCCCGAACTAGGGTCTAATCAAGCCCGGCCTTCTGCCCAACCAAAAATTCTGATCTTGGTCTCTAAATTTCTATTTTGATGAGTAGCATCCAGCCGTGGTCTCTGATTACAAAAATTCCAACTTTCTCCAAAGCCCTAAATTCCGGAAGTGATGAATGAAGGTACCAAAAAATAATTCTGTTTTGACAGAAATATGTACCTGATTGTTTCTGGTGTAACTCTGAAATTTTTGATCCACAGGGTCTGAAAAAGTTTCCTGAGATAGCCTGACCTGTTATCTTTCTATCCTGACAGGTATGACCTCAATTGGATTCTCTGAGAGAGAGTTATGCCAAATGTCGCAACGTGACCTGTTTTGGGAAAATACAGGAGAGCGAACTTGTACGGCGTGCCACGTGTCACTGTTTGACCTTCGGCCTCTGAAAAAGTTTTCTGAGATAGCTCGGCCTGTTATATTTCCATCCTGACAGGTCTGACCTCAATTGGATTTTCTGAGAGAGAGTTATGTCAAGTGTCGCAACGTGACCTGTTTATGGGATAATACAGGAGAGCGCACTTGTACGGAGTGACACGTGTCACTGGTTCAACTTCGGCCTCTGAAAAAGTTTTCTGAGATAGTGCAGACTGTGTACTACCTGTCACTTTTTACGAAATTTCATTTGGAGCTTCCTAGCCCAAGATATGACCTTTTTCCCAAGGTCACCTGATTTTGACTCAGATCTGGAAGAGGCAGAAACCCTATATTGTACAGATCATAAATCACAAAGTACAACGAATTAGAGGTTGTCCTTTGGACACAAGGTACCTGGAGATTTTATCTTCGTCCTGTAACAATTTCAGATCCGAAAAATTCGCCAAAACGGATTTATTGCGAAAGTGCTACGATGACTGGTTTTTGCTATGTAAAACCCTAACCTTCAAATTGTCGTAAGTAGAGCAAGTGTCTTTAGTGCCATACCTTGTCTTCCTTCAGGTTAGCTCTGATACCATGTTAAAATTCAATATGCTAAGACAGAAAATAGCAGCATTACATTCCATTTCACAATAATAGCATATACAGGATCACTGAAGAAACAACAAGCATAGCATAAACACAAGAGACAGAGATTTATCCTGGGAAACCCTCATGGGGTAGAAAACCCAGCAAAGCTTCCTCAATATAGATGACCAGCAATATACAAAGATGCAAACCCTGAGCATAAGCTCCTTCTCCTCCATAGCAGACCTCTCCTCCACAAGTGCGCCTTTCTCAAGTGAGTGAGTGAGTGTGTGTAATGAGGAACACACCTCCTCTATTTATACACTACTCTGATGTGTATTTTACACAAGTACACGTAGGCTCGTATTTAACCAATAGGTTAAATACCCCACTACAACTAACTGGGCCGACCCCTCTAGGGTGGTCTAATAACCCTATGACCCACATAACACATACAGGGCCGACCCCTACTAGGGAAGTCTAATAACCCGAGTTACCACATTCCGACGGAGGAATAAACATCTCCGGATATACAATAAGATCTTCATGGAGGAATGAAACATCTCCGGAATAATAAAGTACAAATATAATATTCTTTGAAGTTACAATATCTCAACAATATTTGATCTCTATGTGTTTCGACCTGTCATGAAACACTGGGTTCTCGGACAGCTTCACACAACTTTGGTTATCACAGAAGATACCAGTAGCATCCAACGAGAGATCAAATAATTCAGACAGTAGCTTCCGTAGCCATACTTCCTCACAACTAGATGAATAGGCTGCAACATACTCTACCTCAGCTGTACTCAGTGCTACACAGGACTGCTTCCTGCTAAACCAAGAGATCACACCTGATCCCATACTGAAGCAACACCTAGATGTGATCTTCCTATCTGCAGCACTGCCAGCCCAATCTGAATCAACATAACCCTGCAGGTTAAACTTTTGATTCGCTTCATACTTGAGCCCATAATCTATTGTACCCTTCAGGTACCTCAGAACATGCTTTACAGCAACCAGATGAACACTCCTCGTATCTATCAGGAACTGACTCAATGTGTTCTTCGCAAAGCAAATATCTAGTCTCGTGTTCATCAGGTACATCAAGGACCCAATCATCTGACGATACATAGAGACATCAACCGGCTCAGATGAAGCATCACCTAGAAGCTTCAGATTCAATGCCATAGGTGTGGCCATGGCCTTGCAATCCATCATCCCGAATCTCTTAAGGATATCTACTGTGTACTTCCTTTGACCAATGAAGATCCCACCTGTACTCTTCCATACCTCCATACCTAGGAAATAATGCATCATTCCCAAATCTTTCATATTGAACTCAGCAGCAAGCTTCCTCTTTGTATCACATCAAGTTCTGGGAGCTTGCTACAAGCCATACAAGGCTTTCTTCAATTTGCACACATGTGACTCCCTGTCAGGTCTTGTGACTGCATCCCAAACATCGACGGATCATGGCATTCCATTTCTTCATCCCATATCTTGGGAACTTCAATATCTTCAATAGATATCTTTGTTGCTGGAACAAATGTTGTAGTCCTTCTTTTGTAGGTGAAGATATATGTTCTTTCCTACAAAACAAGTTAAATTGCATGATTAGAAACATCTCATAATTTTCAGAACAAATTCTTTACACATAAAGAAATATGTCATGCATTCATGCAGTTATCTTAGCCAATGCTTCAATACAACATTTATCCATGTTCCACAACTTTCTAGATGCCTTCCAGTCTCTACTAGAACATTGTTAAGAGTTTGCACTACTCCCAACATGTCAGCAAAGAGGTTTCATTCTAGATAAGTAGCACTGGAATGTTGTACAGTGCCATAGGCCACTTACCCATCACATGCATATTAGTAGTATACTGTTCATTAATGCAATCATTCTAATATGCACAATACATGTCCTAAGTCTAAGAACACAAGCATAATATTATTTAAACAAAAATAGGCAAGAAATGATAATTTAAATACTTATCTTTGTTTGATTGTTGGGTGGACTCCCTCTGAGTCTTTGCTTCCTGGAAGGAGCTGCTGAAGTAGCTTCTTCTACACCTTTCTGTTGTGGAATGTAGGAAGATGGTCAACTCCCTTTGAAAATCTACATCCTTGCAGGAGCTGCTGGAGTGTGCTCCCTCTTGATCTTTGGTTCCTGGATTACCTGTCCTTGAACTTATATTCATCCTTGCTGACATCAATCTTCTTGAACCCTGGAAAGTATAATTTGTAAGCCTTCGAGCTTTCACTATAACCCACAAACATACCCTTATTTCCTGAAGGATCTAGTTTAATCCTCTTTTCCTTTGGGACACAAGTGTATACTGGACAACCAAATATTCTGAGATGGATGACTTCAGGTTTCTTACAAGAAAAGACCTCTTCTGGTGTCTTGTTATCCAATATCTTGTGGGGTGTTCTGTTCTGCACATATACAACTGTTCTAGCTGCTTCTTCCCATAGATGCATAGGTAGATCCTGGTCATGCAGCATTGCCCTTGCTGCTTCCATGATTGTTCTGTTCTTCCTTTATGCAACTCCATTCTGTTGAGGATTATAAGGAGTAGTCAACTCCCTCTTAATACTTGAATCACTGCAAAGCTTCTTGAAGTCACCTGAGGTGAATTCTCCACCATTATCGGATCTGAATGTTTTGATCTTCTTGTCAGTTTGATTCTCCATCAAGGTTTTGAATTCCTTGAACTTATCAAACACCTCATCTTTGTTCTTCAAGAAGCATACCCAAGTCTTCCTGGATAAGTCATCAATAAATGAAACATAGTAAACGTACCCACTTAGAGAACTGGATGACATAGGACCACATACATCTGAGTGGATGATTTCCAGGATATCCTTTGCCTTGCTTTCAATTCTTGGGAAATCCTTCTTAATGTTCTTACCTTTTGCACATCCTTTGCAAACACCTTCATGTTTGGTCTTGATTTCAGGAAGACCCTCTACAGCCTTGCTTGCAATTGGAAGTGCCCTATAGTGCATATGAGAAAGTCTTCTATGCCAAAGTTCACTTGGCTCCATGGATTCATGTACCATGGCATGTTCAGGTTGTCCCTTCAATTTATACAAACCTCCCTCTTGCTCTCTAATCACTACTGCATCATCTATGTTCTTTCCCTTTGGCCACATTAGGACTTGGCCATCCACAAATGCAACCCTCATACCTTTTGCATCCAATGCAGAGATGGAGAGTAAGTTCTTCTTGAGCCCAGGTACATAAAGGACTTCTTTCATCTTCAAAGATTTTCCAGAATCTAGGCTATAGGAGGCTTCACCACTTCCTTTGATTGGGTATTGATAATCATCCCCAAGTTTCACCTTATGGGGTGATTCATGTTCAGATAGATTCAAAAAAGATTCCTTAAACCCAGTCATGTGTTTGGAAGCCCCACTATCAATCAACCAATCATTACAACCATGGGAGATAGTACCTGTGAGAGCAGAAATTAGAACATATTCTTCTTCACTTGATGAGTCATTATCACTATCACTTTCTGCCCTAGCCTTCTTCTTTGGGGGTTCATCATCTTCGGCAGCATGAGCATGATATCTTGTTTTGTTATTCTTCTTCTTCTTATTGAAGTTGTTGTTGTTGTCTTTCTTCTTCTTGGGACAATCTGAAGCAAAGTGTCCCTTCTCATTGCAATTGAAGCATCTGAGATCTTTCTTATCTTTATGATAATGGTGGTGTGAGAATCTTTTGTTATGAGATGATTCCTTCTTGGACTTGCCTTTCCTGGCATGTGCTGTGAGAGCTTGATCTTCATTTCCCATCTTTTCTTCTCAGGCCACAAGCCTAGCTTCTTCTTGAGAGCATTCTTCCCGCAATTTGTTGAAGGAGATCAACTTCTTCCTTGCACAAATTCCTTGAATAAAGGAATCCCATGACCTAGGTAGGCCATTTAGAGTGGTCATCACCACTTCACCATTCTCCACCATTTCATCCACTGCTTCTAGTTGTTCCTTGATCTGGGAGACCCTTGAAAAATAAGATTGAATGGTTTCTCCATTCTGAAACTTTACTCCTTTCAATTGGTTCTGCAGGGTCATCTTCCGATTTATGTTCTTCCCTTCAAATAGCTTGGTCAAAGAGTCAAACATCTCCTTGGGTGTCTTTAGAGAAGACACATGGGGTATGAGATGGTCTTTGATAGAATCAACAATGATTCTCTTTGCCTTGACCAAGTTTTTCTTATGCAATACCTTAGCCTCTTCATCCTCTGGGATAGGGATGTCTTCTTTTACATATGAGTCCAACTCATTCTCTTCCAGGATTAAACCAATACTATACTTCCAAGCTCGGAAGTTATCAGCTCCTTCAAGCTTATCCTCAAGCTTGGTGTGGTGAGACATCTTAAAGAGTACTTCAAATGGAAATAGAAAAGATTTAGGTTTTACCACTTGAAATGCTGAAAACTGGATCTGGTCCCGAATTAAGGTTTGTCAGAAAAACCCTAAAAATTTAAAATGTGAATTTCAATTTTCTGAAAGGATAGAAAGATGCGCCTTGATGAGTTGATTAGCCTGGTGTATTCAGAATTTGAGATCAATAAAGATTTACCCTTCAGATTTGCCTTTTTTGTCCTCCCGGGTTCACTGGGGAGAGCCCTGAATTAGGGTTTGAGTTTCTCGGAGATCTACCCAGCCAAAAATCTCGATCCAAAGCTCTAAACTTCGATTTTTGCAAGGAGCTTCCAGCTATGTCTTTAGATTTCAGAAATTCCTATTTTTGTGGAAACTCTAATTGTTAGGGCCAAATCTGAAAATGCTCAGAATTGAATTTTGATTGGACAGATAGATTCTCCTTGATGAGTAGAGTCAATCTACTATACTGCTTTTCCAAAATCTGTGGAGAGAAAACCAATAAACAAGAAACTCAAGTTTCTGTCACTGCAAAATGTCTTCTTCTCAGGTTAGCTCTGATACCATGTTAAATTTTGAGCATTAATTCACAATACTCTATGATCTTCACTGAGAGAATAACATATACAGTATGTCAATGCATAACAATCACAATAAGCATGACAAGCATCACAAGAATCAAAAGCATGAGAGACAAGAGACATAGAGTTTCCGTGGGGAAAACCCTAAGGTGAAAAACCCCACAACTTCCTCAGAGATAGAGAGAGCAATGGCTCAACCAAAGTAAAACCAAAATACACTTGAGATAGTCTCCTAGAAGCAGATGATCCTCCTCCTCACTAGTGCGCCACTTTCTGAGTGAGAGAGAGATGACTTTCTAAATGATCTAAATAGAGATCTCCTAATCTCTATTTATACTAACCTGTTTGCCCAGTGATCTTATGGGGCTGACTTATCTAGCTAGGTACATCCACAATATAATATATATTTCAAGGCCGACCCCACACATGGTGGTCTAATAACCCATCGGCAAGTACACACACTTGCGACACTTGTCAATCCACATGGCGACACTTCTTATAGAGGAATAACACATCTCTAATAAGGGTACAATAAATATATATGAAATACATAGATGAAATACATTCTGAAGTTACATATACATCAACAACCCTCTATGACCCGAGGGAGAAAACCAAAACAAAAAATTCCTTAGTATATTGATATATAGTAGAGAATGTATTTTACATCAAACACCTCGGTTCAATTACAGAGCAAGAGAAAGATGAAGAAGAGAGACTCAAAATAATATCTTGCACAAAGAGAAGCACCTTTCCTTCAAGGGAGAAGAGAACTCGCTTCACATTGAGTTCATAAATCCTATATAACATATTTATACATTATTCACATGCATCGGTGTAATGTCCCTTTTTTTTATTTTGATTAAAATAGTAAAATTTTCAACTTTTTTCCCTAGTTCGACCTTTGACTAGTTTTGAGGTCTAGGTCTCCAAATTGCTTCAAATGCTCCCAAATCTTCAGAGAAGGTATATGAATGATATTAGGAATTGATTATTATGTTCAGGGATTATTTAGGACCATCAAAATACTTCTGAAAACCCCTTTAATATTATGGCCAATGTATGAAATTTTACTAGCAATTTGGGGTTCAAATCCCCCCAGGGTAAATGCTGAATATGGCTTTCCATATGCTTCCAAACCCACTCTAATTCCTGAATAGAGGTAGAGAATGTATAAGGGACAATATTAAGTTCTCATGTGAATCATTATTCAGTTTATTAATCCTGTTATAACCCTATCCCAACAGCTACAAAATAACTAGTTTCGACCTTGGGGGAAATTACATTAAATCTTCTTCAAGTGGTATAAAACTGAGCAAGATGACTCCAAATGCTTAATTAATGAACATGAAACTTGTGAATATCATAAATGAAATTCCATTAATCATAAATACATAAGAGAAATTCTCTTCCATTCGAATACATCAATATATCATTGATATACATCAAGATAGTGGGGAAAGGGCACCATTTGTTTATTAAAGATTAGATTTACATCATTCCAATTGGATTTTCAAATTGGTACATTTCTGAGTGTGAAGAAAAAAGTATATGAATCTTATTACAAAATAAATTGGGCATTAGAAGCTCCCCCAAAGAGTACAATAGCTCACCAAAAGCGCCTCTCCTCAAGGATCAAGAATATGCAATGAAAAATGGAAATGGTTGAAAGAGTGAGATGCACTAGAATAAACCACGATATTACCTCTAGCTTACACCTGGAAATAAAGAATCCATTAAATCTCCCATGAAATTTCTGAGTGGCCTTTCCAAACACCAACTAGGATGGGAATCTTTCACCCTCGAAATTGGCTAAGGCAAGTAGACTAGTTTTCCACTAGCTCTCTTCACAAATGCAAATTCTCAAAATGATCAAAATCCCTTATATTGGGTGATACCTGTATTTTATAAACATACTTAGCCTTCTAAGGTTCCAAATCCATCCAAAGACTCCAATATGATTCGAATTAGGGCGAGGTTCAATATTTTCCATGTGTCCTCCCTTTCCAAGCCTTCCACCTTCCAACAATTCGAATAGGAATCCCTTGAGATTCCCTAACTCCCATGGGAACCCTCTTGGATGCTATATTTAGGCCTGACATGTCATAATGGTCAGATGTCATCAATCAGGTCTGCAATTTGTCACAGGTGTCATAGCATTTTCATCATTGTTATCATATATGTTAGGGAATCTAGTCCAAGTGTCCAATAACTCCTCATTTGACTCTTCCTTCTCCATAGGAGTTACACTTTCATCCAAATTCGACCTATGATGTAGATGGCCAACTGTATGAGCCTTCTAACTCATCCCAAGAACATTAGGCTTCCCATGGATTCGAAATTGCAAGAGGAAGATGCCATGTGGCACATAAATTCTAGCATGTGTGGGTCCCACAACCTCCATGTGTCTTCATGATCAATTATCACTTTGGTTTTCTCTTGTATTTATTTGCTTAGATCCTTTATTAAATATTTATTCCATTATAATGTCTAAACATCATTTATTAGCTCCCTTATTGCAAATCCCAATGTCTCCATCCAACCTAGGGAACTAGTAGGATTGATGGAATTTTCCTTTCATGAATTTATTGGGATGGAGACATTACAGTACTCCCCACCCAAGATTTCTTGTCCTCAAGCAATTTCAGATTTGGATGCTACAAAATTTGTTCTTCTTCCCAAGTGGCATCTTCACTTGGTAGATCCTTCCATTGTACCAAGTACTCTTTGATAATTTTGCTCCTTAATCTTCTTTCCCTTGTCTTCAAAATTCTTTCGGGAACAAGTGTGAGCCGACCTTCATCATCCAAAGGAGGGAGTTTTTCTGAAATGATAATTTGCTGACCAATAGATTTCTTGAGACATGAAACATGAAACACATTGTGGATTTTACTCCCTTCAGGAAGTTCTAACTCATATGCTACCTCTCCAACCTTCCGAACTACCTTGTATGGGCCATAGTATCTTGGTTTTAGCTTTTCTGCTCCCTTCTTTTTCAAGGATGTTTGTTTATATGATTGCAACCTAAAATATACCAAATCATTGACTTGAAAGGTCCTTTCTTCCCTATGTTGGTCTGCATATTGCTTTTGTTGATTTTGGGTAACCTGCAAATTGTCTTTCAAAAGCTTTAAAATTTCTTGGCTCTCTTCCACCCAATATTTAGCCTTTGGGGCTCTACTATCAACAAATATATTCTCAACAAAAGTGAATGCTTCATAACCATATAATGCTTTGAAAGGAGACATTCCTATTGACATATGAAAAGTGGTGTTGTAGCAAAACTCACCCAAGTGTAGCCATTTTATCCATGCTTTTTGCTGCTCTCCCACATAGTTCCTTAGGTATCCTTCCAACCATTGATTCACTCTCTCCATTTGGCCATTATTTTGTGGATTATAGCTTGTGCTTGGAGTCAATTGAGTGCCCACCAATCTGAAAAGTTCTTTCCAAAAAGCACCCATGAATCTACTATCTCTATCACTTACAATGCTCTTGGGGAGCCCATGCAATATGAAAATTTCTTTAAAAAAACACATTACCCACTTGTGCAACACTAAAATATGATGTAACAACAAATAAATGAGCAGATTTTTTCAACCTATCCACTACCACATATATGCAATCCTTTCCCAAATATTTGGGCAAACATGTGATGAAGTCCATTGAAATACTCTCCCATTTTTGTTCTGGGATGGGAAATGGTTGCAAGAAACCAACTGAGAAGGTAAGTTCAGATTTGTTTTGTTGACATACCTTACATTCATTCACATATTTCAGAACATCTTCCTTCAGCCCCTTCCAAAAAAACCTTTGCCTTAATTTCCTATAAGTTTTGAAGATCCCCGGATGGCCAACTAGTGGGAATCATGTGCTTCTTGCAAAATCTTGTACTTGAGTTTTGAATTTTGAACCAAATAAATTCTGCCCTTATAATATATCAGCCCATTCAAAATCTTGTAGTTATCGTCCCCTATGACCCCATCTAATACATCACAAGCAAATCCATCTTTTGCATATTCAACCATTAGCATGTTTTTCCAATCTTTTGCAATGTCCATGAGAGAAAAAGAAGGTCTTCTAGATAATGCATCAGCTACAATTTTATTCTTCCCTTTCATATATTCAATATCAAAATCAAAAGCTTGATTCTTTCTTACACACCTTTTTTTGCCTCTCATTAATATCTTTTTGGGTGAGGAAGTGCCTTAAACTGTTGTGATCAGTTTTCACCACAAACTTGTTTCCCACCAAGTATTGTCTAAACTTGGCCAATGCATGCATGATGGCCAACATTTCTTTGTCATAGATGGAGTAAATATTTTCATGTGGCTGCAAATTTCTGCTCTCAAAGGCTATAGGGTGTTGGCCTTGCTTTAGGACATCCCCTATCCCTTCACCTGAAGCATCACATTCCAAAACAAAAGGTTTAGTAAAATCAGGTAATGCAAGTATTGAACAACTACTCATTACCTCTTTCTTTTTTTGGAAGACCTTTTCAGCCTCCTCATCCCACTTTAAAGCATCTTTCTTTGTCAAATCAATGAGTGGAGAAGTCAATTTGGAGAACCTTTTCACAAACTTCCTATAATAGATGCATATTCTAATGAATCCTCTTAATTATATGATGTTTTTTGGTGATGGCCATTCAAGGATGGCCCTTATATTTTCCATGTGCACTTTCACTCCTTCTTGTCCAATAATTTACCCAAGATACAAGAGTTCCTTCATCCAAAATTCACATTTAGACAACTTGGAAAACAAGGACTGCACATGCAAAATTTTCAACACAACGTCTAAATGATGCAAATGCTCTTCCCAAGTTTTGTTGTAAATGAGAATGTCATCAAAGAAGACCAATTTTTTTTTTCTGAGTTGTTTGCAACAAATCTTATTCATGCATTCTTGGAATGTGGCTAGAGCATTGGTTAGTCCAAAAGGCATAACAAGAAACTCAAAGTGTCCAAAGTGGCATCTAAAAGCAGTCTTTTGCACATCTTCTTCCTTCATTCGAATTTGATGATAACTTGATCTAAGATCAATTTTAGAGAAATATTTTGCCCCAAATAGCTCATCCATGAGCTCATCAATTCTAGGAATGGGATACCTATTCTTGATTGTCTTCTTGTTCAAAGCTCTAAAATCTATGCACATCCTCAAGGTTCCATCTTTTTTCTTTACCAACACTATTGAAGAAGCATAAGGGATAGAGCTTGGTCTAATGATTCCCAACTCTAAGAGTTTTTGGATTTCCTTTTCAATTTCATATCTGAATTTATTTGGATGTCTATAGGGTGGTATTTGGATGAGTGAAGTACCCTCCTCCAACCTTTTCATATTTTTGTAGGAGTTTCTCTATATCCTTTGGGTGTTCAACAACCTTTATGTTGGGATTGGGGGAGTTTATGTGACATTCAGAATCCCATTCAATATCTCCATGCCTCAATATAGACCTCATACTATGTGAAGTTACCACTTGATTCGGGTAGGTGTGCTGCCCTCTCACAACCCTTAGTATTCCTTTCGAATCTTGGAATTTCATTTCAGGAATTTGATAGTTTACTATATTCTACCCTATAGAGTACATCCATTTCACTCCCAAAAGCACATCAGTATCAGCAACATCAACCACATAAAATCTATCAAAAAAAGTATAGTTACCTATGGTGATTTGCAGCTTTGGAACCCATGTTTTGCACTCCATTGTGTTGTGACCTGGAATGAAGCCATCAAATGGTTCGGTAGGTATATTCCTTCTCTCCATGATGTATGCATCAATGAAGTTATGTGTGGATCCTCCATATACCAAAAATGAGGTCCTTTGTCCTAGTACCACACCCTTGCATCAAATAGTGTGACAACGAGGCACTGCTGAAAGTACTGCCATTCTTACTTTGTCAGGTGATGGATGATTTTATTCTTGTTATCCTTTTTTTGCTGTATCATAATCCCATTCTTGATCTAAAATATGTCCTTCTTCCTCCATACCCCCTTCATACTCATAATTATCAGAAAATACTTCAATGTATTGAGCTTTTCCCTTAGTACATTTATGCCCCAGTGTCCATGGTTGAAAGCATGTGTAGCATAGTTTTTTTCTTCTAAGTTATTCCCTGTTTAGTCCCTCTTTTTTATTCTTTTCAAATGCATCCTTTTTCCAAGGCTTCTTTTCAAATGTATATCTCTTTCCAAGGCTTCTTTTCAAATCTGAAGTTAGGCTTGGGAGGAAACCTTGTTCAAGGAAGCACATTTTGGAGATCTCTAGTCAAGCTCATATCATCTTTTAATGTAGTTGGTTTGTGGGATTTAACTAAACCTTTTAAGGGTTCAACCAAACCTTCAGTTAACAGAAATACTAACCTTCCCATAGATACATCAGCCACCTTGACTGATAGATTTTGAAACTCCAACATATAATCAGCAGGGGTTCCCGCTTACTTCAATTGGGCTAGTTCTTTGAAAGGTAATTCTGGGTCATTTTGCTCAAATCTCTCTAATAACCAGTCAACAAATTCTCCATAGGTAGTGATCTGATCATGTCCCAAATTTTTCATACCATGGAACCACCATTAATTGGCATCTCCTTCTAGATGCAAAATTATCATTTTTAAGGCACCCTCTTCCACCATTGGATTCAGCTGAAAATACACATCTAGTTTTTGCACCCAAGTGTTAGAAAAACTTTGAGAGGAACCATCAAAAGTAGGAAGTGGCATTTTAACAATAGCACAATTTAACTCTTTGTTTTGGAATATAGACCTATTATCCTCCCTCTTCTTGAGTTTGTTTGAGATAGTAAAGTATTGGTTAAATGGTAGAGTTCTTCTACAATCCTCACTCAACTTTTCCCATTCTTTTACCACTTCATCTATGTCAAATGGGGTGTTAGGATATTATTTGGGAACAAGAAATTTAGGTGCAGTAGGCCTTGGTGTGCTCTGAAATTCATTAGGTCTATTATGGGGTCCTGTGCTTGAGAAAATATGCCCACCCATTGTCTTCTTTTATTCTGAATGTGAACTACTGCTGCCTCCTATTACTCCTTTACCTCCAAGTTGGCTAGCCATCAATTCGAATCCTTTCATTATATGTTTCTTCATGTCTCTGATACCACTTTTAATGTTTTCAAAAATGGTTTTATGATTGTAATAAATTCCTCCTCATGTTCTGTGGTTTCCTTTCCATCCTTAGGCATGGTTTCAACAATATACTCTTCTTCTCCTACTACTTTCTCTTCAACAAAAATCTCTTCAACTTCAGGTTCTAAGGGTGGTGGATTATTTCTTTGGATCCTTTTCAATACGATCAGGTTCCAAGACCATGCTATTATACCTCTTGTAATGTCTCTTTTTTTATTATTAAAATAGTGAAATTTTCAACTTTTTTCCCTAGTTCAACCTTTGACTAGTTTTGAGGTCTAGGTATCCAAATTGCTCCAAACGCTCCCAAATATTCAGAGAAGGTGTATGAATGATATTAGGACTTGATTATGATGTTCAGGGATGATTTAGGACCATCAAAAGACTTATGAAAACCCCTTTAAGATTATGGCCAATGTATGGAATTTTACTAGCAATTTGGGGTTCAAATCCCCCCAGGGTAAATGTTGAATATGGTTGTCCAAATGATTCCAAACCCACTTGAATTTCTGAATAGAGGTAGAGGATGTCTAAGGGAAAATATTAATGTCTCATGTGCATCATTATTCAATTTATGAAGTCTGTTATAATCCTCTCCCAATAACTACAAAATCATTAGTTTCGACCTTGGGGGAAATGGCATTAAATCTTCTTCAAGTGGTATAAAACTGAGCAAGATGACTCCAAATGCTTAAGTACTGAACATGAAAGTTGTGAAGCTCATAAATTAAAGTCCATTAATCATAAATACATCATATAAATTCTCTTCCATTCGAATACATCAATATATCATTGCTATACATCAAGATAGTGGGGAAAGGGCACCATTTGTTCATTAAAAATCAGATTTACATCATTCCAATTGGATTTTTGACTTGGTACATTTATCAGTGTGAAGAATAGATTATATGAATCTTATTACAAAATAAATGGGGCTTTAGAATCTCCCCCAAAGAGTTCAATAGCTCACCAAAAGCGCCTCTCCTCAAGGATCAAGAATATGCAATGAAAACTGGAAATGGTTGAAGGAGTGAGATGCACTAGAAGAAACCACTAGCTGACTTGTAGATTAAACCTACAAATAAATACTCCATTAAAGCTCCCATGAAAGGTCTGAGTGGCCTTTCCAAACACCAACTATGACGGGAATCTTTCACCCTCGAAATTGGCTAAGGCAAGTAGACTAGTTTTCCACTAGCCCTCTTCACAAATGCAAATTCTCAAAATGATCAAAATGCCTTATCTTGGTTGTTCCCTATATTTTATAAACATCCTTATCCTTCTAAGTTTCCAAATCCATCCAAAGACTCCAATCCAATTCGAATTAGGGTGAGGTGCAATATTTTCCATGTGTCCTCCTTTTCCAAGCCTTCCACCTTCCACCAATTCGAATAGGAATCCCTTGAGCTTACCTAACTCCCATGAGCGCCCTCTTGGATGCTATATTTAGGCCTGACATGTCATAATGGTCAGATGTAAGGAATCAGGTCTACAATGTTAGGTTTTTCAGAATTTTCAATCTGATCTAAGATCTTAACTAAGAGAATAACATGTACAACATATCTACATCATATCAATCATGGACACAATAATGCAGGCACACAAGAGACACAGAGTTTCACCGGGGAAAACCAAGAAGGTGAAAAACCCCACAAATTCCTCAGAGATAGAAAGAGCAATGATACAACTAAAGTACAAAAGACAGTCTTCTCCTAGCAGCTGATCGTCCTCCTCACATGTGCGCCACTTTCTGAATGATAGAAGTGTGAGTAATGAGATGTCCAAATAGAGATCTCCCGATATCTATTTATACTTGTCCTATCCTTCCCAATAAACTAATGGGGCCGACTTGTATAGCTTATCCTAATAACCCATGGTTAACTTAATCAGGGTCGACCCCACACATGGTGGTCTAATAACCCATCGACAAGTTACGACACTTGCGACACTTGTCAATACAAATGATGACACTTTCGTATAGAGGAATAACACATCTCTATAGGAGTACAATATACATAGATGAACTACATTCCGAAGTTACATAAACATCAACACTCCCTCTTAACTAGGAAGGTATTTCTTGACATAGATATGCTAGCACAAGTCTTCTTCTCTGGATCATCATCAGCGAATCATCATCCTCGAATCATCGTCATCGTCACGGTTGTTGCTATCTCAATCAATCTCTAAATATACTCGTCATAAGAAGTTCTAGAGAGCCAGTCCTTTTTCATACTGGATGTAGGCCCACCACCTGCAGGTCTTCATCATCATTGGCCATACTGTGAAAATCTCAGGACTTATTACGTGTGTCACAAAACCTCGAAAGAGAATCCCAGGCTGTTACGAACACACAGCTCTACCTGTCGGATCTCCCAGGGTTTATTATATGTGACCCCACCACAAAACCTTGAAAGAGCATCCCAAGCTATTACGGGCACACAGCTCCGACCTATAGGATCTCCTAGGGCTGTATTATATGTAGTCACCACAAAACCTCGAAAGAGCATCCCGGGTTGTTACGGGCACATAGCTCTGACCTATAGGATCTCCTAGGGATGTATTATATGTGGTCATGGAAAATACTCGAAAGAGCATCCTAGGCTATTACGGGTACACAACTCCGACCTATAGGATCTCCGAGGGATGGATTATATGCCATAGGACAAAACCTCGAAAGAGCATCCCAAGACTGATTATGAGCACACGGCTCAACCTATCGGATCTCCCAGGGCTAGATTATATGTCCTCCCAAAGAAAAACCTATAAAGAGTGTTTTCCAGATATCCCAGGGCCACATTACATGCCATAGGCAAAACCTCGAAAGATTATTTGAAAACCTCTCAGGGCTAGATTATATGCGTATCTGCACAACCTGTTCCACGACCACAGAGTATCAACCTGATACTCACCATACATCATCTTGATGTACACATGATCATCCTGATCATCATCACTGCATCATCCTGATGCATGTCATCTGGAGCAACATCCTGAAGCTCACCATCCATGATCATCTTGATCATACAATGCATCCACCTGATGCATACACAGTATCTTCCTGATACATATCATCATACATGATCTACCTGATCATACAATGTATCCACCTGATACATATACAAATACATGATCCACCTGATCATACCTGATACATATCAACATACATGATCCACCTGATCATACAATGTATCCACTTGATCCATACATAGATACATATGCATGATCCAATTGATCATATCCAGCATCCAACATGATGCATATACATACAAATGATCCAACTGATCATATCCAACATCCAACATGATGCATATACATACAAATGATCCAATTGATCATATCCAACATCCAACATGATGCATATACATATGAATGATCCAACTAATCATAACAAGCATCCAACATGATGCATACATACATATAGACGATCCAACTGATCATATAAAGTAGAAACTCGAACATCGTCCTGATGCTCATCATCCAACGCTTACATCCACAGCCATGGGAAGGATCCTCCTCTCATCATGCTTGGAATGGCTCCAGCAAATGTGTCAATCACATCTTCCTCAAAGTGTCGTCAATCTGAAGAACACCAAGCCTCTCTCTAAAGTATTCAAACTTCACTCTGGATAGTGGTTTCATCAGCACATCTGTAATCTGCTCGTCCGTCGCAACATACAGGAGCTTCACTGCTCCTCTCTGCACCATATACCTGATATAGTGATATTTGATCTCAATGTGCTTCGACCTATCATGGAACATCGGGTTCTCAGACAGCTTCACACAACTCTGGTTGTTACAAAAGATACTAGTAGCCTCCAGCGGGAGATCAAATAACTCAGATAGTAGCTTCCGAAGCCATACTGCCTCGCAACTTACTGAACAAGCTGCAACATACTTTGCTTTGGCTGTACTTAGTGCTACACAGGACTGTTTCCTGCTAAACCAAGAGATCACACCTGATCCCATATTGAAACAACACTCAGATGTCCTCTTCCTATCTGTAGCACTGCCTTCCCAGTCCGAATCAACATAAACCTACAGGTTAAACTTTTGATTTGCATCATACTTGAGCCCATAGTTAATTGTACCCTTCAGGTACCTCGGAATATGCTTTATAGCAACCAGGTGAAAACCTATGGGATCCGTCAGGAATTGGCTCAATGTGTTCACCGCAAAGCAGATATCTGGTCTCGTGTTCGTCAGGTACATCAAGGACCCAATCATCTGACGATACATAGTGACATCAACCGGATCAAATGAAGCATCACATAGAAGCTTCAGGTTCAATGCCATAGGTGTGGCCATGGCCTTGCAATCCATCATCCCAAACCTCTTCAGGATATCTACTGCATACTTCCCTTGTCCAAGGAAGATTCCCTCTGCACTCTGCCACTCCTCCATGCCTAGAAAATAGTGCATCATCCCCAATTCCTTCATCTTGAACTCGGCTGCAAGCTTCCTCTTGTTATCGGCAATCAATCTATCATCACCTGTAACAAACAGGTCATCCACATACAATAGTAGTATCACAGGATTTCCCTCCTCAACCTTGTAGTAAAGGTTGGAATCCGCTTTACTCTTGGTAAAGCCCAAACTGGATAGAAAGCTGTCTATCCTCCCATACCAACCTAGGAACTTGCTTCAAGCCATACAAGGCTTTCTTCAACCTACACACATATGACTTCCTGTCATGTGTCTCAAAACCAAGTGGCTGCTCCACATACACTTCCTCCTCGATTACATCATTCAAGAAGTATGTCTTGAAATCCATCTGGTGTATCTTCCATTTCATCACTACAGCCAGAGCAAGTACTTATCTGATGGAAGTGTATCTGGCTACAAGAGCAAAAGTTTCTTCATAGTCAATTCCTTCTTTCTTGGAGAAGCCATGAGCTACAAATCTCGCTTTGTAAATTTCTCTATGCTGCCATCTGCAGCATGCTTGATCTTGTAGATCCATTTGGAAGTCACAATAGACTTCCCTTCAGGTCTTCGGACAACATCCCAAACATCATTCTTCATTATTGATTGGTATTCCTCGACCATGGCATCCTTCCATTACTGCATTCCGTATCCTGGGAATTTCAGATTCTTTAATATCATCAATAGATAGATTTCTTTGTTGTTGGAACAAATGTTGTAGTCCTTCTTTTGTAGGTGAAGGTATATGATCTTTCCTACAAAACAAGTTAAATTTCATGATTGGAAACATCTCATAGTTTTTAGAACAAATTCTTACACATAAGGAAATATGTCATACAGTCATGCAATTATCTTAGCCAATGCTTTAATACAACATTTATCCATACCCCGTAACTTTCTAGATGCCTTCCAATCTCTACTAGAACATTGTTAAGAGTTTGCACTACTCCCAACATGTCAGCAAAGAGGTTTCATTCTAGATAAGTAGCAATGGAATGTTGTACAGTGCCATAGGCCACTTACCCATCACATGCATATTAGTAGTATACTGTTCATTAATGCAATTATTCTAATATGCATAATACACACCCTGAGACTAGGAACATAAGCATATACATCATTGAACAATATTATTTAAACAAACAAATATTCAAGAAATGACAATTCAAATACTTATCTTTGTTTGGTTTGTAGGGTGGACTCTCTCTCAATATTTTCTTCCTTGTAGGAACTACTGGAGTGTGCTCCCTCTTGATCTTTGTTTCCTGGATTACCTATCCTTGAACTTATATCCATCCTCAATCACTTATGCATACTTACTAGTATCATCATTGTGTTATCCTCAAGGTATCATACATGCATTCATTAGTATAATGTCAATACTATCAAGACACAATAATCTTAAACATGTATAGTCATGATCATTTCAAACACAGATAATAAACATTAGTATTCAAGGTTTATAAAGGACTCTTCTGGTTAGTCATATCATCATTTAAAGTAAGAAACATAATATGCCTAAACCCATGATTACTCAAACCTATAACTTCATGAATAATCATAATCAATCATGCAAAGAATACTTATATAAGATATCCCAACACAAGGTAGGATTTTAACTTGATATAGGAAAAACATACATGGATTAGCATGTTAGCTAGCTATGTCTAACATACCCACATGATGTCTTCTTGTTCTTCAATGACTTGTGCTAGTAACCTGCATATCTCATAAGTTAACCATTATAGAACCAAGTTATACATACCTCGTAAGTAGATCTTCTATGTGATCCATAATCATGGATGAATCTTTGTCTTCATGTCTCCATGGTCATATGTTCTTGAACTAGAACATGATTTGTTTTTCTTGATGTACCTTTCATGTTAGCGGACAACATCAACCTCATACAACACCATAATGCATTAGTACAATCATAAGTGTCAAAACCCTAATCAATGAATATCTTCTATCATGCATTCATAATTTTACTAAGGTGATACGACAAGTCAAAAATTAATCAAGATTGTACTAACGTAATAATCTAAAGACAAGCATATCGTAAACTAAATCATGAACAGATTTTGAAACATACTTGTAAGTCATGCCTATCGAGATTGCTTGTAATCTTCTTATGTAAGGCCTTAGCCTCATCTCCCTCTAAAATAGGAACTTCTTCACTTATGCAGGTGATCAATCCATTCTCTTCTAGGATTAATCCAATCCACTTGATTTGCAGGAATTGGATCTGGAGCTGGATTAGGGTTTGTCAGAGAAACCCTAAAAATTAAAACATTGAATTTCAAACTTCTGAAAGGATATAAAGATGCACCTTGATGAGCTGATCAAGTCGGTATACTCAGAATTTCAAAACTGCAAAGTTTCACCCCTCAAAATTGCTTTTGACACTTCCAGATCTTCTGGACAGGATCTCGAACTAAGGTTTGATAAAGCCCACCCTTCTACCAAACCAAAAGGTTTTATCCAAAGCTCTAAACTTCAATTTTTCTAAGGAGCTTCCAGCCGTGGTAACATACTTAAAAAATTCCAACTTTTACATAAGCCCTAATTTTCCACTTTTTCGATCAAAGTCCCGAACTAGGGTTTAATCAAGCCCAGCCTTCTACCCAACCAAAAAATTTGATCTTGGTCTCTAAATTTCGATTTTCATAAGTATCATTCAGCCATGGTCTCCGATTACAAAAATTCCAACTTTCTCCGAAACCCTAATTCTCGGAACCGTGAATGAAGGTGCTCAAAATCCAATTATGTTTTGACAGAAATATGCACCTGATTGTTTCTGGTGTAACTACAAAATTACGAATCCACAAGGTCCGAATCTTCTACTTGTGGTATCTTGAACTGTCATATTTCCAACCCCATAGGTCTGACCTGAATTGGATTCTCTGAGAGAGATTTATTCCAAGTGTCGCAACATGACCTGTTTATGGGATAAAACAAGAGAGTGAACTTGTACAGCGTGCCACGTGTCACTGGTTCAACTTCGGCTGCTGAAAACCTTACCAGAGAAACTACAGTCCGTGCCCTACCTGTCACATTTTACTAAAGTTCATTTGGAGCTTCCTAGCCCAAGTTGTGACCTTGTAATGACCCTTTTTTAAAATTTTATTAAAATGCCAATTTTTCCACTTTTTCCCCAATTTTGACCTTTGACTAGTTTTACTGTTTTGACCTCCAAATCAACCCAAATGCTCCCAAATATTCTGTAGGAGTGTATGAATGGTATTTCGACTTGAATATTAGGTTCAGGGATGTTTTATGGCCCTCCAAATACTGCTTCAAACTTGATTTGTATTCTGATCAATATATGTAATTTTGACTAGTAATTTGTGCATCAAATCCGCCCTGGGGTAACACTGCAAATGGCCTTCCAAATGCCTCCAAAATCCCACAAAGTTATGAACAGAGGTATGTAATGTGTTAAGTATGTGATTAAGGTATCATATTCACCATTAATTGATTTTTACTACTGTTCCAACTCTCTCACATTCAACAGCAAAAACCCCCAATTCGACCCTTGGGGAAATGACACTATTTCACCTCTCAATACAAACAAACTGAGTAAAAATGACTCAAATGCTCAAGTACAGTACTTGAAACTTGTATAATATATCCATGGAAGTATATGAATCATAAATATATCAGAGAATCATCCACCCATTCGAAATAATCAACCTTATAGTGTCATACATCAAAGCATTGGGGAAATGGAAATTGTTTGCTCATTAATCAATAATTTTGCATACAGTCAATGGGTATTTCGACCTGAGAGTTTCTGAATATGAATAACAGAGTATATTAAGCTATTACAATCAGAAAAATATCATATGAAGCTCTCCCAATGAGTGCAATATCTCACCCAAAGCGGAATCCCTCAACGAGCCCGAATATGCCTTCAAAATTGGAAATGGTGGAGAGAAAGTGATGCACTAAACCAAACCATGAAACTTCCTGTAGTTGATACCAAAAAATAAAACTCCATTAAATCACCATGAAAGACCTGAGTGGCCTCTCCAAACACCAACTTGGATGGGAGTCTTTCACCCTCGAAATTGGCTAAGGCAAGAAACTAGTCATCCACTAGTTCTCTCTTCACAAATGCAATTTTTCTCAAATCATCAAAAGCTATTCTCATACTTGATTTCTACATTTTATAACCAACATTAGCCTTCAAGGGGTCGAAATCCTCTCAATAGATTCAATAAATTTTCATTTAGAAAATATTCCTCATTCGCCACTTGTCTCCTAGTTCCAACCTTCCATCTTCTCCCAAATTCGAATTTGAGTCTCTTTAGCTTCCCCCAACTCCATGAGCGCCTTCCTTGAGCCTATTTTTGGGGCTGACATGACATAATGGTCAGGTGTAAGAAGTCAGGTCTGAATTTTGTCATAAATGTCATAGATGCTTCATTATTGTTGTCATAAAACTAGGGAATCTAGCCCAAGTGTCCACTAGTCTCCAATTTGACTCTTCCTCTCCCATGGAGGTTACTATTCCATCCCATTTCAACCTAATATGCTCAATGCCATGTGTTATGACTTACCAACTCACCCAAGAGTTTTCACCTTCCCATGAATTCGAATTGGAAAGAGAGAGCTGCCATGTGTCATTGAAAAATCAAGCTAGTGTGGGTCCCACCACCTCCATATGTCTCCAAAACCACTTGCCACTTAGAGTTTATCCTGAATTTATTTATTCACCATATTTATTAAATGCTTGAACCCTTCTAATGACTAAATATCATTTATTAGCTTCCTTATTACCATCCCACATGTGCCCATCCAACCTATGAAACTAGTAGGATTGATGGGATTGTCTTACTATGCACTTATTTGAATGGGGACATTACAATCCTCCCCACCCAAGATTGCTTGTCCTCAAGCAATTTCAGATTTGGATGCTGCAAAATCTTATCCTCTTCCCATGTGGCATCTTCATTTGGTAAGTTCTTCCATTGCACTAAATATTCTTTGATGATTCTACTCCTCAACCTTCTTTCCCATGTCTTCAAAATCTTTTCCGGAACAAGTGTGAGCTGACCTTCATCATCAAAAGGAGGAAGTATTTTTGAAGTAATGATTTGATGACCAAGAGATTTCTTGAGACAAGAAACATGAAATATATTGTGGATTTTACTCCCTTCCGGAAGTTCTAGTTCATATGCTACTTCTCCAACCTTCCGCACTACCTTGTATGGCCCATAGTACCTTGGTTTTAATTTTTCTACTTCATTCTTTTTTAGAGATGTTTGTTTATAAGGATGCAAACTTAAATATGCTAAATAATTGACTTGAAAGGTTCTTTCTTCTCTATTCCTATCAGCATATTGTTTTTGCTGATTTTGAGCAACCTGCAAATTGTCTTTCAAGAGCTTTAAAATTTCTTGGCTCTCTTCCACCCAATCTTTAGCCTTTGGGGCTCTACTATCACCAAATATAATGTTAGCAAATGTAAGTGCATCATAACCATATAATTCTTTGAAAGGAGACATTCCTATTGACATATGATAAGTGGTGTTGTAGCAAAACTCACCCAAGTGTAGCCATTTTGCCCATGCTTTTTGCTGCCCTCCCACATAGTTTCTTAGGTATCCTTCCAACCATTGGTTTACCCTCTCTGTTTTTACATCAGTTTATGGATTATAGCTGGTACTTGGAGTCAATTGAGTGCCTACCAATCTAAAAAGTTCTTGCCAAAAAGCACCCATGAATCTACTATCTCTATCACTGACAATGCTCTTGGGGAGCCCATGCAATCTGAAGATTTATTTGAAAAAAATATCAGCCACTTGTGCAGCACTAAAAGATGATGTAACAGCAAATAAATGAGCAAATTTTGTCAACCTATCAACTACCACATAGATGCAATCCTTACCCAAGGATTTAGGCAATCCGGTGATGAAATCAATGGAAATACTGTCCCATTTTTGCTCTGGAATGGGCAATGGTTGTAATAGGCCGGCTGGACATGTAAGTTCTGATTTGTTTTGCTGACATGCTTTACATTCATTCACATACTTCTGAACATATTCCTTCATCCCCTTCCAAAAAAATCTTTGCCTTAACTGTCTATAAGTTTTGAAGATCCCCGTATGGCCCGCTAGTGGGGAATCATGTGCTTCTTGCAAAATTCGGTACTTGAGCTTGGAGTTATGAACTAAATAAATTCTTCCCTTATAATATAACAGCCCATTCAAAATCCTCTAATTATCATCCCCTTTGATTCCATCCAACACATCACAAGCAAATTTGTCTTTGGCATATTCAACTAGTAGCATGTTTCTCCAATCCTTGTTAATATCCATGAAAGAAAAAGAAGGCCTTCTTGACAAAGCATTTGCTACTATATTATTCTTTCCTTTGACATATTCAATATCAAAATCATAAGCTTGAATCTTGCTTACCCACTTTTTTTTCCTTTCATTTAGATCTTTTTGGGTGAGAAAGTGTCTTAGACTATTGTGGTCAGTTTTCACCACAAACTTGCTACCCAACAAGTATTGTCTGAATTTGGCCAATGCATGCATAATGGCCAGCATTTCTTTATCATAGATGGAGTAAATTTTTTCATGAGGCTGCAACTTTCTGCTCTCAAAGGCTATGGGGTGTTGGCCTTGCTTTAGGACAGCCCCTATTCCTCCACCTAAAGCATCACATTCCACAACAAAAGGTTTAGTAAAATCAGGAAGTGGAAGTATGGGACAACTACTCATTACCTCTTTCATTTTTTGGAATTCCTTTTTAGCCTCTTCGTCTCACTTGAAAGCATCCTTCTTAGTCAAATCAGTGAGTGGAGAAGTCAACTTGGAGAACCCTTTCACAAATTTTCTGTAGTAGGTGCATATGCCAATAAAGCCTTTCAATTCGGTAATATTTTTTGGTGATGGCCATTCCAAGATAGCCCTGATTTTTTCCATGTGTACCTTCACTCCTTTTTGCCCAATAATGTGCCCAAGATACAGTAGTTCTTTCATCCCAAACTCACATTTTGATAACTTAGCAAATAAAGACTCTTTTTGCAAGTTTTTCAACACAATCTCTAACTATTGCAAATGCTCTTCCCATGTTTTACTGTAAATGAGAATATCATCAAGGAAACCAGAACAAACCTTCTTAATTGCTTGCAAAATATACTATTCATACATGCTTGAAAGGTGGCTGGAGCATTAGTTAACCCAAAAGGTATGACAAAAAATTCAAAGTGTCCAAAATGACATCGAAAAGCGGTCTTTTGCACATCTTCATCTTTCATTCGAATTTGGTGATACCCTGATCTAAGGTCAATTTTTGAGACGTATTTGGCCCCATGTAGCTCATCAATCCTAGGAATAGGATACCTATTCTTGATAGTCTTTTTTTTCAAGGCTCTAAAATCTATGCACATTCTCAATGTTCCATCTTTTTTCTTCACTAGCACTACTGAAGAAGCATAAGGGCTAGAGCTTGGTTGAATGAGTCCCAAATCTAGGAGTGCTTGGATAGATTTTTCAATATCATCTCTAAAATTTTTAGGATGTCTATAAGGTAGTATCTGAATGGGTGAAGTACCCTCCTCCAAAATAATACTGTGCTCAACCCCCCTATCCGGTGGCCTACCATGTGGAAGGTCTCTAAAAATATTTTCATATTTTTGCAAAAGTCTCTCTATCTCCTTTGGGTGTTTGACAATATTTATAGTTGGCTTGGGAGATGTAATATGACATTTAGCAGCCCATTCAATATCCCCATGCCTCAATATAGATCTCATACTATTGCAAGTTATTACTTGATTTGGATAAGTGTGTTGCCCTCTCACAATTCTTTATACTCCTTTTGAATCTTGGAATTTCATTTCAGGAATTTGATAATTTACTGTATGCTCTCCTATTGAATACAACCATTTCACTCCCAAAACCACATTAGTATCAGCAACATCAACCACATAAAAACAATCAACAAAAGTATAGTTACCTATGGTGACTTGCAGCTTTGGAACCCATGTTTTGCATTGCATTGTGTTGTGATCAGGAATGACAACTGTGAAGCCATCAAATGGTTCAATAGGTATCTTTATTTTCTCTACCATCTCTGCATCAATGAAGTTATGAATGTCTCCTCCATCTACCAAAACTGAAGTTCTTTGTCCTTGTACCACACCTTTGCATCGGATAGTATGATAGCGAGGTACTGCTGAAAGCACTGCCATTCTTGCTTTGTCCGGTGAAGGCTGATTTTCTTCTTGTCTTTCCTCTTCTACTGCTGTCTCATATGAATCTTCTTGATCTGAAATATGTCCATCTTCTTCCATGCCCCCATCATACCCCTCATTATCAAAAAATACTTCTATGTATTGAGCCTTTCCTTTGGTACATTTGTGCCCCGATGTCCATGGTTGGAAGCATGTGAAGCACGGTTTTTTTTTTCTAAGTTCATCCCTGTTTAGTCCCTCTTTTTTATTCTTATAAAATTACTCTCTTTTCCAAGGTTTCTTATCATATCCATCCCTTTTCCAAGGTTTCTTTTCAAATTTGTAGCTAGGCTTAGGAGGAAATCTCGTTCTAGGAAGCACATTTTGGAGATCCCTAGTTAAGCTCATTGCATCTTTTAATGTAGTTGGCTTGTGGGATTTGACCAAAACTCTTAAGGGTTCATCCAAACCTTCAGTGAAAAGCAATACTAATCTTCCCATAGATACATCAGCCACCTTGACTGATAATTTTTGAAAGTCCAACATATATTCGGTAGGGGACCCAGTTTGCTCCAATTGAGCTAGTTCTTTGAAAGGCAATTCTGGATCTTTTTGTTCAAATCTTTCTAGTACCCTGTCAACAAGTTCTCCATATGGTTTAACCTTATTATGACCCAATGTTTTCAACCCATGAAACCATCATTCATTGGCATCTCCTTCCAAATGCAAAATGGCCATTTTTAATGCATCCTCTTCCAACATAGGATTCAGCTGAAAATATAAATCCAATTTTTGCACCCAAGTGTTAGCAGAATTTTGAGAAGAACCATCAAAAGTAGGAAGTGACATTTTTCCAATAGCACTATTCAATTCTTTGTTTTGGAATGGACTCCTATTGTCTCCCTTCCTTTTAATCTTTTGCATAGAATCAATGTAGTCACTGAGTGGTACACCCCTTTTACACTCTTCATTCAAATCATTCCAATCATTTACTAGTTTCTGGTAATCGAATTCAAGATTGGGCTCTTCTTTGGGTGTGAGAAATTTAGGTGCAGTATTTCTTTGTGTGATTTTAAATTCATCGGGTCTATGATGAGGTCCTGTACTTGAGAAAATATGCTCATTCCCTTTCATCTTTTCCCCTGAGTGTGAACCACTATTATCTCCTATCATCCCTTTGCCTGAAAGTTGGCTACCCAAACATTCGAAACCTTTCATCATTTGTTTATTCATATCTAGCATAACCATATTAATTCCTTCAAAACATGGTTTTAAGGCTACAATAAATTCCTCCTTATGTCTTAATTTTTCCTCCTCCTCTCTACCCATTGTTTTAGAAAAAAACTCTTTTTCTGCTACTATCTCTTCTTCAACCAAAACTTCTTCAACTACTGATTCAAAGGGTGGTGGTTTATTTGTTTGTCTTCTTTTTAATACCATCAGGTTCCAAGACCATGCTCTGATACCACTTGTAATGACCCTTTTTAAATTTTTGATTAAAATGCCAATTTTTCCACTTTTTCCCCAATTTCGACCTTTGACTAGTTTTACTGTTTTGACCTCCAAATCAACCCAAATGCTCCCAAATATTCTGTAGGAGTGTATGAATGGTATTTAGACTTGAATATTAGGTTCATAGATGTTTTATGGCCCCCCCAAATACTGCTGCAAACTTGATTTGTATTCTGATCAATATATGTAATTTTGACTAGTAATTTGTGCATCAAATCCCCCCGGGGTAACACTGCAAATGGCCTTCCAAATGCCTCCAAAATCCCACAAATTTATGAACAGAGGTATGTAATATGTTAAGTATGTTATTAAGGTCTCATATGCACCATTAATTGATTTTTACTACTGTTCTAACTCTCTCACATTCAACAGCAAAAACCCCCAATTCGACCCTTGGGGAAATGGCACTATTTCACCTCTCAATACAAACAAACTGAGTAAAAATGCTTCAAATTCTCAAGTACAGTACATGAAACTTGTAGAATATATCCATGGTAGTATATGAATCATAAATATATCAGAGAATCATCCACCCATTCGAAATAATCAACCTTATAGTGTCATACGTCAAAGCATTGGGGAAATGGACATTGTTTGCTCATTAATCAATAATTTTGCATACAGTCAATGGGTATTTCGACCTGAGAGTTTCTACTTATAAATAACAGAGGATATGAAGCTATTACAATCAGAAAAATATCATATGAAGCTCTCCCAATGAGTGCAAGATCTCACCCAAAGCGCAATCCCTCAAGGAGCCCGAATATGCCTTCAAAATTGGAAAGGGTGGAGATAAAGTGCTGCAATAAACCAAACCATGAAACTTCCTGTAGCTGATACCTACAAATAAAACTCCATTAAAGCACCATGAAAGGCCTGATTGGCCTATCCAAACACCAACTTGGATGGGAATCTTTCACCCTCGAAATTGGCTAAGGCAAGAAACTAGTCATCCACTAGTTCTCTCTTCACAAATGCAATTTTTCTCAAATCATCAAAAGCTATTCTCATACTTGATTTCTACATTTTACCAACATTAGCCTTCAAGGGGTCAAAATCCTCTCAATAGATTCAATAAATTTCCATTTAGAAAATATTCCTCATTTGCCACTTGTCTCCTAGTTCCAACCTTCCATCTTCTCCCAAATTCGAATTTGAGTCTCTTTAGCTTCCCCCAACTCCATGAGTGCCTTCCTTGAGCCTATTTTTGGGTCTGACATGTCATAATGGTCAGGTGTAAGAAGTCAGGTCTGAATTTTGTCATAAATGTCATAGATGCTTCATTATTGTTGTCATAAAACTAGGAAATCTATCCCAAGTGTCCACTAGTCTCCAATTTGACTCTTCCTCTCCCATGGAGGTTACTATTCCATCCCATTTTGACCTAAGATGCTCAATTCCATTTGTTATGACTTACCAACTCACCCAAGAGTGTTCACCTTCCCATGAATTCGAATTGGAAAGAGAGAGCTGCCATGTGTCATTGAAAAATCAAGCTAGTGTGGATCCCACCACCTCCATATGTCTCCAAAACCACTTGCCACTTATAATTTCTCTTGAATTTATTTATTCACCATATTTATTAAATGATTGAACCCTTCTAATGACTAAATATAATTTATTAGCTTCCTTATTACCATCCCACATGTGCCCATCCAACCTAGGAAACTAGTAGGATTGATGGGATTGTCTTACTATGCACTTATTTGAATGGGGACATTACAGTCCTCCCCACCAAAGATAGCTTGTCCTCAAGCAATTTCAGATTTGGATGCTGCAAAATCTTCTCCTCTTCCCATGTGGCATCTTCATTTGGTAAGTCCTTCCATTGCACTAAATATTCTTTGATGATTCTACTCCTCAACCTTCTTTCCCGTGTTTCAAAATCTTTTCCAAAACAAGTGTAAGCTGACCTTCATCATTCAAAGGAGGAAGTATTTCTGAAGCGATGATTTGATGACCAAGAGCTTTCTTGAGACAAGAAACATGAAATACATTGTGGATTTTACTCCCTTCCGGAAGTTCTAGTTCATATGCTACTTCTCCAACCTTCCGCACTACCTTGTATGGCCCATAGTACCTTGGTTTTAATTTTTCTGCTTCATTCTTTTTGAGAAATGCTTGTTTATAAGGTTGCAAACTTAAATATACTAAATCATTGACTTGAAAGGTTCTTTCTTCTCTATTCCTATCAGCATATTGTTTTTGCTGATTTTGAGCAACCTGCAAATTGTCTTTCAAGAGCTTTAAAATTTCTTGGCTCTCTTCCACCCAATCTTTAGCCTTTGGGGCTCTACTATCACCAAATATAATGTCAGCAAATGTAAGTGCATCATAACCATATAATGCTTTGAAAGGAGACATTCCTATTGACATATGATAAGTGGTGTTGTAGCAAAACTCACCCAAGTGTAGCCATTTTTCCCATGCTTTTTGCTGCCCTCCCACATAGTTTCTTAGGTATCCTTCCAACCATTGGTTTACCCTCTCTGTTTGTCCATCAGTTTGTGGATGATAGCTGGTACTTGGAGTCAATTGAGTGCCTACCAATCTAAAAAGTTCTTGCCAAAAAGCACCCATGAATCTACTATCTCTGTCACTGACAATGCTCTTGGGGAGCCCATGCAATCTGAAGATTTATTTGAAAAAAATATCAGCCACTTGTGTAGCACTAAAAGATGATGTAACATCAAATAAATGAGCAAATTTTGTCAACCTATCAACTACCACATAGATGCAATCCTTACCCAAGGATTTAGACAATCCGGTGATGAAATCCATGGAAATACTGTCCCATTTTTGCTCCAGAATGGGCAATGGTTGTAATAGGCCGTTTGGACATGTAAGTTCTGATTTGTTTTGTTGACATGCTTTACATTCATTCACATACTTCTGAACATCTTCCTTCAGCCCCTTCCAAAAAAATTGTTGCCTCAACTGTCTATAAGTTTTGAAGATCCCCGGATGGCCCGCTAGTGGGGAATCATGTGCTTCTTGCAAAATTCGGTACTTGAGCTTGGAGTTATGAAGTAAATAAATTCTTCCCTTATAATATAACAGCTCATTCAAAATCCTATAATTATCATCCCCTTTGATTCTATCCAACACATCACAAGCAAATTTGTCTTTGGCATATTCAACTAGTAGCATGTTTTTCCAATCCTTGGAAATATCCATGAGAGAAAAAGAAGGCCTTCTTGAAAAAGCATCTGCTACTATATTATTCTTTCCTTTGACATATTCAATATCAAAATCATAAGCTTGAATCTTGATTACCCACTTTTTTTTCCTTTCATTTAGATCTTTTTGGGTGAGAAAGTGTCTTAGACTATTGTGGTCAGTTTTCACCACAAACTTGCTGCCCACCAAGTATTGTCTGAATTTGGCCAATGCATGCATAATGGCCAGCATTTCTTTATCATAGATGGAGTAAATTTTTTCATGAGGCTGCAAATTTATGCTCTCAAAGGCTATGGGGTGTTGGCCTTGCTTTAGGACAGCCCCTATTCCTCCACCTGAAGCATCACATTCCACAACAAAAGGTTTAGTAAAATCAGGAAGTGCAAGTATGGGACAACTACTCATTACCTCTTTCATTTTTTGGAAGGCCTTTTCAGCCTCTTCATCCCACTTGAAAGCATCCTTCTTAGTCAAATCAGTGAGTGGAGAAGTCAACTTGGAGAACCCTTTCACAAATTTTCTGTAGTAGGTGCATATGCCAATAAAGCCTCTCAATTCGGTAATATTTTTTGGTGATGGCCATTCCAAGATAGCCCTGATTTTTTCCATGTGTACCTTCACTCCTTCTTGCCCAATAATGTGCGCAAGATACAGTAGTTCTTTCATCCCAAACTCACATTTTGATAACTTAGCAAATAAGGAATCTTCTTGCAAGTTTTTCAACACAATCTCTAATTGCTGCAAATGCTCTTCCCATGTTTTAATGTAAATGAGAATATCATCAATGAAAACCAGAATAAACCTTCTTAGTTGCTTGCAAAATATCCTATTCATACATGCTTGAAAGGTGGCTGGAGCATTAGTTAACCCAAAAGGCATGACAAGAAATTCAAAGTGGCCAAAATGACATCGAAAAGCGGTCTTTTGCACATCTTCATCTTTCATTCGAATTTGGTGATACCCTGATCTAAGGTCAATTTTTGAGAAGTATTTGGCTCCATGTAGGTCATCCATGAGCTCATCAATCCTAGGAATAGGATACCTATTCTTGATAGTCTTTTTGTTCAAGGCTCTAAAATCTATGCACATTCTCAATGTTCCATCTTTTTTCTTCACTAGCACTACTGAAGAAGCATAAGGGCTAGAGCTTGGTTGAATGAGTCCCAACTCTAGGAGTTCTTGGATAGATTTTTCAATATCATCTCTGAAATTTTTAGGATGTCTATAAGGTGGTATCTGAATGGGTGAAGTACGCTCCAAAATAATACTGTGCTCAACCCCCCTATCCGGTGGCCTACCATGTGGAAGGTCTCTAAAAACCTTTTCATATTTTTGCAAAAGTCTCTCTATCTCCTTTGGGTGTTTGAAAATATTTATAGTTGGCTTGGGAGATGTAATATGACATTCAGCAGCCCATTCAATATCCCCATGCCTCAATATAGATCTCATACTATTGCAAGTTACTACTTGATTTGGATAAGTGTGTTGCCCTCTCACGATTCTTTATACTCCTTTTGAATCTTGGAATTTCATTTCGGGAATTTGATAATTTACTGTATGCTCTCCTATTGAATACAACCATTGCACTCCCAAAACCACATTAGTATCAGCAACATCAACCACATAAAAACTATCAACAAAAGTATAGTTACCTATGGTGACTTGCAGCTTTGGAACCCATGTTTTGCATTGCATTGTGTTGTGACCGGGAATGACAACTGTGAAGCCATCAAATGGTTCAATAGGTATCTTTCTTTTATCTACCATCTCTACATCAATGAAGTTATGAGTGGCTCCTCCATCTACCAAAATTGAAGTTCTTTGTCCTTGTACCACACCTTTGCATCGGATAGTATGATAGCGAGGTACTGCTGAAAGCACTACCATTCTTGCTTTGTCCGGTGAAGGATGATTTTCTTCTTGTCTTTCCTCTTCTACTATTGTCTCATATGCCTCTTCTTGATCTGAAATATGTCCATCTTCATCCATTCCCCCATCATACCCCTCATTATCAAAAAATAATTCTATGTATTGAGCCTTTCCTTTGGTACATTTGTGCCCCGATGTCCATGGTTGGAAGCATGTGAAGCACCATTTCTTTTTTCTAAGTTCATCCCTGTTTAGTCCCTCTTTTTTATTCCTCTCAAATGACTCTCTTTGCCAAGGTTTCTTATCATATCCATCCCTTTTCCAAGGTTTCTTTTCAAATTTGTAGCTAGGCTTAGGAGGAAATCTCATTCTAGGAAGCACATTTTGGAGATCCCTAGTCAAGCTCATTGCATCTTTTAATGTAGTTGGCTTGTGGGCTTTGACCAAACCTCTTAAGGGTTCAGCCAAACCTTCAGTGAAAAGCAATACTAATCTTCCCATAGATACATCAGCCACCTTGACTGATAATTTTTGAAAGTCCAACATATATTCGGTAGGGGACCCAGTTTGCTCCAATTGAGCTAGTTCTTTGAAAGGCAATTCTGGATCTTTTTGTTCAAATATTTCTAGTACCCTGTCAGCAAGTTCTGCATATGTTTTAACCTAATTATGACCCAAGGTTTTTAACCCATGAAACCACCATTCATTGGCATCTCCTTCCAAATGCAAAATGGCCATTTTTAATGCATCCTCTTCCAACATAGGATTCAGCTGAAAATATACATCCAATTTTTGCACCCAAGTGTTAGCAGAATTTTGAGAAGAACCATCAAAAGTAGGAAGTGACATTTTTCCAATAGCACTATTCAATTATTTGTTTTGGAATGGACTCCTATTGTCTCCCTTCCTTTTTATCTTTTGCATAGCATCAATGTAGTCACTGAGTGGTACACCTCTTTTACACTCTTCATTCAAATCATTCCAATCATTTACTAGTTTCTTGTAATCCAATTCAAGATTGGGCTCTTCTTTGGGTGTGAGAAATTTAGGTGTAGTATGCCTTTGTGTGATTTGAAATTCATCAGGTCTATTATGAGGTCCTGTACTTGAGAAAATATGCTCATTCCCTTTCATCTTTTCCCCTGAGTGTGAACTACTATTATCTCCTATCATCCCTTTGCCTGAAAGTTGGCTACCCAAAAATTTGAAACCTTTCATCATTTGTTTATTCATATCTAGCATAACCATGGTAATTCCTTCAAAACATGGTTTTAAGGCTTCAATAAATTCCTCCTATGTCTTAATTTTTCCTCCTCCTCTCTACCCATTGTTTTAAAAAAAAACTCTTTTTCTGCTACTATCTATTCTTCAACCAAAACTTCTTCAACTACTAATTCAAAGGGTGGTGGTTTATTTGTTTGGATTCTTGTTAATACCATCAGGTTCCAAGACCATGCTCTGATACCACTTGTAATGACCCTTTTTTAAAATTTTATTAAAATATTAATTTTTTCACTTTTTCCCCAATTTCGACCTTTGACTAGTTTTACTGTTTTGACCTCCAAATCAACCCAAATGCTCCCAAATATTCTGTAGGAGTGTATGAATGGTATTTAGAATTGAATATTAGGTTTAGAGATGTTTTATGGACCTCCAAATACTACTGAAAACTTGATTTGTATTTTGATCAATATATGTAATTTTGACTAGTAATTTGTGCATCAAATCCCCCCCGGGGTAACATTGCAAATGGCCTTCCAAATGCCTCCAAACTCCCACAAATTTATGAACATAGGTATGTAATGATTTAATTATGTTATTAAGGTCTCATATGCACCATTAATTGATTTTTACTACTGTTCTAACTCTCTCACATTCAACAGCAAAAACCCCCAATTCGACCCTTGGGGAAATGGCACTATTTCACCTCTCAATACAAACAAACTGAGTAAAAATGCTTCAAATGCTCAAGTACACTACATGAAACTTGTAGAATATATCCATGGAAGTATATGAATCATAAATATATCAGAGAATCATCCACCCATTCGAAATAATCAACCTTATAGTGTCATACATCAAAGCATTGGGGAAATGGACATTGTTTGCTCATTAATCAATAATTTTTCATATAGTCAATGGGTATTTCGACCTGAGAATTTATGAATATGAAGAACAGAGGATATGAAGCTATTAAAATCAGAAAAATATCATATTAATCTCTCCCAATGAGTGCAAGATCTCACCCAAAGCGCAATTCCTCAAGGAGCCCGAATATGCCTTCAAAATTGGAAATGGTGGAGAGAAAGTGTTGCACTAAACCAAACCATGAAACTTCCTGTAGCTGATACCTGCAAATAAAAATCCATTAAAGCACCATGAAAGACCTGATTGGCTTCTCCAAACACCAACTGGGATGGGAATCTTTCACCCTCGAAATTGGCTAAGGCAAGAAACTAGTCATCCACTAGTTCTCTCTTCACAAATGCAATTTTTCTCAAATCATCAAAAGCTATTGTCATACTTGATTTCTACATTTTATAACCAACATTAGCCTTCAAGGGGTCGAAATCCTCTCAATAGATTCAATAAATTTCCATTTAGAAAATATTCCTCATTTGCCACTTGTCTCCTAGTTCCAACCTTCCATCTTCTCCCAAATTCGAATTTAAGTCTCTTTAGCTTCCCCCAACTCCATGAGCGCCTTCCTTGAGCCTATTTTTGGGGATGACATGTCATAATGGTCAGGTGTAAGAAGTCAGGTCTGAATTTTGTCATAAATGTCATAGATGCTTCATTATTGTTGTCATAAAACTAGGGAATCTAGCCCAAGTGTCCACCAATTTGACTCTTCCTCTCCCATGGAGGTTACTATTCCATCCCATTTCGACCTAAGATGCTCAATGCCATGTGTTATGACTTACCAACTCACCCAAGAGTGTTCACCTTCCCATGAATTCGAATTGGAAAGAGAGAGCTGGCATGTGTCATTGAAAAATCAAGCTAGTGTGGGTCCCACCACCTCCATATGTCTCCAAAACCACTTGCCACTTAGAATTTCTCTTGAATTTATTTATTCACCATATTTATTAAATGCTTGAACCCTTCTAATGTCTAAATATCATTTATTAGCTTCCTTATTACCATTCCACATGTGCCCATCCAACCTAGGAAACTAGTAGGATTGATGGGATTGTCTTACTATGCACTTATTTGAATGGGGACATTACAGACCTTTTTTCCTAGGTCACTTGTTTATGACTGAGATCTGGAAGAGGCAGAAACCCTAGATTGTACAGATCATAAATCACAAAGTACAACGAATTAGAAGTTGTTCTTAGGATACAAGGTACATGGGGATCTTATCTTTGTCCTGTAAGAGTTTCAGATCCTGAAACCTCTCTAAAATGGATTTATAGCAAACGTGATATGATGACTGGTTTTTTCTATATCAAGCCCTAGCATCGCAAGTGAAACAAGTGTCATACATGCCATACCATGCCTTCTTTTAGGCTAGCTCTGATACCATGTTAGGTTTTTCATAATTTTCAATCTGATCTAAGATCTTAACTAAGAGAATAACATGTATAACATATATACAACATATCTACAACATATAAATCATGGACACAATAATGCAAGCACACAAGAGACACAGAGTTTCACCGGAGAAAACCAAGACGGTGAAAAACCCCGCAACTTCCTCAGAGATAGAAAGAGAAATGATACAACCAAAGTACAAGAGACAATATTCTCCTAGCAGTTGATCCTCCTCCTCACATGTGCGCCACTTTCCGAATGATAGAAGTGTGAGTAATGAGATGTCCAAATAGAGATATCCCGATCTCTATTTATACTTGTCCTGTCCTGCCCAATAAACTAATGGGGTCGACTTGTCTAGCTTAGCCTAATAACCGATGGTTAACTTAATCAGGGCCGACCCCACACATGGTGGTCTGATAACCCATCGGCAAGTTACGACACTTGCGACTCTTGTCAATACAAATGATGACACTTTCGTATAGAGGAATAACACATCTCTATAGGAGTACAATATACATAGATGGAATACATTCCAAAGTTACATATACATCAACATGCAATTTGTCATAGGTGTCATAGCATCTTCATCATTGTTGTCATATAGGTTAGGGAATTTAGTCCAAGTGTCCAATAACTCCTCATTTGAGTCTTCCTTCTCCATAGGAGTTACACTTCCATCCAAATTCAACCTATGATACACATGGACAAGTGTATGAGCTTTCTAACTCATCCCAAGAACATTAGGCTTCCCATGGATTCAAAATTGCAAGAGGAGGATGCCATGTGGCACATAAATTCTAGCATGTGTGGGTCCCACAACCTCCATGTGTCTTCATGATCAATTGCCACTTTGGTTTTCTCTTGTATTTATTTGCTTAGCTCCTTTATTAAATATTTATTCCATTCTAATGTCTAAACATAATTTATTATCTCCCTTATTGCAAATCCCAATGTCTCCATCCAACCTAGGGAACTAGTAGGATTGATGGAATTCTCCTGTCATGAAGTTATTGGGATGGAGACATTATAATCGACTTCTATTTTTATCTTATGACTTCATGAAGAACTCTCCCTCCATATGGATGCATCAATATTGCATGAAGAAGTGCACCCCACTTCTCATGTAGTGCATTAACTCATTGAACTGAGTCTTAGGATGAAATCACCCCTTGACTAAAATATTTCCCACTTAGTTAGGTGGATAAATTAAGTGTCATAATGCAAGTGTCACAAATCAAGTGTCATTTTTTAGTTTAACATAAGTGTCATCTTTTATTTTAACATAAGTGTTGTCATGCAATAACACTTAGTTAACTAGTTCTTCTTTGTTATCACTTAGTTAACTCTCTTAACTGATTCTTTCTTGTTAACAGCACTGTAGTGATCAATTCGAGTTCTCCTTTGATTTACTAAAGTATTCACCGAAGTTTAACAATTCGAATTCTCTCTTAATTAACTCTTTTATGCACAATTCAAGTTATCTCATATCTTATCACATCTTATCTTTACCTCTTGTCTTATCTGCATGGTCCACATGTGCTAGCTTAATTATCTTATCAAATATACTAAGGATATTTTCCCAATGATGTGATCATATTGTCCTAATATCATTCCAAGTGGTTATATGCTAAAGTAATTCACTCTAGTGGTGGCCAGTCCCTAGAGGAGACTTAATATTTCAACCATGGTTAGTAGTACATCACACACCATACATGCTTCGACATGCAAAGCATCACCTCAACACATGAGGATCTGTCTTGAAACACAAGACCTTAGCCTTGACTAGCAAGACTGTGCAATGTCATCACATTGAAATTCAAAGCACTTGCCTTAACACATGAAGCTTAACCATTCTTGAGTCCAAATCAAGATTCTTCTCTAGTTTTCCTAAGTCCAAATCAGGCTCCTATAAGGAAATACCTCGACACACGAGGCCCAATATTGACACACAAGATTGACTTGGAGAATGACTCATGATGTTGTAACTTTAACACTCCCTCTCAGTGAGGGAGGCATTCTCTACCATGCTAATCTTGTCTCGGAAGTACCTATACTTCATCATAGGTAAAGGATTAGTCAACATATCAGCAATCTGCTCACCAATAGTAATGTACTGAAGTCTTATGACACCTCTTTGGACCATGTATTTTATGTAGTGATACTTTATATGAATGTGTTTTGATCTGTCATGAAACACAGGGTTTCCAGAGAGCTTAATGCAGATCTGATTGTCATATAAAATGACTATATCCTCAAGCTTCTCACCGGACAACCTAGAAAGTATCTTCCTAAGCTACACAAATTCTCGATAAGTGGTACTAGCTTCAATATACTATGCTTCTGTAGTACTCTAGTCTATGGATCTTTGCTTCCTACTGGACCAAGAGATCATAGCTGATTCCAAGCTAAAAAAATTCTAGATGTACTCTTTTGGTCCACAATACTACCACCCCAGTCAAAGTCGACATATCCAAGTAACATCACTCCACCACTGGAAGCATATTTGATTCCATAAGCAATAGTGCCTCGAAGGTATCTAAGCACATGCTTGGAAGCAACCCAATGTCTATGTCTTGGCTCAGACATGAACTGACTCAAGATACTCACTGCATAACATATGTTTGGTCTACTATGTATCAAATACATCAAGGGTCCAATGAGCTGTCTATACATGGTAGGATCCACTAGATCTAATTCGGAATATGTATCATGTAATTTCTTCGGATTAGAAATCATTGGTGTAGACATGGATTTACAATCCATCATACCAAAGTTGCACAAAAAATTAACTGTGTACTTTCCTTGAGAAATAAAGATCTCATCTTTCCTTTGCGAAAATTCCAGACCAAGAAAGTAGTGCATAAGTCCTAACTCTTTCATTTCGAACTCAGAAGTGAGCTCCCTCTTGAACCAAGCTATTTGTTTCTCCTCTCTAGTAAGGAACAAGTCACCAATATAGAGAACCAAGATTAATGGTTGGTTCTTCATAACCTTGAAGTACAGGTTGGGGTCAGCTTCTCTTTTGGAGAATCCCAAGCTCATAATATAGTTTTCAATCTTTGAATACCAACCCTTTAGGTCCTTCTTAAGCCCATACAAGGCTTTCTTAAGTTTGCATACATGGGACTCCTTCCCATCAATTACAAACCCCTCATGTTCCTATATGTAAACCTCTTCCTTAAACTACCATTGAGGAAGGCATTCTTCACATCCATCTGGTGAATTTTCCAACCCAAAACTGAAGCAATGAAAATTATGGGTCAGATAGTAGTGTACTTGGCCACATGAGCGAATATATCATCATAGTCTATCCGTTATTTCTATGAGAATCCATGGGCCACAAATCTTGCTTTATACTTTTCAATACTTTCATCAGCTACATGATTGATTTTATAAATCCACTTGGAAGTTACTATTGACTTCCCATCAAGTTTAGGAACAACTTCCCACACACCATTCTTCATGATAGATTTGTATTCTTCTACCATGTCATCTTTCCATACTTGTTTTTTAGAGGCTTCCTCATAGGTAGAGGGTTTTGAATCACTTATGTGACTCAACTATGCTACATATCCTGAAAATATTTCAGATCTCTTTTGTTCTCTGGAGGATCCTGGAGGTACTCCATGCTTTTATGCCTCTTGCAAAATGTCTCGACACCATGCAGATCTCCTCTTAGGAGGAGGTTCATCAAGAGATATTTCTATCATCTCTTTTGGCTCTTCAGGATCAAGCAGATCCATGGAACCATCTGGATTCTCCCTCTCACCATATGAAAGGGGAGAATAAAAAACTGTATCCTCCATCATAGAAGTATCATGATCCTCCATGTCCGGATCACGCTGAATCTATATGGAGCACTTGAAGGAAGCCTCTTCATGATTTATGCTACATATCTATTGATTTCAATGTTTCTTTGTCCTGGAACATAGATTATATAAGATTTGGAGGATTCACTATATCCAACAAGTGTTCCTTTCTTTATGGATGGCTCCATCTTTGTCCTCTTCTCTTTTGGTATGTGAATGTAAACAGGACAACCAAAAATATTCAAGTGTCCAATATCTGGTTTTTCACTAGTGAAAACCTCGTCAGGAGTCTTTTCTCCCAAGATAGCATGAGGGATTCTATTATGAATATAAACAATAATGCTGGAGGATTCTTCCCATAAGGATGTGGGTAGATCCTGATCACACATCATGGCTTTTGTAGCCTCACATATTGTTCTATTCTGTTCTTTCTTTCAACAACCCCATTTTGTTGGGGGTTGTAGGCTACAGTCAACTATCTTTTTATTCCTACATCTCGACAGAAGTAATTGAAGTCATGGGAATCAAACTCTCCTCCATTATCAAATATCAAAGCAAAAATGTGCTTCCCAGTCTGATTCTCAACCAATGCTTTAAACTCTTGAAACTTGTTGAAAGTTTCACTCTTTGCTTTTAGAAAATAAAACCATGACTTGCGAGAGAAGTCATCTATGGAAAGCACATAATATAAATAACCACTCAAGTAGGGTACAGGCATCGAACCACATAGATCAGAATGAATCAAGTCAACTATCCCCTTGGATCTTTTGGTACTACTCGAAAAACTCTTCTTAATGTTATTCCCAAGAGTGCAACCTCTACAAGCACTATCAAAATCAGATTTAAACATGGGCATACCTTTCACCATCTTTTGTAATTTGGGTAGCGCTTTGAAATATAGATGGCCAAGCCTTCTATGCCACAGCTCACAACGGATGACTGTGTCATGGATCATGGCTTGAATGAGTTTTCTAGGAATTTTGTAGAGACCTCCCTCTCTAACTCCAATCATACATGCAGAGTTGAAGTCTGCATGCTTAGGCCACATGAGCGCTTTATTGTCCATAAAGATAACTCTGAATCCTTTATCTTCTAGAACCGAAACAGAAATGAGGTTCTTCTTCAATCCAGGGACAAACATAATTTCATCCACATGCAGTACATATCCTGAATCCAACTAAAAGGAAGTGGATCCAATGCCTTGGATCGAATAGGTGGTATTATCTCCAAGCTCCACCTTATAGGAAAAATTCTTTTCCTTCAAATATGTAATAGTGCTCCTATATCCAGTCATGTGCTTGGATGCACCACTTTCTACCATCCATGTCTCATCACTAGTGGTAATGGATCCAGAAAGGGATGAAACAAGATAGTACTCCTTCTTTGTCTCTTGATCGTTGGATGAATTCTTTCTTGTAGGTTCATCTTTTGTAGTAGTAGAAGCATGAAACCTATACTTGAAATTTCCTCTTTGCTTTGTATGGCAGTGTCTGGCATAATGTCCCATCTTATTGCAATTGAAACATTTAACTTTAGACTTATCAAAGTTCTTGAAATCATTCTCCTTTTGATGAGATAATTTCTTGCGATATTTCTTACCTCTTTTCACCGGGCCGCAAGAGTGAGGTTCTCTTCTTTGGAGGCAGTATACTTGCTCTATATTTTCCCTTCTTCTCGTAGGAAATCATGCCACAATATCTCAAAGTTAGGTTTCATTTATAGACCATTTACTGTAGCCAAGACTATCTCCCATGAAGATGGAATACCATCAACAACGGTTTGAATGAGATCATCATCATCGAACGTCACACCAATGCTCATGAGTTGATCTCTTACTTGAGAGATCTTTTCGAAGAAGGAAGCCACACATTCATCCTTTTCCATTTTCATATTTCAAAGCTTGTTCTCCAATGCCCTCTTTTGACTAGGTTCCTTCTTCTCATAAAGATTTGTCAAAGTGTCGAAGCATTCCTTTGCTATCTTCAATGGAGTGGTCACAGGCATCAAGTTGTCTTTCACAGAATCATAAATGATTCTCTTGCTTTAGCTTGATTCTTCTTTAAGGTAATGCGCCATGCAATAGAATTAGGATCTTAAATAATGTTGGATACACAGCCATCCAAATCATTCTTGTTATAGGTCAAATCTGCACTTCTATGTCCGTGATCACATTGCTCTGTCGATCACACAAAAGGACAACATGGATTGAAGAGCTAGGATTGACCTAGATGACTTATGGACTTGAATTACCCTCTTCAGCTGAGAAACTCCTTGTTTCTCCTGATCTTTTGACATGTGCACTACACTTTGGGCAGTAAACTAGTGCACATCTGCTAGTATGCTCTACTTTACTCAAGGGAAACTAGCGCACACCTCAGAAAAGTTGCAAACGCTTGTTGTTAAACACTAAAGTTGCATACTGTGCACTACTATGCCTTGAGAAACTCATGCACATCTTAAGATGAAACCAAAAAATATATTAATATTCTAAATTGGGATCAGTTGAAGTTGGTTATGCAACTTCCCCAACCTCCCAATTTAACCACCTCTCGATTTTAACTACCTACATTGTCCCATAAATACAAGGAGGATCCATGAGAGAGGGACCTAGAAAGAATGCTTTGAGGGTTGTTACGCTGGAGGAAAGTCCCAAGTCATTGTGAAGAGCAGGATCTTAGGACTCGGTTGTAGAAGCATCTTGACACATCAAGTATATTGTACTGATTCCATGTTTCTTTGACAATAAAAAGGTCAAAATACCCTTCCTGTCCCAAATCGAATGTCTACTAGATTGTATATTCATTTGGCTTAGTATCTGATTATTGTTGATGTTTAATTGCTTTCAATAATCATCATATTTATATAGTCAAGATACGCTGAGGAATGTATCTTTTGTGTTGCAGGTTCATCATAGCAAAGGATCAAGCAGAAGACTAAGCGAAAGCTAGGACCAGCCGTCGATTAAAGGTACATATTCCTATATCTTGATCTCTTTCATTTGTAGGAACTAGATGCAACGTAATGAATGTATTTAGCTGTCAACCCTACTAAGTTGGTAGTATCTCTCCTCATTATAAGGTTAAAATCTTGAACAACAGACTAGCGACTCCACTGGGGAGTAACCGATAGTTTTCTTTTCTGCTCTAGGAGACTTAGTTTAAGGTTTATTCCAGTCCCTTTTTCAGTATTTGATTCTTTGAGAAGTCTTGTAGGTCTTTGCTACCTATTCCTTACTACTTGATTCATCTCAGTCCACTGCAGCAAAGCCTGTTTCTGCCCTTCTGAGGCATGTGCGCTGGTTTCTCCTACTTACAGTAGCGCATCTTTCATGATGAGTGCTGGTTTGTGTACTGAATAGTAGCGCATATTTTCTAGTGTTCTCTGGTTTCTACACTGCACAGTAGTGCATTTTCCTGTGTCTTCTAGTTTGTTGTTAGGGTTTGATTTCCAGTGGTTTGCTTCCACTTCCAGCCTATTTTTTTGCCTCCTTGACTGACCCCTGAGACTTCCATGTCTCTTTTGAGTCTTGTTGGCCTCTCTTGAGTCTTCTAGTTTGTTTTTGCTTGCTTGAGTTCTTGGTTAAGTGTCTTTACTGCTTTCTAGCCCTTTTTTGAAGTTCGTGCACTATTCTCTTTTTGACATAGCTGCATGCTTTCACCCTAGTTGCTCGGTGCAGTTATACAAACCTGTGTAGCACACTTTCACTGTGTCTTCTCCTTCCTATTAGGGCTTGACTTCAAGTTTGAGTCCTTAGGGTGGCTTTCAAAAGGTTGCTTGGTTTAGGTACTTTCTGATCGTCTTATCAGTTTACTCCAAGTGAGTCAAATCTTTCTAGTTGTCTTTCTGTTGAGTTCGTGTGTTGATAAGGTCATTCTTGGTTCGCTTGCCTACTTTTTGCTTGGCTTAGTGTTTTCTTAGGGTTTTTGGTGCTTAGGAGCAACTTTTTGAGTTTGCCTTTCCGTTACGAGCATCTCTCTTTTTCCTTTGTTTCTTTTACACTTTGGTTCCAAGCCTAAATTTTTTCCTTTTTTGGAACAACTTGGTAGTGTGAGTCTTCCTCGAATCTTTTGATTCGCTTGTTTGAGCCATTCAGATGTTTGTCTTACGCACACTTTACATTTAGATTTTACTTGCTTTTGTACAAGTTCTCTTTCTTTTACAATTATTAGAAAAGACAAAAAATTGTTCAAGTAGCTTAGTAGTAAGGTCTTTCGTTATTTTGGAGTAGCATAGTTTGCTTTGAAATATTAAAAGAAAAATACAAAAAGAAATTTGATTTTAGGATTGCCTAGTTTTCGATTTTTGAAAGAATATAAACGGAAAAGAGAAATTTTTTTGTGAATTTGAAAGCATTACTTTACACGCACTTTACTTTCATAACAAACCATTCCACATACCACACTACAACCCTTGAGTAACAAGTAGCCCTTAAAAAGAAATATTAATAAAATTTATTAGCAACATTTTTCTTTTTAGGTATACACATCATCAACTAGCTTAGACTAGAGTTTCGGACTTAAATCACCTTAAACGATCCGAAACTGGCTTGATTACTCAACAATCGTAGTACGAATTTCATTTAGGTAAATCCATTTCTATCAAATAGTCCTTGGATGCTCTACTCAAACCAGAGTTAAGCACAAGGCCGTGGGAGACTGGAATTGTTGAGGATATCCCCTCACTTTCCTCTCAACCATACCAGAGTTGACTCGTGTACGGGGGTCCTTTCGACTTCGGGCTTTGCTACCCTACCCATGCATTTCGACTAGGCTGACGATTGTCCCCCCAGGTTATTTCGTATTGATGGTAGCCTTAGTATCAGACTTTTAGGGCTCTACACAGGTAGAGTGGGCGGTTATTCCCACTTCACCTCGGACAGACGTGGAAGGTAACCCTTTGGTAGTAATCCTGAGAAGGTAGTTTGGTGATTCAAATGCTTGCACCCAGTGGACCTCCGGAGGACGCCACGTAACTGACCGTTGATACTTTATTAGTCTGTTATGGGCCCTAATCATCCCAAACTTGCTTTCGAGAGTATTTTCCATTGTTTGCCCGGTTTGATTACTTAGGAAATTTTTTAGTGGTATGTTGTTTGCTCCTTAGTTGTAGTGGCCACTAGGTTTTTACTTAGTTTACTTGTTTATAGTTGTGGAGGACCAACATCTTCATCGGTCTTGGAGGTTGCAAAAACTTCCCCCACCCATTGTGGAGCCTCCACTGCCACCGCGACGCCGGAGGACAAATTCCCATGGTTCTTTTGAACTTACGGGCAACATAGAGGTTCTTGGTGAACCATAGCCCAGAACCCCAAATCGACAAGTCTTTGATACTGTCGAGGTTGAGGATCTAACTGCTACAAAGTTTAATACTCCTTTTAACCCTCCTCTTATTGGACCCAATGATCCATTTCTGGTACCTGTTGGTTTTCAACAACCTGAGTATAGTGCTTATTTATTCACACCTGGTTAAACCATGGTTAACCCAGGAGACGAGAAAGGAGTCCCTCAGACTCCCACAACTTCTATGCCTACAAGGATTATCAATCCTTCGTTCACAAACACTACTACCCCAAGTTTGTTGCAGACTACTTCTGCCTCAACTCCATCATTTAGTTTTAATGCTAGTACTCTAGGCATGCCGAGCTCATTAGACTCGACATCTTCCTCAGCTTCCACACCTACTTTTGGACCTAACAATGTCGCTTTGTCAGGGATACCCACAGTGAATTTCACTCAGTCTTCTGCTACACAACAGTTTTAGGGTGTAACTCAAGCTATTGCTTCCACTTCCACTGTAGGATTGATTCCCTCTACATCTATGCCTGTCATGGGTACCATGACTGCGTCGTCCATTACAACCACACCTGGTTTCAACCCCAATGTAGGTTACAATGTGAATCCATTGAATATACCCATATGGAGTATGCCCTTCTCTTTGTTTGCTGGAGGAGGGGGTAATATGTTTAACCAGTAGTATGGCAGGGCTAACACCTAGCCACAATGGACAAACACATAGGGTTTTAATCCACTTTCTTTTGGGTGGAGTAATTTCAATCCTTTCGTTTCACAATCGATGGTCGAGGGCAACCCCAACCAATAGTACACGAACTAGGCGATGGGTGGTTCCCAATACCAGGTTCCTATCTATCAGATGCCATTGGCTCAACCCCGTTTACCTTTTCTGGAAACTTTGAACTTGCCAAATCTTTCAAAGCTCACGAACGACCTCGTGCATCATGACTTTGCATGGCCACCCATTCCCACTAAGTTTCCCTCAGACATACCAAAGTTTGAAGGTGAGACTGGTGAGGACCCCGGTGACCATGTTACGACATTTAATCTCTGGTGCTCCTCCAATTTGCTGAATGATGATTCCATAAGGTTAAGGATCTTTCAAAGAACCTTGACAAGTGTCGCAGCCAATTGGTATATCGAATTGCCTGCAACTGCCTATGGAACCTTTCAGGATCTTGTTATTGTTTTCCTGAACCACTTTCAACTTCCCGTCCGGTACGATGCAGGCACAGACCTTCTATCAAATTTTCGATATAACAAAGCCACTCATCTATCTGATCATATTAAGGAGTGGCGAAGGTGAAAGAGGCTCAGCAAAGCCGACATCCCCCCAACATTCTTATTAGAATGATACCTAAGTCTCTTCTTCCTTATATTTCTAAGGAAGTTGCCACTTCAGGGGTGTCCTCCGAAGAGGAAGCCATTTTGAGAACCCAGCAGCTGGACTTAGTCTATGCTCAGTCTAGGATTTTATATGAAATTATTCCTGATGCACTGAGGTCTAATATAGACTTAGGTAAAGCTAAACTGGACCACATGCTAATGGCATTGTGGGTTTAGTCGACTCTACAGCGTTTGATGCCTTAACAAAGCAGGTTCACGTCTTTTTAGTCAAACAGTCTGCTGCAGAAGCAACTTCTGTTGCATACTCCCCTTCAACTATAGAATCTGTACATAGGTGCAGACAAACCAAAAGGGCTCTCGGCAGCCCAAAAGAAAGGGAAAGAAAGGGGAGGGAAACCAACAAAAGTCCCGAAACACACAAAATGTAGAGGAGGGAAAAAAGGAAAAAAGGAAGGCTAAGTTCCCTTGCAAGCTATGTCAAGAGGACCACCTTACTCATCAATGATCTCTAATGGAAGAAGCCCAAAATATGATCCATGAGAAGAAACCGACTGTTTTAAAAGACCCTTTTCCTCATGGACAGAGTTTAGCTTCTGGCAGCTCTAGTGTTGGGGGCACCACTCGTGCCACCTCTGCTGATCAGTGTTTCGTTAATATGGTTAACTCAGATGCTCTATTGCAAACTCGAGCAAAGAATTATACCCTGGATCCGCAGAAGAAGGATGCTCCTGAATCCTCTACTCCTCTTCACATACCAGTGGAGACGCTGCCGAAGATACTGAAAGGTGTCTACAAATGGGCTGTACACAACCCCAATGCGCGGGCTACCCCCAACTACAATGTTGTGGAGGATTTATCCCAAACCCCCTGTGCCATGTCTATTTTGGAGGTACTGCAAAGTTTCCCATTGCAACGCAGTGCACTCCTTGCAGCGATTGGGAGTGTTGAAGTCATCCGCCATGCTTGCGCATTTTGATATGACAGATATCAAGTTCTGGTTTCCATACCACATTGCTCTCCAGATAGAGGTCGTCCATGGTCCCATGACTATTCAACGAGCTGTTGTAGATGAGGGCGCGTCTACGTGCGTAATGTCTATTTCTTGCTAGAGGGATTTAGGTGAACCTAAGTTAGCCCCCTCTAATATGGTACTTACCAACTTTGATGGAAGATCTTTCCGTCCACACGGAGTCTTACCATCCTTTGATGTTGAACTTGCGGGCAAACTAATATCGGTGGAGGTTAAAGTTCTGGATGCCCCACTCGATTATAACTTGCTATTGGGTTAGAGCTAGACATATGCCATACAGGAAGTGCCGTCAACTGTCTTCCGGATCATAATGTTCCCTCACGAAGGAAAGATCATCACAGTCGATCAACTTTCGTTCTCCCAGAGGACCAACCAGACTTCATCAGGTTCAACTATCCTGTTGATTGATTAGTCCATCCCAGTCACTGGAGTTTAGGAGTGGGGCTCTATGGGTCATTAATAGGCACTTTTGACCTACATTCTCCCGTTAATTTTATTGGTTCTGAGGAATGTTCCTCATCTGAGACTTCCATGATCAGTTCAACAACTGATCCTTGGATTCTCCCAACTGAATCAGAACCATTTGTGCCTATACCTGTTGCAGAGGTAACCAACTTGGATTCACAACAAACTGCAACAGAACATATCATGACTCCGTTGGTCTCTGCTGAGTCAGATATGGACTATGCTCTTGCATGGTTAGTGGACTCTACCCACTCTCCTGATTGTTTAGACATGGGTTTTCCTTCTGATGAAACATTTTTGGAAGCTATGATAGGCTTGGACCACACTCGAGAAAGTATACACCCCAAGTCCTATTTACTTCCCGTTCTAAACTTGATAGAGAGAGGTGAGTTCTCTCTGAGACTCAGTGAGAATGTTGATTGGTCCTCTACCCCTTCCACTTCACAAGCTGCTTTTGCCGAAGGGAAGAGGGCAAACACTTTTAGAACCATCCCGATCAACATTTCCACTGAACCTGGAGTCACGATTTTTTTTTTTATTGGAACGGACTATTATCTTGATGAGATCATTCTGTATACCAATCTTTTTAACGATTTCCATGACATCTTTTCCCCATCCCATGATGAGATCCTAGTAATTGACCCTACTTGAAGAAGTACTACACTTAGGCATCTGTGCTTTTTCATGTATTTTTAGCTGTATAGTTTGTAGAGTTAATTTTGTTTACGGTTGTAGTTACGTCTTATGCATCCATTGTTTTGTGTTTCAATTGTCAACTGAACACTTCATAGGGTTTGATGATGGTGCTAGCCTCCACACCCGTTAGTTTCCCTCAGCTGCTTGGGTTATTTAATCACCAATCGACCAACTAGTGTCTTTGGGAGGGGCTTTTTTAGGTCCCACAACAAACAATGTGGCTGAATATAGTGTAGTCATAGAGCTACTCCGAGATGCTCTATTCCATGGCATTTCATATTTGGAGGTACGGATTGACTCACAGTTAGTTGTTTTTCAGTTATTGGGTGTTTATCAGGTTAGGGATCCTATTTTGCTACATCATTTTATGCGCGTTAGGCTACTTGAGAGACAGTTTGATTATATCACATATCAACATATTCCAAGGGACTTGAATGCATTAGATGATTCATTTGCAAACTACGTTTTAGATTGGAATTTGTATCATTCACACACATAATAATTCATGCATAAAACATAATAACACACTTGTAAATAATCGATACTGTATGTATATATATATATATATCCGTATCAAAAAATAGTATGAGTTTGGATCATAAGTCTGTCACAGATTTATGTCATAAGATACAAAATTGGGCTCGATGGCCTAAAAAATATACATAGAATATCCTTCTCCTATGGAGAAGGTGGGGCCTCATCTGGCTCTGCTGCCTCTCAGTAGCATATGACCAGCCTAGCCACTTTCCGCAGTATCCTGATCTAGGCTGGGGGCACACCAACCACATCCTCCTGCATGTCGAGTGGCATCCGCTCGATCCTGTAAGTCAGAACATCATGAGTCAACGGACTCATCTTTCTCTCAACAGTTCCCAGCATGGCATTAGCTGCACCCACTTCCACTGGCCTCACGAAAGTGCGAGGGTGTCCCTCAGGATGCACTGGTCATTAGAGAAATTTTGAGGTCAAAAAAGGGCCTCAAAACAAAGAAAATGTACTATAAAATACAACCAATCACATTCTAGTAGATGACATCATCCCCCTTGGTGAGGTGGCATTGCATGAGTTAAGAATGCTTATTTGTCAAATTTTCTATGGTGGATGAAAACACATAGTTAACCAAGGTAGTGGTGTAAGTACTTTTAAGTCATAAAGTAAAGTACTCATAATGATAGTCTTTTCATAAAATAATATTATTGTCATTTTCAAGTAAAGTACTCATAATGAATGTCTTTTCACACTTTCACATAAAATAATATTATTGTCATTTTCAAGTGAAGTACTCTTAATTCATAAAGAAAGTCCTTTCACATTTTTTTATAAAATGATATATTATCATTTTTATGTTTTTAATTTTAAATTATATATTCACTCCATTCTATTTAATAACATAATGTCAAACTAATAAAAAATAATAATAATAATAATAATAATAATAATGCAATGTGGATTATAATAAAATTATTGACATTTTACATGTAAATAAATTATCAATTAAATTACATTATTAAATTCATGAGAAAAGTACTAAATATAAAAAAGTCAACATAAAATTAAAAAAAACTCTTAAAAATGTTTTATTATTATTTAATTTCATTTGCAAGTTCAAGACAAATAAATGTTAAACGACAATACATTTTTGGGAATTTACAATGAATCTCAGTCACATCAATGTAGTCTTATTTTATTAATTTTATTTCTAGTGAATTTTGAAAAGTAACTCAACCATGGTTATTTATATTGTGCATAGAAAATAGTGTGGGAGCTGACTTGTCATATATACCTACCCCATAAAACCCCCAATTCATAATATTTTAATATATCTCATATTTTTGTAGTACATCTCTTAGGAGGCCCTTTTTTGACCTCAAAATCTCTCTAATGCCAACATCTGCACATGACACTTTGTTTCAGTACTTCAAACTCATCATAAAAATTATATATATAAAACATAAAAATTTAATAAATTTTCAAAAGCATAAACATACCTATCTCTCCCCAGGCAGCTCCTGGAGGAAGGATCAGCTCAGGATCATTGAGGAAGTCTATACCTGCATATGGAAACTGCTCGATAGCTGGCACCTGTCTTTCCCACCAACCCTAGAAATTATCCTCATGGTAACAAAAGTTGCTCTCGCCACCACCTTGGCGGAGGAAGATTTCACCCCAATGAGCCAGCATTGGCTCACGAGGGTTGATCAGGGGCAAAGGCATGCCCAAACTCATAGCAGTCACCCTTTCAAAGAAGAAGGTGCAAAGTATGCTTCCGTACCCAAAATTCTTCATCCTCCTGGTCTTACATCCCGAGAGTTGAAGCTTCATGTTGGCCAAAAGACTTGAGCGCTAGTCATATAATCTTCTGTGCAAGCATTCAGTACGAAGGTGCATATAATGCCTCGAAGCAATATGTTGAGTAGCACTCCCTCCCATTCGGTTAAGAACACTTATGATGACTTTAAGGGGGAAGCTTACAATAGTCGAGATCAGAATTTGACTACCGGATTTTTCAGTTCTCGGTACACAGTGAGTATTCACATACTCTTGCACGGACAAGGCATCCACATTGCATGAGGACCCTTTCAAGTTCACAACATCTCCCCTTCGAGAGAGACCTGTGATAAAGTAGATGTTGTCGACGGTGAGTTCCGGTATTTCACCTTGGATATTAAACACCAATGCCTCGGCATCCCAGTATTGGACTAGCCTCTTAAGCAAGCCGTTTAGTGCCCACATATTGACTGTTCTATAAAATTTCAATAGTCCACACCTTCGGAGTGTATGGAGGGTTTCTGGATCTTGTAATGCTACCCAATCCATCTCCTCATGCTCCCTTTCTCTCCAAAAAAGAACCATCCTGCCAAGAAAATGTCAAATTTTTAGTCCTCGTCATTTTTTACCCAACTTTTGGAGGTGTGTGCTATTGTTTAGGCTAGACAGACACATTTGAGCACTGCTTTCCTTGAGGAAAACTAGCGCACACTACTAGTATGCCCTACTTTTCCTCATACATAGTAGCGCACATGCAAAACACGAGTTGTACATTGCTAGAAAATGATTTTTAACCATAAAAAATGACAAAAAATGCATCAAATTGAAAGTATGGGTGGAATAAACTTACTTGGTGGAAGAAAAAGGTTGATTGATGCTCCGGTTTGATCGCAACAAGTGAAAGAAGATCAAGGTTTTGCTTCTCTTTTGCCCTAGAAATTTCAATTTGTGATATTTGTTTTTTCAATTTGAAACTAGTTATATAAAATTGATTTTAATCTTTACCCACTTTTTGCAAAAGTATATAGTTTCAAATTGTACCTAAAAGGTTCTATTTAATCACTAATGCCTACAAGTTTTGGTGAGTGGAATTTAGCCTAGGTATTTAAAATTTTCACTAGATATTCAAAGTATTAAACCGGAAATGACTCATTTTCTTATTGATAGACCAATTTGTCATTATTATGTCATTGAGAAAATTTGTCGATTGTTACTAATGCGATTATTGAGATCCTATCTTTTGGCAGGTCATGAACTTACGATCCTAGAAGCTGTCTTTTAAGTTGTTTTAAGATCTTGTTTTGACTATTGAAAAACTAAACAAGATTGCCGAGTAGACTTGCTCTCTTCAAGCTCGTTAAAGGAATTGAAGGTCCATCCGCTTAAGTATAAGTTTAACCCTTTTTCGGACTTTTGCGGATTACTTACGAAAAAGGAATACTCTAGTCATACGTGGCTAGAAGAGTTCTTCTCTCATTGTTTCACTTTTTTTTAGGGGAGGATACTAACTGTACTTAAAAGGACCTTTTGGAGCCTTCTTTAGGGTTTTCAGGCTCTCAAAATATGAAAACACCAAGCGACACTCACCTACTCAAGCTCGATGTGAACTCACCTACTCGGGCTCGATGTGATATCCACGAGAGGGTATATAGAGGATTTTTTAAGTTTTTCAGATTCTATAAACAGGAAAACACCAACGAGCATTAACCTACTTGGGCTTGATATTAAAATCCACGAGTAGGTATATGGAGTTATTGTTTAAGTTTTTCAGACTCCTTAAAATTGAAAACACCGGCGAGCAAGAAGAGATCTCGGCTCGATATTAAAATCCAGAGATCAGTATTATAGAGTATTCTTCTATCTCTTCTTCGAACTCTATAAACAATGAAGAAGGTCCCGAGTCTTCCTCCCATGGTCTTGTTAAACTTTTTACATGGTTGGACTTATTGAGTTTTCTATCTTTCTTGGACTCATTAAAACAACAAGAAGGACATTCTTTTACCAAAAAGAATAAGGGATAAGAAGGGTATATCACATCTTTTTCAGTTTCAAAGGTAGTTAAGTCAGTCATATCCTTGAACACAACACCTACTTGATTCTATTTCAGTTGGGTTTTAGTTTTTGGCCTTAGGGTCAACCTGATCTCCGAGTTTTTACTCCCCCAGTTGGTTATTCTTCCAACCACATGGAGGGTCTGTTAATGTCTCCTACATTGCAGGCTTATATCACTTCCCCTTCATGTTAAAAGCTGCCTAAGTCACTTTGTGTCGTGCTCACTGTTCAAGGATACAGTCTGTGTCGGCCATTCTGTAGTTTACCTTGACTTCATGTGTCCTAGTTATGTATCGGAGATCATGCTACACATCTATATGATGTCAAGATTGTAATTGCTTGCTGACCTTGATTATTGTTTCAGGTGTTTTTGTGACTTGGTTCTGCGGTTTCTTTCTTCTCCTCTGACTTGGAATTATAATGTATTTCGGCCATCATTTCCCTCTGACCTCACACATTATGGGGTATCTGTTATAGGTCAAATATGCACTTCTCCATCCGTGATCACATTGCTCTGTCGATCACACAAAAGGACAACATGGATTGAAGAGCTAGGATTGACCTAGATGACTTATGGACTAGAATTACCCTCTTCAGCTGAGAAATCACCTAATTCTCCTGATCTTTTGACATGTGCGCTACTCTTTGGGCAGTAAACCAATGCACATCTGCTAGTATGCCCTACTTTACTCAAGGGAAACTAGTGCACACCTCAGAAAAGTTGCAAACGCTTGTTGTTAAACACTAAAGTTGCATACTGTGTGCTACTATGCCTTGAGAAACTCGCGCACATATTAAGATGAAACCAAAAAATATATTAAGATTATGAATTGGGATTAGTTGAAGTTGGTTCTGCAACTTCCCCAACCTCCCAATTCAACCACCTCTCGATTCTAACTGCCTACCTTGTCCCATAAATACAAGGAGGATCCATGAGAGAGGGACCTAGAAAGAATGCTTTAAGGGTTGTTACGCTGGAGGAAAGTCCCAAGTCATTGTGAAGAGTAGGATCCCAGGACTCAGTTGCATAAGCATCTTGAAACATCAGGTATATTGCATTGATTCCATGTTTCTTTGACAATAAAAAGGTTGAAATACCCTTCATGTCCCAAATTGAATGTCTACTAGATTGTATATTCATTTGGCTTAGTATCTAATTGTTGTTGATGTTTAATTGCTTTCAATATTCATCATATTTATATAGTCAAGATACGCTGAGGAAGGTATATTTTTTGTTGCAGGTTCATCATAGCAAAGGATCAAGTGGAAGACTAAGCGAAAGCTAGGACCAGCCGTCGATTAAAGGTACATCTTCCCATATCTTGATCTCTTTCATTTGTAGGAACTAGATGCAATGTAATGAATGTATTTACCTATCAACCCCGCTAAGTTGGTAGTGTCTCTCCTCACTATAAGGTTAAAATCCTGTACAACAATTCTCTTCCAGGATATTCAGAATCCTGGCCTTCCAAGTATTGAAGTTCGAAGTTCCTTCAAGATGGTCTTCCTATATTACTAACATTGAAGCCATAATTATTCAAGTATTGTGCACACTAAGGATATACATAGGCTCAAGCTTGATTGCCGAACTTAGCTCATTCACGCCCTGAGATCCAATACCATTTTAATTTTTTATCTTTAATTCAGAAATGCAATAATACTTGAAATCAAATAACAATCATACACATAAGTAATCACAATCGACACATGAATTTACCCTGGGGAAACAGTCTATGAATTGAGGGAGAAAACCTTAGCAAAAACTTCCTTAGTATATTGATATATAGTAGAGAATGTCTTTTACATCAAGCACCCCTGGTGCAATTACATAGCAAGAGAAAGATGAAGAAGAGAGACTCGGAATAATATCCTACACGAAGAGAAGCACCTTGCCTTCAAGGGAGAAGAATATTTGCTTCACATTGAATTCATCAATCCTGTATAAGATATTTATACATTCTTCACATGCATCAGCTTCTATTTTTATCTTCTAACTTCATGAAGAACTCGCCCTCCATTTGGATGCATCAATCTTGCATGAAGAAGTGCACCCCACTTCTCATGCAGTGCATTAACTCACTGAACTGAGTCTTAGGATGAACTTTCCCCTTAACTGAAAGCTTGACCACTTAGTTAGGTGGCTAACTTAAGTGTCGTCATGCAAGTGCCACAACTGAAGTGCCATTTTTTAGTTTAACATAAGTGTCAATGTGCAATAACACTTAGTTAACTAGATCTTCTTTGTTATCACTTAGTTAACTTTGTTAAGTGATTCTTTCTTGTTACCATCACTGTAGTGATCAATTTGAGTTCTCCTTTGATTTACTGAAGTCTTCACTAAAGTTTAACAATTCAAATTCTCTCATATCTTATCACATCTTATCTTTATCTCTTAACTTATCAGCATGGTCCACATGTGCCATCTTAATGATCATATCAAATATACTAAGGATATTTTCCCAATGATGTGATCATATTGTCCTACTATCATTCCAAGTGGTTATATGCTAAAATAATTCACTCTAGGGATGGCCAGTCCATAGAGGAAACTTAATAGCTCAACCATGGTTAGTAGTACATCACATACCATACATGCTTCGACATGCAAAGCATCACCTCACTAGATGAGGATCTATCTTGACACACAATACCTTAGCATTGAATAGCAAGACTATGCAAAATCATCACATTGACATACAAAGAACTTGCCTCAACACATGAAGCTTAACCATTATTTAGTCCAACTCAAGATTCTTCTCCGAGTTTCCTGATTCCAACTCAGGCTACTATAAGGCACTACCGAGACACACGAGGCTCAATATTGACACACAAGATTGACTTGGAGAATGACTCATGATGCTGTAACTTTAACACTCCCTCTCAGCGAGGGAGGCATTCTCTGTCATGCCAAGTTTGTCTCAAAACTACCTATACTTTGTCATGGACAGAGGCTTAGTCAACATATATGCAATCTGCTCACCAATAGAAATGTACTGAAGTATTACAACACCTCTCTGGATCATGTCTCTGATGTAGTGATACTTCATCTCAATGTGTTTCAATCTGTCATGAAACACAAGGTTTTCTAAGAGCTTAATGCAACTTTGATTGTTAGAGCAAATGACTGTAGTCTAAGTATTCTCACCGAACAAACCAACAAGTAGCTTCCTAAGCCACACAACTTCTTGGCAGGCGGTACTAGCTGCAATATACTCTACTTCTATAGTACTCTAGGCTATGGATCCCTGCTTCCTTCTGGACCAAGAGATCATAGTTGATCCCAAGCTAAAACAAAATCTGGATGTACTCTTTCGGTCCACAATACTACCACCCCAATTGGAGTTGGCATATCCAAGTAACATCACTCCACCACTGAAAGAATATCTGAGTCCATAAGCAATAGCACCTCAAAGGTATCTAAGAACATGCTTGGAAACAACCCAATGTCCATGTCTTGGCTTAGACATGAGATGAATCAAGATACTCACTGCATAACATATGTCTGGTCTACTATGTATCAAATACATCAAGGAATGAATGAGTTATCTATACATGGTAGGATCCACTAGATCCAATCTATAATATGACTCATGTAATTTCTTTAGATTAGAAATCATTGGTGTAGACATGGATTTACAATCCATCATACCAAACTTACTCAACACATCAACTGTGTACTTTCCTTGAGAAAGAAAGATCTCATCTTTCCTTTTCCAAACTTCCATACCAAGAAATTAGTGCATAATAACTAAGTCTTTCATTTCGAACTCAGAAGTGATCTCCTTCCTGCACTGAGCTATCAACTGTTGCTCCTCTCCAGTTAGGAACAAGTTATCAACATAGAGAACCAAGATCAATGGTTTGTTCTTCACAACCTTGAAGTATAGGTTGGGGTCATCTTTGCTTTTGGAGAAGCCCAAGCTCATAAGATAGATGTCAACCCTTGAATACCAAGCCCTCGGGGCTTGCTTAATACCATACAAGGATTTCTTAAGTTTGCATACATGGGATTCCTTCCAATGAATTACAAACCCCTCGGGTTGTTGTATGTAAACCTCTTCCTCAACCTCACTATTGAGGAAGGAAATCTTCACATCCACCTGGTGAAGTTTCCAACCTAAAACTGAAGCAAGGGAAATTATGGTTCAGATAGTAGTGTACCTAGCCATAGGAGCGAATGTCTCATCATAGTCTATCCCTTCTTTTTGTGAGAAAACACAAGCCACAAATCTTGCTTTATACTTTTCAATACTTCCATCAGTTGAATGCTTGATTTTATAAAGCCACTTGGAAGTTACTATTGACTTCCCATCAGGTTTAGGAACCACTTCCCACACACATCATTCTTCATGATAGATGTGCATAACAATGTTTGTATCATATCTATTCTGTCACAGTATTATAATAGTGCTTGTGTCACAGCTCTTTTGTCATAGTTATTATAACAATGCTTGTGTTGTAGGACTTATGTCACAAGTCTTATGTCACAGCTCTTGTGTCACAACTCTCATGTCATAGCTTTCGTGTTATAGTTATTATGTTTAAAGCTATACTAAATCAATTTGTGTTGTGAAATATGGTTTGATCTAGTGTTTTGTATTTTGATCAATTATGTTGATCTATTATGCTTTCGCTAAATGTTTATTTTTGTTATGCATTTATTATAGGAATTTATATAGCCATTATGCATGTAACATTCCAGGAAAACAATTTTTATTAGTATGTTTCTAATTCTATTGTAACGTTGGGCGTGTTACACAATGAATACTCCATCCCATAAAAAATATTATATCTTAATGTGCACATACTACGATACCAAGTGGGTTGAAGCAAAGGCTCTCCCAAGAGCCACGGAGCAGGATCTCATTGACTTCTTGTATGAGGAAATTTTTGTTCGATATGGAATGCCAAGAGAAATTGTCACTGATAGTGGAGTGCAGTTCATAGGGAATGAAATTGAAGCACTTCTTGAAAAATACAAGATCAAACACCAAGTCACTTCGCCTTATCACCCATAGGAAAATGGGTAGGTCTAGATCATCAATAAAGTACTGTAAAACATTCTTACAAAAATGGTGGCCAGTCATTTTTTTGATTGGGAAAATCGGTTTTCAAAAGCATTATGGGCATACATGACAACTTGGCGCAACACTACATGCATCTCACCATTTGAGTTAGTGTATGGTAAGTGCCCAATATTTCCCATTGAGTTCGAAATCAACACATTGAGGACTTCTATAGAAGCCGGATTGGATTTGACACTAGCACAAAAGCATCATCTGGAGTAGATAAATGAACTCGATGAGATTCACTTGGCCGCATTGCAACACACTGACATTGTACAACAACAACGTGCGAAGTGGCATGACAAGCTGATCAAAAGGAAGTTGTTCCAGCCTGGAGACTGGGAACTGTTGTATGATTCTAGATTTAAGGATGTCAAAGGTAAACTTTGCACTAGATGGTTGGGCCCCTATGAGGTGGACACGGTTTTGAAAATGGATCTATTAAGTTAGTAACCATAGATGGAGAGTGCACCCCACTTCTTTCCAATGGACACCATCTGTAGTTATATTATCACCCGAATTCTAAGGATTCCTTCATTAAACAAGTTTCTTCTAGTCTTAGTATAGAATTTCTCCATGAGAAGGAACAAGCCTCCACATATTTACTTGCATGATTTCTCTAACAAAAAAGGAGAGAGAGAGAATAAAATTTTCTAACCGTGAAAACTCCAATTGAAAACTTGCGTTCTAGTAGCTGGTATTTGAAGAAAAAATGACGGAAAAAAATATTTCTAGATGTGAAAACTCTAAACGAAGCACAGTTAAACGAATGTCAGCTGAAAACTAGTTTTCTAGTGGTTGGCATTTAAGAAAACAAAAATCATATCTTTGCTTTGAAGTCATCCTTGTCTCAATAAAAATGATAAATTCTCAAAATTTTCCATCTTTTAACTCCTTTTTGTTCTATAGGGATGCTTGAATTTTTAAAATAATGAATGTTGTTTCTTGTATCAAAGCGTTGTTACTTGTATAAGTAAAACTACAATCAATCACTAAAATCGCCTAAGTAACAACACATGAATTATGTTGAAACTTGTCCAAGTAACAACACCATATCGATGCCAAAACTTGTATGAGTAACAACATGACAATAATGCCACAACTTCTACAAGTAATAGCACGAGATTGATGCCGAAACTTGTATAAGTAGCCGCATGAAGAAAAATGAAAAAATTCACTTAGTGACCATCTGTTTTTCCAAGTTGCAACATGACTTAGTGACAATATCTATATGCTATTACTGTCACTACACATGTTTGCACTGCCAACAGTCCCACTAAAATTTAAAGGTCACATAGATCATTTTTCTATAATGACAAAGTAGCTCAAGACTGTCATCATCTGCATCATCATGATTTACACTTGTCAATGCCATCAAAACACAATACGCTACTGTACAAACGACCTATTGTAGCCATGCAAGGTAAGTCGAGAAGGTACGAACCAGTCAATTGCTTATTTATTTCTCAAAATAAATGTAATGTGAAAATTGGGTTGTTACCATCCCATCCGTGGACATGGATGCCCCAAACAATTAAGTTGGGGGGTGGCGTTCCGAGTAATATTCCTATCAATCCATGTGTGTACCTCCACGTTAATCAATTAAGACATTTTAATCATTTATGTGATTGGACCTACCAAATCTTAATGGGAAACTTGCTAAATTTAAACTAGATACTTGCATCACATTTTCCACCCATGCATGCAAATCTGAAACCTATCACTACATCAAGATCATTGCAACTAGTACTGAACCATCAGTAAGCCAATCAATAGTGAAAAAAATGGGACGATCAACTGTGTGCCATGAACCTAAAAATGTAGAGCAGCTATAGCAGAATGGAGAAGTTTATCAACTGTTTCAGGATGTTGGTTGGGTAGTATATTTCAAAAGATTGCATGGATTTGATGATGAAGTAACATGGGAGTTTTCCTATAATTTGGACAATGAAAAATCTATAGTTAAAGGGATGGAGATTACAGTGCTAGAGGATAGCATAGCAATGGTGACAAGGCTTCCCTAATTTGGGGAGCAATGGTTTGGTAGAAGAACACCCCTATTGTAGGAAGAAAAGGAGTTATGTAGAGAAGGCGAGGTCCTGAAGTGCTGAAGAAAAGGGCTTGCACGAGAATCATTTCTTGACATATGGAAGGAGGTAGCTCTATTTGTTCAAAAGTATCTCACATGCGAAGGGTGCTGTCAGGTAATATTCGCATGCCATCTCAAACTATTGTCACATATAAGACACGATGAATGACTGAACATTCCTTATTTCCTTCCAAGTTCCTTGCAACTTATGGCACATTTCGCAAGGAGTTCTAAACATCCCTTGTAAACTTTAATAGAACATGGTTTGGTAAAACTCCATGGTCTGGTAAAACTCCTAGTCCTTGATGCCCTTGAGGGAGACCAAACATATTGGAAGTAAGTTTTGGGGTTACTTGAGGAGCCTAAGGAAGAGTAGCGGGGAAATGGGGAATAGGTAGAAGTGGAGAATGGGGAGGTAATGCAGGAGGAACAATTAGGATATGTTCAACATCTAGAAGGTGTCTAGCAAGAGGAACAAATGGAAAGTGTCTAACAAGAGAAACAATAGGATGGAGTGGAGACAGAGGAAATTAACGAACCAAAGGAGAACGATCAAAATGATGAACCCAAGGAAGTTGAGACTGAAAAAGTAGAAGATCACCCCATGACTGCACTCCCATATAGGGATGTGGAAATCATCGAACAAAACCCCCCTGAAGAATACTGACAACCATGAATAATTTAGGAAGAGCAACCCGCGATGCCCCCTACACTACAAGGGAAAAAAAGAGGGTTGGAGAATTTGTGGCTTTTCCACCAAGGAGGATGATGAGGTCAATTGGCCTCAACTCACTAATCATATCCTACCCCCAATTATCATTCCTCGAGAACCAACCATAAGGGAAGGATAAATGGAAGAAGTTGGTATAGGTAAACTCGATGAAATGGTGGTCGACGAGGATGAATAGCCTACAATTACTTCCCCAAAACCTGACATAGAAAATGTCACACCTGCTCCACAAGAACCAGGTTTTGGATCAAAATGGGAAGATGTGGGGGCTAGTATACATGATACAGTGGAAGTAACACCAATTGATTCTCTTGAAACAACTACAAGAGATGCTATTCCTACTCCACAAGAACTAGGCATGAGCACAAAAGGGGAAAAAGAAACCCCTGGACAAGGAGTAGCCACTGAAGCTTTAATTGGTGTAGAGGTCCCTACGCCTATGTTTGTTAAGGTCAAAACTAAAAATGTGGAATCTAGTGGAATATGCAAGAAGAAGAAAACCCTCTCTTTGGTCAAGTAGGTTGCAAGGCTAACTAGAACCAATCAGAAATTGAGGCAAAGGATCAAGGAACTGAAGATAAAAATCAAGAAACTATCTAATGCCTCAGGGCTAGATACCCTTTCTAGTGTATCTCAAACCTTTGAAGGAAAGTATGCCCCAAAGAAGAAAGAAAGGAAGGTTAGTAGGGTGAAGATAGAATGACCATCAGTTTGGGAGGAAATTTTGAATGAAGCACGATATAAGACTATGTGGAAAGAGAAATGCACAACCTCCACTTAAACATACCTACCTTCTCCCTTACTACTATAGGTTGAAAGAGATAAGTGTAAGTCAATGGAATAATCCTTCCAGGGAGGAGCGGTATCTCTTGAAGAACATAGGAAAACCATACAAGCATTGGAGAAAATAAAATTAGATGAACTTTCCCTTCATAGGGAAGAGGAAAAAAATTGGGAAGAAAACAAGAGAAAAACAGGAAGCAACATGAGGAAAAGGATGGCATGAAAACACTTGTCTATGAGCTGCTAGGATGCAGGGGACCTTCCCCTATATGCCTTGTTCCTAAAGGAACAATTTCTCCTCTTTCAACTGAAATCCATAGTTGAAGGTAAGAGTTATTCGTTCACTGATGTCAATGGGTTTTGGAAAATCTTCTTCCAGGTGGATGTACTCACACAACACTCTCTATGTGAATTTTATTTGCATAATTTTATATTTCCCTTTGAACAAGAATTTAACCCTACACATTACATTGGGGATATGCAATTATGGGCTTTGTATCATACATGATGAACCAGATCAAGTGGAAGGTAGTCTAGGATACTCTAGAGTTGAATCAAGCCACACATGAACTGAATATTAGCGCAAAACCTACCAATGTAGTGAAATTCATTAGAGCCTGAACTCCATTCCATACATCCCCTGATGTGGCTAGAAGGGTTGTTTCCATCCAGTCCGAGGTTTTACCTTAGTGTATGAGCTGTATTAATGATATTTCGTCTCAAGCTTTGGAAAGCAACAAAAGGAGATGGAAGTTGTCTTCTGCAGCAATAAGGACTATATAATCTTTTGGGTTTCCTAATTTCAAGAGAGCTATGGGGCGACTGAACATGACATACAATGTAGGCCCCTGTATGTTTTGGCCTCAACAGAGTAATAGTGGGGGATTGAAGTAATGATCTCAATAGGATTTAGGGCCTCCGTGGAGGATACACAGAATGCATATCAACTAAGTTCCTTGCATGAGTCCTACCCCTAGGCCAACCTGAATATCAAGAGGGATGCATAAGGATATGCACCAAAGCAAGTTGGGGGGAGATGTTGGGCTCATGGTTTGCTCTCTTTTTGTCATTCATCCACCTTTCCTTAAAGTCATTATGTATTACCTTTCTATTCTTTCTGACATTATCCTAACTATAATTCAATGTCTTAACCCAAGGTACAACCTCTTTGAGTATTGCATTGTTTTGAGTTATAATATAAGTTGTTAAAGTGGTTTTGTACTTATGTTTGGGTTACTGAGTGGGATGCTTAAGGTATGTGTAGACACAATAAGCAAGACGATCATGTGCTGAAAGGATTAGATGCTGTTACTCTTCCATGGGATTCAAGAATACATTATCTTTTAGTATGTTGTTACTTGTAGCATTGTTACTTCCAAGATATTATGTCATCACTATTTCATGACACTTGAGCATTTGGTCTTTGACCGATGCTCAAGTGTAAGACAGAGAAGTGTCATCTTGACAACACCTCATAATCTAGAGATTTAGGGGGTATCAACATTATATAACCATTTATGGTTTGGATTGAATAATGTAATATTTTATTTTTATATATCAGTTGTAACAGATCTTAAACATAAATTGTAGAACAGGAAGATTGTATAAAGGAACCAAGTCCTATTAGGCTTAGGGGTTGTTATTGTAAAAGGGAAGGAGACAAAGCTCAGGCAGAGTATTGTTGTAACCTACTATATGTTTCTCTTTTAACAAAGACTATGTTCCTGCAATTCTTTTGCGTATCGTAATGTGATTTTTTTTTGCATCCCTGGTTAGAGAAGGAAGGCCCCCATTCACTAATCACGAGTTGCCATTATTTGATTTTATAGGTAGACTTATCATCGCTGTTCTTAATTCTTGTGAGTTGTTACAGTTTGGTTATTATTTTTTATAGTTGTTACTTAGTGGTTTATCTGTGCTGTTACTTGTTAATGGTTATCACATAGTGCTTTCATTGTTGTTATTTCCTTAGATCATATCCTTAATCCTTTTATGCGATTAGATTGACTTGTAATGGATAGTTCTCTTATTTTTATATTATAGTAGGTGCATTCTCTTAAAAATTATCGTGAAGTAGTGGTTGATTGCAAGTGTGGTTGTTGAACTATTGATTAGTAGTGATTTTGTTCTTCAGCATTGTGTGGAGTGATTTCCTTTAAAGCAGCAAGTTGTGTGAATTCCCTTATAGCATTGATTTGAGTGGTTTCTTTTACAAGCAGTGAGTGTGTGACTTCTTGATGAACAACAAGTGGTGCAGTTTCATTTCTAAGCAAGAGTGGTGCGATTCCTTTCATAACAAAGATCTTGCTTGTGAGATTTTTTCCTTTGCAAGAGCCAAGCAAGTTATGTTTTGTTTGGTCTTTAATTGAGATTACAATCATTTTGTATTGATTTTCACGAATGTTTGATTTCAGAGCAGAGTGGATTGGTTGACCTTTTGAATGCATAGTGCACTTGATCATCATAGATTGAACATTACAGAGGAAATTGTAGCTTGTATAAACTTTGCACATAACCTTGAGATAAAAGACGATTCTCGGTTTGACAATTAATGTTTGTATTGTTAGTTTCCTTGTAGAAGACAATTAAAAACCCCAACAATCTTGTTCCGTTGCTTCTACTCCTATATACAGTTTCTAGTGGGCATAACCTTTTAGTAAGCCTTCTCGGCAAAGGAACTTTCTAGTTGGTGGAACATTCTAGTAAGTCTTCTTACAACTATTGCTTTCACACTATAGAGAATTTTTAATAGGTGGAACCTTCTACAAAGTCTTTTTACAAATATTGCTTTCATGCTATATCTACTTTATTGACCTTATGCAATATAGATGACCTTAGTACATAACAACCTATCTATTAAGATGGTTAAGTTATGATCCTAATAGACAAGCTCTTGCACATAGATGCGTTTGATACATGTTCCAAACAAAAAGTTTTCTTTGCTCACACGAACAAGGAAACCAAAACCTCCAAGAAATCCAAAGGAATCTAACAATGCACTATTGCCATGTCTCCTACAGCGAGTTCATGAAGAAACCATAAAAAAATAGATACAAGTATTGGAAATATCCATGAAGAAGCACAATATAGGTTTTTCCTACTCATATTTTTCTTCCAAGCCTTATGTTTGATATAAAATGGCATATCATCGAGGATTTTAAACTTAGGGACCTCCCATCATATAGTCAATAACATTTTTTTATTTTTCAAATCACTAATTTTTTAATGCAATATGCCTACTTTAACAATTTTGAATAATACTAACTTCTATTGTGAAGAAACAAACAATGTTCATTTAAATTGTTTGCATTAAATAAAGCAATTCACACATGAGGTTTGCAAGCCTTGTGCTGTGTTTTTTAACTAGGTATTTTTTTCTTGGATATTGAGTTTTCTTTCCCTTGGACTTTCACCTTTTAAGCGACGAAAGTCCAAGTGTGTACTTTATAATTCCTTTCATTCAAGTTCCTTTGCAAGTGGCCCAACTCTCACTCCATGCTAGTTTTTTTCACTTATATATGTTATAATAATTGAAAACTTTGAAAAAATACGTACATAATTTCTGATAATAATTAAGAGTGGAGAATGAATCCACTTTGGATAGTACAGATAATGTATTCGTATTGTTCAATCTATATTAAATACAGTCCCAAATGAATCCGGCTCTCTCAATATAGACCCTTCGGTGAAGAATCCTATCATTGGAGAAGTGCACACATAATTTGTTGATGAACTTAAACTAATTAACTGTCGATCCATTTCAATATATACCCTACCGACTCAATATAAACCCTTACTGACGGCCTAGATAATAACACCTTTGACTATTTAAGAGATTTGAGTTAGCAGTAAATCTACAATAACATAACAGGGGGAGAGATCTGAATATTAAAAGCTTCCGGAAGATCTTACAGAGAAAGCGAATTGTCCTGCAGTCTTCGCAAAACCAAAAATGGATTTCCATTATCTATCGATATGGAATTCTAATACAAGGGCTGAAAGATACGACCCTGCCTAGATGGGGAAGGGAATCCCACGCAGGCGAGCACGTCTTGTCTGTAGGGAAGGAATGTTTTTCTCCTCAGCTCCTCCGCCTGAGCCCTGTTTGCTATGTAGTGAAGCTCGTGTGCTGACACAGGAACCCCTTTCCTGTTAGGGCTCGATATATAACCAGTTTTGTTCACCATCTTCTTCTTGTGGGTGAGTTTTTCTGCAGCGCCCGATGCCCTCTTCTTTTCTTTATCCGGTGGCGACGAGGTGTACAACTTTGCATAACTTAAAAAAGGAAGCCTTTCGTCCCTTACCTTCTCGCTGCAACTGCTCCTACTGCTGCAGAGAAAAAAATCTTTCAAATTCCATATTCTGATTGAGCCTCTCGGCTTCAACGCGGATGAAGGAAAAGCTGAATTTCCAATTGTAATAATCCCTTCTATTACAATCTTTTCTTCCGTAATATCGCGTGATGTGAAATGCTCCAATTCCCAGTAAGAGTCATTGGGAGGAGAAATAGATTCTGAGCAATCTGCATTACGATGGCGATTTCGATGCTTAACTTTCCGCCACAAACGCAATCGGCTCCTCGACTTCTGATCCTCCATGCGATTACTTCCAACCTTTGAATCAGCTAATGGCAGATCGCTCATTTTCACAGTTGTAGAGTTCCCAACTCTCCCTTCCTAACATTCGCTCCCCGTTAGGGTTTTATCATGGAATTTGACGGGGTCGGTAAGGCGGAATATACTGAAAAGTCTTGCTAAGTCTTGCTAACGACGCATGAAACCCGCAAGTCGTGTTTAATGTAATGAATGTAATAGACCAAAATGGGATCGACCTCCACGATTTCTCCAGATTTGCTCATGATTCAGTTTTGTAATTATTGACATCACGTGAAGTTATTCGTTGCAGGTTCGTATGCGTGTATCTTCTGGAATTCATGTATCTTCTAGAATTCCGCAAGCTTCGTGTCGTCCCAAGTCGGAATCAACGCCTAGTCCATCGATACCATGTGCCTCAACAGGATTGCGGCCGCAAATTACGCTCAAAGAATTCAAGACTGACGGAAAGTGACCTACCACATAAAGAACATTAGACAACGTCTTTACGTTTGAATTTCAGAGATTATCAGTCAACCGGTGTAATTAACTTGAACATGATTTGGATTTTATTTTTATGTCCCCAACATTTATTTTTCCATCTTGGAAGGGAGGATAGCTAGCGGAGCATAAGGCCAAGTGTAAGGTTAGATTTTTGGGTGTTTTTATTTCTAAGCTTTTTCGTGACTGTGGTTCGAGCTGTGCACGATGACGTATTGCTTGTCTTTATTGCCGAGGTATGGGCTCTCTAGTGTGTCTTCCGTCCAGTGCATGGTGCGGGGAGCGTGGGGTAGTCTGCATGGGCTCGGCTCTCTTGGTTGAGTGCATTCGCTGGTTCAAATGTGATGGTTGTTGCCATTGAATGCTAGTCCCAGTGTTCATATGGTTTTTATTCTTCCGGTGTGGTCTGCATTGTCTGGAGTGGGAGGTGGGGTTGCATTTGGTGTCGTTCCATCGACCAAGGGACGGTTTTCATGTTGTTGAGTCCGCGGCTCCTGCGTTTTGGTTCAGCGCCACTATCCACTGATATGACTCTTGAGCGGCTACCAGTTTCATTTCGCTCTATGTTTTCCTTTTTATGTCCCAGTTTTGGAGGTGTCGTGGATGAGTTCTTCTTGCTGCTTAATGATTTTTTTTAATGTTTTCGTGATGGAGCCCTGTACTACAATGCATAATGGCGTCTGTCATTTATGGATTTCTGGGAAAGTGGGTTCTCCATGTAGGGGTTTTCTCCTAGTTTTGCTTAATTCGGGGTCAAAAATTTGTGATGGGCGTCTTTTGTGGATGCTGGTCTTTTTTTCAACTGCGGTTGTATTTTGCTTCTAGTGCATTGGTTGGTGGTCGTCTGTGCTTTCTCGTTTCCCTGGAGGTGCTTTTGGCAGGACATTCGCTCTGTCTTCCTCTGGCTGTTACTCAATGTCTGTCACTCATTGGTTGGGCGGTTTGCAATTGCTGTCGACAAAGAACTTTGTTCACTGGTTTTGCCTTCAGTGTGCTTTCCCAGGTAAGAGGAAACCCTTCCTTTGTTCCTTTTTTGTTTTCTGATGGTTGCGGGAGGGTTTTGGCAATATTGCATACTCTGGATGTTTCCATGGTTCATGGGCTGGGTTTTTATGCGAAATGGATATGGGTTGGATTTTTGGCAAGGTTTGTTGCAATTTCGAATAGTGTATATGTTTAGATGTTTCTATTTTGTTTACAACATAGATATGGTCTTTGTATGAAATTTGTGCTCTGTTGACTGCCTATGTTTCCTTCTGCCTCGCTGATGGCTCCAACTTTGTTTGGTTTTGGGTTCTTGTTCTAATTCCTCCTTTGTTGATAGGTTTCAACTTTTTCCCTTTCCCATTAAGTTTGGTTTTCATTTAGGTTCTTTGTTCTACAGAGTTTGCCTTTGGAGAGTGTACAGCTTCCATGGCTTTCGAAAATGTCATCTTCGGTTGCCATTCATGTTGTCTCGGGGCCTTATGCCAATGTTCGTGCCCTTCCTTGTAAAATATGGCGTCGGTTAAGTCGAACATCATTATCTATTGAAGAGTGTCTGAAATGATCTCATTCCAAATACTGCAATTTGTAATTGTAAACTGTGTCGACTTCAATATCATAGTGTTTTCAATTACATAGATTTTTCCTTCACTCGTTTAGTAGTGACCGAACTTACATTGTTATGGTGCATTTCCCTTGTTGATTTTTAGAGGTCTTGCTTGAGGCCATTATTTCTCTATAAATTTGTAAAAAAGGATGTTTAAAACCCTTATATTTGTCTATGCTGAAATGTGTTCTTCTCCTCTCCAGCTTCAGCGAAATAGACTTCAAAACCTTCAATCAAGACATTTACAAATCTCCATCCTTTGTCTAGATGGTTGAATGATTTTGATGTTGTCTCCATTCCATGATGGGTTTCCCTTACTCGTTTGACAGGTGCAACGATTATTAGATAGAAGTTTTTTTTTGTTTTGAACAATTCGCTTATTAGCAAACGGTTGCTTGTTAGGAACCTGTGTCTTTACTTTGTCAGTATATTGTTGTTGGACGCATATGCTTTGTAAGTTGTCTTATAGTATTATGTGTTTCATGGTATTGATCCATAGTTTGTATTAGCGCATAGTATTATATGTTCCATGGTATTGATCCATAGTATTAGATGCATATGCTTTGTAAGTCGTTCTGTAGTATTATATGTTCCATGGTATTGATCCATAGTATTGGCACATAGACATAGTACATAAGTTTTTGTTGAGGCCAATGAAGACATCCACGAGTTAATTGTATTGAGCTTGCTCAAAGGAGGTTTCCCCCTCGAAGTGTCTCGCGATCAATAAAAATATTCCGTGTTTTGATATATCGTTCATTTAATCAATTAATTGTTGCAGGTTCCTCACATTGATTTTATAATTTTATGACAATAATAGTTTTCTAATGTGGTGTCAAAGTTCTAGCATTTAATTAAATGGAGCTTGACCACCTTTTAATCAGGTGCACATCTCATTGTTGAATCAAATTCACTCCTGGATTTGTGACCAAGTCATTTCATAGCCCTTGGCGCTATGTAGAGTTACACACGCTGGTTCCTTTTGTAGTTCATACTTGGATTGTTGATTGTATTTGTACATAAAAAGACATGGTTCGAGGATGCATGTTTCATCATATTTCGACTTGTTCTCAGGGATCAATATATATATATATATATATGTATGTATAATAATAATAATAAGACTTCTGAACATTTTCCTGTTTGCAGATACTTGTTCACTGTGTTGCTTTCTTATGTTTATTTTCATATGGTTGATGGTAAGATACATAACGTGTGGCAAATAGGGTCTCATGGATTTAGTGCTTGCGCATGAAAGAATATTGGCCCATATTCGGTTCCTTTCAAGTGTTCCTAATTTCGATGTCGAAATTCGTGTGCCTCATCAGAATTCAAGAAAGGTTTTTTTGAAAGCGGTTCAATTTCATTGAGCTTTTTAAAGCCCATTTTTCCCAATTTTTTTTTTACAACAGCGTTTGCAAGAAAGATATTCACAATTGTTGCATGTATGTAGCCAATATTGTTAAAAATACAGGATCATGGGACATTTTCCAAACCAATCTTGTGTAGTCAATATTGATCTTCCCGTATAGAGGTGAGCACTTTGATTGCCTTCCGTGTAAAGGTTATTCCTCCCATATAGAGGTAATTGATCAAAGTAATGATGTTGTAAAGTCTTCTTGGAAAAGGCTCTGAAATTGTGTGTATCAAGTCATGATTATCATGTGAACCTTCCGGTATAAAGGTATCCATGAGATGGACCTCCCATATAGAGGTGGACCTTCCGTATAAAGGTCATGCTTTACTTGTTAAAAGCATTTAATGTTGTGTGATGTATTATTAACCATGATCGCCATATTGCTATTAAGTCTCATTTAGAGATTGATTACCTCTAATGTGAATTACTTTAGCATATGATCATTTGGTCCGGAATAATATAATATGATCACATCATCCGATAATTCTTCTTAGTATAATGTAATGTGATGGATAATTAAAGTTAGCACATATTGACCATGCATTAGTAGATAAAGAAACAAAAGATAAAGCATAGAGATCAAGAGAATTCGAAATTGCCCATGCAGACACTTCATCTAATTAAAGAGAACTCAAATGATTAAAGATTCAGTTATAAAGCTTTAGTTAAGTATCAATGCTTCAGTTAAAGATATGTCTCGGTTAACTAAAGAACTCACAGTGGTCACTTCAAGTAAATCAATCAGCATGATTTCAGTTAACTAAGTGTTAAATAAAAGGGACTAGTTAACTAAAGTATTTACACTTTAGTTAAACTAAAAGATGACACTTGAGTTAAAGAGAAGATCTAGTTAACTACGTGTTATTGCATGATGACACTTATGTTAAACTAAAATATGACACATTGTGACACTTGCATGTCGACACTTAAGTTAGCCACCTAACTAAGTGGGCAAGATTTCAGTTAAGAGGCGAGTTCATCCTAAGTGATAGCTCAGTGAGATGAAGCAATGCATGAGAAGTGGGGCAAACCACTCCATGCAAGATTAATACATCAAGTTTGAGGGCAAGTTTATCCTGAAGTTAGAAGTTAAAAATAGAAGAGAAGAATGTATAAATATGATATATAGGATTGTTGAATCTAGTGTGAAGCGAATTCTCTTCTCCATTGAAGGCAATGCGCATCTCTTTGTGTAGGGTATTGTTCGTGCTTGTTATTGTTGTGTTGGGAACACATATGATTGATCACTTTTCTCTATTGCTTCCGTATCTTCACCAAAATTTGTGGTGATCTCTTATTTTTTGAAAGCAATCTACTATGTTGTAAAAGAAAGCATTCTCTGCTATCCATTATATTATACTGAGAAGAATTGATGGGGGTTTTGTTCTCATAATTTTAAGGGTTTTCCCGAGGGTATATCTTGTGTTATGGGTGTATGAATTTCATGGATTGAATTGTATCATTGCTTCAAGTCTCTGCATCTAAAAGAATTAAAGGTTAAAGATCAACCAAATTTCAACATGGTATCAGAGCTCAGGGTGTGAAGGAGCTCAATTTTGCATGCCAGCTAGAGCCTACGTTGATCCTAAGAAGTTGAGCACAAGATTTGAAGACTATGGAATCAGTCTCTGTACGACCGGAAGACCATCTTGAGAGAACCTCAAGTTTCAACACTTGGAAGGCTAGGATTCTCAACATCCTAGAGGAACATGACTTGGATGACTATGTATCCATTGTGGTATAGGAGCCTACATCTAATGCAGGGCGCATCAACTTCAAGAAGAATCAAGCTAAGGATAAACATATCATCTATGATTCAGTAAAAGATAACTTGATGCCCGTGATCATGAAAGAATGTTATGATACATTGACAAATCTATATGAGAAGAAGGCCCTGATTCAAAAGATGGCATTGAAGAATAAGTTTCAGAACTTAAAGATGGAGACAGATGAGACAGTGGCCTCCTTATTCTCCAAGATCTCTCAGGTAAGAGATCAGTTTGCTAGTATTGGAGTAGTGGTGGATGAAGATGATCTTCTCCAAATCGCTATTGATGGTATCCCATCCTCATGGGAAAAATTCTTGGCTATGGTAAATGGCTGAGAGGTACAACCTAACTTCGAAAGGTTGTGGCATGATTGCCTTCAAGAGGAGGGGCGAACCCAGAGCAATTTAGTTTGCATCAAAGAAGAAATTATTGCATTCACGGCAAGAATGGAGAAAGGAAAGAAACCCTTCTTCCGAAAGAAGTTCTCTCATTCAAAGAAGAAGGAGTTCAACAAAGGCTTTGACAAGTCAAAAGCTAGATGCTTCAATTGCAACAAGAAAGGCCATTTCTCAAGAGATTGTAGAGCAAAGAGGAAATGAAATTTTCATGCTTCCACTGCCATAGAAGATGAAATCACTCAAAAGAATGCATCCAAAGAAAAGGAGACAAGAAGGGAGTATTATCTTATCTCATCCCTTTCGGGACCCGTCATCACAAATGAATACACATGGTCGATTGATAGTGGTGCATCCAAACATATGATTGATTACAAAAGTACCATCACCGATCTAAAAGAGAAAGAATTCACATGCATGGTAGAGTTGGGGGATAACTCAACTTATTTAATCCAAGGAGTTGGATCTACCTCATTCCAACTGAGCACCGGTGATATTCTACATGTGGAGGACATTCTATATGTTCCAGGCTTGAAGAAGAACCTCCTCTCAGTTTCGGTTCTTGAAGACAAAGGATTCTGAGTTATCTTCATGGATAACAAAGCACTTTTATGGCCGAAGAACGAAAGCCTAGAATCTACTGTTGTGATTGGAGTTCGAGAGGGGGGACTCTACAAGGTACCTGAGAAGTACATTTAATCTATGATTCACCACACTATCAATCCATGCAAGCTATGGCACTGAAGTCTTGGACACCTACACTACAAAGCGCTACCAGGACTTCAAAAGATGGTAAAATGTATGCCCATATTTTATTTTGAGCATGATAATGTATGTCAGGGTTGTGCACTTGGGAAAAATGTTAAGAAAATATTTTTTAGCAGGTCTACTAGATCTAAAGGGATTTTAGAATTAATACATTCTGATGTTTGTGGTCCCATGTTATCCCCCTCCCTGAGTGGCTTCTTATATTATGTATTATTCATAGATGATTTTTCTAGGAAGTAATGGATTTATTTCATGAAGGATAAAAGTGAAACTCTTAGCAAATTTAAAGAGTTTAAAGCCCTAGTTGAAAATCAGAAAGAAAATCACATCCTTGCATTAAGGTTTGATAGTGGCGTTGAATTTGATTCACATGCATTTAATGAGCTATGTAGTGATGCAGGAATATATAGACAGTTAACAGTACCATACAACCCTAATCAAAATGGGGTTGCTGAAAGAAAAAATATAACCATATGTGACAATGCAAAAGCCATGATGCATGATCAAGATATGTCTACCTCATTATGGGCAGAAGCCACTTGTACAACTATGTACATACATAATAGAAGCCCACATGCCATTCTAGATGAGAAGACACCAGAAGAAGTGTTTACTTGTGAGAAGCTAGACATATCACACTTGAGGATCTTCGGGAGCCCAGTATACATTCATGTACCAAAAGAAAAGATAACAAAGATGGAGCCTTCTAGAAAGAAAAGGAACCTTTGTGGGTTATAGCGAGTCATCCAAAGCATACCGAATATCTGTATCTAGTGAGAGACACATTGAAGTCATCCGAGATGTTACCTTCCATGAGGAAGCTGCTTTCAAAATATTGAAAGAGATTCAATGTGATTTAGAGATGGAGGATCTCGAGTCTGATTCCCCCCCTTTAGAGTTAGAGAGGGAGAAACCAAAAGATGCCTCTAATTCGTTAGCTCCTAAAGAACCAATAGAATTGGTTGAGATGTTTTTGATGTATTTGTAACTTCGAAAGATATTCTTCTATGTACTACACTTGTACTTTATTATATTCATGATGGAGATGTATTATTCCTCCAATCAGAAGTGTCGTCATTTGTATTTGTAAGTGTCGCAACTGTTGCAAGTGTTGCAAGTTTCGTGACTTATATTTGATGGATTATTAGACCACCAGTGTTGGGTCAGCCCTGTATGAATCACGTGGTTGGGTTATTAGGCTTCCTTAGGAACCTGACCCTGTTAGAGTTAAAGGCAGGTTAAGTTGTGTATAAATAGAGAGTGAGTGTCTCTCATTCTATTCATTCACTCACTCATCCAACTCGCATAGTTGAGAGAGAGGAGTGCGCACAAGTGGAGGAGGAGTAGTTGCTGGAGTCATCTATCTTTTGGGGATTGATCATTGTGATCTTTGTATTGAGGCTTATTCTATCTCTGAGGAAGTTACAGGGTTTTTCACCTTCTTGGTTTTCCACGAGGAAACTCTATGTCTCTTGTGTTTATGATTGTTATTTTGTACTTGTTATTCTCTTAGTAGGATCCTAGATAATGTTTGAATGCAATTATCGAAAAATTTAACATGGTATCAAAGTCGTGCTAAGAAGAAGACACTGTGCTGCTACAGAAGCTAGGGCTTCTTAATCTTTGGGTTTCTCTCCTCAGATCTTCAAAGGCAGGAGGCTAGGCTCACTCTCCTTGAAATGGCGCATCTTTCTGTCGAGACAGAATTCAATCCTGAGCACTTTCAATTTTTGGCCCATCACTGTTGTGGGAAATTAGGGTTTCAGAGAAATTGGAATTTTTGGAATCCGAGACCACGGCTGGATGCTCCTCAAGAAAATCGAATTTTAGAGCACAAGATCGAAATTTTTGGCTGTACATAACCCTGGGCATTATCAAACCCTAGTTCGAGACTTTGACCAGAAGATCCGAAAGTTTCAAAGGAAATTTTGAGGGGTCAAATTTTGCAGATTTCAAAATTGAAGTATACCAGCTTGATCAGCTCAACAAGGTGAATCTTTCCATCCATTCAGAAGTTTGGAATTCAAAGTTTGAATTTTTGGGGTTTCTCTGACAAACCCTAATCTAGCTCCAGATTCAGTTTTCAACAAATCAAGTGGTAAGACCTAAATCTTTTATTTCCATTTGAGTTTCTCATTAAGATGTCTCACCACACCAAGCTTGAGGATAAGCTTGAAGGAGCTGAAAACTTCTGAGCATGGAAGTATAGGATTGGGTTAATCCTAGAAGAGAATGATTTGGACACCTACATAAAAGAAGAGGTTTTAGTTCCAGAGGGAGATGAGGCTAAGGCCTTACACAAGAAGAACTTGGTCAAGGCCAAGAGAATCATCGTTGATTCTATAAAAGACCATCTCATACCCCATTTATCTTCTCTAAAGACACCTAAGGAGATGTTTGACTCCTTGACCAAGTTGTTTGAAGGAAAGAATATAAATTGGAAAATGACTCTGCAGAATCAATTGGAAGGGGTTAAGTTTCAGAATGGAGAGACCATCCAATCCTACTTTACTAAGGTCTCTCAAATCAAAGAACAACTTGAAGCTGTGGATGAAGTAGTGAAGAATGGAGAAATTGTCATGACCACATTAAATGGCCTACCTAGGTCATGGGACTCCTTCATCCAAGGTATCTGTGTAAGAAAGAAGTTGATCTCCTTCAGTAGACTATGGGAGGAATGTTCACAAGAAGAAGCTAGGCTTGTAGCTCGAGAAAAAAAGATGGGAAGTGAATACCAAGCTCTCACAGCTCACACCAAGAGAAGTAAGCCCAAGAGGGATCAATCTCATCAAAAGAATTCTCCTCACTTCCATCAAAAGAAGAAAGATCTCTCTCGTGTTAGATGCTTCTCTTGTAATGAAAAGGGACACTTTGCCTCAGACTGTCCCAAGAATAATCAAGACCTCAACAAGAAGAAGAAGAACAACAAGAAGAGATATCATGCTCATGCTGCTGAGGATGATGAACCTCCCAGAAAGAAATCTAGGGCAGAAAGTGAAGACTCTTCAAGTGACGATGAATATGTCCTAATCTCTGCTCTCACAGGTACTATTACTCATGGGTGTAATGATTGGCTTATTGATATTGGGGCTTCTAAACATATGACGGGATTCAAATAATCTCTTATGGACCTATCTCAACATGAGTCACCTCATAAGGTGAAACTTGGGGATGACTATCAATACCCTATAAAAGGAAGTGGTGAAGCCTCCTACAAGTTAGACTTTGGGAAGTCTTTAAAGATGCAAGATGTTCTATATGTACCTGGACTCAAGAAGAATCTTCTTTCCATATCATCTTTGGAAGCAAAGGGGATGAGAGTTGCATTTGTAGATGGCCAAGTACTCATGTGGCCAAAAGGTAAGACCATAGATGATACAGTAGTGATTGGAGAGAAAGATGGAGGATTGTACAAATTGAAGGGACAACCTGAACATGCTATGGTACATGAATCCATGGAACCAAGTGAACTTTGGCATAGAAGGATTTCTCATACTATAGAGCACTACCAATTGCCAGCAAAGCAGTAGAATGTCTTCTTGAAATCCAGTCAAAGCATGAAGGTGTTTGCAAAGGATGTGCAAAAGGAAAGAACACAAAGAAGGCATTTCCAAGCAGTAAAAGCAAGGCATAAGGAATCTTGGAAATTATCCACTCCGATGTATGCGGACCAATGTCATCCAGTTCTTTGAGTGGGTATGTATATTATGTTTCTTTCATTGATGATTTCTCTAGGAAGAATTGGGTTTATTTCTTGAAGAACAAAGATGAAGTATTCAACAAATTCAAGGAATTCAAAGCCTTGATAGAAAACTACTCTGAAAAGAAGATCAAGACTTTTAGATCCGACAATGGTGGAGAATTCGCTTCAGAAGACTTCAAGAAGTTATGCAGTGATTCATGTATTAAGAGGGAGTTGACCACTCCTTACAATTCACAACAGAATGGAGTTGCAGAAAGGAAGAACCCCTCATCCACTTTAAGCATTGGTTAAGGTGCACACTATCAAAGACTCCAGTAGCTCCTGCAAGGAAGCAAAGATTGAGAGGGATTCCACCCAAAACACAAACAAAGATAAGTATTTGAATTGTCATTTCTTGTATATCTGATTGTTTAAATAATATTGTTTAATGATGTATATACTTATGTTCCTAGACTTAGGTTGTGTATTATGCATATTAGAATAATTGCATTAATGAAGAATATACTACTAATATGCATGTGATGGGTAAGTGGCCTATGGCACTGTACAACATTCCATGCTACTTATCTATAATGAAACCTCTTTTCTGACATGTTGGGAGTAGTGCAAACTCTTAACAATGTTCTGGTAGAGATGGAAGGCATCTAGAAAGTTACCATATGAATACGGGATATGGATGAATGTTGTATTGAAGCATTGGCTAAGATAATTGCATGATTGTATGACATATGTCTTATGTGTAAGATTTTGTCCTGAAAAATATGAGAAGTCTCTAATCATGCAATTGAATTTGACTTGTACGAAAGATTTTGTATAATCACCTACAAAAGAAGGACTACAACATTTGTTCCAGCAACAAAGTTCAAAGAAAACTAAATCTATTAAAGATATTGAAGAATCTGAAGTTCCCAGGATCCGGGATGCAGTAAAGGAAGAATGCCATGGTCGAGGAATATCAATCGATCATGAAGAATGATGTTTGGGATGTGGTCCCAAGACTAGAAGGGAAGTCCATTGTGACTTCCAAGTGGATATATAAGATCAAGCATGCTGCAGATGGCAGCATAGAGAAATACAAGGCAAGGTTTGTGGCTCGTGGCTTCTCCCATAAAGAGGGGATAGATTATGAAGAGACTTTTGCACCTGTAGCCAGATACACTTCCATAAGAACAGTACTTTCCCTAGCTGCAGTGATGAAATGGAAGATACACTAGATGGATGTCAAGATAGCTTTCTTGAATGGTGTAGTCGAAGAGGAAGTGTATGTGGAGTAGCCACTCGGTTTTGAGACACATGACATGGAGTCATATGTGTGCAGATTGAAGAAAGCCTTGTATGGCTTAAAGCAAGCACCTAGGACATGATATGATAGATAGCTTCCTGTCTAGTTTGGGCTTTACCAAGAGTAAAGCAGATTCCAACCTTTACTACAAGGTTGAGGAGGGAAATCTAGTGATACTTCTATTATATGTGGATGACCTATTTGTGACAGGTGAGGATATATTGATTGCCTACAAGAAGAGGAAGCTTGCTGCTGAGTTCGAGATGAAGGACTTGGGCATGATGCATTACTTTCTAGGTATGGAGGTGTGGCAGAGTGCAGATGGAATCTTCCTTGGACAAGGGAAGTATGCAGTAGAGATCCTGAAGCGGTTCGGGATGATGGAATACAAGGCCATGGCCACACCTATGGAATAGAACCTAAAGCTATTGAGTGATGGTTCATCATAGTCGGTTGATGTCACGGTGTATCGTTAGATGATTGGGTCCTTGATGTACCTGACGAACATGAGACCAGATATTTGCTTTGCGGTGAACACCTTGAGCCAGTTTCTGACAGATCCTAGACATGTTCACCTGATTGTTGTAAAGCATATTCTGAGGTACCTGAAGGGTACGATTGATTATGGGCTCAAGTATGATGCGAATCAAAAGTTTAACCTGGAGGGTTATGTTGATTCAGATTGGGCAGGAAATGATGTAGATAGGAAGAGTACTTCGGGGTGCTGCTTCAGTATGGGATTAGGTGTGATCTCTTGGTTTAGTAGGAAGCAATACTGTGTAGCACTGAGTACATCCGAAGCAGAGTATGTCGCAGCTTGTTCGGCTAGTTATGAGGCAGTATGGCTAAGGAAGCTACTGTCTGATTTATTTGATATCCAGTTGGATGCTACCTGTATCTATTGTGACAACCAGAATTGTATGAATTTGTCAGAGAACTTGGTGTTCCATGACAGGTCAAAGCACATCGATATCAAATATCACTATATCAGGGATATGGTGTAGAGATGAGCAATGAAGATCCAGTATGTTGCGACAGATGAGCAGATTGCAAATGTGTTGACCAAACCACTAGCCAGAGTGAAGTTCCAGTACTTCAGAGATAGGCTTGGTGTTCTTCAGATAGAATATACTTCGAGGAAGAAGTGATGGGACACATTTGCAGGAGCCATTCCAAGTATGGTAGTAGGAGGATCCTTCCCATGGCTATGTATGTAAGTGCTGTGTGATGAGCATCAAGATGATGCTCCAAATGATAAGCATCAGGACGATGATATGTATGATGATCAGGATGATCATGTGTGATGAGCATCAGGATGATGTTCCAGTTGATAAACATTAGGACGATTCTATGATGATGATCAGGACGATCATGTGTGATGAGCATCAAAACGATGCTCCAGATGATATGTATTAGGATGATGCTGTGTACATGATCAGGGTAATCATGTGATGATGATGTGCATTAGGATGATGTACTATATGATGATGATTAGTGTAGCTAGGGTTTTACCCCTAGCTTGTGCCAATGAGCACCTACTAAGGAGAATGGACTCCTTAGTAGCAGTTCAGTATATTAAACTAATTAAGCTAAAACAACAATTAAATTACTTCTAAAATATTGCATGAAACATAAACATCAAATGAAAAGAATGACTTTTTCTATTAATGTTACCTTGAGTGTCAAGGTTTGATGAAGCCCTTTGCAGTGTCAAAGAGGATGCTCCAAGCTTCAAGATGCTCCTTTCTCCTTCTCCAATGTTGGGGATGGGCCAAAGGTGGCTCTCAAGGTGAAAATAGTTCAAAGGTGAACTAGGGTTTCGAGAGAGATTTTGGCAGAGTAAGGGTGCTTGTGATTGTGGATATGGAATAAGGGATCTCCATCACCTATTTATAGTTTTTTGGTGGTGGAGTGCTGACCCATGGTTTTGGGAAACACATGGTTTTGGGTAGCTGTATAGGGTTTTTTCCTCCTTTTCCTCATTATTTTATATTTTTTATTCTCTTTTTAGGGGATTTTTGCTATTTTTAGAGGAAAAAGGGGGTTTTTTAGCCTTTTTTAGGCTATTTTGATGGTTTTGTGGCCTTTTGGAGGCATTTTAGGCCTTTTGGAGGCTTTTTAATGGGTTTTTTTGGGATTTTAAGGGAAAAATGGTAGGAAAATGGACAAATGAGCCATATAATGTGGTAATGAGGTAGTGAACACTTTTTGGGTGTTAACAGATTGCCCCCTGATGTGCGAGGTCAGGATCTAATCGTATGGCCGATGGACATCATAAGTCATGAATGGTTTTCCTGGGATGTGGAGAGAAGAGAAGAAACAAACTGAAGCCCGGAACAACGATCCCGAACAACTGCAAGAGCTAAAAGTACATAACCTCAATAATGGATGAGGAATCATCTGATCATATGGACGAGGCGGGCATTCCCATGCTCGTATCAGGATATAACATAACAATAACAATGGGGTCCAAAAAATGGGGACCTGAAATATACATAACCTCAAATACTGAATGAGGAATAATCTCAATATATGGACGAGGCGGGCATACCCATGCTCGTATCAAGATACATAAACAGAACTGTGAGGCCCGAAAAGGGGGACCTGTAAGATACATGACCACTGTGTACATCATAAGAGTCCAGAGGGGACACAAAATCTGGGACATACTGCTGAGCTGATCATGAGGTAACTGAAGAACTGGTGCACCGGAATATCAACAGTGCTGCTGAATGTGGTACCAAAGGGGCTGATAAGCTGCTGGATCAGAGTGACAAGAGGTACACTCTCAATGGTACACTGAACTGGAACTGAAACTGGGTACTCAAGGAAGCATGTAACTGGATGGCTTCCGAATACAAACGCCAATGCAGCCCGGACATCCACAGGAACATATAACTGGCCGTTCCGAAGTGACTCACCAATGTGCTAGAGTCGGGGGAAATCCGGGGTCTTCGACAAAAAACTGATGGGATATAATCCTACGCGATTCTCAACGATGCGATCAAGGTGCTGAAGTCGAGCATGTGAGAAACAACCACTCGGAGAGGCAATGATGATTCCTCTCAGAATGATCCGTAGGCACTTACCACAAATGGTGATAAGGCCAAGGCGTAGGGACCTCTGGGCCTATCCTCTGGAATAGAGGAGCTGTCGTCGACAGAGGGAGACCTGCAACTATCAAGGCAATAATGTTTCCTTGACAGGAGCGCGAGGTACAAGACCGAAATGTGATAGTGCTGATGGCAGGACTGACAAACTGTGGGGGGACAACTGGGCAAGTAGAGTGGATGGACTCAAACTTCCTTTGTTCAGAGTATGATAATGGGAATGATCTGGCAGCATATGAAACTGACTGAGGGGAAAGGGATCATAGCTGTAATGGATCTGGGAGGATAACTGGCTGAGGGAGACTCAAGCTAGTGTAAAATGGCAGGAGACTGCAGAAGACTCTGAACAAAGGCGACCTGATTGGGGGTGCTGCCGAGATGATAGATCAAAGTGCCAGGAGGCACGGGGGAGAACTTCTTCATGGGTTAAGGAACTAGAAGAAGTGTGTGTAAAATGGTACTGTCGTGTGGATTTTACGAGCCCAGGACAGTTCATGCTCGTGGTGGCTTTCAATTTTAAGGAGTCTGAAAGCGATAAGAAGACTCTGAAGTGATGGAATGGTACTGTCGTGTGGATTTTACGAGCCCAGGACAGTTCATGCTCATGGTTGCTTTCAATTTTAGAGAGTCTGAAAGCAAGTAAGAAGACTCCAGGGGGTTGCTTTTTCGTAGATTTAGTCTCCAAGGCCCAAAGAAGCATAAAAGGATGCAATGAAGAACTCTTCTAGCCGGTGTGACTAGAGTATTCCTTTTTCGTAATTAGTCTACCAGGTCCGGAAAAGGGTTAAACTTATACCAGATAGACGCCCTTTCAGGTACTTTAGCGAGCATGAAAGGAATCAAGATTGCTCGGCGATCTTTTCATTCTTTTAGGAGTCAGAAAAGAGCTTAACAGAAACTCCCTAAGTGCCTTTTTCGTAAAGGAGTTGTCCGGCCCGAAAAAGGGATAAAATTATACCGAACAAAAGGAATGGCCAGGCAAGGAGGAAGTGTTCGATCAAGGCAGATGCTATGGTGACCAAGAACGAGGTTGTTGGGGAACACTGATGGGCCTCCTTGCGGGGTAGATGAAATGGTGGCAAAATAACGAGACATTTGCAGTATGACAGGAGTGAATGGCTCATGTAAAAATGTGGAACAATCCGATGGCGGCCGATGTGGCACGCAAATCGAGGCAGCAAGGTGTCGGGACACAATGTTGAAATTGTACCTAGTGAGAGCGAGAAATGATCTCAAGCATCATCACGAGCTCGGAAAAATGAATCCGGCGATATAAGGGATGTCAAAAACGGGTAACAGCCGATGTGGCATGCAAACCGAGGTGACGGGGGCATTTTGGAAAAATGCCCAGAAAATCTGGAGGTGAGGGCGAGAAATGATCTCAAGCATCATCACCAGCGCGGAAAAATGAATCCGATGATATAAAACAAGTGAGAAACGGAGAACGGCCGATGTGGCACGCAAACCGAGGCGACTAGTGGCGTCTGAAAAAATGGGCAAAAAATGACAGGACAAAAATAATGCAACGAGGTGACCATCATGACGGTTACGTCGCGCTGATTCCAGTGGTGGAAACGGTTTGAAAAACGGACGCCGTATGGGGCCAGAATGACCAAAACAAGAAAAAGTCAACTGACTATAAATAGTGGTGGGTCCAACATGACATGTGTCATTTGTACTTGTTGACTTTGACTTGTGAGTTGAGTGGACCAGAGCTTAGGTGGCATTTCTGGATGATCCGTCTGGCTGTTTGCAGATCCGCGAGATACAGGTATTTCATTAAACTCATACCTGCATATTTGTTCGGGTCGGGGGTTGGGTAGTGGGTCCCAGGGTTTATTTGTACGGTCCACGTGGGGTGGACCGCGGGTTAGGGGGACGAAACCGCGGTTGAAGACCGCGAGTTTCAGGCCGAACCACGCGGTTGGAGACCGCGTGTTTCGGGTTGTACCACGCAGTTGGAGACCGCGTGATTCCTCGAAGGAAACGCGGTCGAGTATCGCGAGTTCCAAGGAGGAACACGCGGTTCCCAACCGCGGGTTTAGGGCTGACAGGCGCGGTTGGAAACCGCGACCATATGCCTGACAGCCGCGGTCGGAAACCGCGGCAGGAAGCCCGAAAGCCGCGGTTTTGGGCCGAGCTATTAGGGCTTCTGGGAGAGGGAAAAGTACTTTAATTTGGTTGACATGAGTCTGATGGGTTCACTTTGTGTGATTGGCAGGATGCCGCAGGTTCTCTGGAGAGAGCGGGAGATCCCGGATGAGACCATGGGTTTCATCCGAGAGAATCGCCATGTGCGATCTGTGTTGGGATTGTGCGGACTATTGAAGTTCGCACAGATACCTATGATACGGACAGCAACATTGTTGCTGAACCGTCTGATCAGCTTCTGGGAGCCGGACATACAGGCTTTCCGGGTACAGGGTGAGAGGGTGGACCTCACCCTGACCGATGTGTACTTTCTGATGGGGTTGCCCTGCCTGGGCAGGGTAGCAGACACACAGCCGCGGGTTGCCGCGGACGTCGACATGGAGGACATGTTGGAGAGGTACTGCGGTCAGGACGCGAGGGTGCATAGGAATGCACTCCTGGTGAGGGACCTACAGGAGCCGGCAGTGCAGGCCATGGCGGCGTGTGTGGTGCGGGTATTGGGTTCCCAGTCACCGGAGAAGGTGTCTGGGGGGCAGATGCAGATGGTAGAGCGCGTACTGGATGGGGTGTACTACGCGTGGGGCCAGATGTTCCTGACCTGCGTTCAGCGACAGCTGACGGCAGCGAAGGAAGATGGCAAGGGCTTTTGCTTTGGGTCCTTCTTATGCGCCTTCTTTATGGAGAGGGTGCCCACACTGCGGCCACGGGTGCCGATCAGGCCAGGAGGGATGAGGGAGCCGAGGATGGTCCATTGGGGTGAGATGATGCGCCGCCGTGGTGGCGGCGACGTGGGCAGGTATTTTACGTAGGAGTTGTACCTGCAGTGGCTCCAGATACCGTTGACACTGGACGACTTCCCGTATCGGGACATGGACTTCACGGGAGATCCGGAGGCGCCACGAGCACCAGGACAGGCATGGGGTCCCGACGGTATGTATGTGTTTTTATTGCATGTTATGTATGTCAAATTTTATGTATATGATAGTAGATGGATATACTGTGACTGACATATGGTTGATCTTGCAGATGTGGGCCCGAGGCCACCTCCAGGACATGTGGCGCGGCGGGGTATTGTGGCCGTTCCAGCTCTGCCTGGACGAGGAGAGGTGCGGCGTCGGGATCCAGAGGTGACCTTAGAGTCTGTACGGGAGCTACTAGACCGGTTATTGATAGGAGTGACCGACGAGGGATGGCGGGATGTCGATCCTGATGTGGTGCGGGACTGCATGGGGGCACCCCGTGAGTTCAGGTCCATCGCGATCCGGGTGGCGATTTTGGTGGACCGGGCCCGGGCACAGGAGGCCGGAGGAGAGGAGGACTTGCCGGAGGAGGAGCGAGGGGAGGACTCAGAGGCAGCCGATGCCGGCAGTGATGCAGGATACGACTCTCATTAGGGAGTGCAGGGGACTCCCCCCGAGTTTTGTAGCTACGGCATGTATGTAGATGAGGCTTTAGGCATGTATAGCCATTTTTTGTATAGCTGAGTACAGGGGTACTCAGGACATGTATAGCACTGAACATGGATATTTTTTGATATATATATATGCACGTGGATGCACCTTTTGTATGATGTGTTATTTGTACGCACGTGGATGCGCTTTATGAGTTGTGATATGTTTACATTGCACGTGGATGCAAGTAGGTTAGGATGTTAGGCACGTGGATGCCCCTTGTGTATTCTATGTGATGCAATATGATATATGTATGATTAGGCACGTGGATGCCCCTATGGATATGCATGTGGTTTATGTACATGGATGCAAATGTGGATGCGATGCAATCTTTTTGGATTTTGATATATTTTTATGATATGCTATGTGATGATGATGCATGATGTTACATGGTGTGATTGATATGCCAATCTAGGATTGTGTTGGCCATTTGGTCTGCGACACGATTTTGGGCTCTGGGGACATGTGTGAATGTGATGGATTCAAATTGTCGACTAAGTTGTTTTGTGCGCAGGAATTTTCTAAAAAGGCAGGGATCACGCACCTGGTAGCAGTTGTTGAGCTGGGAGACAAGTAGCTGGGAGTCAAGGAACACATGAAGGTGACTTATGCCCATTTGGAGGGCGGCAGTCAGGAGACCGGTCACAGCATCATACTCCGCCTGGTTATTGGTAGCAGCGCCTATACATATTCCATCAAGGTAAAACATCTCGTTGGAAGGGGAGTACAAGACCCATGCTGCAGAAGCCAGGTTGGGAGACCAGCGGCTTGCGCCATCAACGAAGCCAGTGTAACAAGGTGGAAGATGGTCCATCTGTAATCATGCAGAAAGGATGAATGTAAGATGATGGTAAAAAAGTAAAAAACAAAAAGAGAGCAAAATTGTACAATGCGGACCGAAATGGGGCCGCGAGTTATTCTATGGATAGAGACTCCTTAGGATGCAACCCATCATGGGGGTTGCGTAAAGGAAGGTCTTCAGAGTTGGTTTCAGTACGAACATGGAGTTCCTCTGGACGTGTGTCTATGTGATGTTTGAGAATGGCGGGGTCGAACCCAGGCATTCCGTTAGAGGGCCAAGCAAAGACATCACGGAACTCTTGGAAGAGTTGTGTATAATCCTCAATCTCCTGCTCGCTGCAGGAGGCTCCTAAAGTGATGAGTTCGGGGGCATATCCTGGGAACGTTGAGGGAGGAAGAGAATGTTGTTTCTGACGAACGGGGGGTACATCAGGCCATGTGTCAATGTGGTGCTCTATAATTGCGGGGTCAAGACCAGGCATTTCGGTATAAGACCAGGCAAAGACATCACGGAATTCGTTGAAAAGGTTTATGTAGTCCTCAATCTCTTGTTTACTGCAGAATGCTCCTAAAGTAATGAGTTCAGGGGCACGACCTGGAGCAGCAATATCAACTTGGATGACAGGTGAGATGTTGGCCATGTTACCTTCCTCGAAGGCATCCGGAGCAGGAATAGGGTCCTTGAACCAGTCGACCTTGGTGGGGAGGAAGTCTTTGGATTCAACCGCGTATTGGGTAGCGGTGCTAGAGGAGGATTCTTTTGGGATGAAATAGGAACGGTGGTGCATATCATCCCAAGGATAATCCGGGGCAGTAAGGGCCTCAAGAATCTCCTCATCAGTACGGAAAGTCTGCGTCGTCAAATCGGCTGACGAGGGGGTAGTGGTGGAAGAGATCATATAGATGGTATTAACCTCTCCGGAAGGTGAAGAGTCTGGGGGGTAGATCTCCTCAATGGTAGGTGGTGCCGTCTCAAGATCCAGATTGTTCATCTCATAGAGAGCTGCTCTGTAATCCGGGAGATCGGGACAATGATGTGAATAGTGTCCGTAAATACCGCAGATGGCGTAGGAGTGGTTGGTACGTAGGGACTTATCTTTAGGCTTGGGAGTGGGGTTTAGTTCGACAGTTGGGATGTTGGGGTCATCATCGAGCATTTGCATGTGCTTCTGCAATGCGGGTAACTGTGGGCATTGGTGGGTCGCATGGCCCAACTCGTCACACAGCAAGCATTTGGGAGGAGCACGAAACACTGGAGGGTTCTTGACTGTCTTGGGAGGTGGGACAGTAGTGTAAGGTTGTGGACCTCTGCCCCCAGTGGGTTTGGGAGTAGGAGGAGGTGTCGTGGAGGATGAAGGGGTAGAGACACCGGGAGGTGGCTGAGTGGTAGTAGCCATGGGTTGCACCGGCTGGAGGACGACATCAGGTGTCGGCGGGCGAACGGGAGGCGAAAGATACCATACAGGTAATCCCAAGGTTAACCCAGGAAGGCTAAGGGTAGCCATGACCGGGGCGCTTACTACTCCCGATGGAGGGACTAGGAAGGGGATCGTATGGATCGGTGTAACACCAATGTGGCTAGGTACCAGTGGTGGTTTAGGCAACAAGGGTGGTTGAGTATTAGGTGGTAGGTTGTCGTGGGACAAGGTACATAAATCAGACATTTCGGGCGTGGATGACGGCGGAGGAATGGATTGAAAGGTGGAGGTCATCGGCGCGTCTGAGTAGACTCCAGGCCCCGTAGAGGAAACAAACAAGGTGGTGGCAGGAGAAACAGGTTGTTCAACCATGGGGAGAACATTTTTCGGTGCCGCCGGAGCACTGGGATCATAGTAGGTGAGCTGGTCAATCTTAACCACGCGTCCTTCATGGGGGAACATCATGGTGCGAAAGACAGAAGAGGCAACCGCCCGCATGGCATACATGTAGCTGCGGCCAAGTAGAAGGTTGTAATCCAATTGGGCATTGATTACCTCTATGTCAATAAGGACGGTTTTACCGCCTAACTGGACTGGAACGTTGGGTAGAAGGCCTTGGGGCTGGGCCGAACGACCGTCGTAGGCACGTAACGCAGTGGTGGACTGCTGGAGAGGAGGGGATCCTAACTTCTGCCATACGAATGTAGACATAACGCATGTGGAGGCACCCTCATCGATGATACACCGATGGATGACAAGATTCCGAACGGAGACAATAACTTGGAATGCTAAGCTGGAAGGTAGGCGTGGTTCAGACTGGTCTAAATCAAATGCCATCAAGTGCGAATCAGTTGGGTCAATCCCCCCAATGGCGGAGAGTAGAGTCTTGCGCTGGGAAGGGCAGTTCTTCAAGACTTCTAACGCAGACATGGCTGCGGGAGATTGGGCTAGGTCGTCTACGATGTTGTAGTTTGACGCAGCGCGCGCGTTAGGGTTATTGTTGATTCGGCGAAGTGGGAAACGAGGTGCTTTCGCGGCGCCGTCGATGGGAGGCGGAGGTATACGTAACGCCTGATCAGTGGGATGGGCGTTAGTAGTTTTATCCGTGGGAGTGGCTTCAGAGGTGGAGCCATATTGGTTCCGACGGGTCTGTAGGTTGACATCAGTAGATGACTTCATCAGCAAGTGGTGGGTACCTGAGTCAAACATGGGTTGATCAGGGGCAGCGTAAGTGATCTGTTGTTGTTGGGGTTGCACGTTAGCTTGAGGGGCCAACGGCTGAGTGTTCACCACGCCTTGGGTTGGTAAGGGGTTTTGCAGCACCAAAGGGGGTTGCTGAGGTTGGGGGGGGTTGGGCGGTGCTTGGGGAGCCGCATGCCCTTAGCGATGGGCCTCGTCAACCCAGAGCTGCCGAGCTCGCTCCAAGTGTGGGCAAGCATGTGTGTAGTGTCCATAGACCCCGCAGATAGAACAAGGGTGGTTCGTTCGCAAATTGGGGTTTTTAGCCTGCTTGGGCGGGCGATCAGGGTTTTGATTAGCGGGGGCCGCGTTGTTGTTATCAGGGGGATTAGCCGGTTGACCAGCTTGGTCTGCAGGTTGGTTGTTCCCCCGATTACGGCCCTTGCCGCGGTTCTGTTGGCCCTGGTTTCGTTGGTTATTCTGGTTTTGCTGCGGGTTCTGTTGGGCGTAAACTTGCGCTTGGGCAGCAGGTGGATTTTGAGGTTGCGCAGGTGCTGGAGCAGGCTGCGGAGGATGATATGTAGGTTGAGGCTGAGCAGGTGCAGCAACTTGAGGGGGTTGCTGATAGGACTGCGGAGCAGGTTGTGGATGTGCCGCAGGGGCTGCCTGTGGCGGATAATAAGCTGGTGGGGCTTGTGAAGGCGCAGGAGCTGAAGCGGCTTGCTGATGGTAGTAAGGCTGAGGAGCGACTGGAGGAGCATAAGCAGGAGTCGCATACCCGAAGCACTGAGGTGGACATGATGGTCCATGGGAATGGTGGTGTGTCATGGGAGCATACGAGTTGGTTGCTCCAGACTGTGAAGTGGCCCGCGACAGATCGGGGCCAGGGGTAGGACGTGCTATAGAAAATGGTTGGGGATGCGAAGAAACACGGCCAATGATACCATCTGCAGCGTGGGATGCCCCCGGCGCATCATGCTGGGAGGACTCGCCGCGAGGGGCGTCAGGTATAATGGTATAAAGGTAACCCGATTGGGCGTAAATGAGGTCGAACTGCTGTGCCTTAAGGATGGCCTCTTCTTCAGACTGGGGTCTTTCTGAAGCTACATCCTTAGCAATAACAGGAAGCAGGGACTTGAGGAACCAATCGAGGAAGATACGGTCGTCTAGTTTGATCTTGCATAAGCTACGGCGTCGACGCCACTCATGGATATGGTCCGTGATATGGGTAGCCGTGTTTTGTCTACAAGAGAGAAGGATCTCAACGCCCGCGTCATAGCGGACAGGCAACTGGAAGAACTGCAGGAAGGTAGAGGCAAGGGAGGCAAAGGTGGCGTGGGTCCCATGTGGTTGCTCAATATACCATTTGGATGCAGAGCCAGTAAAGGTGCGCTGTAAGAGACGGAGGCGAACAGAGTCGTCCACGATGGAGTTAGAGGAACACCATAGGTGGAAAGACATGATATGGTTTTGTGGGTCCTCACCAGCCTTTCCCTCGAACTTAGGGATGTCCGAGGGGAGCTTGGTAGGCATATGAGGCCACGTGGGGTCGTGTCGAATAGGATCGTTGGTCAATCTGGCCAGGTCAGGTAGGTTGAGGCTAGCCATGAATGGCAAACTGGAAGAAGGCTGCGACACAGTAGTGCTATGGACCAAGTTGGGGCCAGTGCCCCCAAGTGGAGGGACAAGATTTGAGGTGGTGCCCCCAAGTGGGGGGACTGAGGTAGTGAAGGATGGTCCAGCACCACCATTGGTAGTGTGAGCCACTGATGTAGTGGGGATAGGTATTCCCGCTGCGGGAATAGGTACCGTGAGGGGTACAGTGGATGGGTTCCCCATGGAGGGCATACCCAAAACAGGTGTAGTAACTGGTGTAGTGGTGGATATGCCACCAATGGTCCCTATGACAAACGGAGTGGAAGTCGTGCCAGCCATGGGGCTAGTAGGGGCAGTGTAAATAGGGTTCTCAGACTCTTCGTCAGAATCTGAGGTAAAGTAAGGTGCGTCACTATCTAGTGACGGAGACCTACGTCGCTGACGAGTGGAGTCAAGTGACAAGGCTCTAGATCGGTGATGAGTGGTATCAACGGATAATGATCGGAATCGACGACGTGTGGTGTCAAGAGAACCGTGCTGTGGGGGCTCGCCCCTGAGGCGCCGAGAATGTCTCGGGGACTCAATGGTGACAGATGGTGTCGAATCTCTGTGGGTTGAGGTGAGTAAAAACAGCTCAAAAAGGGCCTAATGCAACCGAGTGTGCAGAAGGAGAGCTAAAAAACAAGGCACTCAGGCCAACAACCAACTCAAAACACCCACTGCAACAGCTGTGCTACAATAGGTGGAGTGTCAACAAAGATGGTCAGAATACCAACAAGCAGCAGGTTTCCTAAAAAGAAAAAATGGTGGACTCACTAGACCAAAGGGAGGTAAAGGAGCATGCAAACACCTAACTGAAAGTATTCTGACTCAACTAAACATATCCTCTGCAAGGTGATGAAATCCAAGTCAGACAATATGAGTAGGAAAGCCAAGTGGCTATGATATCCCCCTACCGGGAGGGATACTGGGTAGTCAATCCTAGAAGAATGGCAACTAAGATACCCCGTTCATGACACGTCCAGAAAGGTGAATCTGCCGTTTAGTTCGTTGACCGCAATACCCCTATACAGGGATATCCCGCGAACCGCGAAAGGTAGCCCTTCGGTTACTGAATGGAGTGCGGTATTCCACTCAGGCCTCCGGAACCAGTCTCCCGACTTCAACCCTCCTAAGGGAGAGGCCCTCTGATAAACTGGTCGTGACCGTGCCAAAAAGTACTAGGGGATTTTGGTTCCCTATTTGGACAACAGCTATGTCTCAAGTGAAATAACCAAGGGGTGTTATTGGAAGCCTATCCCCTTGATCCTACCTAACTACAATAATTCTTTTGTGTTCCCCAAGTGGGGTTAGAATGTTGGTTTAGTTAGGTACTTTTTAAGGCTCACTTGATTTTATGTGACAGAGTGTGTGCTCGTGAGGTGTTGAACCCAAAAATAGAAGTGCCACAAGGGGGGCAACTTCCAATCTATCAATAATATGGAAATTGAAAGTTTAACTTGCAAAATTTTCTGAATTTAAAAAACACTAAAATTTTTAAAAGAATTCTGTAAAGGGAACATAAATTATATTGCAGAAAGGCTGGTAAGGTAGTGAGGCTGCAGGTGGGACGGGGGGCTGTTCAGATGCAGAAAATATTGCAGCAAAATGGGCTGGGCTCAAAACAGGAAAAGAGCAGAAATCAGACCGCGGGTCTGTGGCGAATTGGAACAGGCCGACCGCGGGTTTAAGGGAAACAGCGGCGGTCAGGTCGCGGCTATCGGGCCAACAGAGGCAGTCGGGACGCAGGAAACAGGGAAAAAGACGCAGTCGGGTCGCGGCAGAAGGGCTAACAGGCGCAGTCGGGACGCACGAAAGAGGCAGAAAGCCGCAGTCGCGACGCGGGAAAATAGCCGACAGGCGCAGTCAGATCGCGGCAAACAGGCTGATTAGCCACGGTCGGATCGCAGGTAACAGACTTGAATCCGCCGGTGGGGCGTCGGAAGCAGTCTGAGAGCCGCGGTCGGATCGCAGGTAAAGGCCTGAAAGGCGCGGTCGGGACGCGACTGCAGAGGGAAAAAACGCGGTATGCGGCGGCCGAAAGGGACAGCCGAAAGGAAAAAATTTAAAAAACGGAAACCAGAAATTCGAAAACCAGTTGAGTCGCCAAAACTGTAGCTAGGGTTTTACCCCTAGCTTGTGCCAATGAGCACCTACTAAGGAGAATGGACTCCTTAGTAGCAGTTCAGTATATTAAACTAATTAAGCTAAAACAACAATTAAATTACTTCTAAAATATTGCATGAAACATAAACATCAAATGAAAAGAATGACTTTTTCTATTAATGTTACCTTGAGTGTCAAGGTTTGATGAAGCCCTTTGCAGTGTCCAAGAGGATGCTCCAAGCTTCAAGATGCTCCTTTCTCCTTCTCCAATGTTGGGGATGGGCCAAAGGTGGCTCTCAAGGTGAAAATAGTTCAAAGGTGAACTAGGGTTTCGAGAGAGATTTTGGCAGAGTAAGGGTGCTTGTGATTGTGGATATGGAATAAGGGATCTCCATCACTTATTTATAGTTTTTTGGTGGTGGAGTGCTGACCCATGGTTTTGGGAAACACATGGTTTTGGGCAGCTGTATAGGGTTTTTTCCTCCTTTTCCTCATTATTTTATATTTTTTATTCCCTTTTTAGGGGATTTTTGCTATTTTTAGAGGAAAAAGGGGGTTTTTTAGCCTTTTTTAGGCTATTTTGATGGTTTTGTGGCCTTTTGGAGGCATTTTAGGCCTTTTGGAGGCTTTTTAATGGTTTTTTTTGGGATTTTAAGGGAAAAATGGTAGGAAAATGGACAAATGAGCCATATAATGTGGTAATGAGGTAGTGAACACTTTTTGGGTGTTAACAATTAGTATGATCATGAGTATCTCATGAGTATCATGATGATACTTTGTGGCTATGGACAGATTGTGCAGGTAGCATAGAAAATATCTCGGGAGATCCGATAGTTTGAGCTTAGATGCTCTTTCAAGGTTTTGCTACAGGAGGCATGTAATTAGTCCTGGAGATCCGATAGGTTGAGCTGTGTGCTCATAAAAGTCCTGGGATGCTCTTTAGATATCTTGCAGATTGCAAGACACTCCTTTAAGGTTTTTCCTGACCACATAGAAAAAATTATGGGAGATCCGATAGTTTGAGCTCGGATGCTCTTTCGAGGTTTTGTTGACGCACATTCCACAGGATGGCCAGAGATGTTGAAAACCTATAGGAGGCTAGGCCTACAACCAGCATGAAAAATGGTTAGCTCTGTAGAACTTCCTATGATGAGAAGAATTGAGAGATAGCCTAGTGATCAAGATGTCAAGTACAGCAGTAGTGACGATGATGCTCCATGATCCAATGACGATGATCTAACTCCATAATTGAAGACTTGTGGCGATATGTATTGATGACCTATGTCTAGAGAATACCTTCCTAGTTAAGAGTGAGTGTTGATGTATTTGTAACTTCGGAAGATATTCTTCTATGTACTACACTTGTACTTTATTATATTCATGATGGAGATGTATTATTCCTCCAATCTGAAGTGTCATCATTTGTATTTGGAAGTGTCGCAACTTATATTTGATGGGTTATTAGACCACCAGTGTGGGGTCGACCCTGTATGAGTCATGTGGTTGGGTTATTAGGCTTCCTTAGGAAGTTGGCCCTGTTAGAGTTAAAGGTAGGTTAATTTGTGTATAAATAGAGAGTGAGTGTATCTCATTCTATTCATTCACTCACTCATCCAACTCGCATAGTTGAGAGAGAGGAGTGCACACAAGTGGAGGAGGAGTAGCTGCTGGAGTCATCTATCTTTTAGGGATTGATCATTGTGATCTTTGTATTGAGGCTTATTCTATCTCTGAGGAAGTTGCATGGTTTTTCACCTTCTTGGTTTTCCTCGAGGAAACTGTGTGTCTCTTGTGTTTATGATTGTTGTGCTGTGCTTGTTATTCTCTTAGTAGGATCCTAGATAATGTTTGAATGCAATTATCAAAAAATTTAACAGAGGTCACCTGATGAACCTCCCACTAAAAGAATATCTGCTTGGTGCCGAGATATCTTACAAAATGCATAGAAACATGGAGCACCAACAGGCTCATCCAGAGAGCACAAGCAACCTGATAGATATTCAAGGTATGTTGCATTCATGAGTCACATTAATGATTCATAACCATCCTCATATGAAGAAGCTGCAAAGCGGCAAGTTTGGAAAGATGCAATGACAAAAGAGTACAACTCTATAATGAAGAATGATGTTTGAGAGGTTGTTACCAAACCTAATGGGAAGTCCATTGTGACTTCCAGATGGATTTACAAGATAAAATATGTTGCAGATGGTAGCATTGAGAAGTAGAAATCCAGATTTGTTTCCATAGGTTTCTGTTGGCCCGGTTTTGCAACCAGGCTTAGTGCTATGGGCACCTGCTAACTAGTAGCAGCAGTTTCAAATAGAATTAAACAAGAAACTAAACTAAACAAAACTAATCATGGATCTATGCAAGAATATAAGCAAATAATGATAATATTTTAAAAACAAGAACAAGAAACTATTAAAGAATAAATTTGTATTTGAAAATGGGGCAAGCTAGTGCTTGCAATAATATTACCTCCAATGGTGAAGGTTGATGTAGAGCAACTCCCAAGATGAGTGGCTCCAAGCTCCAAGAGGTCTCCTTCTCCAAGGTTGCTTCAATGGCTAAAATGCTCAAGGGAGATTTCAGCAGCATAAGGATGAGATAATGGATGGATGTGAAATGAGGAGCCCCTACCACCTTTTTATAGGTTTTGGTGGTGGGGAATACCATTTGTGGTTTTGTGGAAACCAAATGGTATTGACCAACATGGTTTAGGTACTTTTCCCTCCTTTTTCCTTTTTTGAATAAAATTAATATTTTAATTCCCTTTTTAATATTTTTGGGAATTTGGACCCTTTTTGAGGGTTTTTTATGCTTTTTTTAGGAAAAATAATCTTTTTTAATGGAAAAAGGGGTGTACTAAGGTCTTTTGGTGACCTTTTGTTGGTTTCAGAGGCTCAGATGGTGGAAAAGTGGACAAATGGGTCATGTGAATAGGGAAATGAGCTAGTGAGCACTTTTTGGGTGTTAACAGATTGCCCCCTGATGTGTGAGGGCAGGAGCTCATCGTATGGCCGATAGACATCATAGTTCATTTGTCTTTTTCTGGGGTTTTAGGGGAGAGAAGAGATCGGTTGGAGACTGGAGCCACGGCCCTTGGAAGCTGCAAAACAAAAAATATTACATGGCCTCAATATGAATGAGGTATCATCTCTGATAATGGACGAGGCGGGCATTCCCATGCTCGTATCAAGACATATACATAACAATTAGTCCCAAGAAAGGGGGATCTAATACATAAAAAAGCTACTGGTACATCATAATGGTCCAGGGGGGACATTATTTTGGGATATACTGCTGATCATAACTGATTTAAATAACTGATACACTGGAATAACTGATGAACTGCTGAAACTGAAGGTGTCCAACATCTGTAGGGACTCAAAGACTATGAGTCATCTCTGAGAAATAATGTAACTGTATACTCAAGGGAGTATGAAACTGGGGTACATCTGAATACTGTCGCCATGCACAACCTGGATATCTATAGAAAAAGTGTAACTGGTGTTATCCATAGGAAGACTCTCAAATGTGGAGGAGTCAGGAGGTATCCGGGGTCTTCGACTAATAAGTGAAACGGACGAATACCCTGTGCGAGTCTCAGCGATGCGATCAAGGTGTTGAAGTCGAGCATGTGAGAAACAATCATTTGGAGAGGCACTGAAGTTTCCTCTCAAAATGATTCGTAGGCACTCATCATAAATGGTGATGAGTCCAAGACACAGGGACCTCGAGGTCTATCCTCTAGAATAAATGTGGTTGTCGTCGACAGAGGGAGATCAGCAACTAACAAGGCAATGATGTTTCCTTGATAGGAGCGCGAGGTGTAGGACAGAAGTGTGGTAGTACTGATGGTAGGACTGACATACTTGTGGGGATGGGAAATAACTGGGTCAAAAAGTGGGTAGACTCAAACTTCCTTTGTTCAGAGCATGATGACATGGTTGACCTGGCAGCGTAGGGAACTGACTTGTAGGTGTGGGGATCATTGCTTTGACTGAATGGTATATATTGACTCTGGGGGGGGAGGACGAGCTGATAGGTGCCGTCGAGGGATTATCAAGGTGGCATACTGCAGAATACTCTGAACAAAGGCGACCAAAATGGGTTTAGCTGCCTAATGAGTGGATGTGATCTGTCGTGGCGCCAAGAGGCACCATTGATTCCTTCTTCGTAGTTTTAATGAGCTCCAAGAAGAGATAAAAGTATGCTCTGAAATGGTACGGTCCTGTGGATTTTGTGAGCCCAGGATGGCTCATGCTCATGGTTGCTTTCATGTTTAGAGAGTCTGAAAACGGTAAGTGGACTCTGTTGGTGTTTCTTTTTCGTAAGTTTAGTCTCCAAGGCCCGAAAAAGCATAAAATGATGCGGATGGAGAACTCTTCTAGCCGATGTGACTAGAGTATACCTTTTTCGTAATTAGTCTACAAGGTCCGGAAAAGGGGTAAACTTATACCAGGTAGACGCCCTTTCAGATACGTTTAACGAGCATGAAAGGAAATAAGGTTGCTCAGCAATCTTTTCATTGTTTGTAGGAGTCAGAAAAGAGCTTAACAGAAACTCCCTAAGTGCCTTTTTCGTAAAAAGGGATTGCTCGGCCCGAAAAAGGGATAAAATTATACCAAACAAAAATGGATAGATGGGAGTGAGAAAAGGTCTCAAGCGTCATCGTGTGTGTGGGATGATAGATCCGGTGACATAAGGATTGTCAAGAGGGGGCTGCGGCTTTGTGGCACGCAAACCAAGGCAAAGAGAGGGCATTTTGAAAAAATGGCCGAAAAAGTATGGGTGTGAGAGCGAGAAATGATCTCAAGCATTATCACAAGCACGGGACACTGGATCCAACGATATAAAGATGGTCAACCACGGAGAACGACGGATGTGGCACGCAAACCGAGGCGACAAGGGGGCATGGAAAAAATGCCCAAAAAATATGGGGGTGAGAGCGAGAAATGATCTCAAGCATCATCACGAGCGCGGAAAATAGAATCCGACGATATAAAGACACGTCCGAAACGGAGAACAGCCGATGTGGTACGCAAACTGGGGCGATAAGGTGTCGGGACACAATGTTGATATTGGTCCTGGTGAGAGCGAGAAATGATCTCAAACATCATCACGGGCACGGAAATATGAATCCGGCAGTGCAAATGGTGCGAAAAATGGAGGTCATAAGGACTCCGGAATGGTTAAAGGAAAGAACTAGGTTAAAAAATGGCTACAAATAAAGGTGATCCCACCAAGCGAAGGATGCAGTGGTGGGGAGAAATGATGACCCGTGGGGGCAAACACTATGTGTATCAACTCAAATATACAAGTGACACGTGACCTCAAAAAAGGTTGAGATCACGAATATGAAAAAGTGAGCAGGGTTAATGACCTGCCCCCATGCTATGTGCCTGGGGTTTGTGATTGTGGATCACATGTGTGTTGGTTTGAACGATGGGCTCATTGAGGTGTTGAGATAGAGATGATGGGGTAGGTTCAAAATGATTGATCATGCCCCCTATCCTAGGGTCGAGGTAATCTATTATGCCCCCTAACTCAGAGGTGTCAATGTGGTGCAGATGTTGTCTCAGAGAGAGATCAATAGGGCATTGAACAACTGCTGGCGGGGTGTTATACCAGGAGGCTGTGGGTCGTGGTGGCATACTGAAGTGATGATATGATGATCGTGGATTCCCTTTGTGGGGTGGATGCCCCCAGTATCTCCGACGAGGATCACGATGATGACGAGTAAGTAAGGTTTTGGGCCTGCCCCCATGTTGTGGACATGTGGTTTCCTCATCGATTTGAAAGGGTTGAACATGTGTGTCTAAGGTATTCATTGAAGGGGCCGACTGGACAGAGGGGTATCCAGTGGAAACCATGTAAATGGTGTGGTCAAGGCCAGGCATTTCGATATCTGACCAAGTAAAGACATCAGTGAATTCTTGGAACAGTCGTTGGTATTCTCCGATCTCATGCTCACTGTGGGAGGCTCCTAATGTAATGGTATGAAGGGCACCAAGTGGGTCAGAGATGTCAATGTGGATGACGGGAGAAATATCGGCTATCGGATCCTTTAACCAGTCGACTCTAGTAGGAAGGAAATCCTTGGACTCAACCGCGGATTGGGTAGCGGTGGTGGATGAAGTCTCTTCCAGGAGGAAGTATGGACGATGGTGCATGTCTTCCCTAGGATAATCAAAGGTAGTAGGAGTCTCGAGAACCTCTTCATCATTGCGGGAGCTTTGAGTGGTCAAATCGAGTGATGAGGTAGTGGTAGTCGAAGAGATCATGTAGATGGTGTTAATCTCTCCGGATGAGGATGATGCGGGAGGGTAGATCTCCTCGATAGTAGGGGGTGCCGTCTCTAGGTCCAAATTGTTCATCTCGTAGAGAGCTGCTCTATAGTTTGGGATGTCAGGATAGTTGTGGGAGTAGTGGCCGTAAATACCGCATATCGCACATGGGTGGTTGGTATGCAGTGATTTATCATGAGGCATAGGGTTTGGATCTAGTTTGACCATCGGGATGTTGGGGTCGTCGTCCAACATTTGCATGTGTTCCTGCAATGCAGGTAACTGTGGACACTGATGGGTTGGATGGCCTAACTCATCACACAGCGAGCATTTTGGAGGAGCACGAAATACGGGGGGAGGTTTAACTGCCTTGGCTGGGGGTACCGCAGTGTATGGTTGTGGGCCTCTGCCCCCAGTGGGCCTGATGAGTGGAGGGGGATTCATTGATGACGAAGGAGTAGTGATACCGGGAGGTGGTTGGGTAGAAGTAACAATGGGTTGCACCGGTTGCAGGATGACATTTGGTGTCTGTGGTGGAACTGGAGGCGAAATATACCACACGGGTAATCCCAATGTTAACCCAGGGAGGCTAAGGGTAGCCATAACCGGGGCGCTTACTACACCCGAAGGAGGAAATAGAAAGGGGATTGTGTGGATGGGTGTAACCCCAATGTGACTAGGGACTAATGGTGGTTTGGGTAACAAGGAGGGTTGATTACCGGGTGTTTGTGAAAGAGTGCAAAGGTTAGCGACCTGGGTCTCCGCTGACGGTGGTGGAATGGCCTGGAATGTAGAGGTCATCGGCGCCTCGGAGTAAATTCCGAGTCCTACTGAGGAAATGAATGAGGTATTTGCACCACAAACAGGTTGTTCAACCATGGGGAGAACATTTTCAGGTGTGGCGGGGGCCTTGGGATCGTAATAGGTGAGCTGGTCGACCTTGACCACGCGTCCCTCATGGGGGAACTGCATGGTGCGAAATACGGATGAGGCAACAGCCCGCATGGCATACATGTAGCTACGACCAAGTAAAAGGTTATAGTCTAGTTGGGAATTGATGACCTCAATGTCAATGAGGACAGTTTTACCCGCCAGCTGGACGGGGACATTGGCTAAAAGACCTTGGGGTTGTGCCGAACGACCGTGATAGGCTCGCAACGCAGTGGTGGACTGCTGGAGAGTGGGGGATCCCAACTTCTGCCAAACGAATGTGGACATGACGCATGTGGAGGCCCCTTCATCGATAATGCACCGATGGATGACAAGATTCCGAACAGAAACGGAAACTTGGAATGCTAAAGAGGAAGGAAGGCGTGGTTCAGATTGGTCTGAATCGAATGCGATCAGCTGTGAATCATTGGGGTCAATGGTGCCAATGGCAGAGAGCAAAGTTTTGCGCTGCGAAGGACAGTTTTTCAAAACTTCTAAAGCAGACATGGTTGCAGGAGACTGGGCTAAGTCATCGACAATGTTGTAATTCGACGCCGAGCATTGGGATTACTGTTGATACGATGAAGTGGGAAGCGAGGTGCTTTGGAAGCGCCATCAAGTGGAGCCAGAGGTATACGTAACATTTGATCTGTGGGATTAACGTTAGTGTTCTTGTCGGCGGGAGGGGCTTCAGAAGTGGAGCCATACTGGTTCCGGCGAGTTTGGAGGTTGGCATCGGCAGTCGACATCATCAACAAATGGTGAGTTCCTGAATCAAACATGGGTTGATCGGGGGATGCATAAGTGATCTGCTGTGGTGGCACGTTGCCCTGAGGGGGGGCTAACGGCTGAGTGTTCACTACACCCTGGTTTGGAAAGGGGTTTTGCAGCACCAAGGGTTGATGTTGAGGCGGTGGAGGATTGGGTGGCGGCTGAGGAGATGCTTGCCCTTGACGATGGGCATCGTCGGTCCAGAGTTGCCGAGCTCGCTCCAAATGTGGGAAAGAATGAGTGTAATGACCATAGACCCCGCAGATAGAACAAGGGTGGTTTTTTCTGAGGTTATTATTTCTAGGCTGCTTAGGATTCCGATCCGGATTGCGGTTGGGAGGAGCAGCATCGTTATTCTGCGGAGGATTGGGAGGTGGAGGACCTTGCTGATATTGTTGGTTATTACCGCGGTTACGACCTCTACCACGGTTATGTTGCGCACCTTGGTTGCACTGGTTGTTTTGGTTCTGGGGCTGGTTGTGCTGTGTGTACACTTGCCCTTGAGCAGTGGGAGGATTTTGGTTCGCCGCAGGTGCGGGAGCAGGTTGTGGTGGATAATAAGCCTGTGGTGTTGGAGGTGGTCCAGTTGCCCGCTGGGGTTGTTGGTAACCCTGAGCTATTGGATAGTACAATGGTTGAGGTGTAGCTGGGGGGGCATATGCAGGTGGTGCATGACCAAAACACTGAGGTGGACATGAAGGTCCATGGGTATGGTGGTGATGTGCCATGGGAGCATATGAACTGGTTGCTCCAGACTGAGATGTAGCCCGCGAAAGGTCAGGACCATGGCTAGGATGTGTAATGGAAAAGGGTTGGGGATGTGCGACCATACGACCAATGATGCCATCAGTGGCATGGGATGCCCCCGGCGCATCATGTTGGGATGACTCGCCCCGAGGGGCGTCTGGAATAATGGTATACAAATAACCCGATTGGGCGTAAATGAGGTCAAACTGTTGGGCTTTGAGGATGGCCTCTTCTTCAGACTGGGGTCTTTCGGATGCCACATCCTTCGCAATGAGAAGGAGAAGGGTTTTTAGAAACCAATCTAGGAAGATACGGTCGTCTAACTTGATTTTGCAGAGGCTTCGGCGTCGACGCCACTCATGAATGTGGTCAGTGATGTGGGTGGCCGTGTTCTGTCTGCAAGACAGTAGGATCTCGACTCTCGCATCATAGTGGACAGGTAACTGGAAAAACTGCAGGAAGGTCGAGGAAAGGGAGGTAAAGGTGGCATGCGTCCCATGGGGCTGCTCGATATACCACTTAGCTACAGAGCCAGTGAAGGTGCGCTGTAATAGACGGAGGCGGACAGAGTCGTCCACTATGGAGTTGGAGGAACACCATAAATGGAAGGACATGATATGGTTCTGGGGGTCTTCACCTGCCTTGCCCTCAAACTTAGGGATGTCAGAGGGGAGTTTGGTGGGCATGTGAGGCCACGCAAGATCGTGTCTGATGGGGTCATTTGTGAGCCTAGCTAAGTCTGGCAAGTTCAGACTCGCCATGTATGGTAAGCTAGCAGATGTGGTGACTGGAACTGGGACATGCCTAGTCATGGTGGTATGATGTAGGGGTCCAGTAGTGCCTAAAGGTATGCTAGGTATGGAGGGTATGTGCCCTCCAATAGGTGTGGTCTGGTATGGGCCAGCGCCTCCAAGTGCAACATGGGTTACACTTGGGTTAGGAATAGCAGTAGGGATTCCTGGGATAGGGTTTGTGGAAACCAGAGGGGGTGTGACCCCTATGTTGGGCATACCCATAACAGGTGGTGGCCCTGTGTTGGGAATTCCTATAATAGGAGGTGGCCCTGTGTTGGGCATTCCTAAATGTGGAGTGTTGCCCATATTGGGCATACCCAAAGGGGTGGTGGTTGCCATGGTTGGCACCGTAGCAGAAGGGTCTGTAGATGTCTCACCTATGGTGTTGGTAAATAGTGGATCAAATGGTGTTCCAACCATAATGGTGGTTGGTGGTAACTCTGTGGGTTTTTTCGGATTCTACCTCCAAATCAAATGTGAAGTGAGGTGTGTCAGAATCGGATGACTGTCTAGTTGATTGACGATGTGTCGAATCAAGGGATAAGGCTCTGCGTCCGTGATGTGGAGAGCCAAGTGGACTAAACTCTGGGAGTTCGCCCTGTAGACGACGAGAGCGTCTAAAATTCTCAATGGTGAGAATTAAGGTTTTGTGTAAAAAGTTTGTTTAAGTATCAGGTGGTGATATATCTAAAAAAAAGACTCAAAACCCTGATGCAACCAAGGGTGCAAGAAGGGGAGTGAAAAAAGAAGGCTCTCAGGCCAAAAAAATCAACCTCAAAAAAGGCACTTATTCTAGTAGCTGTGCTACAATAAGTGGAGGAATGCAACAAATGGTCAGAGTACCAACATGCAAATGGCTTCTATAAAAAATAGGTGTAACTAGACCAAGGGTGGGTTGAATCATGCAAACACCTAACTAAAAGTATTGTGACTCAAACAAACGATATCCTCTGCAAGGTGATGAAATCCAAGTCAGACAATATGAGTGTTGAGACAACGGCTAGATATCCCCCTACCGGGAGGGACACCGGGTAATCAATCCTAAAGACAGGCTACTAGGATACTCCGTTCATGACGCGTCGAGAAAAGGTAAATCTGCCGTTTGGTCCTTTGATCGCAATATCCCAATACAGGGATATCCCGAGAACTGTGAATGGTAGCCCTTCGGTTACTGAATGGATTTCGGTATTCCACTCAGGCTTCCGGAACCATCCTCACGACTTCAACCCTCCTAAGGGAGAGGCCTTCCCACAAACCGGTTGTGAACGCGCCAAAAAGTACTAAGAGATTTTAGCTCCCTAATTGGACAACTTCTATGTCTCAGATGTAATAACTGAGGGGTGTTATTGGAACACCTATCCCCCCAATACTACCTAGCTACAAAGTTCTTTTAGTGTTCCCTAAGTGGGGTTAAAAGTGTGTTGAAATTAGGGTACGTTTTAAGGCTTAGTTCAATTAAGTGATCGAGTGAGTGCACGTGAGGTATTGTAAACTGAACTTGAAAAAAGTTAAATGCTTTACAGGAAATTTTAAAAAAACAAAGGAGCTTTTGAAAATAAAAAAGCAAATATTTATGACTTTTTCAAATAAATGGAAATTAAATGCTTTTGCAAATATGAACTCAAAAAACAAAGGATTCTTTGAATTATGAAAGCAAATAATAAACTTCTTTTAAAGAAATAAATGGACTTCTTTCTTCAAGAAAATTGCTAAGGGCAAGATTTTAAAGAAGTAAACAGGAAATTTTTTTAATCTAGATAAAAATGCAAAATAAGTCTTTCTTTCACTTTCTTGAAATTTTTTAAAAAGATTTCTAGATATGCATTTTAAATAGTAAAATTTTTTCAAGGCTGTAAAATATGCAGAATCTAATACTGTAAAAATGTGCTATGTGGGCAGAAAATACAGTAAAAAATAATTTTTAAAATCGAAATGGCCGAATGAAAAATTCAGCCGCGCGGGTTTTAACTGAAAAGCCGTGATGGACCGCGCGGGTTTTGGTCGCACAGTCGCGATGGACCGCGCGGGTTTCGGTCGCACAGTCACGATGGACAGCGCGGAAAATGTCCGCGAAGCCGCGATGTGCAGCGCGCAAATAAGCCGAGAAGTCGCGGTGAACCGCGCGGAAAAGGGCCGTGCAGTCGCGATGTGCAGCGTGGTAAATGACCGCGATGCCGCGATGTGTAGCGCGGAAACCGGCGGAAAAGCCGCGGTGAACCGCGCGGAAAAAAGGGCCGAAAGCCGCGATGGACCGCGCGACTGTCAGGCTAAAAACCGTGAGGCGGAAGCCGTGCATGGATGCCGAAAAACGAACCCGAAAATTGAGAATTTCGGGCTGTTAATGGCAAAAAATGAGGCCAAAACTTAGAGCAGCAATGGATCTGCTGTCTAAGAAGGCAGATCTATGGATCTAAAGGTTAAAAACTAATAAAAAACTAAGATTAAAAGCAAAACTAGAGATCTATTGTTCAAAACCTAGCGGACTCGCCAAAAACTGTTGGCCCGGTTTTGCAACCAGGCTTAGTGCTATGGGCACCTGCTAACTAGTAGCAGCAGTTTCAAATAGAATTAAACAAGAAACTAAACTAAACAAAACTAATCATGGATCTATGCAAGAATATAAGCAAATAATGATAATATTTTAAAAACAAGAACAAGAAACTATGAAAGAATAAATTTGTATTTGAAAATGGGGGAAGCTAGTGCTTGCAATAGTATTACCTCCAATGGTGAAGGTTGATGTAGAGCAACTCCCAAGATGAGTGGCTCCAAGCTCCAAGAGGTCTCCTTCTCCAAGGTTGCTTCAATGGCTAAAATGCTCAAGGGAGATTTCAGCAGCATAAGGATGAGATAATGGATGGATGTGAAATGAGGAGCCCCTACCACCTTTTTATAGGTCTTGGTGGTGGGGAATACCATTTGTGGTTTTGTGGAAACCAAATGGTATTGACCAACATGGTTTAGGTACTTTTCCCTCCTTTTTCCTTTTTTGAATAAAATTAATATTTTAATTCATTTTTTAATATTTTTGGGAATTTGGACCCTTTTTGAGGGTTTTTTATGCTTTTTTTAGGAAAAATAATCTTTTTTAATGGAAAAAAGGGGTGTACTAAGGTCTTTTGGTGACCTTTTGTTGGTTTCAGAGGCTCAGATGGTGGAAAAGTGGACAAATGGGTCATGTGAATAGGGAAATGAGCTAGTGAGCACTTTTTGGGTGTTAACAGTTTCTCTCAAAAAGAAGGCATCGATTATGATGAGACCTTTTCCCTTGTGGCAAGGTACACCACAATCCGAGCAATGGAAACTTCACCAGATGGATGTGAAGACAACCTTTCTCAATGGTGAGGTTGAGGAAGAGGTTTATATTCAGCAGCTTGAAGGATTTTTGGTGCATGGGAAGGAGTTCCAAGTTTGCAAGATAAAGAAATATCTATATGGACTCAAGCAAGTCCCCAGGGCTTGGTACTTCAAAATTGATAGCTACCTTCAAAAACTGGGTTTTTGTAAGAGGGAATCTAATCCAAATTTTTACTTCAAAGTAGTGAATGACCAACCATTGATATTGGTTCTGTATTTTGATGATTTTTTTCTCACTGGAGAGAAACATCTAATAGCTTGGTGCAAGAGGGAGCTCACATCAGAGTTCAAGATGAAAGACTTAGGTCTAATGCACTACTTTCTTGGCCTTGATATTTGAAAAATAAAAGATGAAATTTTTCCATCTCAAGGGAAGTACAGTGTGGATATATTGATTAGGTTTGGCATGATAGATTGCAAATCTATGACTACACTGATGGTTTCCAATTTGAGGAAACTTCATGAGTCAGGCTCTGGATCAGATCCAGTAGATCCCACTTTGTATAGACAGCTTGTAGGATTGCTAATGTACTTGATACATTCGAGGCCTGATATATGTTATGCTGTGAGCATTCTGAGTCAATTTATGTCTGATCCGAGAAACAGACTCTGGACAACTGCTAAGCATGTGCTTAGGTTCCTTCGAGGTACAATTTCATATGGACTCAGATATGCCTCCAGTGGAGGAGTCATGTTACTTGGTTATACAGACTTAGACTGGGGAGGAAGCATTGTGGACCATAAGAGAACATTCACCTACTGTTATAGCCTTGGATCAATTATGATATCTTGGTCTAGCAGGAAGTAGGGCTCTGTATCCCAGAGCACTACTGAAGAAGAATACATAGCTGCTAGTGTTTCCTGCCGAGAAGCAGTGTGGCTCAAAAATTTACTTGCAGGGTTGTTCGATGAAAAGCTTGAGCCTATAGTTATTAGATGTGACAATAAGAGTTGCATCAAGATTTTTGAAACCCCGGTGTTTCATGACAAGTCGAATCACATTGAAATGAAGTATCACTTCATCCGAGACATGGTCCAGAAAGGTACAACGAAACTTCAGTACATTGCTACTGATGAGCAGATTGCAAATGTGTTAAATAAGCCTCGATCAGTGAAGAAGTTCAGGTACTTCCGAGAAAATATTGGTATGGCAGAGAATGCTTCCCTCGCTAAGAGAGAGTGTTAAAAATACAGTATCAAGCGACATTTTCCAAACCAATCTTGTGTAGTCAAGATTGATCCTCCCGTATAGAGGTGATGTAATACTCCATTTTGACCCTTAGGATATATTAGTTTTAATGTAAATATTGTATACATATGATATATGTTTTCCTAGCATGGAGCTCAAGACCAAGGCCCCACTAGTGGATGCTCGAATTTTATTTAAAAGGAAAGTATTAGATATTATGTTACACATGTGCTATTAAGCCATGGAACATTGTAAAAATGATGTAAATAAACATCATGCAATAAAATACCAAAACTTGCTATGGAAGCAACTAATGAGAAGGGGCCATGTGTATCCACTAGGGAGTGGTGAGGGGGTTGTGGGATTGAATCATAAGCTGCCAACTGTCATCTTGAGAACCCATTTGACTTTCTCTATTGGCATTTAATTATGTGTAAGAAAGTTGTTGAAGAAATCCATCCATTGCTTCAATGGAACATGGGAAACCCAGAAATTCGTATGGCAGGGTATGGCCTTTGTTTCCTTGACCCACAAGTCACTCCACCTCATGGGAAGGGGTTCTTCCTCAATCCCATTCCATGGTTGAACATCCTAGCATCACTTGGCATCCATTATGAATTCCTAGCAAAGAGCAAAACCAAAAATCGCAACTTTGCAAGAACCCACGTTTTGAAGAGCCATAAAAGCCCAAAATTCGGTATTGACAGTAAAATCCAATGGGGGATCCATAGGCATGAACCTTGGGGATAATTTGAGAGTATTAGATACCCTGAAATCCATAGAAAAACCCAGTTTTTATAGCCCGGAAGTCCAGTGACGGGATTGAGTTATTTGATGACAGAATTGTGAGAAATCCAAGTGTGAATGTTTGAACAGATGATTGGATTGGTTGAATTTAGTTGGAGATGTCTGTAGCTCTGTGGTTGAGCTCACCGGCTTAGCATTTCCCTCCTTTGTCTTTTGTATGCTTGATAAAACCAATTGTGTGTTGGCTTAGCATAGCTGTTGAGTGAAACCATGGCTATGAGTGAGCCCATCTAGTTCCTCCTTAGTGGATACACAACCCAGCTCGGGGGTGATCTCTCAACTGAAAGAATACAGGTTGGACAGATATCTATGGCTAGGTGGAATGTTGCTCTCACATAGCCAGTTGTTCTAACAACTTCATCTCAAAGATAAGTGTTCTCTCTGTTTAAATTATATGCATTTTGTGTTTTGCAATGTGTTAATTCTAAATGTTAATTATTCATGTTAATGAGATGAAACACATATCTTAATATGGTTGAAACGAAGCTTGTGCATAGCATGAGAATGGGATTGATTCCCTATTTGTTGATTCGTCATCTGCTTGGGATAAATATGCTAAAGCATTATTGTTTGTGTGTGTGCAAATATGATTAATTTCGATGTGTTTATATTGGGTATGAATTTGTATACACATAAGTTTTTATTTATTATGAATTGTTGAGTAATGTATGGAGTTGAGTTTTCCAAATAAGTCCAGTATGTTTGGTCATGCTTCCTTCCTTGCACCGGATTGATGGAAGGGGACATGACAGGTGAGCACTTTGATTGCCTTCTGTGTAAAGGTTATTCCTCCCATATAGAGTTAATTGATCAAAGTAATGATGTTGTAAAGTCTTGTTGGACAAGGTTCCGAACTTGTGTGTATCAAGTCATGATTATCATGTGAACCTTTTGTATAAAGGTATCCATGAGATGGACCTCCCATATAGAGGTGGACCTTCTATATAAAGGTCATGCTTTACTTGTTAAAAGCATTTAATGTTGTGTGATATATTATTAACCATGATCGCCAAATTTCTATTAAGTCTCATTTAGAGATTGATCACCTCTAAAGTGAATTACTTTAGCATACGATCATTTTGTTTGGAATAATATAATATGATCACAGCATCCGATAATTATTCTTAGTATAATGTAATGTGATGGATAAATAAATTTAGCACATATTGACCATGCAGTAAGAGATAAAGAAACAAAAGATAAAGCATAGAGATCAAGAGAATTCGAAATTTCTCATGCAGACACTTCAACTAATTAAAGAGAACTCAAATTATTAAAGATTCAGTTATAAAGCTTCAGTTAAGTATCAATGCTTTAGTTAAAGCATCAGTTAAAGATATGTCTCAGCTAACTAAAGAACTCACAGTGGTCACTTCAAGTAAATCAATCATTATGATTTCAGTTAAGTAAGTGTTAAATAAAAGGGACTAGTTAACTAAAGTATTTACACTTAAGTTAAATTAAAAGACGACACTTGAGTTAAAGAGAAGATCTAGTTAACTATGTGTTATTGCATGACGACACTTATGTTAAAATAAAAGATGACATATGAGTTGTGACACTTGCATGTCGACACTTAAGTTAGACACCTAACTAAGTGGGAAAGATTTCAGTTAAGAGGTGAGTTCATCCTAAGTGACAACTCATTTAGATGAAGCACTGCATGGGAAGCAGGGTGCACCACTCTATGCAAGATTATTACATCCAGTTTGAGGGCAAGTTTATCCTGAAGTTAGAAGTTAAAAATAGAAGCGAAGAATGTATAAATATGATATACATGATTGTTGATTCTAGTGTAAAGTGAATTCCCTTCTCCATTGAAGGAAAGACACTTCTCTTTGTGCAGGGTATTTTCTGTGCTTGTTATTTTTGTGTTGGGAACACATGCAATTGATCTCTCTTCTCTATTGCTTCCGTATCTTCACCAAAAAGTTTGGTTATCTCTTATCTTCTGAAAGCAATATGTTATGTTGTAAAAGAAATCATTCTCTGCTATCCATTATATTATACTCAGAATAATTGATGGGGTTTTTGTTCTCATAATTTTGAGAATTTTCCCTAGGTTATATCTTGTGTTATGGGTGTATGAATTTCATGGATTGAATTGCCTCATTGTTTCAAGTCTCTGCATCTAAGAGAATTAAATATCAAAGCTCAACCAAATATTAACAAATATCAATTACAGTTACCAATCTTGCATTTGAAAATTGAAGATGGCTTTCCAAAATATTTTTTTTTGCACTTTTTTTTTCATAAATCCAAGCTTCTCTACTGCCTTTTTTCTTGCTACATTGACTTTGACCTTCACACAGGTGAAACTCCAGTAACACTTATTTAGAATTTTTTTTTGGTCATTATTGTTTTCTTTCCTCACTTCGACCTATCAACGAGAAAACCAATCTGTAATTGACTCTTGCTCATTATGAAAACAATCAAGAAGAATCAATTACAAATGTTATTTCCTATGCATTTTGTCTCTATGTATTGCATTATCGAAATCCATACTTGGTTTTGATCATTTGTTGATGGAATTGCTTTATGAACTTCATATTAATATTCCTAATGCATGCTATAGTGGCAATTGAAAAAAATGAACAGATTCAAGCTTTTGGTTCTTCAATCCCTTTACAAGTTCAAAGACACCATTCAATTCTAATCTACACAATTAATATTTCTTTAATCTAGAAAAAAAAAGATTCTTTAAAAAATCTGTAATCTCTTTTATTTTTTCAGTATATGCAAAAGTTCTGAAAACATGTTTCAAAAATAGTTCATAGAAATAAAATCATGTAGTATGTGAAAACAATTTTCATATTGTATTTTTTTATTGACAAGTTTGTAATTTCTTTTATGGTTTCTGAGACAAAGCAGTCAGTAAGTATGCATATTCAAAACTTCATTTCCCTTTTTCTTTTTGCAAATACATCTTTTACCGCCATTTTTCTAGTTAATCTAATTCGATTCTATCTACAATATGCAAGAAACAACGTTGATCCACTGTCCAACGATATGATATATGACTCTATGAAATGAAGTTTTGTACATGGTCTTCATTTTTGTTATCCAGACTGAAGACAATTTTCCCTTTTTTTGTTCTGTCATGTTTGGAGCACAAACTACAGAGGAAAGCCCCATGAAGCATCATCGAGGAAAATAGCTTGTGCATTTTGAACTATTTTGTATAAAAAACAAAGAAAAAGAGGAATAAATCTTTCAGTTTTTTCGTTACTTGTTACTTGTACAACCCTCTTTGCAATTTCTTTTGCTCTTGTTTGATACAAAAGCAAAGAAACACTCATACTTTCTAATTCAATAAACTATTGAGACATATCTCTCTTAAATGTATTAAATACCTTTTATAGCAATAGCTTAGTTTTGTTTCTACTATTTTGGTTGACATCTTACTTGACACCTCCCTTCGGTGGTAAGACTATCACATAAAGTTCGATATATACAACACAATTTCCAATTTTCAGTTGTCAACTTTTTCATGGTGAAAATGTTTTTTCCCGGTTTTGGTTTCATAGCTCTTTTTTAAATACATTCCTAGCACTTCATATATGCATATGCACGTCACATCTCTCAGTATTTTTACTATGTCTTTTCCTATAGATGTTAATTAGTATTGTTCACAATATTAGAAACAGTTTATAATCATTGCTTCCAGAAAATAGAAACCCTTTCCATGATTTTTTTTATATCTGTTCATAGTAGCTGTCTCAATGCAATACGATTATTGCATTTTTCACATTTCTGCTTTTTCACCACCCATGGAAAATAAAATTTGCAATATATCTCTACTCAACACGTCGTTTCTACCATTTTCATGCAATCAGCTACTGCAAGTGCAATGGCGGGTATTTTCCATTAATGAACAGTGTCTTAAAATTTCACTTGTTGTTCTAGCGATAGTTCTTTTCTGTTTTATTTTTGCCTTGTTAAAAAAGAAACAAAAAACAAACAGGTCTAAATCCTATGTGTTATTTAGATAGCTTTTGCTTGTATGCATTGAATCACTTCTTTAGCAATTCTGAACTTTGTTCCTAATTTTTGCATAACATAGATTCATGTTGCTGACTAAATATATAAAGCAAATACAATTTGGCTTTCATGTCAATACTCTTGAAAAGTTCTTTCAACAATTTTCCCATTTGATATTCTTTCTAAATTTAAAGTGCAAAATATGTTTAGTCACTTACAATTTAAATCTTTTCATATCATTTGAACTTTACTGTTAATAGAAATAAACATTGATATGAATGTCTCTGGATATGTGTCTAGTAATTATGTTAATTGTTTTCTTGAATTTCTTTCGATCCTTGTATTGTTTAGAGAAAATATTATTCTAAAATGATTATCTGTATTATAATGTATGGCCACTTTGTAACATAAAACCATTTTCATGCCTCGACATTGATGTCTTTTCTAGGCTGATATCCAAGCCCTTCCATATAATTTGAACTTTATAATACTAATGACAATGAACATAACATTAATTTCTAACACTATATTTGAAAATGCATGAAACAAATCTAATAATTGTGCTCATTGAAAACCATACCAAATACTTGTGAAAATCCTCACAACAGATCTAAGAGATGATGTATACCTCACAAGAGTAATTATGATTAAGCAGGAAAATAGAATAAGAGTGGTCAATACAGTATAATGAGCAATAGAATAATATGGTACAGTAGAACTCAGATAGAAGCAATAATACTTCACACACACTAATTAATTAATCACAATATGGACAAATAAATAGTACAATGGTAGAGAGGATTTAAATGCCTAAGGTGGCAATTCGAATTAGCCTCTCAGAGTGATCATAAGATAAATAGAGTGTCATCGGAGCACAATTGGAAGTCTTCATCATCATCAGTGGAGTCATCAATGCTCAAGTAACTATCAACCATCAGTCAAACTGAGTCTGGTAGGTGTAACTGAGTGTAACTAAGTGTAACTGAGTGTAACTGACTGTAACTGATTGTAACTGACTGTAACTGAGTATAAACTGAAGACAACTGGACTGGTAGGTGAAGGAGGGCGAGTTGCTTCCTAAAATCAAGGAAGAAGGGCGCATTAAGTAACTAGAGGGCTAAAACTGAATAGTGAGAAGCTCCTGGGGGCTGTATAACTGAGGGCTAGGTGCTGGACTGATGACTAGGATGCATGCAAACCCTAGAATGCATGCAAACCATAAAAGTGCATGCATGACTAAAAATGTAAATGATCAAAATACTGGTGGGACTAGGATGGAGTATAGGAATATCCTAACACCCCCCCTTAATCCATCCTAGGCCCTGGTAACTAAGACCAAAGGTCACCCAATATAATGAATAATAACAGTCAATAAACCAAGGAAGTGGGAAAATTTCATGGGAAACATACCGCCTCCTCAAAAACAGAATGTAAGGAACACACAAAAATAAATGCTCCAAACTCAAGTAGGTGTGATGCTTGGTCATATGTCTGGAGGTATCTTCTTCTTGGGAAGAAGTGGATCATGCTCAAAAAACATGTGCTTGTACTTGCTCTTCATATCGAATGTGATGAGAACAAATTCAAAAGTATGAGGATGATCCTTGAACCTGTGATTTGAATCAGCTGAGGTAGGATCAAAATCATGAATATGCAAATAGTCTTTTGTCTTCTCCTTTGAACCATCATGGGTGAGATTATGCCAAAAAGAACCATCAAATAATAATTGGTTGAAATCGAAATCAGATTTAAGACTTGAAGAATAGTTTCTTGAGATCTCCTTTGAACCAGCAGGGGTGAGATCAAAACTATCATATGTATGAGAAATTATCCCAAGCAAATGGCAATGGTTTCTTGAGATCTCCTTTGAACCATAAGAGGTGAGATCAAAACCAATGGATGCATGAGAAATTATCTCAAGCGGGTGGAAATGGCCATATTCTTAAATAACCTTCTGAAAGCATGAATTAATGATCATATAGTAGTAAATAAGAGATGATTGCTTGAGATGAGCGAATGCATTACCTCCAATAGCTGATTTTACCTCCGAAATAATCATGTGATCATGATGCAAACCAACAGACTCTGGTGCAAGAGAAGATTTAGGACCTTCTACAATATCTAGAGTGTAAGCTGGCATAGAAAGAGAAGAAAGTTTGAGCATGAGTGTAGAATCTGCAAGTTCTTTGTCAACAACTTCAATATGAGATGATATTGGTTCATGATCTGAGAGACCATCAAGAGGAGTGAATGCATCACTTTGCTTGTTCTCGAAAGGGTTTCGACCAATTCCTTCATTATGTCTGCCAAATATTACATCCAGGTGAGCCCATAGATCTTTTGGTGATGAAAAATCAGGGAGGTCATATAACATCCATTCATGCATAGCATCAATCATTGATCCAAAGGTTCTGTCACTTTTATTTAACCAATCAATCTTCTCTTCAAAAGATTCGAACTCTCTTTCAAAACAACAGTCAAAGAGATCATGGCTCTTCAAATATGCTATCATTTTCGGTTTCCATGAATCATAGTTGTTGAGTGGAGAAAGAGGAGGGATTTATTATGAATTCATTGAAGTTGTAGAAGACCTGCAAAAACAATAGAGAATATCTGCAACTGCTACTACTGCAAAAATGCAGAAACTGCTGCAACTGCTGCACTCGAAATCTTGGTAATAACCTGCAAAAAACTCTCAAGAATGGAGATAAACAATACTCTCAACATGCTCTGATACCATGTGAAAATCCTCACAATAGATCTAAGAGATGATGTATACCTCACAAGAGTAATTATGATTAAGCAGGAAAATAGAAGAAGAGTGGTCAATACAGTATAATGAGCAACATAATAATATGGTACAGTAGAACTCAGATAGAAGCAATACTACTTCACACACACTAATTAATTAATCACAATATGGACAAATAAATAGTACAATGGTAGAGAGGATTCGCATTCCTAAGGTGGCAATTCGAATTAGCCTCTCAGAGTGATCATAAGATCAATAGAGTGTCATCGGAGCACAACTAGTTGTCCTCATGATCATCGGAGCACAACTGGAAGTCTTCATCATCATTAGTGGAGTCATCAATGCTCAAGTAACTGTCAACGATCAGTCAAACTGAGTCTGGTAGGTGTAACCGAGTGTAACTAAGTGTAATTGAGTGTAACTGACTGTAACTGAGTGTAACTAAGTGTAACTGAGTATAAACTGAAGACAACTGGACTGGTAGGTGAAGGAGGGCGAGTTGCTTCCTAAAATCAAGGAAGAGGGGTGCATTAAGCAACTGGAGGGCTAAAACTGAATAGTGAGAAGCTCCTGGGGGCTGGCTAACTGAGGGCTAGGTGCTGGACTGATGACTGGGATGCATGCAAACCCTAAAAGTGCATGCATGACTGAAAATGTAAATGATCAAAATACTGGTGGGACTAGGATGGGGTATAGGAATATCCTAGCAATACCTCTTACACCAATAACACAATAAAAATTAAATGTTCAACAATAAGAGCTTCCAAATCAGCTAACATATAATGTTTTATTTTTAAATTGCACTATACTAAATGTTGGTAGAAACAAATTCTAACTATAATATAGATGGAGTGTTAGAGAATATTCAATACTTGTAGAAATAAATATCTGCTTATAGATTGACTTGTTTATCTCTATTTTATTTTTTATTAGTAATATCCATAGTTTTTAGTGTTTTTTTTTTAATTCGCTATTGACCGTCTAAGATTATAATAGGCTTCTATTGTTTCAAAAAATTGGGAATAATTTTTTTTTTTACAATTATTGTTGTATATATTTTTTAAATATAGCTTTCACATATATATTTCCTATTGAAATGCTAGTAGATATTGATTTTTTATTTTATAATATTTTGTCATGAAAAAAATGTATATAAAGCCCAAAATGTATTTCTATATTATAGAAAGAATTCATATAAAGATTCACTAGCAAAATGCATTTTTTGTTTGTTTGTGGGAAGCCTTTGTATAAACAATTTGTCATAAAGAAAAATTAACTCTCACTCCTTATTTTTAAATAAAGAAAGTGGATACATTGCACTGCAATTGAAGTCGACACCAACCACATATTTTGATGGTGATGGGCTAATAACTAGAGGTGTAGTATGCTACATTTAATTGTCTAATATAAATGTTATCATAACTCTAGATGGCAATAGAGCATATCTAGATACCAAAGTTGTTGAATTTTTATTTCCTTGTTTTTTATGTGTTTGTTATCTCAACAATGAGACAATCTAATAACTCAATAAAGTTTCTATCATAGACCTTTCAACTTTGAGATTGTGACATGTAATTGGTTCTTACTGACATAATACATACACAATGATTGGATGCAAGTTCAAAGCTTTTGTTCACAACAACTAAACAATTTTTTATGTAGTTAAAATTCTATGCTCCATTCAAAAATCTTCTTTCTTTAACTAATATCTTATATCAAGAGTAATGGCGGGGACACTGCCACCTCGTGGCTCTTGTTTGTACATTAATTGGTCAATTGAATTTCTTTTGATTCTCGGAATTTAAAAGTTTACATGTTCACATTCATCAATAATTACAAGAATAATAACATATAGGTATTTTTGATGTTATCACATAGTATGTTTAAGTAAGAATATTTTAAATGTTATATGATTTAGATTTTAAGTTATTATTATTGTTATTGGAATACATATATATATATTATTTAGATTATGCAATTTTTAATTTTGTATGAGTATAATTCCAGTTTAAACCAAGATTTATCAAAAGTAAAAAAAGATTCAATGTCTTGACGTATACATTTTTTATTAATTTTATAGCATCTTTACTTGACAACATCCACCCTATATTATTACATATTTAAACTAGTATTATTTTAAATGCCTTTTTTATTTATTATTAATTTAATAATATTGGTTTTTAAAGTTATATATATATTCTCAAGAATGATTATATTATAATATTGTTTTATTATGAATTTTAATATTTTAAAAATAATAAAATACAAATTATAATAATTAGAGTTAGTGGTATAATGATGTGATCTAATTTAAGGATTTGGATTATTCAAATGAATTTGGGTGGATTTGGTTTACATAATTGAATTTGCTTGAATTTAGGTTACCCAATGAATTGTTATTGACTCATGAAGAATTTGTTATTATAAACCAAATATCTTTGCGGTAGTCAAATTTGTTATGAATTGTCCATTTTTTAGTGGCTCAAAATAATGGGAAGGGAAACTAAGATTTTTGGTATGAAATTTGGCAAGAAACATTTTGGATTGATGGAATTGTAGTAAATAGATGTTAATGTTGTACAATCTAGTTGCAATATAGGTATTCAAGGGCACTGTTACACGGAAATTTTGTACTCATCATGATTATGAACCATGTACACTTTATCCTTTCCTAAATACCTGAAGTGCTTGACCAAAATCGTTGGAAGATGAGTCATGAGGTTTTTTCCCTGTAGAAACCCTGTTTAGAGAGCTCGAGACCCCTTTCCTTCTAGAAAAGCGCATCTTTCCCTCATCAACCCACCTTGCTCCACTATCGAGTGCATTGCTGGCGCATGTTGCTTGTGTCTAGGGTGTGTCGCTGCCTGTATGGAGGGAAAAAAGAGAAGTTTCAAGAAGTCTCTCGAAGGAGACCCTCATGGATGCTCATCCCTTCCATATAGGGCGTATCTCATTTGTCTCCCAGCTTCGTAGGATCCTGGACCTCCTCCTTCTCCCTAATCCTCTCCTCTCCTCCTCATCTCTTTTGGCCTATAAATGAAGCTCCTCTTGATGGGATAGGGAGGTTGAAATGAGGGTAGCCAAATGCTATAGAAACTGAGCCAGGAATCCATTCTTCAATGATTGGAAAATTGAGGCAAGGTTCCATTGGAAAGGATTTTCAACACCAAGGCTTCAGTGGTTGTAATTCTTTCCTCTATTTTAATTAATACATCAATGTCTTCCTTTCCTATAAATGATGTGTAATTTCATTTATAGTAGTTCTCCTTGGTCAATTTCCTAGATGTATCACGTTATCTTGTAGTCTCTTGTCTTTGTCCTTTTGAGTCTTTTGCAGGTAATCTCTTCATCAATAAGAAGGATTGTGAAAGCTTTAAGCCATGAGGATGACCTTCGTAAATAAGGTATGGAATTGAATCTTTGTATTCAAGTAATTTGATAGATCTAGGGAAAGGTTTTCATTCTTGTTTTTTTGTGTTCTAGATCCAAACCATTCGGACTAGGGAGATCAGTTGGTGTTCGCACCTGTCACCTACACAAATTTTGAAAATATTATTTTATTGGCAAAATACTTTATGTTAAATTTTAATTACAAAGTTTTGTAATTATGACCAAGTTTGGTCAAGGATGAATGTAATTATTGATTATTATTATTTAATAAATTAATGTAGGAGAAAAACACCCAAGGGAACTGTTAAATGAGTGTTCACTGACCCACTAGGAGGAATGGAAGCTGTTAGAAGGCATGGGTCAGATGGAAGTAGTTGCACTTCACCACTAGCTATTGGTTATGGGACAACTACCCCTATAAATGTGGCATTATCCCCCAGGTGGAGGGAGTGAGCAGGAAGCTCATTTAATGACCAGTTAAGAATTGAAAGGCCTAGGCAGCCTACATAAGGAAAATTCAAATTGAGCAGGCAACTCTTACACAATATTTTCTGCAGAAATATTCCTCATGTGCATCAGGTGATCACTGAGATATTTGAATAGCGAGGCTATGTGAGAGTGCAACTGTAAGTCTGCAAATTATTCTGAGAAGAGAACCAGAGGTGCTGGTGCAGGTCCCCTTGACTGCTAAGTCTTTAAGACTGGATAACTATTGCTATTGCAAGTTGAGGTCCTAAGCTTCTAAGTTTCTTCCTCTTGGTGGTTCAGTGAACAGGCTCAAGCGCCCTAAGGCAAGTAACTTGGCTGTCTTCAGGAATTGGTTGGGTGGAACAGGCTCCTTGGGCTGTTTGTTTCCCTACAGTTAACCAGGTTTTGCTGTTCCTATTTTGTTTATGGTTTAATATTTCTGTTTAGTAAAATTATCAAACTCTGTTTTGTAAGAGAATTCATTTTCTGATCTATGTTTTAAGTTTGAATGATAAAGCTTTGTTAAAGATCTAATTAGATAACCATCTCTCTTTTTTTTGCCACATGCTGTTATTTGCATCGTACTCTAGTATAGAGAAGCAAACTAAATGATAGATGAGAGATAGGCAGATTGCCATTGATTAGACAAATAATTACAGTAAGTACTCTGTTTACAATTTTGTCCTATATCTAAACATAGTAAAAATTTACTGAATAGTATTGACAATAATATAGGATTCTTTTGTTACTTCATGAAAGAAAAATATAGTCTAACTTCTGTATAGTCACATATTTTTCTCTTATCTCTATTCATTTAATATAGCAAACAAATGCAATTAAAATCATACATATCATGTTTTCCAAGAATAGTATTTCTGAGGATTATTACAGCTGCAAGGACTAATCACTATATAATTTTAATATTTTTATACATACTATATTTCTTCACTGATTTCCTGTTTGATTTCAAGTATTGAATGTTTATTTCAGTAGTATCAAAACCTAATACACTGCAAATCCTTATTATGTTTTCATACATCTTATTTTCTATCTCAAAGACAAACTGTAGACATTATTCAAAGAATGATAACTTGTATGACTTATTAAAACCCTAGACATTACTTTCCAGAACGACACTATCTTTTATATATGTAATTTTACTATCTAAGAATTATCTAACAGTTAGCCGAAGGCACGTTTACATATTCATGTTTAAACATAAGCTCACATCCTCACATTTAAACAAATACATTATCGAGATTTTCATCACAGTGATTAAGTCTTGGGTACAAACCCAAGCACAATCTTGATAGCATTTGGAAGTCACATGTAGGGTATCCATCATAAAACGAAACTAGAACATGGAGGAAAAACCCTCACAAAAACTTTTAACAGTCAAGACTACTTCAGTTATTTTCCAATTATGATTATCAAAGATGAGAACGATGTACAGACATATAAATATGCAAGCTTTAAAACTCTCGGCCAACATCTGAACACTAAAACATTAACACTTTTCTTTATAAAAACATTGTTTTAAAAATACAGTGTAAAAACCAAGGAACGAATCCTTTGGGCCTCACCTTGTTTCAAAATAAAACTACAGTTCCATTTGTTTAAAAAAAAAAAACCACAGTCCATCTATTCATTTTACAAAAACAATTTCACCATCATAACATTTGTCATCAAAAACACTTTGCTTTTATATCTTCATCGACGAATAGGAATCTCAAATATTACACAATAAACCTGGAAGTTTCAAACTACTGTAACAATTAAATGATGAGGGTTTACCCCTTAGGGTTTACAACACCAAAAACGAGTTACATTTCCAATAAAATTTTACAGTAGACACTGCATCAAAACTATTAGCTAGCACGATAGTAGAGCTAGGCACATAGTATTACTGTCCACAAAGTTCTTGGACAAAAACTGTGTCAAAATCCAAACACCCAGAATTGTGTCAAACACCATTCATGGACCTCAACTGACAGTATGACCAACGAGGTAAGGAAACCACTGAAGCTTACTGGTGGACACGCAAGACTCCTCCATCGTGTTCAAGAGAATGGTTCTCCAACGAAGGCCAACCTGCCACAAAAATAGCACATTGGTTAAACAAAATTTCCACATTATGTATGAAGGCCTGTAAATAAAGAGATGGGTGAGAAGGATTCTTACCTTCGTATCGAGGAGACTTTCCTACAGACAAGGTTGACGAAGCCACCATCCAACTCGGAAAATGAGAGCTCCAATTATGAGAAACAACAAATTTTACCACGTACTGAGATTCAAAACCTGTGCCATCGCTCAACAAAGACCAAAGATAAACATCTCTCAAACTCACACAGTGAAATAAGTTGCAGGCTCAACCTTTCAACAAATAAATCACTGCGAATTTTCACTACCTTAGCTCGGCTTCTTAAAACAGGACTGTCACTTACAGGTTGAATGCACACAGGTCACGGGTTCGAACTCGGTGAACCTACCACTAACAAACCCTAAAACTCCTTGGCCTATCGGCCTCTCTCCCAAACCATTACCTAGAAAAATGAATGCCGAGGAACACGTTCAAAGCTGTGGTAGTATGCAGATAGGGGTTTTCATTACAATCTCAAGGATTCACAAATCAACGGTGGAGATTATTGCCAACCGGGCGTATTGGAAAGTGGACAACCACCATATTTAACACTCCATTAATTGTTACAACCACGAAGTGCCAAATCAACAATCCAGTGGGTAAGGGTAGTTACAGGTAGGACTCGTATCACTTGTTTTAGCAAACTCCTTCACATATCCTTAGCCACGGTAACATTACACTCGTGTTTCCACTTATTGCAACTGTCAGGAGACTTCAATGCCAAGACCAGGACCGGCGTTATGACATAACCCTTTTGTACTCAACACTCATTATGATGGTAACCCCTGCCATGTCACAGTCTCGACATTAAATGCATTACATATCATTCCATTGTATTAATAAAATCAAAGGTATGTTAATGATTTTGTTTGTATAGTTTGACTATGGGTTATATTATACATTCCATAAATCTTCATCGTTTGCACCATCGTTTAATTCGTATAGTTCTCAAATGAATTATATATAGTGTATATAATTTATATGTTAATACAATTAGCATTCTACAGTTAGGATTTTATATTGTTTTACATAGTTTAAATTGTTACAAAACAATAGTAGAGTTAAATTAAAAGTATAAATGCATCATAACATTTCATATGGTATCTATGTATAGTTTAAAAACTTGTACATAGTCAATTATCCATAGATAGATGTATATTACATTAATGGTTGGAATAGATAGTAGAAGTATCATCGTAATACTTAGTTTTTGTATCTTAGTCTGTATCATGGCAAGCCATAGACAAAAGTATATTTTTGACATATTCATTTCTGGAAGAAGTATTGATTGAAAATTATGCTAATGTTGTAAGAGGAATACATGTTCAAAACATCATATTTAGAACAGATGGAGATCCATACCTACAACAAAGAGTTACATATATTTTCTTTAAAAACATTGGCGACCATTGAAATTTTTAATACTCTTAACACCTGTTCTGTTGCTTTTTCTCTTACCTGTGAATCTGCGCATGAAGGATGGGTACAAATGCTTTAGCTAACATAGCTAAGTAAGCCTCGGGGCACCTCAAGGGACCCCTTTCATCATCATTAAGAAACAAGTTGTTAGTACCTTCTCAAAAAGAACTCTGTCTTAAAAGAGATATTACAAACGAAAATAATTTAGCATCTTAATCGTTATAGAAGCATGACGTGCCACTATCTTAAAATGTCATTAGTTAAAATGACTCAATAGTTAAGTTGTTTTCTGCATTAATGATCTTGCTATTTAATACTGTCTTAATAAGCATTTATTACTTCCACATTTGCATTTTAACATTTAATACTGATATAAAAAAATTTAAATTTTTATGAAATTATGGGTTGTTACATGTGGTATCAGAGCTCATGTTCGAACTCTAGGCCTGAAAAAGGTCCAAGAACATACAACAATTTTTTTTTTTTACAGCATAAAATCTTACTAATTAAAATTTAAACTATTGTGTTATACATAAATTATTTTAAGTTACAGGTATGGAGAACTCATTTGAACATGTAGAAGATAGATTTCAACCGAATAGCCAAAGCACGGGACAACACTATGCAGAAGAAGACCACGATGAATTGAATGACAATTCGTAAGAATTATTATGTGCATTTCAGGAGTTAAAGGGAGAAATTAGATTGGTGAAACAAGACAATGAAAGAATTCTGAAGGCACAAGAAGAGTTAAACCAAGTGTTGTTTGAACAGTGCCCAATTGATGAGCAAGAGAGAGAAAATGAAGATATCTCCAAGGTTGAGGATCTGCCTCATGGTAACAAAAGTAAGAAAATGAAAATCGATGATGTGAATAGTAGTTCAACATCATCGGGAGATGCTATTGAAGTACGTAAAAAGAAACATAACTATTCAAGCGATAGCAGTAAAGGAGATTACAAACCCAAAAAGAAAAGCCATAAAGAGTATGAACAGATTTCTGGGGAGTTCAAAAAGATTAGACCTCCCACTTTCAATGGAGAAACTGAGAAGGGCGAGATAGCTGAAGCATGGCTGTCCGACATGAAGAAATATTTTCATATTTATAACTATTCAGAATCCTTGAAAGAAAAAATGGCTATATATAACTTGACCGGAAAAGCGGACATTTGGTGGTAGGACATCAAAAGAGTAAAGGGAATCAAGGATAAGGACGTAATTTGGAGTACTTTTAAACGATACTTCAGGAAGAAGTTTTTATCTGAATAGTACTATGAAGAAATATCCAAAGAATTCTATGATTTAAAGCTGGGAAGTATGGACATGAAGGAAATGAAGATTAAATTTCTGAACTTATTGAGATATGTGCCATATCTCATGGAAGAAAAACCGAAGATTCAAAGATACTTGAGCTGTCTACCTTTCAATATTAAGGATAGAGTTGAGTATGACAATCCAAAGTCCTTGGAAGAGGCTATGAGGAAGGCGGTTTTCTGTTATGACACTAATCGGAAAAGAGAAGGAATGTCAAACTAGAAAAGTCATAAACCTAGCAATTTTGAGCAGAAAAAGAAAATTTTCAGGTTTAGTGGGAATTCCGGTTTCCAAAAGAAAAATTTTCAGAATCGGAATTTTCAAGGAAATAATTTTAGAAACAGTCAACAGTAGAATTCTTCAACACCCAGAAATGCTCCCAATAATACCAGGACCAATGAACAAAAGGCACCTATCAAATATTTTGAGTGTCAAGGTCCTCATTATGCATTAGAATGTCCCAAGAGGAAGCGGACAACTAACAACATTCACTCTATTCAAACTGAACCTACTGTTGGAGACGTGGCGAGGGAGATGCCCAAAATCAATGCAGCACTCAACAACAGGCAAGCAGATCATCAAATTTGTATGGTAGAGATTGAAGGTATGCTACAAAATCATCCTGTTACTGTTTTAATTGACCCAGGTGCTAGCTTAAGTTATATATCACCAGATATTGTGGAAATTCTTAAATTAAAAATAGAAAAGTTCAGTAAATCTTGGTTAGTTAGACTGGCAACAGGAACAAAGAGGAAAGTATCAGATTTTATTGAAAGTTGTGCTTTATCCATGAATCAGTTAAAAACACAAATCAAGTTGAATATTTTACCTTTAGGATCCTATGATATTATAAATGGAATGGACTAGTTAGAAGCCCATCATGTCATTCTGAATTGTTATGAAAAAAGTTTTACGTGTTTAAATGATGAAGGAAAAACTATAGAAGTAAAAGGTATTCCAAGAAAGGTAACCCTTAGGCAAATTTCAGCCATGCAAGTTAAGAGGGCAGTTGTTATAGGTTAAATCTGCACTTCTCCGTCCGTGATCACCTTGAGTCACCTTGAGTTGTCGATCACACAAAAGGACAACTTGGATTGAAGAACATGATAACCTTAGATGATACTTTGACCTGACTCACCTTCCTTCAAGCTGACAAAACCCTAAAAAATATCATATTTTGGCATGGGCGCTACTCTTATTAAGAAAACCAGCGCATATGCCCTACTCTATAAGCTATATAGTAGTGCACACCTCCTGATATGCGCTACTATACTTCAATAAACTAGCGCACAGCATCAACAAGTGGCAAATGCTAGTTGTTAAACACTGTAGTCGCACACTGTGCGCTACTCCACTGTGAAATAGTCACGCACATCTTTAAATATGATCAAAAAAATATTAATTTGACAAATTGGGATTAGTTGCAGTTGGTTTCCCAACTTTCCCAACTTCCCCTTCAACCGCCTCTCGACTTGAACTGCCTACCTTGTCCTATAAATACAAGGAGGATTGAAGAGAGGGGTTAGACATATAGAATAGAGAGCCATAGAGAGACTCTTCTTATATGAGAAGCTTGTATTGAAGGTGGTTATGCTGGAGAAAATTTCAAGTCAGAGAGGAGCAGGAGCCCAGGATCAGGTTGCATGAGCATGCTGCAAAGTCAGGTATGCTTTGTATCATTCATATGTTTTTGACAATAAAAGGTTGAAACATCTTTCTCGTCCCAAATCAAATGCTTAATGGACTATGTATTTGTTTGGATCATTGTTGGTTAATGCTTGACATTTGAATTACTTTTTAATTCCATCATTATTATATTGGCCAAGATACATTGAGAAAGGTCTTTGTGTTGCAGGTTTATTAGACGGGAGATCGAGTGGAGGATCAAGTGCAAGATTGGATAAAAGCTAGGATCAAACTTCGTTCATAAGGTATGTCCTCAAAGTCTTTGATCTATTTCCCTTTATAAACGCTTCTATAATGCAATTAGTATGTTTACCTGTCACCCCCTTAAGTTGATAGTGTCTATTTCCTCACTATAGGGTAGTATTTCCCGCCAACAGACTGGCGAATCCGCCGGGGAGGTTGTTTTTTCTGCTCTGGGAAACACTTCTTGTTGTCTTTCTAGTACTTCTTAACCCTTTTAATCTTCTGAGAAGCCCTGTAGGTTGCCCCTACCTGCTTCCCTTTGTTTGACTCAGACTTTTTACACCTCTGCAAAGTTAGTTTTTGACTTTTTAAGACCTGTGCGCTACTCTACTGTACATATAGTGGCACATATGTGCTAGTTTGCCTCTACACAGTAGCGCACACATCCCCAAATGCGCTAGTTTTCCTACTACACAGTAGGGCACATTCCTGTAGCTCTTTGTTTGAAGAAGGGTTGAGTTTTCTGCATGTTTGGGTGGGTTTCTAACTTTGTTTTTGGTCTTCTTGACTGGTCTTTGAGGTCTGTAATCCTTCATTGAGTCTCGTTAGCCTCTTTTGAGTCTTTTAGGTCATCTTTTGGTCACTTGTTTGCTTTTGAAGTGTTTGGTTCATTTGTGACTCTTTTTGGAGACTATGCATTGTTCCTTAGTGAACACAGTTGCTCGTCTATACCCTAGTAGTGTGTTGCTAACCTACAAACCTTTGTGCTTAGCATTTGCTATTCGTTGCAACACTTGTATGCTCTATGGGTGTCTCATCCTTTGATTTAGGGTTTAACCCATTTTTTGGAGTTTTTGGGGTGTCTTCAAAAACTTTTTGCGTCCCAACATTTCTTGATCTCGCTGTCATTTCCAGTATCAAGTGAGTTTGAATTACTTTAGTTTGCTTCACCTTTGATTCATTGTGTTAGTAAGGTCGTCTTTAGTTCGCTTTCCTACCTACTACTTGGCTTAGTGTTTTTGTTAGGGTTTGGTGCTTTGGAGCATTCTTTTAAGTTTGATTTCCAGTTTTAAGCATCTTTCCTCCTTGTTTTCTTCACACTTTGCTTCCAAGTTCAAGAGCTTTTTCCTGTGAAAAAAACTCATAGGACAAGTCTTTGTTGGGTCATTGATTCGATTGTTGTGGACTTTAGAGTAATTTTTCCATACTTGCACATCTTTTGTAGGTCTTACTTGCTTCCGCTTTCAAGCTCTTTTTCATTCATATATAACAGAAAAAGCAAAATAAGTTTGGTAGCTTAGAGTAGTGAGGCTTATAATCTTTGCAGAGTAGCATAGTTTACTTTGTTCCGAATTTGAAAAGAAAACAAAAAAGAAAGCTTTGTTTAAGTTTGCTTACTCTTTATTTTGGAAAGAATATAAAACAAAAAATAAAAAGTCTTTTTGTTATTGAAAGTTGTTTCATTTTCATTCACTTTACTTTCTGTTGCAACCACATCACACAACCCACTACCCACTGAGTAAAAAGTATCCTTAAAAAGAATCTTAATAAAATTAATTAGAAACGATTTTCTTTCTAGGGATACACAACACCAACAATGTTGATGTATATGTAACTTTAGAATGTATTTCACATATATGTATATTGTATTCCTATAGAGATGTTATTATTCCTCTATACGGAAGTGTCATCATTTATATTGTAAGTGTCGTAACTTATACTTGATGGGTTATTAGACCACCTTGTTGGGGTCGGCCCTGTATAAGTCATGTGGGTCAAAGGGTTATTAAACCACCCTATTGGGGGTCGGCCATGTGGGTCAAAGGGTTATTAGACCACCCTTGTGAGGGTCGGCCCAGTCAGCATTATGTTAAGTGGTTAAGTTGAGGCCGACCTAGTTGAGTAAAGGTCAAGTCAAGTTAGTGTATAAATAGAGAGTGTGTCTCTCTCATTTTACACATTCTATTCTCTCACTCACACTTGGGAGAGTGGTGCACTTGTGGAGGAGGAGGCTCTACTGCTAGGAGAAGACTATCTCTTGTATTCTGGTTGTATCATTGCTCTATCTATCTCTGAGGAAGTTATTGGGGTTTTTCACCTTTATGGTTTTCCCCAAGTAAACTCTGTGTCTCTTGTGTGCTTGCATTATTGTGTCCATGATTGATATGATGTAGATTTGCTATACATGTTGTTCTCTCAGTTAATATCCTAGATCAGAATGAAGTAAATTCTGAAAATTTAGCAAACAAGTCTAGGCTAGAGTTTTGAGCTTAAAACACCTTAAACTGCTCGAAGCTTGTTTCATTACTCAAAAATCGTAGTGCGACTGTCATATAGGTAAAACCATATATATCAAATATTCCTGGGAAACTCTACTGAAACCAGAGCTAAGCACAAGGCTGTGGAATATCGAAATTGTTGAGGATACCTCCCTCATGTTCCTTTGGACCATAAACCAAGGTCGATTCGCGTACGGGGGTCCATCTGGACTTCGGGATTTGTTACCTTGCCCACGCGTTTTGATCAGGCTGACGATTGTCCCCCCAGGATATTTAGTATGTATGGTAGCCTTAGTATCTGACCATAGGATCATACACAGGTGATAGCGGAGGGTATATCTGCTGTACCTAGGACAGAAGTGGGAGGAAATTCCTTTCAGGTCTTTGGGAGGGCGGTTGGGTGATTCTAGTACTTGCACCCTTAGTCATTGTATTGTGGACCCTGGGTAACTGTTCTTCATCCTTCGTTGATCTGTTCTGGGCCCTCATCATCCCAGACTCTTCTCCGGAAGGAATCTTGTTTGACTGGTTTGTATACTTAGGATTTTTTAGTGGTGTGTTGTTTTCCCCTTAGTCTTAGTGGCCACTAGGTTTTTAATTAGTTTTATTTTATATATAATTGTGGAAGACCAATAGCTTTGTAGGTCTAGAAGGTTGCAAAACCTTCTCCCACTTAGAGTGGAACCACTACCACCACCAAGACGACAAAGGATAGATTCCAGTGGTCCTTTTGAAACTACTGGTGAAATAGAGGTTCCTAAGGAATCACAACCCGAAACTCCATATCAACAAGCTTTTAATACAGTTGAGATTGAGGATCTCACTTCTGGTGAGTTTAATACTCCTTTTAACCCTCCTCTGACTGGACTTAACAATCTGCTGCTAATACCCGTTGGTTTCCATCAACCTAATTATAGTGCATATCTTTTCACACCTGAGCATTTTATGACTAACCCGGGAGGCGAACAGGGAGTTCCACAGACTCCCACAATAGGTATGAATACAAATACTATAAATCATCCTTCCACTACTACACCGAGTTCGGCATAGCCAACTTCTGTTTCGACTCCGTTCTTCAGCTTTAATGCCGGTACCTTAGGCATGCTGAGTTCAACAACTTTGGCATTTGCCTCTACACCCACTTTTGGACCCAGTAGTACAGTGAATCTTGTTCCACCTCCTGCAACTCAACAACCATATCATATACCTAGTACTTGGATTTCCACACCCAATGTAGGGCCGAATGCTTCAACTATGCCTGTCATGAGTACCATGACTGCACCGTCCACCTTGACTAACCTTGGTTTTAACACCTATGCAGGTTACAACATGAATCAAAATAATGTACCTGCAGGAAACACCCCTTTTTCTTTGTTTTCTGGAGGAGGGGGTAACATCCTTAATCAACAATATGGCGGGGCTAACGCCCAGTCTCAGTGGACAAACTTTTAGAGTACCAACCCACTTTCATTTGGATAGGATAATTTCAACAACACTTTCACACAACAATAGATGGCTGGGGGAAACCCCTACCAGCAGATGGCAGGGGGAAACCCCTACCAGCAGATGGCTGGGGGAAACCCCTACCAGCAGTTTACGGGTCAAACTATGGGTGGTTCCCCCTTTATGACCCCAGCTTATCAAATTCCATCTTGTAGGCCTCGTTTACCATTTCTGGAAACTCTGAATTTTCCAGACCTTTCCAAGTTGACGAATGACCTGGTGTACCATAACGCTACATGGCCACCAGTCCCTACTAAGTTACCTTTAGACATTCCAAAATTCGAAGGCAAAATCGGTGAAGACCCTGGTGATCATGTCACCACTTTCCATTTATGGTGTTCTTCGAACTCGTTGAACGAAGATTCCATTAGGTTGAGACTTTTCCAAAGAACCTTAATCGGCGCTACAGCCAAATGGTACATTGAATTACATGCAGCTACATTTTTTAATTTTCAGGATCTTGCGACTATTTTTCTGAACCACTTTCAGCTTCCTATTCGGTATGATTCCAGGACAGATCTTTTGTCTACATTTAGACAAAATAAGGCCACTCACTTATTTGATCACATTCAGGAGTGGCGAAGACGGAAGAGGCTCATTAAAGCCAATATACCTCCAGAATTTCTTCTTTAGTGGTATTTGAAATCACTCCTTCCTTACATTTCTAAGGAAGTAGCTACTTCTGGAGTGTCTACAGAGGAAGAATCCATTTTACGGACCTAGCAACTAGACCTCGTTTATGCACAGTCTGGGCTACTTTATGAGATTATACTGGACCCACCGTGATTAGACACTGATCTTGGCCGACCTAAACCTAGAACACATGCTGACGGCATAGTGGGTTCAGTAGATTCTGTAGCTTTCAAAGCATTGACTAAGTAGGTCCACATCTTATTCGTCAAACAATCGATTGCAGAAGTAACCTCCGTCACAATATCTCCTTCTACTTTTGAATATGTGAATGAGGTTCAAAACAATCAGAAGGGCAAGAAAGGAGAGGGGAACCAGCAAAAGCCCAAAAACAAAGAGAATGCCGAGGAGGGTAACAAAGAGAAGAAGAAGGTTAAGTTCCCTTGTAAGCTTTGCAAGCAGGATCACCTCACTCACCAATGCCCTCTACTCGAAGAAGCCCAGAAGCTGCTTCAAGAAAAGAAACCTGCCGTACTTAAAGATCCATTTCCTAAGGGGAAGGGTTCAGCTTTTGGCACCTCCAAAGCTGGGGGCACTACCCATGCTTCAGTTGATCAAACTTTCATTAATATGGTTAGCGCGGATGCACTTTTGCAAATGTGAGCAAGAAATTATACCCCGGATGCACAGAACAAAGATAAAGAGATTCCAGAATCTTCCATTCCTCTCCACATACCTGTGGACCCACAGCCCAAGATCTCGAAAGGTGTCTTGAAACGGGCATCGCACAATCCCAACGCATGGGCTGCTGCCAACTACAATGTGGTTGAAGATTTAGCTCAGACCCCTTGTGCCATGTCCACCTTAGAAGTTCTGCAAAGTTGTCCTTTACAACGAAATGCACTTCTGGTAGCGATTGGAAGTATGGAATCATCCAATAGGACTGCGTGCTTTGATATGTCTGATATCAAATATCGGTTTCCGTACCATGTTTCCCTACAGATAGAAGTGGCCCATGGTCCTATGACCATTAGATGGGCTATCCTAGATGAGGGCGCGTCGACATGCATGATGTCCATTTCTTGCTGGAAATCTTTAGGCTCTCCCGAGATATCCCCCTCTAACACACTGCTTACTGCCTTCAATGGCAGGACTTTCCATCCACACGAAGTTCTACCATCGTTTGAAATTACACTCGCTAGTAAGACAGTTGCTGTAGAGATCGAAGTTCTGGATGCTCCGTTTGATTACAATATGTTATTAGGCAGGAGCTGGACATATGACATGCGAGCCATTGCATCGGCAGTTTTCCGAGTTGTTATGTTCCCCCACGAAGGCAAGATGGTCACGGTCGATTAACTTTCATTCTCTCAGCAAAACAACCAGACTTCATTAGATACCACTATTCCTTTAGTTGATCAAACTGCCCCAGTAAGCAAGAGTTTAGGAGCAGGGATTTACGGGTCGTTAATAGGAACTTTCGATCTACCCTCTCCTATTCTTTTCATGCGTTCTAATGTAGGCACTTCTACTGAAACTTTCACGGTTCGTCTTAGGACTGATCCGTGGATCCTTCCTACTGTATCAGAACCTTCAGTATCTTTAACCATTACAGAGATAGCATACATGGAAGCATGACATGCTGCAATGGAACATATCGTGACTCCGCCAGTCTCTGCTAAGTCAGATATGGACTATGCTCCTGCATGGTCATTGAATTCTACCCACTCTTTCGACTATTTATGTTGATGTATATGTAACTTCGGACTGTATTTCACATATATGTATATTGTATTCCTATAGAGATGTTATTATTCCTCTATACAGAAGTGGTTGTATTCCTATAGAGATGTTATTATTCCTCTATACAAAAGTGTCGTCATTTATATTGTAAGTGTCTTAACTTATACTTGATGGGTTATTAGACCACCTTGTTGGGGTCGGCCCTGTATAAGTCATGTGGGTCAAAGGGTTATTAGACCACCCTATTGGGGGTCGTCCATGTGGTTCAAAGGGTTATTAGAACACCTTAGTGGGGGTCGGCCCAGTCAACATTATGTTAAGTGGTTAAGTTGAGGCCGACCTAGTTGAGTAAAGGTCAAGTCAAGTTAGTGTATAAATAGAGAGTGTGTCTCTCTCATTTTACACATTCTTCTATTCTCTCACTCACACTTGGGAGAGTGGCGCACTTGTGGAGGAGGAGGCTCTGCTGCTATGAGAAGACTATCTCTTGTATTCTAGTTGTATCATTGCTCTATCTATCTCTGAGGAAGTTATTGGGGTTTTTCACCTTTATGGTTTTCCCCAAGTAAACTCTGTTTCTCTTGTGTACTTGCATTATTGTGTCCATGATTGATATGCTGTAGATTTGCTGTACATGTTGTTCTCTCAGTTAAGATCCTAGATCAGATTGAAGTAAATTCTGAAAATCCAACATGGTATCAGAGCTAGACTGAAAGAAGGCATGATATGGCATGTATGACACTTGTTGCACTTATGATGCTAGGGCTTGATATAGCAAAAACCAGTCATCGTAGAACTTTCACTATAAATCCGTTTTGGCAACGTTTTAAGATTTGAAACTTTTACAAGTCGAATATAAGATCCCCATGTACCTTGTGTCCAAAGGAAAACCTCTAATTCGTTGTACTTTGTGATTTATGTTCTATACAATATAGGGCTTTTGCCTCTTCTAGATCTGAGTCAAAATCAGGTGACCTTGGGAAAAAGGTCATAACTTGGGCTAGGAAGCTCCAAATGAAATTTAGTAAAATGTGATAGGTATTACACAGACTGTACTATCTCAGAAAACGTTTTCAGAGGCCGAAGTTGAACCAGTGACACGTGGAACGCCATACAAGTTCGCTCTCCTGTATTATCCCATAAACAGGTCATGTTGCGACACTTGGCATAACTCTCTCTCAGAGAATCCAATTGAGGTAAGACCTATCGGGATGGAAAGATAATAGGTCGAGATATCGTAGGAAATGTTTTTAGAGGCCGAAGTTGAACCAGTGACACGTGGCATGCCGTACAAGTTCACTCTCCTGTATTATCCCATAAAAAGGTCACGTTGCGACACTTGACATAACTCTCTCTCAGAGAATCCAATTGAGGTAATACCTATCGAGATGGAAAGATAATAGGTCGGGCTATCTTAGGAAAAATTTTCAAACCCTGTGGATCAAAAAGTTCAGAGTTACACCAGAAACAATTAGGTACATATTTCTGTCAAAACAGAATTATTTTTGAGTACCTTCATTCATGGATTCCAGAATTTAGGGCTTCGAAGAAAGTTGGAATTTTTGTAAGTGGAGACCACGGCTGGATGCTACTCATCAAAATCGAAATTTAGAGACCAAGATCAGATTTTTTGGTTGGGCAGAAGGCCGGGCTTAATCAAACCCCAGTTTGGGACTTTGATCGGAAAGATGGAAAATTAGGGCTTCTTCAAAAATTGAAATTTTGGAAATCTGTGACCATCGCTAGAAGCTCCTCAGAAAAATCAAAGATTAGAGTTTTGAATCAAATCTTTTGGTTGGGTGAAGCTCCAGGAAACTCAAACCCTAATTCAGGGTCCTCCCTAGTGAATCCAGAAATCTAAAAGGCAATTTTGAGGGGTGAAACTTTGCAGTTTTCAAATTCTGAATATACCAACTTGATCAGCTCATTAAGGCGCATATTTCTATCCTTTCGGAAGTTTGAAATTCAAAGTTTGAATTTTTGGGGTTTCTTTGACAAACCCTAATCCAGCTCCAGGTCCAATTCTTACAAATCAAGTGGATTGGGTTGATCCTACAAGAAGATGGATTGGTCACCTGCATAAGTGAAGAAGTTCCTGTCTCAGAGGGAGATGAGGCTAAGGCCTTCCATAAGAAGATTACAAGCAATCTTGATAGCTATGGCTTACAGGTATGTTTCATGGTTAAGTTTATCATATGTTTGTCTTCATATCATTACAGTACAATCTTGATTAATTACTAGACTTGTCGTATCACCTTAATAGAAGATATTCATTGATTAAGGTTTTGACACTTATGATTGTACTAATGCATTGTGATGTTGTATGAGGTTTATGTTGTTTGCTAACACAAAAGGTACACCAAGAAAGTCAAATCATGTTCTACTTCAAGAACATATGTTCATGGTGAGATGAAGACAAAGATTCATCCATTATCATGGATCACATAGAAGATCTACTTTCGAGGTATGTATAACTTGGTTCTACAATGGTTAACTTATGAGACATGTAGGTTACTAGCACAAGTCACTGAAGAGAACTAGAAGACATTATGCGGGTATGTTAGACATAACTAGCTAGCATGCTAATCCAGGTATGTTTTTCCTATATCAAGCTAGAATCCTACCTTATGTTAGGATCTTATATTGTTGTGTTGTTGATAATGATTATTCATGAAGTCATAGGTTTGAATAATCATGGTTGTATGCATATTATGTTTCTTACCATAATTGATGATATGACTAGCCAGAAGAATCATGAAGGTATATGTTTGAATAATCACAGGTTTTATGCATATTATATATCTTATCTTGATTGATGATTCAACTAACCAGAAGAGTCCTATGATCAAATAAGAATATGTATGAGTAAAAGAAGACTTCCCTGAAACCTTGAATACTAATGTTTATTATCTGTGAATGATCATGAATATACATGTTTAAGATTATTGTGTTTTGATAGTATTAAGATTATACTAATAAATGTGTGATTATGTATGAGACCTCAAGGATAACACAATGATGATACTAATAAGCATGCATAGTGATTAAGGATGGATGTAAGTTCAAGGACAGGTAATCCAGGAAGCAAAGATCAAGAGGGAGCACACTTTAGTTGTTCCTGCAAGAAAGCAAAGGAGCACACTTCAGTAGTCTCTGCAAGGATGCAGATATTCAGAGGGAGTTGACCACTTCTCACAATCCACATAAGAATGGAGTTGCAGAAAAGAAGCAAAGACTGAGAGGGAGTCAACCCAACAAACAAACAAAGGTAAGTATTTGAATTGTCATTACTTGCATATTTTATTGTTTAAATAATACTGTTCAATAATGTATATATTGATGTTCCTAGAATTAGGTTGTGTATTATGCATATTAGAATAGTTGCATTGATGAACAGTATACTACTAATATGCATGGGTAAGTGGCCTATGGCACTGTACAACATTCCATTGCTACTTATCTAGAATGAAACCTCTTTGCTGACATGTTGGGAGTTGTGCACACTCTTAACAATGTTCTGGTAGAGATTGGAAGGCATCTAGAAAGTTACGGGATATGGATAAATGTTGTATTGAAGCATTGGCTAAGATAATTGCATGACTGTATGACATATTTCTTTATGTGTAAGAATTTGTTCTGAAAACTATGAGATGTTTTCTAATCATGCAATTCAACTTGTTGTGTAGGAAATATCGTATGCCATCACCTACAAAAGAAGAACTACAGCATTTGTTCAACAACAAAATTATCTATTGAAGATATTGAAGTTCCCAGGATATGGGAAGAATGCCATGATCCGTCGATCATGAATAATGATGTTTGGGATGTAGTCCCAAGACCTGAAGGGAAGTTTTTTATGACTTCCATATGGATCTATCAAGATCAAGCATGCTGCAGATGGCAGCATAGAGAAATATAAAAGTGATGAAATAGAAGATACACCAAATGTATTTCAAGACAGCTTTCTTGAATGGTGTAGTTGAAGAAGAAGTGTATGTGGAGTAGCCACTTGGTTTTGAGACACATGACAGGGAGTCATATATGTGCAGAACTTGGGTATGATGCACCACTTTCTAGGTATGGAGGTGTGGTAGAGTGCAGATGGAATCTTCCTTAGACAACGGAAGTATGCAGTAGAGATCCTGAAGAGGTTCGAGATGATGGATTGCGAGGCTATGGCATCGAACCTGAAGATTCTGTGTGATGCTTCATTTGAACTAGTTGATGTCACTACGTATTGTCAGATGATTGGGTCCTTGATGTACCAGAAGAACATGAGACCAGATATTTGCTTTGCGGTGAACACATTGAGCCAGTTCTTGACAGATCCGAGGAGTGTTCACCTGGTTGCTGTAAAGCATATTCAGAGGTACCTGAAAGGTACGGTGGATTATGGGCTCAAGTATGAAGCGAATCAAAAGTTTAATCTGTAGGGTTATGTTGATTCAGATTGGGCAGGCAGTGCTGCAGATAGGAAGAGCACATCTGGGTGCTGCTTCAGTATGGGATCAGGTGTGTTCTATTGGTTCAGCGCGAAGCAGTCCTACGTAGCACTGAGTACAGCTGAGGCAGAGTATGTTGTATCCTGTTCAGCTAGTTGTGAGGTAGTATGGCTACGGAAGCTACTGTCTGAGTTATTTGATCTCCCGTTGGATGCTACTGGTGTCTTTTGTGATAACCAGAGTTGTGTGAAGCTGTCCGAGAACCCAGTGTTTCATGACAGGTCGAAACACATAGAGATCAAATATCACTATATCAGGGATATGGTGCAGAGAGGAGTTGTGAAGCTCCTGTACATTGCGACGGACGAGCAGATTTCAGATGTGCTGGCAAAGCCACTAGCCAGGGTGACTTCGAGTACTTTAGGGAGAGGCTTGGTGTTCTTCAGATTGATGACACTTCGAGGAAGAAGTGATGGACACATTTGCAGAAGCCATTCCAAGCATGTTGGAAGGAGGATCCTTCACATGACTGTGGATGTAAGCGTTGGATGATGAGCATCGGGATGATGCTCCAGTTACTGCTCTGTATACGCATCCTGTTGGATGCTGGATATGATCAGTTGGATCATTTATATATGTACGCATCATGTTGGATGTTGGATATGATCGGTTGGATCATTTGTATGTATTTTGTATATGCATCATGTTGGATGCTTGGACCATGTATCTGTATATGTATCAGGTGGATACATTGTATGATCAGGTGGATCATGTATGGTGATATGTATCATGTATTTGTATTTGTATCAGGTGGATACACTGTATGATCAGGTGGATCATGTATGATTTGTATCAGGTAGATACTTGGTATGCATCAGGTAGATGCATTGAATGATCAGGATGATCATGGATGACGAGCTTCGGGATGTTGCTCCAGATGACATGCAGCAGGATGTTGCAGTGATGATGATTAGGATGATCATGTGTACATCAGGTTGATGTATGGTGAGTATCAGGTTGATACTCTATGGCCGTTGAACAGGTTGTGCAGATAAGCATGTAATTTGTGCCCTGGGAGATTTGTAGATAGTCTTTCGAGGTTTTTCCTATGGCATGTAATTTGTACCTTGGGATATCTGGCGAATGCTCTTTCGAGGTTTTGCTTGGGAGGAAATATAATTTGCGCCCTGGGAGATCTGTAGATAGTCTTTCGAGGTTTTTCCTATGGCATGTAATTTGTGCCCTGGGATATCTGGCAGATGCTCTTTCGAGGTTTTGTCCTATTGCTTGTAATTTGTGCCCTGGGAGATCCGACAGGTTGAGCCGTGTGCTCGTAATCAGTCCTGGGATGCTCTTTCGAGTTTTTTCCATGACCACATGTAATTTGTTCCCTGAGAGATCCGATAGGTTGAGCCTTGTGCTCGTAATCAGTCCTGGGATGCTCTTTCGAGGTTTTGTGGTGACCACATGTAATTTGTGCCCTGGGAGATCCGATAGGTTGAGCCTTGTGCTCGTAATTAGGATTCTCTTTCGAGGTTTTGTGGTGGGGTCACATGTAATAAGTCTTGGAGATATGGACAGGATGAAAAAGGCCTCAGATGCTCTTTAGGGTTCTTGCTAGTCAAGAGACTCTTTTAAGGTTTTGTGATGCATGTAATAAGTCCTAATATTTCCACAGTATGGCCAGTGATGACGAAGACCTGTAGGTGTTGGGCCTACATCCAGTATGAAAAATGACTGGCTCTATAGAACTTCCTATGACGAGTAGATTCAGAGATTGATTGAGATAGCAGCAGCAGTGACGATGATCCAGAGAAGATGACTTGTGCTAGAAGACCTATGTCGAGAAACACCTTCCTAGTTAAGAGGGAGTGTTGATGTATATGTAACTTCGGAATGTATTTCACATATATGTATATTGTATTCCTATAGAGATGTTATTATTCCTCTATACATAAGTGGTTGTATTCCTATAGAGATGTTATTATTCCTCTATACAGAAGTGTCATCATTTATATTGTAAGTGTCTTAACTTATACTTGATGGGTTATTAGACCACCTTGTTGGGGTCGGCCCTGTATAAGTCATGTGGGTCAAAGGGTTATTAGACCACCCTATTGGGGGTCGGCCATGTGGTTCAAAGGGTTATTAGACCACCTTAGTGGGGGTCGGCCCAGTCAGCATTATGTTAAGTGGTTAAGTTGAGGCCGACCTAGTTGAGTAAAGGTCAAGTCAAGTTAGTGTATAAATAGAGAGTGTGTCTCTCTCATTTTACACATTCTTCTATTCTCTCACTCACACTTGGGAGAGTGGCGCACTTGTGGAGGAGGAGGCTCTACTACTAGGAGAAGACTATCTCTTGTATTCTAGTTGTATCATTGCTCTATCTATCTCTGAGGAAGTTATTGGGGTTTTTCACCTTTATGGTTTTCCCCAAGTAAACTCTGTTTCTCTTGTGTGCTTACATTATTGTGTCCATGATTGATATGTTGTAGATTTGTTGTACATGTTGTTCTCTCAGTTAAGATCCTAGATCAGATTGAAGTAAATTCTGAAAATCTAACAATTTAGATACGGTCTTACCGTCTGATGAATCCATTTTGGAAGCCATGACGGGCCTGGACCAGCCATGGGAACATATGCATCATAGGTCTTACCTGCTTCCAAACCTAGACAGGATAGAGAGAGGAGAATTCTCTATGAGACCCGGTGGATTTGTTGATTTGTCATCTTTTCCTTCTACTTCAAGAGCTGTTTATGCTGAAGGAAATATGGCTAATATATCAAGAACAATCCCGATTAACATTTCCACCAAACTTGGGGTCGTGGAAAACATTTTTATTGGTGCAGACTGTTCTCCAGAAGAGATCGCTCTGTATACCAAGATTTTTAAAGAATTCCGCCACATTTTTGCCTGGTCTTATGAGGAGATGCCAGGAATCGATCCAGCCATTGTTGAGCATGTCATCACAACATACCTAATGAAAAACCTGCGAGACAGAAGCTCCATCCTGTGAATCCTCGAAAAGCAGCCGCCATTAAGGCGAAAGTTGAAAAATTGCTTAGAGGCAGATTTATCTACCCAATTGACATGACGGAATGGGTTTCAAACCCTGTTCTGGTTGATAAAAAGCAAGGTACCATTCGAGTTTGTACTGACTTCCGGGATTTGAATAAAGCTTGTCCGAAACATAACTATCCCACACCATTTATTGACCAGATCATAGATGCATGTGCGGGACACGAGATGTTTTCTTTCATGGATGGTTTTTTGGGATATAATCAAATCCAAATCAAACTTGAAGATCAACACAAAACAACTTCATTTTCCCGTGGGGAACCTTTGCGTACCGGAAGATTCTGTCTAGCTTAAAGAATGCTGGAGCTACGTTCCAACGAGCTATGAATTTCTCTTTTCACAATATCAAACACATAGTTGAACCTTACTTGGATGACCTCCCGGCGCGATCTCGAAAGAGACGGGATCATCCAGCTCATTTGAGACTTGTGTTTGAAAGATGCAGACAATATAAGATTTGTTTGAATCCTAATAAGTGTGTATTCTGCGTCGAATCAGGACATTTACTGCATTTTATTGTATCCAATCGTGGTATAATGGTCGACCCGTTAAAAGTTGAGGCGATTGTAAATCTACCTCCTCCTCACACCTTGCAACAACTCCAAAGTCTGCAAGGCATGTCTAACTTCTTGCGATGCTTTATCATAAACTATGCTAAGATCACAAAAGGTTTTATGAGACTACTTAAACAAGATACCTACTTCGTGTGGGATGAGGCTGCTCAGGCATCATTTGAGGCCTTGAAAAAGGCACTACTTTTAGCCCCCTTGTTGAGCTCGCCAGACTATGCAAAAGATTTTCTTTTATATTTGGCGGCGTCTCTTAATACAATTGGCATAGTATTAGTTCAGGAGGATGACACGCTCCAAGAGCATGTTGTTTACTATCTTTCTCGTGCATTGATAGCTCCTGAGGTTAAATATTCACATGTGGAGAAGTTAGCACTTGCTGCGGGATATGCGGTACAGAGGCTTTGTCATTACATACTTTTACGAACAACTACTGTGATAGCAGAAGTCAATCCTTTCCAGTATGTTCTCACTCGACGAATCATCGGTGGGAAGTACAATAAATGGATTGTAATCTTACAAGAGTTCGATTTGGTGTTTCAATCGGCCAAGTCGAAGAAATCACTAGTGTTCGCTGAGTTAATCTCAGAGTTTCCAAGTGACTTAGAGCATATCGAGGAAGAATCATCATTCCCGGATGAACATATCTTCCTTATTGCCTCCTCTGACCCATGGTACGGGGATATCTTAGTATATCTCCAGACTTTGAGGTGTCCTACCACTTTTTCTAGAGAGGAATGATGCAACCTGAAAAGTCATGTGAAAAACTATCTCATCATCTCTGATACTTTGTATAGACGTGGGATAGATTCCATCTTACGATGTTGTTTGAATTTGGAAGAAGCATAATCAGTATTGAATGATGCCCACAGTGGAGCTTGTGGGGGTCATCTTTCTGGGTTGGCAATAGCCCAGAAAATACTGCGTGTTGGGTATTTTTGGCCCACAATCTTCAAAGATTGTGTGGAAGCTGTGAAACGCTGCCGTTTGTGTTAGTTTTTCACCAGGAAAATGAAAGCAAATCCAGCTCCTCTTCATCCTGTGATTACAGCAGTTCCCTCCACAAAATGGGGGGTTGATTATATGACTTGCCATCCAGTTTTAGCTGGAGGACATCATTATATCATCGTTGTCGTCGACTACTTCACCAAGCGGGCCGAGGCAATGCCTACTGTCAATGCAGATGGAGAAACTGCCGCTTATTTTGTATTCAATCAGATTATTGGAAGGTTTGACATACCCAAAGAAATTGTGACTGATCACGGCAGTCATTTTCAGAATAGCATGATGACCGATTTGTACATAATGTTAGGTTTTCGACAAGAACATTCATCTTCATATTATCCACAGGCGAATGGAAAATTCGAGGAAGTTAACAAAACTTTAAAGGTAATTCTGCAAAGAACTGTTAATGCCATTCGAAATAACTGGCACATCATGCTATACCCTGCTATTTGGGCTTACTGAGCAAATGTAAAGACTGCTACTAGTTTCTTTCCCTTCCAGCTTGTGCATGGGATAGAAGCAGTCGTTTCGATTGAATGCGAGATTCCTTCGTTAAAACTGGTTGTACAATTACTACCGGTTACTTCAGCACTGGAAGAATGTTTGTTGCATTTAGAGCATCTAGATGAGCAGCGCCGCAACGCGCTCATAGCAAATGAAGTTCACAAGAAACAAGTCAAAGGACAATATGACAAGTCTGTCAAACCTAGGGTGTTCCTTGAAGGAGATCTTATTCTACTTTGGGATCAGGACAATGAACCTCTAGGACCTAGCAAGTTCAAGTCCATGTGGCTCGAACCTTACATAATCTCTAAAGTACTGAAGAAGGGTGCTTAGAGCTAGTAGACTACGAGGGTAATAAGCTTCCTAAGCCTAGAAATGGGCTGTACCTGAAGAAGTAGTATGCCTAGGTAGTTGTGCTTTTTCTTGTAACGTAGCTATATATTTTGTATAGCTAGTTTTGCTTGTGTTTTCTTAGTTAACCTTATGTGTGTCTTCATTTTGTGTATCAAATGTCGATTGAACATTTCTTAGTATTTTCTAATGGCACCAGTCCCCACACCCGATAGTTGGCTTCATCAGCTTGGGTCATTTACTCACCAGCTGGCCAATTGGTCTCTTCGGGGGGGGGGGGGGGGGGTTGTTTGGGTCCCACTACAAAAATGTAGTTGAGTATAGTGCAGTTATAGAACTTCTCCGATATGCCCTTATTCATGGCATTTCACATTTGAAGGTAAGACTTGATTCGCAATTAGTTGTATTTCAGTTAACAGGTGTTTACCATATTAGAGATCTTGTTTTGCTATGACAGTTTTTGCGAGTTAGATTATTGGTAAGACAGTTTTATTCCATTATATATCAACACATTCCAAGGAATTTAAATGCATTAGCTGATTCATTTGCAAATTATGTTTTAGATTGGCATTTGTATCATACACTTCCATAAACAACATTTCACACATAAAGTTCAAACACATACACATGTAAATAATCGATACTATATCAAAAAATATATGATTTTTGGATCACAAGTCTATCACAAGTCATGTCATAAAGTACAAAACTAGGCTCGGTGGCCTCAAAAATATACCTAAAGTATCCATCTCCTATGGAGAAGGAGGGGCCTCATCATCATCTACTGCATCCCGATAACATATGACCAACCTAGCTATCTTCCGCAACACCCTAAGCCATGCTAGGGGCACCCCAACTACATCTTCCTGCATATCAATAGGTATCTGATCCATGCGGCATGCAGGAACATCATGAGTCAATTGACTCACTTTCCGCTCTATGGTCCCTAACATAGCATCAACTGCACCAACATCTGCTAGCCTCATGAAGATAGTAGGATGTCACTCGGGACGAACAGGACCAATATCTGCATATGACACTTGTTTAGTACTTCAAAATCCATTCATAAAAATCAAATACTTGAAAATTTGAAAAGATTAAATAATTCTCAAAATAAAAACATACCAATATCTCCCCAGGCTCCACCTGGAGGAAGCACCAGCTCTAGATCATGGTGGAAGTCCAATCCAGCATACTGAAACTGCTCGAATGCCAGCACCTGTCTCTCCCACCACCCCCTAGAAATCATCAGTATGGTAACAAAAGTGACTTTCACCACCACCCTGGCGGAGAAATATGTCACCCCAACGGCCTAATATTGGCTCACGAGGGTTAGCTGGAGGTAGAGGCATCCCCAAGCTAAGAGCAAGTACCCTCTCGAAGAAGAAGGTACATAGAATGCTGCCATATCCAAAGTTCTTCATTCTCCCAGATTTGCAACCCGTGAGTTGAAGCTTCATATTTGCCAATAAACTAGTGCACCAATCGTACACATGACCTTGCAAACATCTAACACCAATATGCATGGATTGCCTTGAAGCTAAATGTTGTGTGGCGCTCCCCACCATGCAGTTCAACATACTCACAATAACCTTTAGAAGGAGACTTTCAATAGTAGAAATTAGGATTTGACTTCCTGATTTCTCGGCTCCCGCTACACAGTATGCATTCAAATATTCTTGCACCGATGTAGCACCCACATTGCGAGAAGATCCTTTCAAATTTACCGCATCTCCCCTCCTAGAGAGTCCGGTAATGAAGTATATGTCGTCGACAGTAAGGTCCAAGGTTTGTCCTCGGATATCAAATGCATTGGCATCTACATCCCAGTATTGAACGAGTCTTCGAAGCAATCTATTGAGTGCCCTCATGTTCACGGTTCAGTAAAACTTTAACAAACCACATCTTCGAAGTGCATGGAGAGTGGCTGGGTCTTGCATTGCCACCCTATCCATCTCCTCATGTTCTCTCTCCCTCCAAATAAGTACCATCCTACCACAAAAATGTCAATTTTTAGCATCTCGACACTTTTTTAACATGTTCAGGGGTGTGCGCTACTGTATAAGTCACACAGTCATGCATGGGTGTTACTGTGTAGAGGCAAAGTAGCGCATACCTCCAGTATGCACTACTTTGCCTATTGCAGAGTACCGCACACGCTTCTCACGATGTGAGCATAGCCTTAAAAATGATTTTAAGCTCAAAAATTGACAAATAACCAATGGAAATGCAAGTTAGGATGAATTCAACTTACTTGGTGGAGGCAAAATGTTGATTGGTTGCTTGAGTTGATCGCCACGGAGGATTGAAATACAAGGGTTTGCTCCAAATTTTCTTGTCCTACAAAACCAAAATGAAATTTGAGTTTTAATTTTGAAATTACATATATGAATTTGTTTTTAAATTTTTACCCACTTTGGTAAAATCTATATAGTTGCAAATTCTACCAATTTGTTCTATTTAATCAATTAATAGCTACATATAGTATTATGGTAATTTCACCCAATAGTTCTCATTTTTTCACTAAAATTTTGTAGGATCAATCCTTTAAGACTAATTTTCTTGATGATAGACCTTCTCAACTAGCTCATAGTTAAAATTTACATATCATTTAAGAATTTTTGTTGCAATTACTAACATATTTGTTGAAGTCCTAGTTTTGGCAGATCATGAGTCGTGATAGTAGAATCTGTAATTTAAGTCATTTTAAGCTCTTGTTTGGACTATTTAAACCTAAACAAGATCGTCGAGCAAACTTGTCCTCTTAAAGATCGTTAAAGTAATTGAAGGCTCATCCACTCAGGTATAGAATTACCCCTTTTCTGGGCCTTGGTGGATAAATTACGGAAAAGGTATACTCTAGATATACTTTTGTATGTGCTAGAAGAGTTCTTCTTCCATTGTTTTATACTTTTTCGGGGAGGAGACTAACTTTACAAAAAAGAACCTGTCAGAGCCTTCTTTAGGGTTTTCAGGCTCTCTAAACATGAAAACACCAAGCGAGCATTCACCTACTCGGGCTTGATGTGAAATCCACGAGATGGTAAATAGAGGACTGTTTAAGTTTTTCAATTCTATAAACAAGAAAACACCGCCGAGCACAGACCAATCCAGACTCGATATAAAATCCATGGATAGGTGTAAAGAGGATTGTTTAAGTTTTTCAGACTCTATAAACAGGAAAACACTGGTAAGCATTAACCTACTTGGGATGGATATTAAAATCCACGAGTAGGTGTATGGAGTTATTGTTTAAGTTTTTCAGACTCCTTAAAATTGAAAACACCGGCGAGCAGGAACAGATCTCAGCTCGATATTAAAATCCAGAGATCAGTAATATAGAGTAATCTTCTATCTCTTCTTCGAACTCTGTAAACAATGAAGAAGGTCCTGAGTCTTCCTCCCATGGGCTCATTAAACTTTTTACATGGTTGGATCTATTGAGTTTTCATTCTTTCTTGGACACATTAAAACAACAAGAAAGGTATTCTTTTATCTAAAAAGAATAAGGGATGAGAAAGATGTATCATATCTTCAGTGTCAAAGGCAGTTCAATCAGTCCTATCCTTGAACACAACACCTACTTGAGTCTATCATGTCGGTTGGGTTTAGTTTTTAACCTTAGGGTGAACTTGATCTCTGAGTTGTTTACTCCCCCGGTTGGTTATTCTTCCAACCATATGGAGGGCCTGCTAATGTCTCCTACGTTACAGGTTTATATAATTTTCCCCATTATGTTGAAAACTACCTAAGTCACTTTGTGTCATGCTTACTATTCAAGGATATACCTCGTGTCAGCCATTCTGCAGTTTACCTTGATCTCATGTGTCGACCATCCTAGTGTCAGTCTTGTTACATATTACCCCATATCAGCTCATACCATTTGAGTGTCCCTCGTGTTGGATAATGGAGGATGCCTTAAGGCCTCCCTTCCAACGGACTTCTTCCCATCGACATCAACTCATTTTTCTCTAGGAATGAAGTTTAGAGTTTCGGTTAGTACCTTGGAGATTGTAGTCACCAGTGGCAATTTTCCTCGCTGTTGAATTATGAGAACACATCAATGTCTCTTATTCAACAGGATCCTCAAGTGTTCGACTCCAAATTCACTTATTCACACTTATCGGATCGTACTAGGTACCTTGGGCCCCATTATCATTATCGGTGGAGGTCCTTGCATTTGTTAACGATATACATCAATGACTGGTAATCAAATGATACTCCCCATGTTCAAATTTCAGCTCATTTATTCACATGGTTAGAGTTTGAACCTTGGGTTGTTTTGGATGAAGACCTTGGGATGTTGATGACATTACCTCATTATGTTATCACCCAAGTTGCGCAAGACTGAGCCTCACTTACATTTGGCTCTCCATGAGACATAGATCCAGTTTGTTGTTATGGCTATGATCTCTTAGTTTGACATGGATCCAAGCTTGTATTCCAAGTGGCCATGCTATATATACATCTCCTCGTTATGTATCGGAGATCATGTTGTATCACACTTCACATCTATATGATGTCAAGAATGTAATTGCTCGCTGACCTTGATCTTTGTTTCAGGTGTTTCTGTGACTTGGTCCTGCGGTTTCTTGCTCCTCCTCTGGCTTTGGATTATAATGTATTTCGGCCATCGTTTCCCTCTGACTTCACACATTATGGGGCATCTATTATAGGTTAAATCTACACTTTTCCATCCGTGATCACCTTGAGCTGTCGATCACACAAAAGGACAACTTGGATTGAAGAGCATGATAACCTCAGATGATACTTTGACCTAACTCACCTTCCTACAAATTGACAAAACCCTAAAAAATATCATATTTTGGCATGGGCGCTACTCTTCTTAAGCAAACCAACGCATATTCCCTACTCTGTAATGTTGATGTATATGTAACTTCGGAATGTATTTCACATATATGTATATTGTATTCCTATAGAGATGGTATTATTCCTCTATAAGGAAGTGTCGTCATTTATATTGTAAGTGTCGTAACTTATACTTGATGGGTTATTAGACCACCTTATTTGGGGTTGGCCCTGTATAAGTCATGTGGGTCAAAGGGTTATTAGACCACCCTATTGGGGGTCGGCCCACTCAGCATTATGTTATGTGGTAAAGTTCGAGCCTACATGAGTTAGGTAAAAAGGAAAGTCAAGTCAAGTATAAATAGAGTGCGGGAGGCACTCTATTTACTCACTCACTTCTCACACATGCTCTCAAGGAGGAGAGGCGCACTTATGGAGGAGGAGGATTGCTGCTAGGTTATGGTTATCTCTATTGGTTGGTTGTATCATTTCTCTATCTATCTCTGAGGAAGTTATTGGGGTTTTTCACCTTTATGGTTTTCCCCAAGTAAATCTTTGTGTCTCTTGTGTGCTTGCATTATTGTCTCCATGATTGATATGCTGTAGATATGCTGTAAATGTTGTTCTCTCAGTTAAGATCCTAGATCATATTGAAGTAAATTCAGAAAATTTAACATGGTATCAGAGCTAGCCTGAAAGAAGGCATGATATGGCATGTATGACACTTGTTGCACTTACGATGCTAGGGCTTGATATAGCAAAAACCAGTCATCGTAGCACTTTCGCTATAAATCCGTTTTGGCGAAGTTTTCGGATCTGAAATTGTTACAGGACGAAGCTAAGATCTCCAGGTATCTTGTGTCCAAAGGAAAACCTCTAATTCGTTGTACTTTGTGATTTATGATCTGTACAATATAGGGTTTCTGCCTCTTCCAGATCTGAGTCAAAATCAGGTGACCTTGGGAAAAAGGTCATATCTTGGGCTAGGAAGCTCCAAATAAAATTTAGTAAAAAGTGACAGGTAGTACACAGTCTGTACTATCTCAGAAAACGTTTTCAGAGGCCGAAGTTGAACCAGTGACACGTGGAACGCCGTACAAGTTCGCTCTCCTGTATTATCCCATAAACAGGTCACGTTACGACATTTGGCATAACTCTCTCTCAGAGAGTCCAATTGAGGTCAGACCTGTCAGGATGGAAAGGTAACAGGCCGAGCTATCTCAAAACACTTTTCCAGAGGCTGAAGTTAAAACAGTGACACGTGGCACACCGTACAAGTTCGCTCTCCTGTTTCATCCCAAAACAGGTCACGTTGCGACATTTGGCATAACTCTCTCTCAGAGAATCCAATTGAGGTCAGACCTGTCAGGATGGAAAGATAACAGGTCAGGATATCTCAGGAAACGTTTTCAGACCCTGTGGATCAAAAAGTTCGGAGTTACACCAGAAACAATCAGGTACATATTTCTGTCAAAACAGAATTATTTTTTGGTACCTTCATTCATGGCTTCCGGGATTTAGGGATTTGGAAAAAGTTGGAATTTTTGTAATCAGAGACCACGGCTGGATGATACTCATCAAAATAGAAATTTAGAGACCAAGATCAGAATTTTTGGTTGGGCAGAAGGCCGGGCTTGATTAGACCCTAGTTCGGGACTTTGATCAGGAAAGTGGAAAATTAGGGCTTCTGTAAAAATGGGAATTTTTGAAATCTGTGACCACGGCTGGATGCTCCTCAGAAAAAATAGAAGCTTAGAGCTTTGGATCAAACCTTTTGATGGGGAAAAAGAGTGGGTTTCATCAAACCCCAGTTTAGGGTCACGTCCAGTGAATCCGAAAGTTTCAAAGGCAAAATTGAGGAGTAAAACTTTGCAGTTTTCAAATTCTAAATATACCAGTTTGATCAGCTCATCAAGGCGCATATTTCTATCCTTTCGGAAGTTTGAAATTCAAAGTTTGAATTTTTGGGGTTTCTCTGACAAACCCATATCCAGCTCCAGGTCCAGTTCTTGCAAATCAAGTGGATTGGGTTAATCCTAGAAGAAGATGGATTGATCATCTGCATGAGTGAAGAAGTTCCTGTTTCAGAGGGAGATGAGGCTAAGGTCTTACATAATAAGATTACAAGCAATCTCGACAGGTATGTCTCATCGAGGTATGTTTCGATATTTGTCCATGATTAAGTTTTTGGTATGTTTGTCTTCATGTTATTACGGTTAGTACAATTTTGATTTTAGATTTGTCGTATCACCTTAACAAAATTATGAATGCATGATAGAAGATATTCATTGGTTAGGGTGTTGACACTTATGATTGAACTAATGCATTATGGTGTTGTATGAGGTTTATGTTGTCTACTAACATGAAAGGTACACCAAGAAAGACAAATCATGTTCTGTTCCAAGAACATATGATCATGATAACATGAGGACAAAGATTCATCCATTGTCATGGATCTCATAGAAGATCCATTTTCGAGGTATGTATAACTTGGTTTTGTAATAGTTAACCTATGAGATATACAGGTTACTAGCACAAGTCATTGAAGAAGAACAAGAAGACATCATGTGAGTATGTTAGACATAAATAGCTAGCATGCTAATCCATGTATGTTTTTCCTATATCAAGATAGAATCCTACCTTGTGTTAGGATCTTATACTGTTGTTGATAATGATTATTCATGAAGTCATAGGTTTGAATAATCATGGTTGTATGCATATTATGTTTCTTACCTTAATTGATGATATGACTAACCAGAAGAATCATGATGGTATAGGTTTGAATAATCACAGGTTTTATGCATTTTATATATCTTATCTTTATTGATGATTCAACTAATTTGAAGAGTCATATGTTTGAGTAATTACAGGTTTAGACATGTTATGTTTCTTATGATTTGACTAACCATAAGAATCCTACATAAACCTTGAATGCTAATGCTTATTATTTCTGTTTGAAATGATCATGACTATACATGCTTGAGATTATTATGCTTTAATAGTATATGTATGATTTAATCATGATACTAATAAGCATGCATAGGGACCAAGGATGAATATGAGTTCAAGAACAGGTAATCCAGGAAGCAAAGATCAAGAGGGAGTACACTCCAGTGGTTTATTCAAGGATGCAAATATTCAGAGGGAGTTGACCATCTCTCTACATTCCACATCAAAAGATGTAGAAGAAGCTACTTCAGATTAGGACTCCAGTAGCTCCTGCAAGGAAGCGAAGACTCAGAGGGAGTCCACCCAACGAACAAACAAAGATAAGTATTTGAATTGTCATTTCTTAAATAATACTGTTCAATAATGTATATACTGATGTTCCTAGAATTAGGTTGTGTATTATGCATATTAGAATAATTGCATTAATGAATAGTATACTCCTAATATGCATGGGTAAGTGGCCTATGGCACTGTACAACATTCCATTGCTACTTATCTAGTATGAAACCTCTTTGCTGACATGTTGGGAGTTGTGCACACTCTTAACAATGTTCTGGTAGAGATTGGAAGGCATCTAGAAAGTTACGGAATATGGATAAATGTTGTATTGAAGCATTGGCTAAGATAATTGCATGACTGTATGGCATATTTCTTTATGTGTAAGAATTTGTTCTGAAAACTATGAGATGTTTTCTAATCATGCAATTTAACTTGTTGTGTAGGAAAGATCATATGCCATCTCCTACAAAAGAAGAATTACAACATTTGTTCTAGCAACAAAGATATCTATTGAAGATATTGAAGATATTGAAGTTCCCAGGATCTGGGATGAAGAAATGGAATGCCATGATCCGTCGATCATGAAGAATGATGTTTGGGATGTAATCCCAAGACATGAAGGGAAGTTTGCTATGACTTCCGAATGGAACTATCAGATCAAGCATGTTGCAGATGGCAACATTGAGAAATATAAAAGTGATGAAATAGAAGATGCACCAGATGGATTTCAAGACAGCATGGTGTAGTCACATATATGTGCAGAACTTGGTATGGTAGGATAGACAGCTTTCTATCCAGTTTGGACTTTACCAAGAGTAAAGCGGATTCCAACCTTTACTACAAGGTTGAGGAAGGCAATCCAGTGATACTACTTTTGTATGCGGATAACCTGTTTGTTACAGGTGAAGATAGATTGATTGCCGACGTGCAGCGGAAGCTTACTACCGAGTTCGAGATGAAGAACTTGGGAATGATGCACTATTTGTTTTTGGCATGGAGGTGTGGCAGAGTGCAGATGGAATCTTCCTTGGACAAGGGAAGTATGCAATAGAGATCCTGAAGAGGTTCGGGATGATGGACTGCAAGGCTATGGCCACACCTATGGCATTGAATCTAAAGCTTCTATGTGATGCTTCATCTGAGCCGGTTGATGTCTCCATGTACCATCAGATGATTGGGTCCTTGATGTACCTGACGAACACAAGACCAGACATTTGCTTTGCTGTGAACACATTGAGCCAGTTCCTGACAGATCCGAGGAGTATTCACCTGGTTGCTGTAAAGCATGTTCTGAGGTACCTGAAGGGTACAGTGGATCATGGGATCAGGTATGAGGCAAATCAAAAGTTTAACCTGCAGGGTTATGTTGATGCAGATTGGGCTGGCAGTGCTGCAGATAGGAAGAGCACATCTGGGTGTTGCTTCAGTATGGGATCAGGTGTGATCTCTTGGTTTAGCAGGAAGCAGTCCTGCGTAGCACTGAGTACAGCTGAGGTAGAGTATGTTGCATCCTGTTCAGCTAGTTGTGAGGCAGTATGGCTACGGAAGCTATTGTCTGAGTTATTTGATCTCCCGTTGGAAGCTACTGGTATCTTCTGTGATAACCAGAGTTGTGTGAAGCTGTCCGAGAACCCAGTGTTTCATGACAGGTCGAAACACATAGAGATCAAATACCACTATATCAGGGATATGGTGCAGAGAGGAGCTGTGAAGCTCCTGTATGTTGCGACGGATGAGCAGATTGCAGATGTGCTGACGAAGCCACTAGCTAGGGTGAAGTTCGGGTACTTCAGAGAGAGGCTTGGCGTTATTCAGATCGAGGACACTTCGAGGAAGAAGTGATGGACACATTTGCTGAAGACATTCCAAGCATGTTGGAAGGAGGATCCTTCACATGGCTGTGGATGTAAGCGCTGGATGATGAACATCAGGATGATGTTCTAGTTTCTGCTGGATATGATCAGTTGGATCATTTTATGTATGTATGTATGCATCATGTTGGATGCTTGGACCATGTATCTGTATATGTATCAGGTGGATACATTGTATGATCAGGTGGATCATGTATGGTGATATATATCATATGTTTTGTATTTGTATCAGGTGGATACATTGATGATCAGGAGGATCATGTATGATGATATGTATCAGGTAGATACTTGGCATGCAGCAGAATGTTGCATTGATGATCAGGAGGATCATGTATGATGATATGTATCAGGTAGATACTTGGCATGTAGCAGAATGTTGCATTGATGATCAGGAGGATCATGGATCATGATATGTATCAGGTAGATACTTGGCATGCAGCAGAATGTTGCATTGATGATCAGGAGGATCATGGATCATGATATGTATCAGGTAGATACTTGGTATGCAGCAGGATGTTGCATTGATGATCAGGATGATCATAGATGACGAGCTTCAGGATGTTGCTCCAGATGACATGCAGCAGGATGTTGCAGTGTTGATCAGGATGATCATAGATGACGAGCTTCAGGATGTTGCTCCAGATGACATGCAGCAGGATGTTGCATTGATGATCAGGATGATCATAGATGACGAGCTTCAGGATGTTGCTCCAGATGACATGCAGCAGGATGTTGCAGTGATGATCAGGATGATCATAGATGACGAGCTTCAGGATGTTGCTCCAGATGACATGCAGCAGGATGTTGCAGTGATGATCAGGACGATCATAGATGACGAGCTTCAGGATGTTGCTCCAGATGACATGCAGCAGGACGTTGCAGTGATGATGATCAGGATGATCATGGATACATCAGGATGATGTATGGTGAGTATCAGGTTGATACTCTGTGGCCATGGATCAGGTTGTGCAGATGAGCATGTAATTCGTTGCCCTGGGAGATTTGCAGATGGTCTTGCGAGGTTTTGCCTATGGCATGTAATTCGTTGCCCTGGGACATCTGGAAAATGCTCTTTCGAGGTTTTGCTCTGGGAGGACATGTAATTCGTTGCCCTGGGAGATCTGCAGATAGTCTTGCGAGGTTTTTCCTATGGCATGTAATTCGTTGCCCTGGGATATCTGGCAGATGCTCTTGCGAGGTTTTGTCCTATGGCATGTAATTCGTTTCCCTGGGAGATCCGATAGGTTGGGCTGTGTGCCCGTAATCAGTCCTGGGATGCTCTTGCGAGGTTTTGCCATGACCACATGTAATTCGTTGCCCTGGGAGATCCTATAGGTAGAGCTGTGTGCTCGTAACAGCCTGGGATGCTCTTGCGAGGTTTTGTGGTGAGGTCACATGTAATTCGTTGCCCTGGGAGATCCTATAGGTAGAGCTGTGTGCTCGTAACAGCCTGGGATGCTCTTGCGAGGTTTTGTGACGCACGTAAAAGTCCTGAGGATTCCACAGTATGGCCAGTGATGACGAAGACCTGCAGGTGGTGGGCCTACATCCAGTATGAAAAAGGACTGGCTCTGTAGAACTTCCTATGACAAGTAGATTCGGAGATTGATTGAGATAGCAGCAGCAGTGACGATGATGATGACTCGATGACGATTATCCAGTGACGATGATCCAGAGAAGATGACTTGCGCTAGAAGAACTGTGCTGAGAAATACCTTCCTAGTTAAGAGGGAGTGTTGATGTATATGTAACTTCGGAATGTATTTCACATATATGTATATTGTATTCCTATAGAGATGGTATTATTCCTCTATAAGGAAGTGTCGTCATTTATATTGTAAGTGTCGTAACTTATACTTGATGGGTTATTAGACCACCTTATTTGGGGTCGGCCCTGTATAAGTCATGTGGGTCAAAGGGTTATTAGACCACCCTATTGGGGTCGGCCCACTCAGCATTATGTTATGTGGTAAAGTTCGAGCCTACATGAGTTAGGTAAAAAGGAAAGTCAAGTCAAGTATAAATAGAGTGCGGGAGGCACTCTATTTACTCACTCACTTCTCACACATGCTCTCAAGGAGGAGAGGCGCACTTATGGAGGAGGAGGATTGCTGCTAGGTTATGGTTATCTCTATTGGTTGGTTGTATCATTGCTCTATCTATCTCTGAGGAAGTTATTGGGGTTTTTCACCTTTATGGTTTTCCCCAAGTAAATCTTTGTGTCTCTTGTGTGCTTGCATTATTGTCTCCATGATTGATATGCTGTAGATATGCTGTACATGTTGTTCTCTCAGTTAAGATCCTAGATCATATTGAAGTAAATTCAGAAAATTTAACATGTAAGCTATATAGTAGCACACACCTCCTGATATGCTCTACTCTACTTCAATACTCTAGCACACAACATCAAAAAGTGGCAAACGCTAGTTGTTAAACACTGTAGTCACGCACTGTGCACTACTCCACTGTGAAATAGTCGCGCACATCTTTAAATATGATCAAAAAAATATTAATTTGATGAATTGGGATTAGTTGCAGTTGGTTTCCCAACTTCCCCTTCAACCACCTCTCGATCTAAACTGCCTACCTTGTCCTATAAATACAAGGAGGATTGAAGAGAGGGGTTAGACATATAGACTAGAGAGCCATAGAGAGAATCTTCTTATATGATAAGCTTGTATTGAAGGTGGTTATGCTGGAGAAACTTTCAAGTCAGAGAGGAGCAGGAGCCCAAGATTAGGTTGCATGAGCATGCTGCAAAGTCAGGTATACTTTGTATCATTCATATGTTTTTGAAGATAAAAGGTTGAAACATCTTTCTCGTCCCAAATCAAATGCTTAATGGACTATGTATTTGTTTGGATCATTGTTGGTTAATGCTTGATGTTTGAATTACTTTTTAATTCCATCATTATTATATTGGCCAAAATACGTTGAGAAAGGTCTTTGTGTTGTAGGTTTATCAGACGGGAGATCGAGTGGAGGATCGAGCGCAAGATTGGATAAAAGCTAAGATCAAACTTCATTCATAAGGTATGTCCTCAAAGTCTTTGATCTATTTCCCTTTATAAACGATTTTGTAATGCAATTAGTATGTTTACCTGTTACCCCCTTAAGTTGATAGTGTCTATTTCCTCACTATAGGGTAGTATTTCCTACCATTATCAGTTAGGAAAGGATGTCGATTGTTTACAGTAAATGTAGTAAATGATGAGTTTATTTGTAAAGAGGACAAACTGAAACTAGAAGACATACCTTTCCTAAAGAATTTCAAGGATGTTTTTCCCGAGGAGATTCCAGGATTACCTCCTAAAAGAGATTTAGATTTTACCATCGAGTTAATACCAAGAGAAGTACCAAACTCTAAAGCTCCATATAGGATGAATATACTGGAATTAAACGAATTGAAATCACAGTTGAAGGAACTGATTGATAAGAATTGTATAAGACCCAACGTGTCTCCTTGGGGAGCACCTGTTATATTTGTTAAGAAGAAAGATGGAACCCTAAGACTGTGCATAGATTATCGCCAGCATCATAAGATGACAATCAAGAACCGATATTCGTTGCCCCGCATAGACGATCTATTTCATCAGCTGCGAGGAGCAATGATATTTTCAAAGATTGATCTAAGGTCAGTATATCATCAAGTGCGGGTTAAGGGTGAAGATATTTTCAAGACAGCTTTCCGAACTCGATATGGACATTACGAGTTCGTAGTCATGCCATTTGGCTTGACTAATGCCCCGGCTGTATTTATGTGTTTGATGAACAATATTTTGCACAAATACTTAGATAAGTTTGTTGTTGTGTTTATAGATGACATTTTAGTGTATTCTAAAAGCAAAGAAGAGCATGATGAACATCTATAGATTATCTTACAAGTTCTGAGAGATCATCAACTATACGCTAAGTTTAGTAAGTGTGACTTCCACAAGGACAAAATTCAGTATTTAGGACACATAATTTCTAAAGAAGGAATCTCAGTTGACCCCGACAAGATAAAGGCCATTAATGACTGGCCGGTTCCTAAGGATGTGTCGGATGTAAGATCATTTATGGGTATTAATGGATATTACAGAAAATTTATAGAGGGTTTTTCGAAGATTGAAAACCCCATAACCTCCTTGCAGAAGAAAGGGAAGAAATTTGTGTGGGATCAGAAATGTATAGACAGTTTTAAGAAGTTAAAGGAATTATTGACTACATCACCTATTCTGAGGATAACGGATCCTAATAAGGATTTTATAGTTTGCACAGATGCTTGTAATGACGGACTCGATGGAGTCCTAACACAAGAAGGGCATGCTGTGGCATATGAATCTAGAAAGTTGAAAATACATGAGAAGAATTACTCCACTTATGATTTAGAGTTATTAGCAGTAATTTATGCTTTAAAAATGTGGCGTCACCACCTTATTGGCAGCAAATTCACCTTATTGACAGACAACATGGGTCTGAAATATTTATTAGATCAGACAAATTTGAACGCTAGACAAGCTAGATGGTTAACTTTCTTAAGTGAGAATGATTTCGAAATTCAGCATATTAAAGGGAAAGAAAACAAGGTTGCAGATGCATTGAGTCGTAAAGCAAAACTGAATTTTATTTCAGCCATCAGTACTTACTCAACAGATTTAGAAAATCAAATCCTTGAAAGGAGTGAAACGGATGAAGAATACAAAAAATTAAAGGAAAAGACAGCAAATAACAGTTCTGGAAATTCTATGGCAGATTACAGAATGAAGGAAAATGGACTATTGCTATACAAAAACAGATTGTATGTACCTAACATACCAGAGGTAAAAATTCTAATTTTAAATGAGATGCACAAAAGCCATTACTCTGGCCATCCAGGTTATCAGAAGACCATTACTATGCTAAGGAAAGAATACTATTGGCCCAAAATGAAAGATGAAGTAGCAGAGTACATAGCTAAATGTTTGGATTGTCAAAAAGTGAAAGTTGAACACCAACATCCCACTGGATTGTTGCAACCATTACCTATACCGAGATGGAAATGGGAATTGATAAGCATAGACTTTATTACTGGACTACCCAAAAATCAGAAACAAAATGACTCTATCATGGTGGTAGTAGACAAACTGAGCGAAGCAGCACACTTTATACCTATGAAGACTACTCATAAGGCTCCAGACATTGCAGAAATCTTCATGAAACAGATTTTTCGACTACATGGTATACCAAAAGTTATAATTTCAGATCGTGACTCTAAATTTACTGGAAAATTTTGGAGGTTTTTGTTTAAAGGGTTGAATACAACCTTAAATTTCAGTACAGCATTTCATCCACAAACGGATGGACATATAGAAAGGGTGAATCAAGTTTTGGAAGACTTATTGAGAATGTATGTTAAGGATCAGCCTGGTAAGTGGGAAGACTACTTGCATTTAGTAGAATTTGCATATAATAACCATTATCATGCATCATCCAGACTTATCCCATTTGAGATTCTTTATGGTAGGAAATGTGATACACTTGTTTCTTGGAATGACCTAGTAAATAGAGTTGTTTTAGGACCTGAATTGTTGCAGGAGTTAGAACTAATTGTGAAACAGGTACAAGGAAATTTAAAAGCTACCCAAGATAGGCAAAAGAGTCAAGCAGATCTAAAAAGGACTCATAAAGAGTTCCAGGTTGGTAAACATGTGTTCCTCAAGGTAAGGTCGAAAAAGAGTTCATTGAAATTGGGAAGCTATGCCAAGTTGGCACCCAGGTATTGTGGTCCTTTTGAAATATTGTTCAAGGTTGGACCAATGGCATACCAATTGACTTTGCCACCAAATTTAAAAATACATAATGTTTTTCATATATCATTTTTAAAGAAGTATGTACACGATGCTACTCATGTTGTAAATTGGAATGATGTACAGGTGGGACAAGACGACGATTTTCAGGTGGAACCGGATTGTATCCTCGAAAGGAGGGAAACTCTGCTCCGGAATTGCACCATTGAGAAAGTGAAGGTGCAATGGAAGCACCTTAGCCCAGAAGAGGCAACTTGGGAGTTGGAGAGTAGTATGTAGGCAGCATACACAACTCTGTTTCAGGAACACTCAGAGAGTGATTGACCAACATCGAGGATGATGTTGAGATTTAAGGGGGGGTGTATGTCACCTACCCAAATTCTGAAAATATTATTTTATTGGCAAAATAATTTGTGTTAAATTTTAATTACAAAGTTTTGTAATGATGACCAAGTTTGGTCAAGGATGAATGTAATTACTGATTATTATTATTTAATAAATTAAAGTAGGAGAAAAACACCCAAGGGAACTGTTAAATGAGTGTTCACTGACCCACTAGGAGGAATGGAAGCTATTAGAAGGCATGGGACAGATGGCAACAATTGCACTTCACCATTAGTTGTTGGTTATGGGACAACTACCCCTACAAATGTGGCATTATCCCCCAGGTGGAGGGAGTGAGCAGGTAGCTCATTTAATGACCAGTTAACAACTGAAAGGCCTAGGCATCCTACATATGGAAAATTCGAATTGAGCAGGCAACTCTTACACAATATTTTCTGCAGAAATATTCCTCATGTGCATCAAGTGATCATTGAGAGATTCTAATAGGAAGGCTATGTGAGAGTGCAACTGTAAGTCTGCAAATTATTCTTAGAAGGAGAACCAGAGGTGCTGGTGGAGGTCCCCTTGACTGCTAAGTCTTTAAGACTGGATAACTATTGCTACTGCAAGTTGCGGTCCTAAGCTTCTAAGTTTCTTCCTCTTGGTGGTTCAGTGAACAGGCTCGGGGGTCCTAAGGCAAGTAACCTGGTTGTCTTCAGGAATTGGTTGGGTGGAATAGGCTCCTTGGGATGTTTGTTTCCCTACAGTTAACCAGGTTTTGCTGTTCCTATTTTGTTTACAGTTTAATATTTCTGTTTAGTAAAATTATCAAACTCTGTTTTGTAAAAGAATTCATTTTTTTATCTATGTTTTAAGTCTAAATGATAAAGCTTTGTTAAATATTTGATTAGATAGCCATCTCTATATTTTCCACATGCTGTTATTTGCATCGTACTCTAGTATAGAGAAGCAAATTAAATGATAGACGAGAGATAAGCAGATTGCCATTGATTAGACAAATAATTACAGTAAGTACTCTGTTTACAATTCTGTCCTATATCTAAACATAGTAAAAATTTACTGAATAGTATTGACAGTAATATAGGATTATTTTGTTACTTCATGAAAGAAAAATATAGTCTAACTTCTGTATAGTCACATATTTTTCTCTTATCTCTATTCATTTAATATAGCAAACAAATGCAATTAAAATCATACATATCATGTTTTCCAAGAATAGTATTTCCGAGGATTATTACAGCTGCAAGAACTAATCACTATATAGTTTTCATATTTTTATACATACTTTATTTCTTCATTGATTTCCTGTTTGATTTCAAGTATTGAATGTTTATTTCAGTAGTATCAAAACCTAATACACTGCAAATCCTTATTCTGTTTTCATACATCTTATTTTCTATCTCAAAGACAAACTGTAGACATTATTCAAAGAATGATAACTTTTATGACTTATTAAAACCCTAGACATTACTTTCTAGAACCACACTATCTTTTATATATGTAATTTTACTATCTAAGAATTATCTAACAGTTAGCCGAAGGGACGTTTACATATTCATGTTTAAACATAAGCTCACATCCTAACATTTAAACAAATACATTATCGAGATTTTCATCACAGTGATTAAGTCTTGGGTACAAACCCTAGCACAAGCCTGATAGCATTTGGAAGTCACATGTAGGGTATCCATCATAAAACAAAACTAGAACATGGAGGCAAAACCCTCACAAAAACTTTTAACAGTCAAGACTACTTCAACTATTTTCCAATTATGATTATCAACAACGAGAACGAAGTACAAGCATATAAATATGAAAGCTTTAAAACTCTCGGCCAACATCCGAACACTAAAACATTAACACTTTTCTTTATAAAAACATTGTTTTAAAAATACAGTGTAAAAACCAAGGAACGAATCCTTTGGGCCTCACCCTGATTCAAAATAAAACTATAGTTCCATTTGTTTAAAGAAAAAAAAACCATAGTCCATCTATTCGTTTTACAGAAACGATTTCACCATCATAACATTTGTCATCAAAAACACTTTGCTTTTATATCTTCATCGACGAATAGGAATCTCAAATATTACACAGTAAACCTGGAAGTTTCAAACTACTGTAACAATCAAATGACGAGGGTTTACCCCTTAGGGTTTACAACACCAAAAACGAGTTACATTTCCACTAAAATTTTACAATAGACACTGCATCAAAACTAATAGCCAGCATGATAGTAGAGCTAGGCACATAGTATTGTTTTCCACAAAGTTCTTGGACAAAAACCGTGTCAAAATCCAAACATCCAGAACTGTGTCAAACACCATTCATGGACCTCAACTGACAGGATGACCAACAAGGTAAGGAAACCACGGAAGCTTACCAGTGGACACGCAAGACTCCTCCATCATCTTCAAGAGAATGGTTCTCCGACGAAGGCCAACCTACCACAAAAATAACACATTGGTTAAACAAAATTTCCACATTAGGTATGAAGGCATGTAAAACAAAGAGATGGGTGAGAAGGATTCTTACCTTCGTATCGAGGAGACTTTCCTACAGACAAGGTTGACGAAGCCACCATCCAACTCAGAAAACGAGAGCTCCAGTTCTGAGAAACAACAAATTTTACCACATACTGAGATTCAAAACCAGTGCCATCGCTCAACAAAGACCATAGATAAACATCTCTCAAACTCACACAGTGAAATAAGTTGCAGGCTCAACCTTTCAACAAATAAATCACTGCGAATTTTCACTACCTTAGCTCGGCTTCTTAAAACAGGACTGTCACTTATAGGTTGAATGCACACAGGTCACGGGTTCGAAGTCGGTGAACCTACCACTAACAAACCCTAAAACTCCTCGACCTGTCGGCCTCTCTCCCAAACCATTACCTAGCAAAATGAATGCCGAGGAACACGTTCAAGGCTGTGGTAGTATGCAGATAGGGTTTTTCATTACAATCTCAAGGATTCACAAATCAACGGTGGAGATTATTGCCAACCGGGCGTATTGGAAAGTGGACAACCACCATATTTAATACTCCATTAATTGTTACAACCACGAAGTGCCACATCAACAATCCAGTGGGTAAGGGTAGTTACAGGTAGGACTCATATCACTTGTTTTAGCAAACTCCTTCACATATCCTTAGCCATGGTAGCATTACACTCGTGTTTCCACTAATTGCAACTGTTAGGAGACTTCAATGCCAAGACTAGAACCGGTGTCATGACATAACCCTTATGTACTCAACACTCATTACGATGGTAACACCTGCCATGTCACAGTCTCGACGTTAAATGCATTACATATCATTCCATTGTATTAATAAAATCAAAGGTATGTTGAATGATTTTGTTTGTATAGTTTGACTATGGGTTATATTATACATTCCATAAATCTTCATAGTTTGCACCATCATTTAATTCGTATAGTTCTCAAATGAATTATATATAGTATATATAATTTATATGTTAATACAATTAGCATTCTACAATTAGGATTTTATATTGTTTTACATAGTTTAAATTGTTACAAAACAATAGTAGAGTTAAATTAAAAGTATAAATGCATCATAACATTTCATGTGGTATCTATGTATAGTTTAAAAACTTGCACACAGTCAATTATCCATAGATAGATGTATATTACATTAATGGTTGGAATAGATAGTAGAAGTATCATCGTAATACTTAGTTTTTGTATCTTAGCCTGTATCATAGCAAGCCATAGACAAAAGTATATTTTTGACATATTCATTTCTGGAAGAAGTAGTGATTGAAAATTATGCTAATGTTGTAAGAGGAATACATGTTCAAAACAACATATTTAGAACAAATAGAGATCCATACCTACAGCAAAGAGTTACATAGATTTTCTTTAAAAACATTGACGGCCATTGAAATTTTTAAATACTCTTAACACCTGTTCTGTTGCTTTTTCTCTTACCTGTGAATGTGCGCATGAAGGACGGGTACAAATGGTTTAGCTAACATAGCTAAGTATGCCTTGGGGCACCTTGAGGGACCCCTTTCATCATCATTAAGAAACAAGTTGTTAGTACCTTCTCAAAAAGAACTCTGTCTTAAAAGAGATATTACAAACGAAAATAATTTAGCATCTTAATCATTATAGAAGCATGACATGTCACTATCTTAAAATGTCGTTAGTTAAAATGACTCAATAGTTAAGTTTTTTTCTGCATTAATGATCTTGTTATTTAATACTGTCTTAATAAGCATTTATTACTTCCGCATTTGCATTTTAACATTTAATGCTGATATAAAAAAAATTTAAATTTTTATGAAATTATGGGTTGTTACAGCACCCACGGATTTATCAGTCAACAAAATTGGCGACTCCATTGGGGAACGAGTTATTTAAGTTGTAGATTTCCTTGCTTGCCATATTTTTTATTAGATATGGATTAATTTTCAATTGATAGATCACATCCAATTGGTAGATCTGACTTTCTATAACCCACTGTATAATTCCCTTAAAGTCTCAGACCATGAAGTCTGTTGATTGGCTTGAAAATATTTCTTTTTCAATTTTATGGGTCGCCCGATGCGCTTTACCTTCATGTACAGTGCATCAGTTTCAGATTGACGCGCTTTTCCTTCATACAGAGTGTATCGCTGCCACACTTTTCTTTTTAGAAGACCACGTCGATCCCCTACTGATGCTTTGGTGTATACCTACAACCTTCATCGAGCTGTTTCTTTCTTGTTTGGAAACAATGATTAGATCCTTTCTTCTTTTCATTAAAGATCTACTTTCCCATTATTTGTGAAAGAAAAAAAAATTCCTTTTTGGGTCTTTTTAAGATTTGGAGCCATGTTTGGCCCCTTTAGTCAAAACTAGTCTTTTGCATGCATTTTTAAGCTAAATGAATTGCATTTTTGAAAAATAAATCCTGGTGGGGGAGGAGGGCATGAATCGTGTTTCCTACAGTTTCTTTGACCCATATTAAGGTTTCCAAATAAATTTTTCTTTGGTGTGGATTGGATTGTTTCTACCATTTTTGAAAAAGTTAAAATGGCATTTGCATAGGTTTGTTCACTTGGGAAAAATAACCTCTTACTCTCTCTTTATGTAGGACTTCATCGAAAAATGAAAGATTTTCATTTCAATTAGATTAGTGGTGTATCTTGTTTACTTTACAATTCTACACTTCATGCATCCACTTAACCGCATAAGATAAAATCAAACGCTAGTTAAGTTAAAATCTTTCGCAACTTAAATGATAGGTTAGAGACGTGTTCTATCATCTTAAAGCATATGATCTGTCATTACTTTCCTTCACTGCATTTCGGTTTTGTGTGGTTCTCCCACGTACTCGTTGGTACATCGAACGACCTTTAACGTACCTTTGGGTATATAGAAAGGTACTCATACTCGACGATATATAGGAAGGCCCCTTTTGTACGGTTGTGCATTAGACAACACTACTACGGATTTGAGCTGCCACGTACCTTGCGTATATCGGGAGACCCCTTTAGCATCCTAGAACTATCCAAGTAAACCTATTGGCCATCTTATTGTTGCAATACACCGAGAACAACACTCAGGGATATTACTACGCACGTACTTCTAGGTAGTTGGGTTATATGGTTAGGGGTACGGTCCCAATCCTCCCTGGTTAGTGCTCTGATATATTGGGATGAGTATAACTGTTGGAACCTACAGTATATAATGAGTTGTGACAATTTGATAATCCTATGAAAATCTCGCTTATTTATCCATCCCTTTCATAGGCTGCTTGTTGCTTTTAGATTTGAGTAGTGTTTGATTTGTGTGGTAATTTAGAGGTTCTTAGAGAGTTTAGACATGGAAAACTCTTCTGGGACTACCAACCAAGAGACCCCTTTTCAGGGTATGTATTTTTTTTTTCCCTCATATGGAAGTGCTGGTCCTCCCTTCATGGCCATGTTGAGCCTTCCTGGATTGACTATAGGGTTACCAATATGGTTATTCTCCAATCCAGTTATCCCAAGTGCACCAATTGTGTCAGATCGCAATCCTCCCCCACAAGAGAATCAACCTGACGTTGATCCTTCGCCTTCTTTGTTAAATGTTGAGTCTGCTTCCCTTTCTTCCTCTTCGCCTGCTGAAAACTGTGACGTTATTAACCAGGTGGATAAGAAGAAGAATAAAATGTATGCTAAGAAGAAGAACACTAAGCAGAAGGTCAAAGCTCCAACCTATGAACATCATCTTGGAAACCCACTAGCCACTGATCATCATGCTGGGAGTATTGATGTACCTATTTCAAGTCTTCATAAACCTAAGTTCCCTTCCAGGCTTTGTGAGGGGTCCCATTTTCTTAAGGATTTCCCTCGTATTCCCAAGGTCTTAGAAGTATGGTTGCAAGATTCTAAATGACCCATATCATTAACCTCTGGAAATCATACTGATGATACCTTGTCAACCAATCACTCTTTGGTTAAGGGTAAAAAAATTAAAGTCAAGACTCCTTGCCTATTATGTAGGGACATGCACCGTACTTACCTTTGTCCTCGCATGGACGAAGCTTTGTGATTATTGGAAGGTATTTTTGTCTCTCGATCACAGCCTCCAACAAGTTGTAGTAAATTTCCTCTTGACTTGTCATCGATTGATCAAGTGCTTGATCTAGTTTCATCCTCAATCAATCCCACTCTTCCCTTGAAGAGGGATTCAACCCAAGTGGTCGATCTAGTTTCATCCTCGGTCGACCCCACTCCTCCCTTGAAGAGTGAAACCCAAGTGGTCGATCTAGTTTCATCCTCGTTCAATCCCACTCCTCCCTTGAAGAGTGAAATCCAAGTGGTTGATCTAGTTTCATCCTCGATCGATCCCACTCTTCCCTTTAAGAGTGAAACCCAAGTGGTTGATCTAGTTTCATCCTCGGTTGATCCTGCTCTCCCCCTAGAGAGTGAATCTAATACCACTTAGGTTCTTCTTGTTAATACATATTCTACCATGTGGGGGGGATTAATCCTTCTATTACAGGACCTCCTCCAAGTAATGAGGCTTACATTTTTCCACCTTTAGTTCTGAATCAATTGTTTTTTATCGATTGGAATGGACTCTCTTCACCTTGCCTTCCTTCCTATTTTCCTTTTGAAATCATTGTGCGGGTTGGTCGTATAGATGTACCTCATACTATAGTTGATGAAGGTGCCGCAGTTAACATTTTTTCCTCAGATGCTTGGCAGGAAATGGGTTCCCCGCAGCTTGTGACCATTAGTCAGAATCTGTTATATTTTAACAGAGGAATCAATCAACCTATGGGGGTTGTTCCTCAGTTGCCTATTTCGTTAGGTGGAAAAACGGTCTTTATTGATGTTTTGGTAGTTCTGAGTCCTTTGGATTTTAATCTACTCCTTGGACGGGATTCTATCTATATGATGAAAGATCTTGTGTCCACACTCTTCCGAGTGTTTTCTTTCCCTCATGATGGACACATTGTGACTATCGACCAACTTTCATTTGTTGAATCTCATTCGACTACTGATCGTCCGACTTATGTCCACGTGGTATCTTACCCGCCGCAGGTAAATTATGTGGCATTATATCCCATGCTTCCAACTTTCGCTAAACACGAGATTATCTTTGATTGCTTGTCTTCTTTAACCTTGGATTCGAGAGTTGACATGGTTTATCTTCCTTCTAATGAGGACCTCTTAGATGCCATGATTGAGGATTGTCCTTCAACATGTATTCCTTCTAAAGCATCATCCTCTTGGAATTCATGAAGGTGTAAATGAGATTAGTTCCCATTCCGTGTCAAGCTCGCTAAAAAATGAAAAAGGCCATATTAAGCATAGTTTTCATTCCATTTTAAGCTCATTAAAAAATGAAATGGGTCCCTTCAAGCATAGTTATTTTTTGTTTCAAGCTTGTGTAAAAATGAAACAAGTTTTCTCAAGCTTACATAAAAATGAAACCAGCTTCATGAGTAGAGTTCTTTTCCTGTGTCAAGCTCGTTAAAAAATGAAACAGATGACCATGAGCAGAGTTCTTTTCCTATGTCAAGATCATTAAAAAATGAAACAGATGACCATGAGCATAGTTCTTTTCCTGTGTCAAGCTCATTAAAAAATGAAATAGATGACCATGAGCAGAGTTCTATTTTTGTGTCAAGCTTGTTAAAAAATGAAACAGATGACCATGAGCATAGTTCCCTTTATGTGTCAAGCTCGTTAAAAAATGAAATAGGATCCCATGAGCATAGATTAGTCTTTGTTTCCAATCTCATTAAAAAATGGAATAGACCCCTACAAGCATAGTTTACCTTTTGTTTCGAGCTTATGTAAAAATGAAACCGTTCCCGAGCATAGTTTACCTTTGGTTTCAAGCTTGCATAAAAATGAAACCAGCTTCACGAGCATGGTTCTATTCCTGTGTCTAGCTCGTTAACAAATGAAACAACACCCTACAAGCACAGTTCATTTACTATGTCAATCTCGTTAAAAAATGAAACAAATCCCCTCCCTTTGAGTCGAGTCTTTCTCCATATTTAATATCTGAACCTTCATTTCATTCGCCTATGTTATTTAATCCTCTTTCTTCTTCCTCCCCTGGTGAATATATTCCTATAAGTAACCATGAATTTTATTGGATGAAGAAAAAGAGTAGGAGAATGAAACGAAGCTTGGGGGGCATGTCTCCAGCCTATGGATATCATACTGGAGGTAAGCCATCAACTTCTTATGCTGGGGGAAAACTTTCCAAACTCTAGACATCATGTTGGGAAGAAACCTGCCAATGGGCATTATACCGAGCATAGTTTATTTTCTGTTACAAGCTCATTAAGAAATGAAGCAGACATCATGAGCATTCTTTTCACCTATCTTTGATCTCATTAAAAAAAAAAAGATGGTATTGGGCTTACTTTTCACTTTTTTTCATGCTCTGGTTGAAACATGAAAAGTGGGTTGAGCTTACTTTTTACTTTTTCGCGCTCTGGTTCAAATATGAAAAATATTCCAAGTGCTTTAGATACCATTGTTGTGCTCATTAAAAATTGAGTAAAAATGTTTGTCTAACGAGTATAAGTTTATCACTTTATCTATCCTCGCTAGACTACTTACGGAAAAGGAACTGTGCCGAGTTTACTTTTTTCTTTGTCGTAATCGGTCATCAACCATGACTAAGTTGTATATGGAGTTATCTTTAAGTTCTTTTTAGACTCCCTAAAAAGGAAAAAATTTGTCGAGCGAGCTTGTTTCTTTCATGCTCGTAAAATGATTTGAAAGGACGTCTATCCGGTGATAGTTTATCACCTTTTTAGACCATTTAGACTATTTACGAAAAAGGAATACTCTAGTCATTCATGATTAGAAGAGTTATCTTTCACATTGTTTTGTCCTTTTTTCGGGTGAGGAGAGTAACTTTTATGAAAAAGAACCATTTGGAGTCTTCTTTTGACAGTTTCAGAGTCTCTAAATGTGAAACGTCACTGAGTTTACCTTCTTTGAACTTGTAAAATTATACATGGAAGGACCCTTTTTGGAACCGAACCCCTCCTTTCTCAGGTTCGTAAAATATGTGAGACTGGACTCATCATATGATGAGCTACATTGAGCGTTTGTTACCCTCTTCTAGCTCGTTAAAAAGCAAAGAGGAACTCATGCATCATGATGGGGAAATTAATGGAATGGGAAGATGTATTTGAGTTTGTATTAATGGAAACTTAAAGTAACCTTTGAACATGGAACCTATCTACATTTTAGTCAAACAGTTGGGTAGTCATCTTGTCTTTGAGTCATACCAATTCCATGAGTCATTCTACTCCTTTGGGTACCCCAAAGAATGCTTCAGCCATTTGTTGCATTATGTCTTGGTCTCTGCTATGTTAAGTAAATGCTGCCAAGTTTCTTATCGTGCCGTTAAAAGTTAAAAGGGAGTCTTTGGCCAGAATCAAACTTTGTAGTCATTAAACCTTCCATTGTGTTGGTCGTCCCTATTTACCATTACACCTTTGTGTCAGTTCACACTCATTTGATCTGCCATCTTATATCACTTCCTATGTTAGTTTTGTGTCGATGATGTGGGATACATCATGGCACTCCTTCGACGAGTCTATTCCTTTCAACATCATTTGATCATCCAGGAATTAGACTTAGAAACTAGTCGGTACCTTGGGGAATGCCTGCCTCAATTGCAGGTTTCCTCGCTTTTGAAAGTAGGTTTTCATCATTAGCCTATGATCGAATGATTCTGTCGATGTTCGAATCCAACTCATTTATTCGCATTCATTGGGATGTACTAGTGATACCTTGGGAATCATTGTCATCATTGGTGATTTTCCTCGCACTTGTTAATGGTTCACATCATTGACTGGTAATCAAGTGGTTTCTACCATGTTTGACTTCAACACATTGTAATCACATGGTAAGATTCGTATCGTTTCGAGAACAGGTAGAAGACCCTGGGTATTTGTGATGTCTTATTATTACACCCAGGTTGCGATGGAGGTTTTTTAGTAGCTTCCCACACAGATGTTATGGTGGAGACCCCATTGATGTACTGTCACACAGATCCACTCTTGTATTGGTCGTGGCTATGTTATTATCTCGTCATGGATCTACGCTTGTATTTTAGTAGCCATGATTGTTTTCAGCCATTTAGATATGGATCCACGCTGTATTTTGGTGGCCATATCAACGATCAGTATCAACATGGATCTGCAATGTATTGGTCGGAAGCCATGTCGTGAGTCATTGGGATGTTAAACTTATTGTACTACAAAAGATCCTTGGTTATTGTTGACATATTTCCAACCTATGGTTCCTTGCCTCAATCCTTTATACTTTATCCATCAAAGTATTTCACCTACCCTATTACTCTAGCTTCATACTTTGGGGGGCATTCCGTTACACAGAAATTTTGTACTCATCATGATTATGAACCATGTACACTTTATCCTTCCCTTATTACCTGAAGTGCTTGACCAAAATCCTTGGAAGATGAGTCATGAGGTTTTCTCCTTGTAAAAACCCTGTTTAGAGAGCTCGACGCCCCTTTCCTTCTAGTAAATCACGTCTTTTCCTCATCAACGCACCTTGCTCCACTATCGAGTGCATTGCTGGTGCATGTTGCTTGTGTCTAGGGTGCTTTGTTGCCTGTACGGAGGGAAAAAATAGAATTTTCAAGAATTCTCTCGAAGGAGACCCTCGTGGAGGCTCATCTCTTCCATATAGGGTGGATCTCACTCACCTCTCAGCTTAGTAGGATCCCACCTCCTCCTTCTCCCTAATCGTCTCCTCTCCTCCTCATCTCTTTTGTCCTATAAATAAAGCTCCTCTTCATGGGATAGGGAGGTTGAAATGAGGGTAGCCAAATGCTGTAGAAATTGAGCCAGGAATCCATTCTTCCATGATTGGAAAATTGAGGCAAGGTTCCATTGGAAAGGATTTACAACACCAAGGCTTCATTGGTTGTAATTCTTTCCTCTATTTTAATTAATACATCAATGTCTTCTTTTCCCATAAATGATGTGTAATTTCATTTATCGTAGTTCTCCTTGGTTAATTGCTTAGATGTATCATGTTATCTTGTAGTCTCTTGTCTTTTTCCTTTTGAGTCTTTTGCAAGTAATCTCTTCATCAATAAGAAGGATTGCAAAAGCTTCGATCCATGAGGAAGACCTTTGTAAATAAGGTATGTACTTGACTCTTTGTATTCAAGTAATTTGATAGATCTAGGGAAAGGTTTTCATTCTTGTTTTGCTTTGTTCTGGATACGAACCATTCGGACTAGGGAGATCGGTTGGTGTCCTTGCTGACGGATTTATCCGTTAACAGGAACTGAATCCATTTCTACATTAAAAAAAACAATTTTAACCATCCGGAATTGTAATTTTGGAAACGAATGCTCTACTAGATTTGGTGATAAAAATCTGAAAAAAAATGTAGAATGTTTAGCATTAGTCTATATCTTTTTCATAATCTAAACATGCTACCAATTGGCCCTTTTAGGTGGCTCAAATTAAAAGGGAAATCAACATATCTCGCTTGAAATTTAACAATTAGAAGCATTTTGGATTGATGGAAAATTGTAGTTATGAGGTTAAAATTACATAATCTAGTTGTAATAAGGTATACAAAGGTGTTGAATCTATTTATGCATTAAAAACAACAATTTCATTAAATCCAAATGATAATTTTGGCAAAAAAAAAACAAATTGTATCATGGTGATGATAAATTGGAAAATATTAAAAATATATTGTGATGCACCTGCAACAATTAATTAATACGAATATGTGAAATAGCAGAAATGACAGAACTCAGAATCACTTTTATATTGATCACAGGCCACTTCGAGGGGGAAACCTCCTATGAACAAGCTCAATACAAATAACTTCACGGTGCCTTCATAGGTCTCAACACACACTTATATACTAAATCTAGGCGCCAATACTATGGGTAAAAACCATGGGCCGCTACAAACTATGGATCAACAATACTACGGGCGACTTACAAAGCATATGCGCCAACAACAATAACACAAACTATTGATCAACAATTACTACGGGACGACTTACAAAGCATATGCGTCCAACAACAACATACTAACAAAGTAAAGACATGGGTTCCTAACATCCCCTCCCCCTTAAAAAAAAGCTTTGTCCTCAAAGCTTTAGATGTGGAAATTGTTGTTGAATCTGAAGGAGTGGTTCCCATGTAGCATCCTCTGGTTGCATGCCGTGCCACTGAATTAAGACCTCTGTGATAGAGCGAGAGCGAAGCTGACGCATGCGCCGATTGAGGATGGCCTCTGGCTCCAAAAGGATGGATCCTTCATTATCAGTTTCGGGTAAATCATTTGTCCACTGATGTTGGTGCCAAGAACTTTCTTTAGACAAGAGACACGAAAGACTGGATGAATGCGGGAAGAAGGAGGAAGTTCCAATTTATAAGCAACGGACCCAATATTATGAAGAATCCGATATGGCCCATAGAACTTTGGAGCGAGCTTATGATTCCCTTTGAGTTTCAAGGAGGATTGTTTGTACGACTAGAGACAAAGAAAAACCATATCGCCGACTTGAAAAGTGCGCTCAAAACGGTGCTGATCAGCTTGTTGCTTCATGCGATTTCTTTCCATGTGAAGATTGTCCCGCAAAATGCGAAGAATCTGATCGCGGTTTCGAAGGACCGTGTCAACTTCCTAAACTGGTGAACTGGTGGGGGTGTATGGAAGAAGAGATGGAGGTGCCTGACCATAGAATGCTTCATATGGGGTCATTTTAGAGGCGGTGTGGTAAGAGGTATTGTACCACCATTCAGTGAGAGGAAGCCACTTTTCCCACTGATGTTGTTGTTCCGAGGTGAAGCAACGAAGATAATTTTCCAAGCATTTATTAATAATTTCAGTCTGACCATCTGTTTGTGGGTGATACCCTGAACTCATCTTCAGTTTGGTGCCAGTGTGGCGAAATAGTTCTGTCCAAAAATGACTGGTGAAATTCGCATCACGATCCGAGACAATGGAAGAAGGGATGCCATGAAGACGAAAGATCTGGTCCAGGAAAATTTGAGCGACGGAGGAGGTTGTATAGGGATGGATGAGAGCACAAAAATGACTATATTTGGAGAGGCGATCAACCACAACGAGAATCACTATCTTACCGCCAGATTTAGGGAGCCCTTCAATGAAATCCATAGAAATATCTGTCCAAATCCGTGTAGTTATGGGCAAGGGTTCAAGCAATCCTGGAAGGAGTGTTGTTTCACCCTTATTGCGCTGGCAGGTATCACATTCGGCCACCATTTGTTGAATTGTCCTTTTCATGCCTTTCCAAAAGAAGTTACGCCGTGCTCATTCATACGTTTTGAGGAACCTAGAGTGCCCTGCCGATGGAGAAGCATGGAGTTCATAGAAGACAGCCTGTTGAAGATTTGTGCTCTGGGGAAGCACTAGACGACCCTTGTATCACAGAGAAGCACCATCCCAAGAGTAATGTGGTACAGTAGAAGGGTTGTTGGTCAAGCGTTGGATGATTTGAGATAAGGAAGAGTCATTGACATAACCCTATTGAACAGATTGCAACCAATGTGGAACAGGCATAGAAATAGCTGAAAGAGAACCTTGGGCATCAAATGTGCGAGAAAGAGCATCTGCCACAATATTGTCTTGACCCTTCTTGTAAGTGATCTCATAGTCATAACCCATGAGTTTGCTAACCCATTTCTGTTGTGCCGGGGAGGGGACACGCTGGTCTAAGAAATATTTCAGACTCTGGTGATTGGTCTTGATGCAGAAATGATTCCCTAATAGGTATGGGCGCCACTTATGTACTGCATGCAAAATAGCCATCATTTCCTTCTCATAGGTAGAGGCAGCTAAATTCTTACCTGAAAGGGCTTTGCTGGTGAACGCAATGGGGTGTTCATCTTGAAGGAGATAGCACCAAGTCCATTGCCGCAAGCATCACTCTCAATAGTGAAGGGCTTGGAAAAATCGGGCATAGCTAGCACAGGTGTAGTACACATAGCTTGTTTTAGTTTGTCAAATGCACACTGAGCAGCAGGTGTCCATGTAAAAGCATCCTTTTTCAATAGAGCAGTTAATGGAGCTGAAATCTTCCCATAATCCTTGACAAACTTGCGGTAGTAGCCAGTCAACCCCAAAAAACCATGAAGGCTCTTGAGTGTCTAAGGATGCGGCCAATTGTTCATGGCATCGATTTTGGCAGGATCCACGCGAACCACTTGCGCTGAGATAATGTGCTCGAGATACTCAACTTCCTTCTGTCCAAAAACACATTTAGACTGCTTGGCATGGAGATGATGGTCAGAGAAAAGTTGCATGACAAGATCCAGATGCTGGAGATGTTCATCCCATGTTTTACTATAGATGAGGATATCATCAAAGAATACCAGAATGAATTTCCGCAAGTAGGGTCGAAATATTTTACTCATTAAGGCCTAGAATGTGGAAGGAGCATTAGTGAGGCCGAAGGGCATGACCAAAAGCTCATAATGGCCATCATGTGTGCGGAAAGTTGTTTTAGGGATATCATCCTCATGAACCCGAATTTGATGATACCCAGAACGAAGATCCAACTTGGAGAAAAAGTGAGCCCCATGAAGCTCATCAAGAAGCTCATCAACAACAGGAATTGGAAACTTATCCTTGACGGTGAGGTGATTAAGTGCTCGGAAGGCAATGCAGAGGTGCCATGACCCATCTTTTTTGCGGACAAGAATAACTGGAGAAGAAAAGGAACTAGTGCTTGGGCGAATAATACGTTGCTTCAATAAGTCCCGAACGAGCATTTCAATCTCCGTTTTTTGGTGAAATGGGTAGCGATAGGGCCTGATGTTGGGAGGAACGCTGCCAGGAAGGAGCTAAATACGATGGTCTTTTGGCCTGGAAGGTGGCAATCCCATTGGTTCAGCAAAGACACCTGTATATCGATCCAGAATTTGTTGTAGATCCAAAGGAGTAGTGGAGACCGCTGATGGTTGCATCTGAATAGAATGGATCTGAGCGATGACACCATGTGAATTCTTCTTGAGGAGTTTTTCCATGCGATGTGAACTGATGATGCTGAGAGAACCTAGTTGTAATCTTGTCAATGTGTGTTTTTGTCCATTGAGGGAAAACTGCATCCAAAGTTCAGCAAAATCCCATAAGATAGGGCCAAGTGTGCGTAGCCATTGAGCGCCCAAAACCACATCACATCTGCCTAAGGGCAAGGAAAACATGTCAGAGCGCAAGGTATAATCTCCCATAGAGATACGCACATTTCGACACTTCCCTTTGCAAGGTAAGGTGCCCCCATTGGCAACCATGACTTCAAAGTTGGAGCAAGGATGGATAAAACAATCAGCTTGCTTGGCGATCCGAGGGTCAATGAAATTATGAGTGCTACCAGAATCAATGAGTATTGTAAGAGGAAGCTTCTTGAAGTAACCCCTAACCCGCATTGTTTGGGGGGGGGTGATTCCAGCTAAAGCATGGAGAGATATCTCGGGCTGGTCATCCTGAGATGGAGGGTCAATAGGCAGTTCCTAAATGTTGACCGGAGCATCCAGTGTTTCTGGATCTTCGTCACCAATTTCAGAGGCAGGCAGAGACTCCAAATCCAAGAGATAGAGCTTTTGCTGAACACATCTATGTCCCCAAGTGAATTTCTCATCACAATTATAGCAAAGCCCATTTTCTCTACGTGCTTGCATCTCTGTTTCAGACAAACGCTTAATAAGAGTTGGTCGAGGAGCCTGCGGTATAGGTGGTCGCTAAGAACCCATATTTTGGAAGGGAACAAAAGTGGGCTTGGAGCGTTGTTGGGATGCAATCTTGTCTTATGCCAACTTAGCCAACCCTAGGGCTTCCATCATTGTGGTGGGAAAGAACATTTTGACCTTAGAGTGGATGGCATCCTTTAGACCACTGATAAAACAACTCCGGTAAAATTCATCAGACAATCCTTCGGTGTGGTTGGCTAGGTTCTCAAATTCGGTTTGATACTCTCTCACAGTGCCAATTTGGCGAAGTTTAGTGAGGGCTCCGGTGAAGTCATCAAAAGCACTAGGACCAAATCGTTGCAAAAGGAGCTGGCAAAAGTCTGACCATTTGGGCTCTGGATGAGCCTTGATGTACCAACGGTACCATTGAAGAGCTTCCTGTTCCAAGTGAAAGGATGCCCGCGGAACTTTGTTGACATCAAAAGTATTATGCAGACTAAAATACTGTTCTGCATGATAGATCCATCCAGTTGGATCAGTACCATTGAAGCGAGGAAAATCAAGCTTCGGGCCACGGAAATTGCTGGAAGAAGAGAACCCATTGTCTGATGAAGACTCGGACTGCTGTTTGTTGTTCATAGCTGAATGTTCAAGATGGAGGCCGAGAAATTTTTCATCCAGATCCGGGAGTTTGGCTTGGATGGCTGCAAGTTCTTCTTCCATGGTTTTTGCTCCTGCACGGGTGACAACCATAACCAAGAGTTTTTTTTTTTTTTGATTGGGTAGGAAAACAAAAACAGAAACTGCTTCAGTAAGGGAAAATCTGGACTTGGGAAAAAATCTGAAGGGTAATTGGGGTTTGACTAGGTGTTGGACACTGTCGACTAGACAAGGAAGCAAAAATGAGGATTTCAGAAGCGGGGTGAAAGAATGGGAAAATTTGGCAGAGGGAGACAAAGAAGCAGAATTCATAAAGGAACTCTGTGGTAAAATTTGAAGGTGATTGGGTGAAATTTGAGGAAGTTATGGCAAACCCTAAAAATAGACAAATGTGGGCTTTCGGGCTTTGGGAAGGGGAATTGGGGATAGGGTCCTTAGGAATGAAATATGCAGAATGGGATGACAGGGGTTCCCCGAAAATTTCAAAGGAAACAGAGTGAAAACAAGGGAGATATGGACAAAAAACTGAATTTTATAACTTTTTTTTTCTTTTCCAGACTGGAGCGGCTACGGCTCGGAAGGGATCTGGAATAGTGCCGAATGGATTGAAAACGGTCGGGTCTGGAACAACTTGCAAAATGGATCTGAAACGGCGCAGTAGTGCTCGACAATAGTTCAGTTGAAAGTAGATATGGACCCCAGGTATGTGCAGCTTCTTAACAGTTCAGGGGTTTCACTCGGCCACCAATGCTGTTTGACGGCTTGCGTATTGGGGTAGTACCCCTCACTCCACGGCTCAGGTAAAACTTATAACCGCTTTGCCACAAACGATAGCTCTTGGTTTACCTCACGGGTGGGAACTAGTCAATCAGGTAGGGGTCGTTGCCCTTTTCGTTGGCAGGTCCTCTCAATGGGCCAGCTACTTCGGGGTTCCTGTGGTACTCCTCACAATGAGTTTTAGGGCTTATGCCCAAGTACTTCCCACAGTTAAGCGGATAGGGATTATTCCCAAATCCGAACCTGCAACAGATGCAAAAAAAAAAACTAGCAGAAATTTCACCCAGCGAGCCCAAGAAAGTGCTCTGATACCAGATGTGATGCACCTGCAACAATTAATTAATACGAATATGCGAAATAGCAGAAATGACAGAACTCGGAATCACTTTTATATTGATCACAGGCCACTTCGAGGGGGCAACCTCCTATGAGCAAGCTCAATACAAATAACTTCACGGTGCCTTCATAGGTCTCAACACACACTTATATACTAAATCTAGGTGCCAATACTATGGGTCAACACCATGGGCCACTACAAACTATGGATCAACAATACTACGGGCGACTTACAAAGCATATGCGCCAACAACAATAACACAAACTATTGATCAACAATTACTATGGGATGACTTATAAAGCATATGCGTCCAACAACAACATACTAACAAAGTAAAGACATGGGTTCCTAACAAGGGATGAGATGCCTCTCTCCCTATCACTATGCTTGAGCCATTCGAGAAATAGGTTATCGATTTTGTGGGTCCGATCAACCCACCAACATGTAGAACCGACATTAGATACATCATCACTGCGACATAGTACCTAACATGATGGTTATAGGTTGTGCCAATGGAATATTGTACTGTAGAGACAACCGCATGGTTCATAATCGAGCATATTATCACTAGGATTGGATGCCCGAAGGTGCTAATGAGTAATCAAGGAACACATTTCCTGAACTTGAACATTCGTTTGTTAATAGAAGAGTTCATGACACACCATCATAAAAGTACACTATATCATCCACTGGCTGATGGTAAAATGGAAGTATTCAATAAGATTCTAGAACATGCACTTACAAAGGTCTATAATATCCAACGCAATGAATGGGACTAGCATATTCCAAAAGTGTTGTGGGAATATAGGACAACATCCAAGAGGCTCACAAAGCAAACCCCATTCAGATTGGTATATGGGAAAGAAGTAGGCATGCCGCTGGAGTTCATTGTACCTAGTCTGTGCATAAATCTAGCCACAAAGATGATGGACGATGAATCACTGATGTGCATATTAGAATACCTAATGGCACTTGAAGAAGACCAGATCCTAGGAGGGTTCAATCAGGTCATTGAGAAGCAATGATAGAAACCCTGGAATGACAGGAATATCAAGAGTAAGACCCCATGTATGATAATAATTTTTTAAAGAACCTAAGGAAGTTACACATGAGATGGTTGGGCCCATTTGTAATCTTGTTCATCACATAAGCAGGTGCTACAAATATTGCTACTTTGGAAAGAGATCCAATGAAGGGGCTCATCAATGGGAATCTCCTTAAACCCTACCATGGCCCACAAGAGAAAAAAAACCTATAATTCAGGAATAGTACTTAAAAAATAAATAAATAAAATTCTATAATTTATGTTTTAGTCATGAGGTGGTAGGGTTAGTCACAATTCAGTAAGTAGGAGATCAAGTGAAGAAGTTAAACTGTCAAACATCAAATGTAAAGATATGGGTTAATGTCCAAATTGAATGTCAGTCATCAACTAAAGCTCTGTTAGCATTCAAGTCATTAGTAAAGCTGTCAATGTAGAATCAAAGCACTTCCTGAGTCATCGATTCACCAATCCATCAACTATCACTTAATCATCCACTAATCATTAATTAATGGTCACCATCACTCATCCACTAGTCATCAAATTTTCACTCACCCATCCGTTAGTCATTGTTCCGCTAGATGTACCCCACCTGTTAGTCAGATTTTGTGTTAGTCACAATCGTCTTTATCTGATTTGGAAATATTGGAAAAGGGTGTTGTCATAAAGAGAAGCTACTTCATTTAAGGATCACTAAAAAAGGAAACAACACAAGAGGAATAGAAAATTCGTTGTCAAGGCAAGTCAGACAACTTGCACGTAAAGAGAGGTATCATCCATGAATGTAGGAGGTGGTGCATAAAGGTAGAGAGATCCTATGCTTAGTTGGTCACCTGGTCTAGCATTTATGGTGAGGGGTGCACCAAGATAAGGAGGAATATATTCCATCCCATCCAGTAGTTAATAAGAGAGAAGCATAAGAGGGAAAGAATTTAAGGAGGTGGGCAAATTCAATCTGGAAAAGTTGGCTATAATAGATGTTGAGAGGGAAGACCAATGAACCAGTGTTCTAAGTATAGAGCGATGTGAGCAATGTAGTGCTAAGTTGAGCTAAGAGACCGAATTTATGAGAGATATCAATTGATTGATAAAGGAAGTGCAAAGCCATGGCCACTACTCCTATAGAAAAGAAGGGTTGCACCAATACAAAGGCCCCCAAGAAATATTCAATGTCGGAGGTGCCACTCCTAGTAGAGGTTACAATCAAAGGAGAATTTTTGAGCCAAGTTCCATTCCTAAGGTACCAAGATTTCAACATCTTGTATGAGACAAATTTCCCTAACCTAGAAGTGACTCAGTACATGGAGGTGAAAACCATTGTCAATGGCATAGAGAGTGTGGATCCACAAGCATGGGTTTTCCTGCTCCATTAGTTGGGCATATTGTCCCTGTTGGATGTCTCACATTTTAGTAGAGGGGGCCATATTATCTCCTTCACTTGGTTCCTCCTGAGATGCCTACAAGGAGGCTACTTATGGTTGGATAAGAAGCATGAGATCACTGACATAGTGGTCAGGTTGGTGTCGGTAATTTCGCAAAAAGGAGTGGATCCAGTAGAAATTATGGGCCATGCCTCAATGGATGAGATATACAAGAAGTATAAGACTCATCGAGGAGGGAGAGGGTGTATAATATTAGAAATCACAAAGCGCCACGTCATATTTGCAATGAAGATCTTGGCATGCAAATTATTGATAAAATCCCACAAGGATGAGTTCCTCGAAGGAGTTTGGCAAAAGTGGAGCAGTGCACCATTGGGAAGAAATTGGAATGGGAACCATATCTATGTCTAGAGTTCTTTGAATACTACCTATATGTGTAGGACCTTGGGACCAAATTCCACTAGAGTTGATCTAGTTGCTAAGCACGACAGTGGTTTGGGAACCCCCACCAAACCACACATATGATCATCCAACTCTGGAGGAATTTGTCGTGGCTAAGTTCTTGATTTTCCATCGACGCTTAGATAGGGAATATCAGGTTGATGTTGAGACTGGATTCCATATGTGGTAAACAATAATTATCAACACGGCCATTGAATCATTCAGCGTACCGCAACACATTGTGGACAGATTCAATGATAAGGTTATCTTTGAAGTAAATTCCCACAATTTCGTTATTCTATCATGCACCGAGATGAAGGCAGAATATCTACTTTGTTTTTGCATTACCATCAATTATTTGAAGTATACAATCATGCAGTGGCTAGCCCATTTGCAGTTTCTGTTAGATTCAGACGTATAGATCTTGGATTAAGGCAGCATAGAGAAGAAGGGTTAGAGGGGTGAAGTTAGCAGTTCCAATCCACCGAGGAAGTCACCACCTGACGAAGAAACAGAAGCGAGAGGTTCAGCAATCACAGTAGGATGAGGATGCATAGAAGAGGAAGTGAACATCTCCTTCCCCACTACCTGAACAGGAGCTAGAGTAGGAGGAAGAAGTTGAGGAAATACCACCGTCAAGACAGTTACCGATAACTATACCACTTGGGTCTATTCATTGGAACATCTTTCAGTAGTTTGGGGACCTGCATGATACTTCACCCAAAAAAGCGACTAAGCAGGCATAGGATCACACATAGGAGAAACCTAAGGAGGCACATCAGGTTGAACACCATCAAAGTCCTCCACATACAAAATATGGGGAAACTAGCCTTAGCATGATACTTGAGATTGTCCAACAGCTATAGTCCAACATTGATGTGGTAGACCTACTCTAGTGGAACACAAAGAAAAGCTCAACAAGCTATGAATTGTATTTCATATCGTGATAGGAACAATAACGATGTAGACATTTGATGTTAGCAGCACCAGCTGTGTACAAGAACTCCAGACACAAGCTGAGGGGGTTTTCTATTAGAAGCTGAGCTTGAACCCCATGGCCATCATGGTGCTCCATCCAAGTTAAATTTTGAAATGGACATGTTTCCCTACAATGAGCTAAAATTTCATTTGGTGCTGACCCAATATATCTAGTACTATATCAATGAGATGTTCACAGAGTTGGGTTAGATACATGTGCAGCTTGGCCAATCCTATGCATGGCTCAAGTAGGCACACAAAGAGGTCATGCATGCACGAGATCATCTAGAGGCTGAAGTCAACAAATCATATGCGACACTTCTATCCCCTACCTGACCGCCTATTACTAAACTCCAACCTATGGACAATATAACCCATATAATTGACAGTGGCTGTGCTACATCAGGAAACAACTGAACTCCAGGTGCAGATTAATCTGGAACCATCCCTGGAGGAGATGGATCTTGCACATAATATTGCAGATGCAATGCAAGCCTTAGATAATACTAAGAAAGGAGTCGCAACCTTGGGATGGGTCATGGAATATAGTTTCAATATTTGGAACAATTTGCAGGATGTACTTGAATTGCAGCAATTGGACTAGTGCATTAGTAATGGGGATGTGTTGGTGAGATCAAAGAAACAAAGCATGGCCCAACTGCCACTTTCTACAAAGAAAGAGGTGATGTCAGAGATCAGTATTTTCACTAAAAATATTACAGTTAGTTGAGCATAGAAGCAGAAAATCGCGACGGTTGTCGTTGATGCACAGGAATGGGCAGAAAGGAATTTTGACAATCTATCCGAACTCTAGGAAACGGCTATTGAATTTCATCCCATGGCAAAGCAAGCAAAACCAAAAATTGAGAAGAGCAACAACGAATAAGTTGGCGCATTTACTGCACAACTCAAAGACATTATTAGGGAATTCGAGTCAATTCAGAAAAGTTTCTAGGACTTTGTTTGTGACTTGTGCATGCACTTTCCATCTGTATTCGTGTTGGATCCGTGAGTTGTGTGGCTCAAGACAAGCCACATATTAGTGTTGGGGACTTGTTGGTGCCCAAGTTTTGATCATTTACTGCATGTCAATCCAATCAAAGTCCGAATGATTTGTTCCAAATAGAAAACAGTGAGCAGCTATGTGTCAATAACAACTTTTAGTTTTGGGAACATTAGCCTATATAAGGCTCAATTTTGTAAAGGGTTGGGTTTGTTGTGTTGTTGTTGTTGTTGTTGTTGTTGTTCTATTAATGATACAGCCTTGTGTCGATGATGTAAATCTTGATGTAATTTCTCTGTCAAAATATGACATATGGAGAAAGTTAACTTGTTGAGCTGAGTTATGTGCTTGTTCCTAGTGATACCAATTTTTTTCCAATTAATAGAATGAAGTTCTTATTTTCGTATATGTTCTGTGCACTATCTTTATGAATAAAATAAATGTCCATGGAATGTGTATTGGGTGAATGTTTGTGTGGTAAATATCTTATGAATGCGTAGAGTATAACTTCTAGAATGTTGAGTGCAAAGAACTTAGTCCTTCTCGCGCATCTCTAATTCAGGTCTCTGTATTTCCTATGTGCATCTCGGGTGTGACCTTTCTCTATTCGCAGAATATTGAAAGATGTTGAATCTCGATGCCTATTTGGTATTTGTTGGTCATATAATTTGAAGCCTGATTCTGACAAGATGCATCCAACCTTGATGTGGACAATCATGAGCCATATCTCCCTCATCACATTGTGTTTCAGATCCATGTATCATCTCATAACATGACCATCTTTTTTATTTTAGTTTATCAAGGACCTTAAACATATATTATGCATTTATTTGTGTCGAACGGATTTAGTATCTTTGAAGATAGTCCCATCTCCAACCATGTTGACCTCATTTGATGGCCAATCCTCTAGACCTCACAAAATAATACCCTTGTTCTCTATTGAATTGGGGATTAAAACGATCTCAGTAGAGGTTGACATTGTTGGTGTGCTATTAGATTACAACCTATTACTAGGTCACAATATGCCATGACTAGAATGTTGCCATCAGTCTTCCAATTGATTTGTTATAGCATCATTTGACACTACTGAGTCATTAATACTCATGTGAACTTCATATCAAACAAGTTATAGGGATTGCTTGCCCAAAACATGTATAATTAGGATTTTTTCCACATATACACTTTTACTTAAGAAAAGGAGTGTCTTATATGCTTTTTTCTAGTGCAAAGCAAGTGTCTCCCTTGGAAATTGTGCAAAAAGTAAAATTCATGAAACCTTTTGCAATCCTAGGATGGGTTCATGTGATTTGTACATCTATTCTCCTTGGAAATCCACTACCAATTGTCTCAATCACCTTCTAAAAGCTATAAATTGAGACCAAGAGGTGGAGAGGAAATAGCCATCATTTGTGTGCCCTTATGCTAGACAAATCACAGGTGTTAATTTCTAAGTTCATATAACCTTGAAATCTATAGAAATTTGTGATTTTTCCATATACCTTCTATATGGTATTTTATATTTTATCCCATTCCCTTATGCATGTGGAGTTAGAGTCTTGGAGGTGTCTTAAGTGATCAAGGATTGAAGGAACCTATATGAGGGTGACAAGAGATGATGACAATAACATTAAGTATTATATTTGTTGTTTATTTCAATAAAATAAAGATCTCTCTTCTTTCCCCTATAAATATTGTTATTCTTAATCAATTGTTGTTTCAAATAGTATTTAGACATATGAATCAACATTCTTGATAGGTTGGTTAAAAGTACTAATTTGTTTATAATTGCTCTTGTGTAACCATTTGTGTATGAGGAATGTGCTTTTCTCTGCTTTATTTTTAAGTTTCAAAGTTTAGAGTTGATTGGAGCTAAGGTAGATCTAGATTATCATACACAGGATTTCTTTGGACAACCTTCAAAATTTTCCCCTTCATATCACTCACTAATTACTTGCAAATGATGAATATCTAGCTTTTGGAAAAGAGAGTGTTACTCTTTGAATATAATTTGTTATGTTTTCAACCCTAGCTATATGTTATGTAGTTTCAAACATGGTTATTAGTATTTTTTATCCTCAACAGTAGTCTCTACAATTTTTTTTTTATTAATTTATGAAATGTAATAACGAACAGTCAATAGACATTAATTTAAATATTGGTTTACAAGGATGTCTCATTTCTCCAACCCTTTTGGGCATCATTATTGATAACATTGAGCAATGTTTATAATAGTAGGGTTAACCTTGGGATTGGCATGGTTGGGATTACTTTTGTACTTCTGTAATTTATCAATGGTATTGTTCTCCTTGTAAAAATTATTAAATATTTTCACAAAAAATCAAAATTTCTACAATAATTTTAAAATATTAATCAAACCAAGATTATAATAATTAATATAAGAAAATAATATATCTTACCTCCTTGAAGAGGTTTAATATTACAAATGCTTATGAGACTGGGCATAAAGATACGAAAATAAATTATGATATATTTAAAATACCAACATAGATTTATCAATTAAAGAATAATAAGCTTTGTGTTATTACTTATGGGCGTCACCACGAGCATAAAAGAGGTGGAGCTAATGAGGCTTGGTTTAGATATTCAAACATAAAATAAGATAATTAGATTGATTAATATTGATAATATTAAACTATACATTTGCATAAGTTTAAAGATAAGACTTGAAATAAATCAAATTATTAATAAAATGAAAATGAAACATAGATCCTAATTTGGTTGAACAAAACTATTTTTCCAACATGATAAATTAAAAACACTAAATTAATATTGCTAAAACTAAAGTTAATGTCTATGACCTCTATCTTGAAATTGGTCACTGGACCAACCCAAAACACCTTTGAATACATCAATTTGTAAAATTTATGATGCCGAGAAGTTTCATGATGAACATCATTTCTTTTTAACATGCAATATTCTTAATAATATAAGAGTGTAATTGAAATTTCTGTTTTCATTATTTTGAGCCACTGAAAAATGGTTAAATGTAGCACATTTATATTATGACAAGGATATAGAAGAAGGCTAAACATATATGTTACGATCCTGGTGGGCGGCCTTCACTAACATCTCGAGGTTTTGGTGTAACGGTTCGTATCATTTGGTATCAGAGCCTCCACCCAGGTTCAAGTCACAGAGTGGGTGGAAACGCCGACATTGCAGTGTTCGCTCGGGGCTCGTACGGCGCAAAGGGGACACCACTGTACGGGTGCACATCCATCCCAGAGTCTGGACTGCAGAGCGTGGTGGGATGTTAAGATCCTGGTGGGCGGCCTTCACTAACATCTCGAGGTTTTGGTGTAACGGTTCGTATCATCCCTACGTGATGGCTTTCCCAATTGCTGTAAAATATCACATTGTTTTCAATACATCTTAGATTCTTGGAACAACAAAGGCCATCATATCCCTACGTGCAACACCTTATGCACAATATCTTTCTATGCATAATGTCCTCTAGCTATTCCTTCATGTTCTTCCCTAAGAAGAAGCATCCTTTCATGTTCTAGCACACATCTACTTAGTATGCCATTAGCTCCGAGCTTGTAAAGTTGTCTTGTTATCAACTGGAAATCTGCATTGCGTGTCACCAGCTGTCAGCATTGTGTAATTTTGTATTCTTCTAGTGCACCACCAAAAGCTAAAAGTGATGCTATATCATTGAATTTATCTGGTACAAAATCAATGCGAAACAACTGTTCATCTCGTATATCATCATCCAGACTACCACCCTCACCTGGTTCAAGTCTTGAGAGGTGATCAGGACCAACATTTTACTTTCCTTACTTGACAACAACTTCAAATTCGAACTCTTGAAATAGTATCATCCATAAACATATGAGCCCCCCAAACACTAGCTTGTTGAGTAAGTACCTCAAAGTAGAGTGGTTTGTGAAAAAAATAAATGCACTCCCCATCAAGTAGTGTCGATACTTCTGCAGTGCATATACCATTGCTAAGCCTTCCTATTAAGTCATGGTATAATTATACTTAGCTATAGAAAAAATTTGTATTGAAAAGGAGATGTGATGATTGACGTCCCCTTCCCTTGGATGGGCTAAGACTACTCGTAGTGCTACTGAAGATGCATCTACATGCACATGGAATATGCGCATCCAATTTGGAAAGATGGGAATTGACATAGTCACTAATTTTTCCTTCAGAGTATCAAGTGCCTATTGACACTCTAGTGTCCATTCATGCTTAACTTCTTTTCTTAATAGCTCATTAAAGTGTGTTTTTATGCTGGTATAAATTTTGATAAAATTTCTATATAGTGTCCAGTATGTCCCAATGTTGCACGCGATCCTTTCACATGTGTTGGAGTCAGAAGATTGACTATGAATGCAATCTTAGATGGGCCTATTAATTATAGGCCTTCCTTGTACACAATATTCCCCAACAATATATCAAATGGTGTACAAAAAATGCACTTATTCAAGTTTAATGAAATTTGCATATGCGTACAACAATCTAACATGAGGCACAAGACTTGCAGGTGACCTTTCAACAGACTAAACACTGTCAAGTCATTTAGATAGACTTCCAAAAATTTATGCATAAATTCTTTAAACGTGACCACCACTATCCTAGAGAACATATATGGAACGTTCTTCGATACAAAGGGCATCACATTATAGGAAAAAGACCCACTTGGTCGCAAAAGTGGTTTTTGTGCAATCCTCCTCCACTATACGCATCTGAAGGTAACCAAAGAATCCATTAGTGAATGAATAGGCTTCTCGAGCTCCTACATTACATAACACCTCGTTTGTGAAAGGTGTGGGGAATAGGTCATGTACACACGTTGCATTAAGGTTGTGCATATCCACACATATGCATATTTATTTTGTCTTCTTATCATGGACCACCATTGGACTGATCCACTTTGATTCCTCCACTAGGAAGATAATCTGTACATCCAACATATGGTCTAGATCTTTGCGAACATTCTCCTTGTACTGGGGGTTCAATCTATATGGAATTTTCTTAACTGGATTTAACCACTCCTTTAGTTGAATCTTCATTTCTTCGAGTGCTCTTGCAATCCTTTTCATATCTAAGAAGCTGTGTGGAAAAATATCTTTGCATTCTTTTAGCAAGTCAACTATCTAGGTGAGTGTCTCCTGGTCATAGTAGTCTCCTATTATGGCTATATTGGGCTCCTCTTCAGTGCTAATGTTATATTTCTTTGTCTTGAGGGACTTTTAGAACTCTAGCACAGTGCTGGAAGATGGCTCATCCTGCACCATGCATTCCCCCATAGTTTTTTTAATATATGTGTTGCGCACACTAGTAGAAAATGAGAAATAAATGACCAAGCAAAAAAACATTTGGTCACCGCAGTCTTTTCGAGGTATAAATGACCAAACTTGAGTGAGCCAATTAAAAATGGCCAGAGGAATGACCAGCTGGGTCATGCGATAAAATATATGGCCACATAACACGTAACTAAACTAAAAATGACTATATAACAATAACATTAAGAATATGAATTGGTCATTTATTTGGTTATTGTTAGTTGTGTCACTCCGACAATGGAAAATTGCAATTTTGACAATGAATTTGTAAAATTTACTAAATTTTAACACTGCAGATGGATTCGGTGACCCATTTCTAGGGGGTCTCTTAATAGAAAGGGGTCTCTGAATCCATCTGCAATGTTAAAATTTAGTAAATTGTAAAATCCCTCAAGTATTTAGTGGCTTATTTTGATAGTCCAGTTAGTGTCGTGTCTCGGAGATTGGTCATTTCTTGTTAAAAGCATCATCATGTCTTCAATTTTATACCATTGTTTTCAACGTATCGCACTTATCATACTCATATTTCATTTGGCCAAAATCGTCATCGTTTGACCCTTTCAGCACTCGATTGAAGTTTCGTTAAGTAAGAGTCTTTTGCATCTCATCAGTTGAAATCCGTCTATTTTGTGCCTCCTGGTTAATTTGTCTATCTTCTCTATGGATTCCAACTCATCATGCCTATGTCTAGAATGTTAGAAATATCACCTTGGTGTTCTTATGGGAAAAAAAGGCCTATATCCTCCATTTAAAAATAAAAATAAAAACCCTCCCTTTTATATTAAACTCCCATCTTTGTGATTTATCCCTTCTAAAATTCTATTAGCAAAATAATAAGATTCTAAATTTTTTCTACTTTGATTTTATGATTATTATTTTAGAAATATACAACAATCTCTTTCCCCACCTTAATTAAAAGGGGTCCCTTTTAATTAACCCTCTATCCCTTTTACCCATTCTACATGTTATGAACATCCCTTTTAAAGAAGCCCCCCCATTTATGGCATAGGCACATACCCTTCTTCCCTATGTCTCCAAAAGTTTCATTAAAACATAAAGGAGAAAATAAATTCTAAATAAAAAGGCCTTATCATATACCCCTTTCTACTACTCACCCCTTCCAAACGCCATATTTACACATAGAGGGGACCCTTGTACCAAAAACAAGGTGGTCTCTACATACACCAACTTAGTGTCTCACTGAAGACCTTGAAAATAGATTATTATTAGTATTATTATATGCTAATGTATATATCATATAGTTATTAATATATATTAGTTAATATATTAATGTTATATAGTTATTATATATTTATATAGTTAATATATGTAATATATTTATATTGGTATTAACAAATTTAAAAAACCAATAATATAAATAAAAAAATTAATATAAAGAGGAAAATTAAATTAAAAAAAAAACAACAACAGAGAAAAGTGAGGGAAAAGTGAATGAGCTCTAAAAAATGAGTAAATTAGAAAAAAAGAATGGGAGGGAAAATAGAGCAAATCAAATTAGGGAATTTTTCAAAACGAAGCTTTAATGGATTTGATTTTCCGGGGTTGAATGAATGCAAGAAAAATAGTTGAATCATGTGGGCTATACACTTGGGTTTTCAGCCAGGTGAGCTCTACAACTCAGCTTAGTCTCCTTCTCCACTCCTCCAAGGTTCACTCACTTAATTCTTTGATAGGCTTTTATCAATATTTAAATTTTTTTTTTAATTTTTGTTTAATTTAGGGTTTGAATTCAAGGTGGATCGGCCTCCCTCCTCCCTGCTATGCATGTAGGGTTTCAACCCAATTTTATTTTTATTTTTTAGAGGGTTATAGAAATTTTTGTCTTCTTCCAAGAAAATAAAATCGATTGAGGGATGGTAGAGGAAACGAGGAAGGACATAATGATTGCCTCTTTGGAGAAATAAATCCTGCAATATCACTGACGTGGATTTCTATATGCTTATCAGAAGATTCAGCGTGCTATTCGAGATATTTCTGGAGCTGACTGCGATTCTCTGGCACCATTGTAAACAAATTTCTTACCCCTTGATCTTGGCAAGTAAATAATCTGAGAACACGACCCAGTTTCCGTTGATCTGGTGCATAATTTAAGTAATTCCTCTCTTTAATCTATCAATTGTTTTTACCTTCTCCCTGCTGTGATTGATGAAGTGAAATATAGATTGACTGGTTCATAATGCCAAGGCTACGAGTCGAGTCACTCAGCCTTCTTTCTACGCACTCCCTATTCCTTTGCCTCCAACCATCTAAGCTCGAAGATCTGCACGATGGTATATCCAAATAAATGTCTACCTGTTGAACCATCGTGTAAGTCTGTAAACACTTTCTCGACATCATTCTTCTCAAGTCATTTCAATAGCACTCTGTCCCCACTCTAGATATGTATATGGCTCCCGATCTACTCCTGTTGGGTCTCTACCTAAGGGATTCTTACAAGAGTGACTAGGGTTTCCTCTTAGGTATGTCCATGGAAAACCTTGGAGGGACATGCTATCCCATTTAGCTAGAGCTCCAATCTCATTGTACTCTAAAAATGTTTTGAGCTATACATAAAATCCAGGTAACTCGCTACCGCTCAACATTATAGATATTTTTATGAACTGGAAGAACAAAGAAATTAAGTCAATCAAATAAAGAAGGTAGGCATGGCAGGGGTGTTAGAAGGTTCAGAAGTGCTATCATAGTCAACCTTATAGCCCGCATGCCTATATATTGTGTATCTGTATCTATGGAATAGTCTGCATATGATAATTAGCCAAGCCCAAGATCCAAGCTGAGTAGCCAAGAAATTGAGTATCCAAGCGAAGCAGTGCGCCCTTCCTCTATTATTTGTTCCTTATGATGCACCTATTGAGAATCATCTCTAGACACATAGTCACATTCACGCTAGGATGGGAATGCCATCAATAAGGGGAGAGGTCGGGTGGCAAGAGTAGCACAGGTAAAGATATAGAAAGGGGGATAAAGATGAATATAAAAATATTTTGGAATTTATGCACTATACAAATTACATCAAAAGTGGAAGAAGGTTTCCATTGCATCTCCTCATCTTGCCATTACATCATCAAGTTACAAATGTATTTTCACCGTTCTTTTCCATATGTAAAACAAAGAATGCAATATATTTGAAACAAATCAATATCTTTTAAATGGAAAAAAATAGTTATAAAGACTGGTTATGAGTAAAAACAACAATTTTATAAAGGGCAATATTAAGAATTGAAGTTGATATTATGAATTTTTAAAATGTAAATAAATAATGAATTGTTGTACCAAGAATAAGGAAGTGTTTTACATCTCAGTATTGAGGAGTATTTGCTTTTTCCTAATATTACAACCCTTATGTTTATGTAATTGAAATAACAAGGTCAATCAAATAAATAACCAATACCTCAAATTAGTTAAAAATCCTTTAGAAGGTAAATTGTTGGAGATAATTCCTCCCGCCAACTCAATGTATCCACCAACCGCTGTACAAAGATTTAATGCGTTGGGTGTAGAAGTAAATGAGCCTCGGGTGAAGAGGCATCGGATGTTAAATGTATTTTTGGGTGTTCATCGAGAGTTCTGGAATCTGGTAGAAGAGCCTCAGAGCTCCATTGCAAAGCCTGCCCCTGTCTCTGTTTTTGGTTGACTGCATACCCTGTTTTGTGTTTGCCCTTTGGCCATACTCTGTTTTCTGTTTTTGCTCTGCCCCTTCATAAAATCTGTCATGGTATCAGAGCCCATGGAGCGATCCCCTTGCCTCGAGCTCTGAGGTCTGTCATGGTAGCCGCGCAGAAGATTGACAGCCGCTGGCTTTCTCGTTTAGCTGCCACTCTAGCTGAAGATATATCTTCTTTTGACGTTGAAGGTTTTTCAGATTGGGACTGACTCCGACTCAAAGCAATGGCCCTTCCACCAGATGTTGACAATGTCTTGTTGCCTTCCGTTGGCCTCATTGACAGACCCATTTTTGGAGTTGCTGAAGGGATCAGAAGTTGAGGCTTAGACTGAGAAGCTGCCCTAGAGCCACTCTGTTCTGCCTGAGAAGGGCTTCAACCAACGACTTTCTTGCGATCAAATTCTGAGTCATTCGTGGATCTTGAGCAATGCAGCAGAGATGGACATTGCTTCTGTTTCCACCGTCAACGCAGAGATGGGTTCTACTCCTACCTGGCTGTCTAGCAACATCGTGACGACTGGAGATCTTTTCCCCTGAGCGTTCAAACAATCTTAGCACCTTGGAAGTGGCTTGTAGTTGTAGCAAGTGAGGAGTTTTCAGACTAACAAACAGACACCCTGAACCAGCACCTTGATTCCTTGTTCGACAGGCAATAGGCAGCGGCCGAAAGAGCTTGGCGTGAAATCAGACTTCTAGTTTCGGAGTAATTTCTAGCTTATCAACGCCGAGTTTGAAGCCATCTACCTTCTGGCATCGTGGTTGTGCTGCAGAGGTTCAGAGCTCCACGGCCATGGATGGGGGAAATACTAGAATATGAAAACAAGAAAGGAAGACAACAGTGAAAGCAGAAAAGAGAATTTTCAGGACGAGGAGGAATACTTGCAGGCGAAGAAGGGTACCGTGCGTCAGTTTTCTGGGAGTTGAATTGCTTGTCTTTTAGATCTCGGCCTTCGTTATTTTAGAAGGAAAACGGCAGGCCTTTTCCCCAATATTTACAGTGCCAAGCACAGAACATCTGCAGGAGAAGCAAGTAGGAGACTTGCAAGAAGAAGACAAGTGCCAGCACAGGACACCTGCAACAAGAAGAGAAGAAATGGGTTATCAAAGAAGACTCAAGCAGATCAAAAGAAGAAATGCAAGGGCAGAGGCAAATTATTTTGCACAGAGATATGGAGAAGTTCCCATTGCAGTGGAGCTTATTAACACAGTTGAAGTCCAAGAGGAGAACCAGGATAACTGGAGCAGCAGAGTTCTCCTAGTACCCCCACATTTTTCAGGTAAAAATTATGCTTTTTGGGCTATTAAAATGAGAAGTTTTCTTAGAGCAGAGGATTTGTGGTATTTAGTTCAAAATGAATGTGTGCATCCCCTAGATTTAGAGGCTTTTGAAGCCCTGACTGAAGACCAAAAATTGCAGCAGCATGAATTAGCCCTGCATCTCATCCAACGAGCTGTGGATGAAAGTATTTTTCACAAGATTGCAACAGCAAAGACTTCCAAGGAAGCATGGAGAATCTTGGAAGAAGAGTTCAGCGAAAGGGGGAGTAACATGTGCAAGCAGTCAACAGTGTCACATCCTGTTGAAGAAGCAGCAGTTGAGAATCCTGCAGTTGAAGCAGAAGACAGCCAAGCTGTTAGTGAATCCCACGGTGTAGAGACACTTGTGGATGAATACGAAAATGGAACTGCTATTGCAGCAGTAGAAACTCCAGCCATAGAAGCTGTTGAGAAATTCGGTGAGCCACACACAGTTGTGGATAATGAAGTTGAAGAACCTGCTATACCAGTAGAAGCACTTTCACATGAAATGGTTGAGGACTCTGTCAGCCAAGCAGAGCCTGCTGAGTTTGAGAATAGTGAAGCCCACTGTGCAGAGCCACAAGTGGATGACGATGATGTTGAAGAGGAAGCTGCCATAGCAGCAACAGAAAATGGTGAATTAGCAACTCAAGCAGTTGCAGAACAGCCAGTAGAGGCTGAATGTGAAGAAGAAAATGAGCTCATGAAGAGCATGCCCATGAGGGCATAAATTTATCCTAACAGGTTAGATGTTTGTGCATGTGTAGGTGCATATAGGAATCAGCTTGCAATTGAGCAAAATGTAAATGAAAATGATGATGAAATCATTCAAGAGTTTCTAAAGAATGTGGACAATGTGATGTCCTTCTTTGAAGCAGAAAATGGAAAAGAAGGCAGCAGTGGAGCTGATAAGTATAATGAAGACCATGAAGATTTGAAATTTATTGAAGAGTGGCTAGCAAAGCCCAAGCACGATGAAAACTGCACTTTCATTGCAGAATCTGACAAAACATTCCCAGTTTGCATAGAGGTTGCCGACATGATAGTTCAAGATGAATGCAAGGACTTCATTACTGATTTTGATGCTGATTTGAAGCTCATTGAAGAATGGCTCGAAAAGCCAAACTATGTTGAACTGAACTGCACTGATCTTGTAGCCGTTAGAAGGTTAGCTGAAGGCAGCATTGAGGTTGCAAACATGAATGAAAAAGGAGACAGCCATGTAGCTGCAAAAGATGAAGTTCATGCAGAAGATAAGGCAACAAATGAACCTGAAGTTTGTGCAGTGGAAGACGGTAAAACTAATTTAGCAGCTGGTCTACATGTTCGTTCAGCAAGCCCCAGATCATGTGGTGGACGAAAATCAAATTACAACGAAGAAATTCATACTCCTTCTAGCTTATCCAGCGGACCAAGACTTGGTTCCAGGCGTACCACTGTTGTAGATTATTCATCTGTACATGACGATGATAGCCTTTATTCAACTGTTGTTCCTAACTACATGACTGCCACTGAATCTACAAGGGCTAAAATTCGTTCACAGAGTGCACCAAGGCAACAGCCTGGAACTCCTGAAAAGGAACGCTTGAGTTCAGTAAAGAAAACACTCTCATTTCCTGCTGTTGCTACAGATGCCAAGTCCAAGGCTAATCCAGCTTTACGAGCCCCTGCTCCCAAAAAACCCAAGGCAAAAGATCTTCATAAGCGAGAGATGACATATGAGGAGAAGCAGAAGTTGAGTGCAAGCCTACATAGCCTACCCGCTGAGAAGTTGGAGAACATATTCCAGATTATTAAGAAAAGGAATCCGTCACTATGCCAGCAGGAGGATGAGATTGAGGTTGATATAGAAAGTTTCGATACAGAAACCCTTTGGGAACTTGATAGGTTTGTCAATAATTGCAAGAAGAAAGTGAGAATGAAGAAGAAGGTGAAGAAGAACGCTGAATTCAAAGTCTGGAGCAAGCGAAAGAAAAAGAAGCCGCTGCATCAGCATGCAGCAGACAAGAATGGTAAGATAATTTTGAGTTTTGACATGAACTATTGTAAGCCTAGCTGAGACTTAGACCAGTAGGCATTAATGTTTCAATGTTTTTTGTTAAAAGCCTATGACGGCATTGTATGAATGTGTTAGATATTAGTAGTTTGTTTATGGTCGGAATTAAGGGGGAGTGTTGGAGATAATTCCTCCCGCCAACTCAATGTATCCACCAACCGCTGTACAAGGATTTAATGCGTTGGGTGTAGAAGTAAATGAGCCTCGGGTGAAGAGGCATCGGATGTTAAATGTATTTTTGGGTGTTCATCGAGAGTTCTGGAATCTGGTAGAAGAGCCTCAGAGCTCCATTGCAAAGCCTGCCCCTGTCTCTGTTTTTGGTTGACTGCATACCCTGTTTTGTGTTTGCCTTTTGGCCATACTCTGTTTTCTGTTTTTGCTCTGCCCCTTCATAAAATCTGTCATAAATGAGTTGCAACTTACGAGATAGTGTGAATTATAATAATAATTTTTTTTAGTTTTAGAAATTTTTAGTGAGATTTTTTTTTTTAAATCGTAATTTTCATTATTCAAATCTGTAAAAATAAATTCAACAAAACTATTCAGTTGGGTTGAAAACCTATGACTAACTAAATTATGTAATTCAACCACCTAAATTATGTAATTCCAACAAATTATTTCAACAATTTCAACATTTCTATTGAAAAAAACAGAAAGTTTAATCTCCTAAACCTTATGAATGTCTTAACTGAGGAAGCCATCCATCCTCTAAATGAAGGTCACCTGGGAATCTATTCATTCATTATACTGGAAGCGAGGGTTTGAGTTTATCGACGCCACCAATCACTACGATATAACATTGAAATTAAAGATTTGGGTTTATAATTTATTGGCTCTGGGATTCCATGCATACAAGCCTATGGGAGATATACTCGCGCTAAAAAACCATACACAAAATACTAGGATTGAACGCTGAGGAAACCATCCATAGAAGCCTTTGACGGAAGGTCATCCTGGGAATCCATGCATGCATAGAACTGGAAGGAAGGGTTTGAGTTTATCGAGGCCAAGAATCGATGTGATATAACACTGGAATTAAAGGTCTGGGTTCAAACCTTATTGACTCTGTGGTATTCCTGCATGCATACAGGCCTGGGACTGAATTATCTGGATTCCCTGGGATTGAATTTCCAAGGAATCCTTGCGTAGAAGCTTGGGACTGATACATGTAGTATGTAGTGACTTACAGATTTAAAATAAAAATCACATCCATACAAAAATGCCTGCCATAGATGTTGCAGGAGATATTGTTTTGTAAGCTATACAAAAATGCCATAGATCATAAATCCCATTTCATTTAAAGACCAGATATATCCAATTGAAGGATAAAATTCATAAATTTTATATAAAAAAAAACATATACCGTTGCCTATATCCATATATGTATACATATGCTTCATCCATATATATACACACATATACTTACATTTATAGTGGTTGACCTTACACCAGACTGGATGGATCGGTGGAATCTGGATAGCCCTATGATGAAATGCTCTGAAATAAAATGTCTGAATAATAAATATATGGTGCACAGAATATACGAGTGAAAATGACCATGAGACAGACGAAAATAGCGGTCAACACGACAAGAAAGGCAGCTCTTGGTGGCCACCATGCAGATGTCTTCTCAAATACATCCTTGAATTAATTCATCATCAAAGAATTAATAATCAAAATTGCAATTACCTTGTAAAATATTTTGGTTCAGATTCTAGAATGCCAAATCATCACGAGATAGCATTGCATCATAATAGTCATATGCCAAAGTTGCTATAAGATAACAGATCGCGCAAGCACGAGGATATTATTTTGGGTTGTTATCAGTATCACCCATTAATGATTTTACCAGATCATTGAGGGATCACTGCCCGTTCTGCCACGTTTATATCAAATTTGATGAAGAATAGATATTAGTTCATCGAGCTACCCAGTTGCAGACAATTCAGATGTCCTCTTCATGTTTTGCATCAACAGAATGTAAGTTTTTTCTGTCAAAAGATCGCATTTTTCCATGGAAAAGATGCTAGCATCATGGAAGTGCTCCTATGAATTCATTATTCATAGACCACCAAAGTAGAGTTCCTGGTGCTATAAAACAAGGGGCAAGTCAAACACAACAGCTAGAACAACCATCAACTCATGTTACAGTTCAATCTTAGTCTGAAGGTGAAGCTGTGTTGGCGGGAACAACAAGATTGCAATCCATGTCTAACCAGGCAGGTTCGAATTTCATTTCCTTCATTAGATTTCCTGTTGTATATGACTATCTCTGAGTGTGTGTGTTCAACTAATGTGCTTCTACGAAGTGAATATATTTAATTATGTCTACCAATGTCCAATTTAAATCTTTTCCATGAAAAGCGTTGGTTGAGGCATAGATATGTGTTTTTATTGATAGCATTATGTTTGGTTCTCATATGATGACTTGTTAAGTTAGATATAGTATAGCATAAAATCCACTTCTCAGGGAGAGGCTAGGTAAAAGCATTGACCCTGTTGTAAATAAAGTTTTCATATTGATGTGAAAAACACCGAAATATGTCAAGGAACTAGAAAGGATATGAATAATTAGAAATTATATCTATAACAAGGGATATGCATGAAACAACACTAAATAAAGTTTTCATATTGATGTGAAAAACACCGAAATATGTCAAGGAACTAAAAATGATATGAATAATTAGAAATTATATCTATAACAAGGGATGTGCATGAAACAACACTCAAAAAAGTTTTCATATTGATGTGGAAAACACCGAAATATGTCAAGGAACTAGAAAGGATATCAATAACTAGAAATTATATCTATAACCAGGGATGTGCATGAAACAACACTAAAAAGTGGTATTATAACTTGCAGCGTACCCCATTCCCAATTTCGAAGAACAAGGTGTTGATTTCTGCATCATTATACCTTCCAGATAGCTCTCAAAAATATCAGTGTCTCCCCAAGCTAATTACCCATAAATCATGTAGACCAAAATAAACCTACATGCATACTATTTGCCACTCACAAAATATCTTGCATGGTTGGAATTGAGTTTGAACATTCATTACATTAAATTTAACAGGAAAACCTCAGATATCAAATAATTATGAAGTAAACATGAATGTGGAGAGATAACTCTCTGCAAAGAACAAGCACCAAAAGAAGATCAATGGTTTAGGAAGAATATAATGAGAAAAAAATGCAAATCTAGAGACAATAGTTGTAAAGTAATTATAGATAGTGGTAGCACAAAAAGTGTGGTATGTTTAAAAATGGATAAGAATTGAAATTAGCATGACAAAAGCAACCACAACCATAGGTTTCTAGTTTCCATGTGGGTAAAATTACTGGCACTCTAGATAGACCCTAGGTTCCTAGATAAGACAACAATAGAACCCAAGAGTATCGACACTTTCAATACCCTATAAAGTGTAAGGTCTCACTTGAGATATTGAAAAAAATTATGGAGACAAAAATGTATGTATAATAGAAAGAGTCCTGAGAATATAAAATTATCATAAAGAATAAAGGGTACAAAAGTAGCGATTAAGCACTCATTTCATAACATACAACTTAAATAAAAGGGTGAACGAGATCGTATCCATTTCCATTAATTTCCATAAGCATATATTAGTGCATTCTTGTTATTTCTACTACATTATCATAAAAAGGGGCCCAATATTTTCTACCAACATATACTACTCCATCATGGTCCATTCCAATGTGTAACTCTAATTACATACTAATTATATCATATATGATTATAAAGAAGCTACAATCATTTCTAGATCTAGAAGCTTATGGGATAAATCTAAATCTATCAAGTCCAATGTGTTGGCAAGCCAAGCACCCTAAGAAATGGGGTGTACTGGGAAGTCTGGTGCATGACTCAAAACTTTGCAAAATGGGATCCAAACATGCCCTGACTACTAATTTTTCCTCAACATGAGAAAATCAAGTTCACTACTGGAACAAGAATGCCAAAGAAGGAATATCCTTTAAATACTAGTGAATTGTTCAAAGCTCTGAGTAACTTCCTTGTAGACATCATCAATTTTCTAGAAATCTGCCTGAAATTTATTAACGTTTTCCAGATTAAATGTATCCATGACTAGTGTATCATTCTGTGATGCCTTCACTGCCTCTTTTGCTAACTATTATACATCGCTAAAGTTGGTATATTACTTATGTTCCTGATCCTGATAGTGTGCAACTAGTTTCCGTTGATCGAGTTGGGAAGTAATATTTTATTTGGTTGAAGCTTCATTGTTGTTTTTGAATCTATTCTTGCATAGATGTTTTTATTTCTTTGGAGTTTTATTTCTTGTGGATCATGATGAAACCTACTATCAATATGGCACTCTATATCTTGTTTGAATTTTGCAAATTATAGTTCATAAAACATTACACTAAAATAGTAAGATATAATATTTTTACAGGTGAAATGCTGGCAAGTTAGAAACTAGATAAAAGCTTCTAAGGTTGTAGGTTCCATCCACACTAATTTTGAAAGGGGATTTATTTGTGCAGAGGTAATTTTACAGCATTTGTTTTTGTGTCTATGCTCGTATCATGTCATCAGTAGTGTAGAAAAATGTTTGGTTATCCCATTTGAAGGAGCTGCACAACTTAAAGTATACGCCTGTTTGTATGATGCCACATTTTATTCAAATTATTAAGTTGCCTTGTTATGGAAGAAGATATGTAGAAGAAAACCCAACCTGGCAGCTGCCAATTTCACTACAACCATGGAGACAACCATTTAACTAATTAGTATTGATGATTTTTCTATACGAGTCTAATCCTGTTCTGCTTGCTATAAGTTGCTTTTATTGAGCATTATTTGAAATGATACAAGGAAAAATTATAAATATCTATAATTGTTCCTATGGTTGAGGTCTTGGTAATTGGTATATAATGTGTGATATTTTGCAATCAATTTAAACTTGAACTATGTTTTGATTACATACACCTTTCCATGTATAAACTTCTTACTTGTTATGTGTTACTTGAATTTCTTCATGTTCATGTTGTTGATGTAATTGAATTGGTATATGTATATTCCTGTTTACAGGATATAAGGATGCAATTTGAATTCATTTCTTAGAATAGGATTATTCCAAAAGAAATTGTAATGGTATTTGTTGTTTGGGTGTGTGCAGTCGTCTAAGGAATCTAGGTGCTAAGGATGCATCCATTTGTTCAACATTCAAGACAAAGGAATGAGAAGTCATTCAAAGGTAGTATACACCCCTATAGTCTAGTATTTTGTTATTTGCATATTATGAATATTTGCTACAGGGAAATACATATTTGATATTGTATATTATGATTTTTTTGAAACAGATCCTGATTGACTTATAATTTTTTTTTAAATTTTTGCATATAATATATTTTTATTAAAGGGGTCAAAACCCTATGGTTTCTCCATATTTGGACTTTCAAATTTTCAATAGCATTCATTATAATATCGGTATTTGTTATGGCTTTGCTAACTTGTTCTTTATGTTATTTCTAATTTATTTGATTCTTCAAAGGTCACCATTCATTAATTTTTCATGTTTATTTGTTCTTTCAGGGAATGTGCCAAGATGATGCAGGTCCATTATCATCTAGAGAAGGAAGGGGAAGACATGAGTATTTAGAATTGTTTTCAACAAAATGACACCCAAATGGAGGTATGATCTAGGAAGTCAATTGTATAACTAAAGTAGTCTAGTTCTTTTATGGATTTTGTACACTAACATATTTGTAGCTATGTAAGAGCTTATACTTACTATTAAATTCCATGGTTAAGTTAAAAGCTTATTTAGATCTAGACTTTAGCTTCTATGGAGGGTCAAGTAAGATTATTGCCCTAAATGCACCTCTTCTTGTGTGATAGAATGATGTTTAGTCTATTATTTCTTTGTTCCAAAAGGAAAATAAAACCTTATATTAACATATACAATATAACTTGTTTCTTGTGAGTTTCTCTTGGAGTAATTAGGTTCCATACTTAGTCAAATAGAGTGCTCCCTTGCCTTTGTTGTGACCATACAACCTTTTGAATGATACCATGCTCGTGCCTTAGATCAATAATGTAAAAATTATATAATATATTCTATTTAAGGGTGCTAGCTCAATGGAAGAGCACCTAGGATTATAGGTAGGAGGTTGGTGGTTCAATTCCTCCGTGCCCTATATATATTCTGAAACCACTAAAAAGAGATAAATGACCACTATAAAAATAGAGATAAATGACCCAAAATACAACCAAGATCCACATATAAACGACCACTAGTGGAAAATTAGTGGTCATTGATCACGCGACCAACAATGTGGTCATATTTAGTTTGTTCATTTATATCTTATCTTGTGGTCATATATTTGGTCATTAATTGTGAAAATTAATGACCAAATATACGACCAAATTAACGACCAAATATACGACCAAATTAACGACCAAATATATGACCACAAGATAAGCTATAAATGACCAAGTTAAATATGACCACTTTTTTTGTCACGTGATCAATGACCGCTAATTTGCCACCAATGGTATCCAAATCAAAAGTGGTCATTTATATATGGATTTTGGTAATTTTTTTTTGTCATTTATTTCTTATTTTGTACTAGTGGCATATCCTCCTCTTCAAAGGGATATTTACTATCATATTTCCAATAGTATATAGGTTTTTTCAGCCTTGGCAAGTCCTGATGATAACTGCAAATGATCCTCTGCATCGGATCCTACTGAGGTCTTTCTCCAAAGATAACTTGCTTGATCCTATGGAGAAACTTGGTGATGTTTGAATGTCTAGTACTAAATTGGAATGTGGCAGTAAATTCGGTAGAAAATTTCTCCCAATATTTTGGCTACCTTCTTATCTCCCGTTGAACATACCAACTTCATGGTATAACATCCAATGTATGGTAGAATCTCTGTACCCATTGACTATGTGGTACACTCTTCATTTCCCATCTTTGCTGGAAAAATTCGAGGTGTTCGATGGGATTCTCAGTTCCCTTAAATCTATTAAGGAGCTCTAAGTCTATAACAAACTAGAACCTTTCCTTAAGGCATGTATGCACAACATCCCAACTATTCATCTCTTCTTTGTGCATTTTCCACCATCACACAGTCATTCTGTGGGTGATGGCATCCATTGATTCTAATCGTCGATCCTCTAGAACTCAAGCTTGCATTTGTTCAAGGAAAGAATCTACTTTATTTATTCCATCGAACATTGTTGGGTCATGTAGTTCTAACCCAATCCAGTGTAATGACTTTGTAATGTGCACACATCTTCTTGTGGATACTTCATAAATTTGGTTCTACCACCGGTCCATTGCATCCTGCAAATCAGTATCAAATGAAAGAACACTGCGCCAACTAATCTCCCTGTCCACTGTGGGGTTTATATAGTCTTCCTTTCTGGAATTAACATTGTATATGTTTTCTATTTACACACTGCCAATGTCATCCTGAACCAACTCTGTATATCTTTCTCCTTCTGTGGCATCCAACAGGGCCACCATGTGTAGTTCCTTAGATTCAAAGGAGATACGTCTATGCTTCAGGTTTAGAATAACATTGTTATTAAATGCCCAATCTATCCCCAACATCACTAGGTAGGAATCAATATCTTCCAATATTTCAATCACTTCAAACTCTGCCATTGTATTTACTCCATCAATGTTTACTTCCACATTAGTCAACCTTCCAATGGGAAACTCTTTGTGCCGGTTACCTAATCTGAGTTGTATGGGAGACCACATCATCTTTGGCTTTCCCATCAACTACCAAGTATTATTAGAAAGAATGTTCACATCTACCCCCTAGTCGATCATAACATCTCTCATCTCAAACCCCCCCAATTCAAGGGACAACATGAATTCCTTCCTAGTTCTTCATCTCTTTCCCACTCTGTGCACATTCCTTTCAAGAAGTGGCACATAAATAGTTTCTCTGACTTCATAAAAGATTAATAAATTTGCAAGCATACTGGTTATTTTATCGACAACATGAGGATCATTCAATATATGTATACAACTTCACATGAAAGTACTTATAGAATCTTCCTAGTGACTTTTGTACATTCCTCCACGATGTTCTTCTTTACATTGTATAGATTTGCACTGTGTGGTACACCTTAACTTTTTATTGCACATGTTGCACAATAATTCTTCTTTGCGCAATATTCTATCGCAATCCTCTTATTCACTCACTCTATGTAGTTCATCTTCTCGTTGCATAGCTTCCTTGACCTCTCTCTACACCTCACGCAGGATTTGTAACTGGTCCTTTGCTTGAAACTTAGGTGGAGGTTGTGGAGCTTTCTTTACCTTCTGATCTAATGGTATTATAGTACTGCTATCTGCAAAAATATCTTCCCTTGTCCACATGCCTCCTCAAGTTACTATATTTACTTGCACCGTACCCTTCCCATTGTTCTCTTTCCTAGGTTCAATAGTCACAAGGTTGCATTGACTTTTTTTATAATACCATTTATTGACAAAGTCTGGGAATTCCTCTGTCATGTATTTTGTGCTATGGAAGTATGCACACAAAGCATGAGTCTTAGTACAATATCTTTCCAAGTGTCTTGGTTCTCCACAATTGAATCAAATTACCTGTCTTCCACCACCACCATAGCCTCTTCCGCGACCTTGGAACCCACTATGCATTGCTCCCTACTGTCCTCCCAGGTCAGGTGGTCTGTTTTCTTCTATACCTTGAACCCGGTACGAATCCACTGTGTTATCTTTCATCAATTGTAGAGCGTGATAGTTGTTCACGTCATGGAGGACTGACTTGTAGAGCTCACAGGATCGTGCATGCATAAAGCTCTGGTAATTCTTCAATGTTGGGAATTTGAGAGGCACATGACCCCAAGTTCTACAAATATAGCACCACTCAGGCTTAGGTGCTACCAGAAAAGGACTAGGAGCACCGATACCCAAATAATTATTCAGTGTTGGGCATTCATTTTTATGGTGTCCTTCTGTTCTACAGAAGCTACACCATATGATTTCTTTGATTCCCTTACCAATAGACAATTGTTGTAGCTACTCAGTCAGCACGTCAAGTTGCATTTGAACTTGCAGCATTCTTGGCAATGCCTCCCCTCTAGGAGTCACTTCCAACCTGATAACAATCTCAAGGGAATCTAACCGAGTGTTCACCTTTTGTTCGATCAAGGGGATTTTAAGATGTGGGAGAAATCCCACAATAAACCATTCATGATGCTACACATCTCAGATCTGAAAGCTCAATCGGTCCAACAATATTTTGAAATGTTGGTCATAGTAATTGCTTTTAGTGTCATAAGATGAAAGAGAGGGAGTCTCCTTACCGATCTATCTTGTTCAATTTCCAGATCAAGTCTGTGAATGACATTGCCAACATCTGGTCACCACGTTAGGGAAATGGCCCTGTATCAACAGAAGTCTTGTCTGCATATTTCCATTCTGTTTTGAAAAGAAAAGAAAAAAGAGTAAATAATATATAAAAAAAAGGAAAAGGAAATATATATATTGTGAGTAATGCGTTGTGAAGAACCTGCAATAATTAATTAATGAAAACACACAAGATAGCAGAAATAATAGAACTCAGAATCACTTTATAATTGATCGCAAGCCACTTCGAGGGGGCAACCTCCTTTGAGAAAGATCAATACAAATAAATTCATGGTCCTTCATTGGTCTCAACACAAAATTATATACTAAGTCTAGGCGCCAATACCATGGGTCAATACCATGTGTCAATACAAACCATGGGCCAATACAAAATATGGATCAACAATTACTACGGGACGACTTACAAAGCATATGCATCCAACAACAATAATACAAACTATGGATTAACAAATACTATGGGACGACTTACAAAGCATATGCGTCCAACAAAAATATACTAACAAAGTAAATAGAAGGGTTGACATGGGTTCCTAACATCCCCTCTCCCTTAGAAAAAGCTTTGTCCTCAAAGCTTTAGATGTGGAAATTGATGCAGAATCTGAAGGAGTGGTTTCCCTGTAGCATCCTCGGGTTGCATTCCGTCCCACTGACGCCTTTTGAGTTTCAGGGAGGATTTCTTGTAAGGTTGTAGACGAAGAAGGACCATATCAGCTACGTGAAAAGTGTGCTCAGAATGGTGCTTATCGGCTTCTTGTTTCAGTCAAATTCTTACCATGTGAAGATTGTCCTGCAGAATGAGAATAATCTGATTGCGGTTTCAAAGAACCGAGTAAATTTCCTAAACTGGGGAGCTGTTGAGCGTGTATGGAAGAAGAACTAGCAGTGCCTGTCCATAAACTGCTTCATATGGTGTCCTGTTAGATGTGGTATTGTACCACTAGAGCGCTTCTAGGAAATCCATAGAAATAGTTGTCCACATCTGTGTAGGGATGGGAAAGGGTTCGAGCAGTCCCGAAAGGAGTGATGTTTCACCCTTGTTGACCTGGAAAGTATCACAGTCAGCCACCATCTGTTCAATTGTCATTTTCAGTCCCTACCAAAAGAAGTTACATTGTTCCCGGTCATACATCTTGAGGAACCCAGAGTGCCCTGCTGATGAAGAAGCATGGAGTTCATAGAAGAGATAGCCCTATTGAACAGATTGCAACCAATTTGAAACAAGTAGAGAAATAATTGTATGAGAAACTGGGCCATCAAATGTGCGAGAAGGAGCATTTGCCACCATATTGTCCTTACCCTTCTTGTAAGTGATCGCATAGGCATAACCCATGAGTTGGATAACCCATTTCAGGTGTGCTGGGGAGGAGACCCATTATTCCAGGAAATTTTCCAGACTCTAGAGATCAGTCTTGATGTAGAAATAATTCCCTAATAGGTATGGCTGCCACTTCTGTACTGCATGCAAAATAGCCATCATTTCCTGTTGAGATGTAGATGCATCTAAATTCATACCGGAAAGGTCTCTTGAAGGCAAAAAGCCCACTGGTTCAGCAAGGACACCTACATATCTATCCAAGGAAGTAGGGGAGACTGTTGATGGGTGCATCTGAATGGAATGGAGTTGAGCGATGACTGTTAACACCTAAAAAGTGCTCACTAGCTCATTCCCTTACTCACATGACCCATTTGTCCACTTTTCCACCACCTGAGCCTCTGAAACCAACAAAAGGCCACCAAAAGACCTTGGTACACCCCTTTTTCCATTAAAAAAGATTATTTTTTCAAGAATATCATAAAAAACCCTCAAAAAGGGTCCAAATTCCCAAAAATATTAAAAAGGGAATTAAAATATTATTTTTATTCAAAAAAGGAAAAAGGAGGGAAAAATACCTAAACTATGTTGGTCAATACCATTGGTTTCCACAAAACCACAAATGGTATTCCTCACCACCAAAAACTATAAAAAGGTGGTAGGGGCTCCTCATTTCATATCCTTCCATTATCTCATCCTTATGCTGCTGAAATCTCCCATGAGCACTTTCAGCCATTGAAGCAACCTTGGAGAAAGAGACCTATTGGAGTTTGGAGCTACTCATCTTGGGAGTTGCTCAACATCAACCTTCACCATTGGAGGTAACATCGCAAGCACTTGCTTGCCCCCCACTTTTCAATACAAAATTTATTTCTTATGTTTCTTGTTCTTGATTTTTAAAATATTTACATTATTTGCTTAGATTCTTGTTTAGATCCATGAAAAGTATTGTTTATTTAGTTTATTGCTTTTATTTCTATTGAAACTGCTACTACTAGTTAGTAGGTGCCCATAGCACTAAGCTTGGTTGCAAAACCGAGCCAACAGTTTTGGCGACTCCGCTTTGGTTTGAACTTTAGATCTCTAGCTTTGCCATTAAATCTTAGTTTTTATGAGTTTTTAACCATTAGATCCATAGATCTGCCATCTTAGACAGCAGATCCATTGCTGTTCTGAGATTTGGCCCCAAAAAACAGCCCTAAATTTTAAATTTTCGAGTTCGTTTCTCGTTTTCCGTGCACGGTTTCCGCCTCGCGGCTTTTTGCCAGACAGTCGCGCGGTCCATCGCGACTTTTCTGCATTTTTCCGCGCGGTCCATCGCGGCCTTTTTCCAGACAGTCGCGCGGTCCATCGCGACTGTTCTGTGTTTTTCCGCGCGGTCCATCGCGACTGTGCGCCCAAAACCTGCGCGGTCCATCGCGACTGTGCGCCCAAAACCTGCGCGGTCCATCGCGACTGTGCGTCCAAAACCCGCGCGGTCCATCGCGACTGTTCGGCCAAAACCCGCGCGGCCCATCGCGGCTGTTCGTCCAAAACCCGCGCGGCTGAATTTTTTCATTCGGCCATCCCGATTTTGAAAAATATTTTTTACTGTACTTTCTGCCCATAGCACATTTTTTACAGTATCAAATTCTGCATATTTTCCAGATTTAGAAAAATTTTTTACTATTTAAAAGTGCATACATAGAAATCTTTTTAAAAATTTTCAAGAAAGTGAAAGAAAGATTCATTTTGCATTCTTTATCTAGATTCAAATTTTTTCCTGTTTACTTCTTTAGAATCTTGCCCTTAGCAAATTTTATTGAAACGAAGAAATCCATTTATTTCTTTTAGAAGTTTATTATTTGCTTTCAAAAATCCAAAAAAATCCATTATTTTTTCGAGTTATTTTTTGAAAAAGCAATTTAATTTCTTTTAGTGAAAAAAAGTCTTAAATATTTGCTTATTATTTTTCGAAAAGTCCTTTATTTTTTGAAAAATTTCCCTTAAAGCATTTAATTTTTCAAGTTCAGTTTACAACACCTCACGTGCACTCACACGATCACTTAATTGAACTAAGACTTAAAACTTACCCTAATTTGAACACACTCTTAACCCCACTTGGGGAACACAAAAAGAATTCTTGTAGCTAGGTAGTATTGGGGGGATAGGTGTTCCAATAACACCCCTCAGTTCATACATCTGAGACATAGAAGTTGTCCAATTAGGGAGCTAAAATCTCTTAGTACTTTTTGGCGCGGTCACAACCGGTTTGTGGGAAGGCCTCTCCCCTAGGAGGGTTGAAGTCGCGAGGATGGTTCCGGAAGCCTGAGTGGGATACCGAAACCCATTCAGTAACCGAAGGGCTACCATTCGCAGTTCTCGGGATATCCCTGTATTGGGATATTGCGATCAAAGGACCAAACGGCAGATTTACCTTTTCTCGACGCGTCATGAACGGAGTATCCTAGTAGCCTGTCTTTTTAGGATTGATTACCCGGTGTCCCTCCCGGTAGGGGGATATCTAGCCGTTGTCTCTACATTCATATTGTCTGACTTGGATTTCATCACCTTGCAGGGGATATCGTCTGTTTGAGTCACAATACTTTTAGATTAGGTGTTTGCATGATCTTTACCACCTTTTGAGTCTAGTTACACCTATTTTTTCTAGGAGCCGCTTGCATGTTGGTATTCTGACCGGTTGTTGCATTCCTCCACTTATTGTAGCACAGCTGCTAGAATAAGTGCATTTTTTGAGGATTGATTTTTTGGCCTGTGAGCCTTCTTTTTTCACTCCCCTTTTTGCACCCTTGGTTGCATTAGGGTTTTGAGTCTTTTACATATATATCACCACCTGATACTTAAAACAATTTTTTACATAAAAACCATATTCTCACCATTGAGAATTCTAGACGTTCTCGTCGTCTACAGGGCGAACTCCCAGAGTTTAGTCCACTTGGCTCTCCACGTCACAGACGCAGAGCATTATCCCTTGATTCGACACATCGTCGATCATCTAGACGGTCATCCGATTCTGACATACCCCACTTCACCTTTGATTTGGAGGTAGAATCCGAAAACCCCACAGAGTTACTACCTACCACAATTATGTCTGGAACACCAGAAGATCCACAATTTACATTAACCATAGGTCAGACATCCGCAGACCTTTCTGCGGGGATACCATCCATGACAACACCCACCCCCTTGGGTATGCCCAATATGGGTAACACTCCACATTTAGGAATGCCTACCACAGGACCACAACCTGTCATGGGCATGCCCAACATGGGGGTCATACCCCCTTCGGTTTCCACAAACCCTATCCCAGGAATCCCTAGTACGATTCCTAACCCAAGTGTCACTCATGTTGCACTTGGGAATGCTATCCCAGGAATCCCTAGTGCGATTCCTAACCCAAGTGTAACCCACGTTGCACTCGGTAGTAATATACCAGGAATCCCTAGTGCGATTCCTAACCCAAGTGTAACCCAAGTTGCACTTGGGAGTACTAACCCATATCAGGCCACACCTGTTGGAGGGCACATACCCGCCATACCTAGCATACCTATAGGAGCTACTGGACCCCTACACCATACCACAATGGCTAGGCCAATCCCCGTTCCAATCGCCACATCCGCTAGTCTACCATACATGGCAAGTCTCAACTTGCCAGATTTAGCTAGGCTTACGAATGACCCCATTAGGCATGATCCTGCTTGGACCCATATGCCCACTAAGCTTCCCTCTGACATCCCTAAGTTTGAGGGAAAGGCCGGAGAAGACCCCCAGAACCACATCATGTCCTTCCATTTATGGTGTTCCTCCAACTCCATAGTGGACGACTCTGTCCGCCTTCGTTTATTACAGCGCACCTTCACTGGCTCTGCAGCCAAATGGTATATCGAGCAACCCCATGGGACGCATTCCTCATTTACCTCCCTTGCCTCGACCTTCCTGCAGTTCTTTCAGCTACCAGTCCGCTATGATGCGGGCGTCGAAATCCTACTGTCTTGCAGACAGAACACGGCCACGCACATCACTGACCATATCCATGATTGGCGTCGGCGCCGAAGCCTATGCAAGATCAAATTAGACGACCGAATCTTTTTAGACTGGTTCCTTAAATCCCTCCTTCCCCTCATTGCGAAGGATGTAGCTTCTGAAAGACCCCAGTCTGAAGAGGAGGCCATCCTTAAGGCCCAACAGTTTGACCTTATCTATGCCCAGTCAGGTTACCTATACACCATCATACCTGACGCCCCACGAGGCGACTCTGCACGCGGTGACACACCGGGGGCATCACATGCCGCTGATGGCATTATTGGCCAAATTACACCGCAAGCAAAACCTTTCAGTATGGTGAGCACCATGCCCGCCCCAGACCTTTCTAGGGCTACATCCAGTTCCGGAGCGACAACTTCTTATGCTCCAATAAACCAGACCCATCATGTTCATGGACCCTCTTGTCCACAACATTGTTATGGCCAAGCGCCATCAGCATATGTACCTCCTACATACTATGCTCAACCTGCGGTACAAAACCCCATGCAGTTTCCACAACAGCCCATGCATTACCCACAACCGGTTGCACCGGCTAACCTCACACCTCCACCAGCGCAGGGGTACCAACATCCCCAACAGGCAACTGGACCACCTCCAGCTCCACCTGCATACTATCCACCGCAACCTGCTCCCGCACCTGCGGCTCCTCAGAATCCCCCCAATGCTCAAGGGCATGTGTACGCACAACAACAGCAGCCCCAATATCAAAATAACCAGCGCAACCAGGGTGGACAACCCAACCGCGGAAGAGGACGCAACCGTGGAAACAATCAAAACCGCAACCAAGCTCCACAACCTACCCAGCCCCCGCAAAACAATAACGCGGCGCCCGCTCATCAGAATCCTGATCGGCCACCTAAGCAACCTAAAAATGCTAATTTACGGACAAACCATCCTTGTTCCATTTGCAATGTCTATGGCCACTATACCCACGCTTGCCCACATCTCGAGCGAGCTCGACAACTATGGACAAATGACGCCCATCGTCAAGGGCAGGCGGCTCCTCAGCCACCACCCAACCCCCCACCACCTCCACAACAACCTCTGGTTCTCCAAAACCCCTTTCCAACACAAGGAGTGGTAAACACCCAGCCGTTAGCCCCCCAACAGGGCAACGTGCAACCACAACAAATAACTTACGCAGCTCCTGATCAACCCATGTTTGATTCAGGTACCCACCACTTATTGATGATGTCCACCGCTGACGTCAATGTCCAAACCCGTCGAAATCAATACGGACCGACTTCTGAAGCCCCCCCCGCCGAAAAGGATACCACTGCTAATCCCACTGATCAGACATTGCGTATACCTCAGGTTCCACTTGATGGCGCTTCTAAAGCACCTCGCTTCCCCCTTCGCCGAATCAACAACAACCCCAATGCACGAGCTGCATCCAATTACAACATCGTAGACGACTTAGCTCAATCTCCCGCAGCCATGTCTGCGTTAGAAGTCTTAAAAACCTGTCCTTCTCAGCGCAAGACTTTACTTTCCGCCATTGGGGCTATTGACCCAAATGATTCGAACTTGATGACCTTTGACTTAGACCAATCTGAACCACGGCTGCCTTCTACCATAGCAGTCCAAGTTTCCGTTTCTATTCGGAATCTTGTCATCCATCGATGTATCATCGACGAGGGTGCCTCCACATGCGTCATGTCCACTTTTGTTTGGCAAAAGTTGGGCTCCCCTGCTCTCCAGCAATCCACCACTGCATTGCGGGCCTACGACGGCCGGTCAGCTCAACCTCACGGTTTATTACCCAAGGTACCCGTCCAATTAGGTGGGAAGACCGTGCTCATCGACATAGAGGTCATTAACGCCCAACTAGACTATAACCTTTTACTTGGCCGCAGTTACATGTATGCCATGAAAGCGGTCGCCTCCTCCGTCTTCCGCACCATGATGTTCCCCCATGAGGGCCGCGTGGTCAAAATTGACCAGCTCACCTACTATGACCCCAACGCCCCTGCAGCACCGGAGAATGTTCTCCCCATGATTGAACAACCCGCTTCTAGTGCTGTTACCTCCTTTGTGTCTTCTGTGGCACCCGGACTGTATTCAAATACACCAATGACCTCTACATTCCAGGCCATTCCACCACCGTCACCGGAGACCCAAGTCGCAAACCTCTGTACTGTTTCGCAGAATACACAAACACCCGGCGGTCAACCACCATTGATCCCCAGTCACATCGGTGTTACACCCATCCACACCATCCCCTTCCTATTTCCTCCTTCGGGCGTAGTAAGCGCCCCGGTTATGGCTACCCTTAGCCTACCCGGGCTAACATTGGGATTACCCGTGTGGTATATTCCGCCTCCCGTTCGATTACCGACACCAGACGTCATCCTCCAACCGGTACAACCTATTGTTACCACAAATCAACCTCCCCCTGGCGTCGCGATCCCTTCGTCGGCAACGACACCTCCTCCTAACCTCAATATTCCTTCGTCGTCAATGAAACCTCCTCCGGGTCTCACGATTGCGTCGACGTCAAAGGATCCCCCTCTCCTTGCTAAGCCCACTGGGGGCAGAGGTCCACAACCCTACACTGCCATACCACCTCCTAAGGCAGCCAAACCTCCACCGGTGTTTCGAGCTCCCCCCAAATGTTCATTATGCGATGAAATTGGCCATCCAACTCATCAATGCCCACATTTACCGGCACTCCAAGAACATATGAATATGTTGGAGGATGACATCGGCATCCCAGTAGTCAAATTAGAGCCACCTCTACAGCCTCGCGACAAATCACTGCGCACTAACCATCCTTGTGCTATATGCAGTGTCTACGGCCACTACTCACACCATTGCCCTGATCTACCAGACTATAGAGCAGCGCTGTACGAATTAAACAATGCCGATTTAGAGATATCTCCTCCCCTCATCGAGGAGATTCACCCTCCACCATCATCCTCGTCAGAAGAAGTCAATACGATATATATGATTTCGACAACCTTCAAACCAGAACCCCTTGATTTATGGTCTAACTACTTCAATACTGACGAGCAGATTTTGGAAACACTCACTGCACCCGACTACCCTTGGGATGATATGCATCATCGCTCGTACTTCCTCCCGGAAGCATCTACCTCCACCGCATCCAACCAGCTATCAGTCGAGTCGAAAGACTTCATACCTGCTAAGGTCGATTGGTTAAAGGACCCCATCCCAGCACCGGATGCCTTTGAAGAAGGGAACATGTCCAACATTTCCCCCACCATACAAATAGACATTTCCATAACACCAGGGAAACCTGAGCTCATCTCGCTGGGCGCATCATGCACTCAAGCAGAAACTCAGGCATACAAAAAACTCTTTCAAGAGTTCCGAGACGTCTTCGCCTGGTCCTATACCGAGATGCCTGGTCTCGACCCCGCCATCATTGAACACCATATCGATACATGGCCGGAAGTACCCCCTGTTCGTCAGAAACAGCGACCTATTCACCCTGCCAAGCTCCCCGCTGTCAAGGCTGAAGTCGAGAAACTTCGAACAGCAGGTTTCATCTACCCTATTCCGTACACCACATGGGTGTCGAACCCCGTCCCGGTCAACAAAAAGCAAGGCACCCTTAGAGTATGCACTGATTTCCGCGACCTAAACCACGCTTGTCCAAAAGACAATTTCCCCACGCCATTCATTGACCAACTCATTGATGAGTGTGCGGGCCATGAGGTCCTATCCTTCATGGACGGGTTTTCCGGATACAACCAGATTCACATCCGCAAGGAGGATCAGTACAAGACTGCCTTTACCACCCCATGGGGCACCTTTGCCTATAGAGTCATGCCCTTTGGCCTTAAAAATGCTGGTGCCACTTTCCAGCGAGCCATGACCTACTGCTTTCACGACTTGGTCCATATCCTGCGGGTCTATCTTGACGACCTCACAGCGCGTTCCCGAAAACGATCAGACCACCTTAGCGACCTCCGGCAAGTTTTCCTGCGTTGTCGTAAATATAAAATCCGCTTGAACCCACACAAGTGTGTCTTTTGCGTCCCGGCAGGCCGGTTGTTGGGTTTCATTGTTTCTCAGGACGGGATCACCGTTGATCCCCTGAAAGTCAAAGCCATCTTAGAACTTCCCCCTCCTCGCACGCTTCGCCAGCTTCAGAGCTTGCAAGGTCGGTCCAATTTTCTTAGGCGCTTTGTTCCTGATTACGCCACCAAAGTCCATGGATTCTTACGCTTACTTCGTACCCACATACCCTTTGTCTGGGACGAACAAGCAGACACGGCATTCGAAGCCCTCAAGAAGGCTCTCACACAAGCCCCCTTGATATCCCCACCGGATTTTTCCCAAGACTTCACCCTTTACGTCTCGGCATCCGAACATGCCGTATCCGGAGTTTTGGTCCAAGAAGATGCTTCCCACAAAGAGCATGTAATTTACTACGTCAGCCAGACCTTGTCTGGCCCACCTCTACGTTACCCATACGAGGAAAGATTAGCCCTAGCTGTAGTCTTTTCCGTACAGAAACTACGACATTACATTTTGCTTAGTCATACCACGGTCGTGGCCGACTCCAACCCCATGGTCTACCTCCTCACCAGGAGAATCCTTCAAGGTCGTGTCGCTAAATGGGTCATTATCCTCCAGGAATATGACCTTACTTTCAAGACTCCCAAAAGCACCAAAGCCCTCGCGCTTGCTCACTTAATTACAGATCTCCCGTCCTCTTCGACATCACCCGTTATCCATACGGACCTGATTGACGAGCAGATCTTCGTCATTTCGTCGGACGACCCTTGGTACGGAGACATTTTGACTTACCTCCGTACTCAAAAATTCCGACCACACATCGATCGTGATGGACGCCGTCGCATACGACACCACGCACCCCGATACCTACTTATTGGAGATGTACTTTACCGACGCGGCGTTGATACAATCTTACGCCGCTGCCTATCCCATAGTGAGGCAGAACAAGTCCTCAATGATTGTCATAGCGGGGCCTGTGGAGGCCATTTCTCCGGCATGGCTACCGCCCAGAAAATCATTCGGGCAGGTTATTTTTGGCCATCGTTGTTTACTGATTGCATCACCGCAGTCAAGCATTGCCAGAACTGCCAGCTCTTTGCCCCCAAGGCAAGAACCCCCCCTGCCCCCCTTCATCCAGTCATCACTGTTGGACCATTCTGCAAATGGGCCATAGACTTCCTCGACTGCAACCCCCCGTCAGCCGGCGGTCACAAACACATCATTGTGGCCGTAGATTATTTCACCAAGTGGGCAGAAGCCATGCCAACCTATAACTGCAAAGCCGACACCGCGGCGCGGTTTTTCTTCAACCACGTCATCGCTCGTTTCGGAGTACCACAACAGCTAGTCTCTGACCACGGCTCTCACTTCGAAGATGCCGTCTGGAAAGAATTATCAACCATGTTGAAATTCGAACACCATTTCTCTTCCGCTTACTACCCCCAAGGAAACGGCCAAGTCGAAGCGATCAATAAAATCTTGAAGACCATTCTCCAACGCACTGTAGACAAGCACAAGTCCAATTGGCATCACATGCTTTTCCCAGCACTCTGGGCTTACCGCACATCAACCAAAACCGCCACCGGTTTTACCCCTTTCCATTTAGTTCACGGTGTCGAGTCTGTCCTCCCTATTGAGTGCCAGATCCCAGCTTTACACATCGCCGTTGAGCTCCTACCAGATACTTCCCCGATCGAGCAACGTTTACTGCTCCTAGAGCAGGCCGATGAAGATCGGCGCACAGCCATTCAAAACATGGAAGCCGCTAAACAAAGATCGAAACTAAGTTACGACAAACGCGTCCACCCAAGAACCTTTTCGGAGGGAGACCTTGTCCTCGCTTACGATCAAGCTCATGATAAAACCGGAAAAGGGAAGTTCGTGTCTATGTGGCAAGGCCCATACATCATACACACCTGCCTCGGGCAGGGGGCATACATTCTGACCGACTCAGAAGGCAACACCTTACGCAACCCACGCAACGGGTTGTACCTTAAAAGATTTTACCCATAGAAAATCTCATGGACACCATCGTCCACTTTTTAGTATAGGCATACGTTTTTCGTTCACAAAAAAATTTTCAAAAAACCTAAAATATTTGTTTTTCCTGCATGACCACAGATGGAGCCCCTTCCACTCTGCCATATCGGTTTCGCTGATGGTGCAAGCCGTTGGTCTCCCAATCTCGCCTCCGCAGCTTGGGTAATATACTCCCCTTCACATGAGTTAATTCACATCGATGGAGTATGTTTAGGTGCCGCCACCAATAATCAAGCTGAATACGATGCCGTGACCGGTCTCCTGGCCGCTGCTCTCCAGATGAGCATACGTCACCTCAACGTTTTCTTGGACTCACAGCTCCTAGTTTCCCAGCTCAACAATGATTACCAGGTACGCGATCCCTGTCTGTTCAGAAAATTCCTGCGCACTAAACAAATGGTTAGACAGTTTGAATCCATTACATTCGCACATGTCCCAAGACACCTCAATAGTGTAGCAGATAATATGGCCAACAGTGTCCTCGACTGGCACACCAATCACATCATGTCATATCCATAAACAAACATGCACCCAGGTGCAAAACATGTGCCTCCACGGGCATATACAAAAAACCATTATTGCATCCACGTGCATAACATGTGCCTCCACGGGCATATACAAAAAACCAATATTGCATCCACGTGCATAACATGTGCCTCCACGGGCATAAAACAAACCAAAATAATGCATCCATGTGCATAGCATGTGCCTCCACGGGCATATATAAATCTACAAACACACTGCATCCACGTGCATACACATCAAAATATCCAAAATATATATCCACATATATATACGAACCAAAAAGGTCTACATGTCATAAGTGCCCTCAGCACTCGATATACACAAAATACATCTGTCATACAAAAATGCTTCCCCATATGCTCATGAGCATTTGGGGGCAAGTACAATGACGTCTAATCATCAGGATCCTCCGGATCCTCAGGATCCTCCTCCGGCTCCTCCTCCGACTCCACTTCCGCTGGCCCAGCCGGGTCACGACGACCCCGAACTCGCCGCTCGGCTGGCCCTGCTGGGTCGTCCCTCAGACGTATCCTCCCCGGTGCCGGCTCTGCCGGAGCATCTCCTCCACCACCCCCCGTGTCTCGCAGCAAGCACCGCTGCCCTCAACAACAGTGACTGCCACTCGGGCGGTGCACCGAGACATCCCTGCAAAATGTCCCGATCAAGGTCCCTCCAGCCATCCTCCGGAAGTCTAGCTACGATCCGGGCCAAAGTCCGTCGAACACCATCTATAGCATCGTCCTGAGGGCCAACCCCTCGCCCACGGGCTCCAAATCCTCCACCACGAGGAGGACGTACAGGTACTGGAGGACGCGCAACCACTATCGCCCGCCCCTGCCGAGCCACATAGTCAGGTGGTGGTACCGGACCAATATCTGCACAAAGCAAGTAGAACCATCAGATACTATACAACAGACATCATCATGATCAAACATAATACATATGGTATAAACATCACATAGGACACAAAAACATACCGTCTAAGCTCCAGGCCTGTCCTGGGGCACGCGGCATCTCCGGGTCTCCCCGGTAGTCCATACCAGCGTATGGATAGTCCTCGATCACCAGTGGCATCTGCTCCCACTGCTGGAAAAAAATCCTCTGTAAAGAAGCCACGGATACCACCGCCAGCACGAGGCATCATCTGCCCCCACCTCATCATACGAGGCTCGCTAGGTAGACCAGCACGAACCGGTACGCGTGGCCGTAGGGTCGGCACCCGCTCAAAGAAAAAACAACATAAAAATGAGGCGTAACAGAACTCACCTCCCTCTCTCACGGCCTTGTCCAGATCTCTCCGGACACCGGCCAAGAACATCTGAGCCCAAGCATAGTAAGTACCCCCGTAGAACGGAGTCCACCATCACCGTCTGCCCCCCAGACATACGATGTGGTGCAGCAGCACCCAAAACCCTCAGAACGCAGGCACCAACGGCCCGCATATCCCACTCACGTAGGAACTTCAGACTGATAGAGCTGTTTACCAAAACAGCGTCATCCCCACAAAAGGTCTGTAAGAGGTCCTCCATATCCACGCCTGGAGGCAACCTCGGAGAGATATCACCCACCTCACCCAAGCGAGGCAAACCGGTCAAAAAATATACATCAGTGAGAGTAATCTCCAACCTCTCACCACCAATAATAAAGGCACCCTCTGCCGGCACCCACCACTGAACGAGCTTGTTCAGGAGTCTCCTCACTGAACGGATATAAGGTATCTGAGCGAACTTCAAGAGTCCGCTCATGGCTAAAGTCTGTCTCACCCCCCCCATCATCCTCGATCCTCGCCACAATCTCGGCATCAATATCTCTCTCCCGCCATACGGACTGAGCCCTCCGCAACATCCTGCCAAGAAAACACAGAAAATTTTAGCCCCAGCATAAAAAAATTTTGAAAAAAAAAAATCTCATCGCGACTTTTTCACAAAAAGCCGCGATGACCATCGCGGCTTTTCCACAAAAGCCGCGATGACCATCGCGGGTTCCATGAAAAAACCCACGATGAACATCGCGAGTTTCGTCCAGACAGTCGCGATGAACATCGCGACTGTCACCCATGAACACGCGATGAACATCGCGGGTTCCGACCTCACAGTCGCGATGAACATCGCGACTGTGAGTCTAAAACCCGCGCGGTTCATCGCGGGTTCCGCCCCGAAACCCGCGCGGTTCCACGTTGGAGAGTCAACGTGGAGATTCGCGGCTTTCGGGGGCCCACCGCCAACTAAAAAAGACATAATTGACTAGGTTAAGGCGAATAGAGTTACCTGCAACTCGCTAAATCGAAAACCAACGGTGAAATCTCCCGGAAATCGAGAAATAGCTCTGACTGCTCTATCAAACTCGCACGTGACAATGACAAGTCATATTGGGCCCCACGTCCTATTTATAGAAATTCCACAAATTTCAAACAACCATTGCGGTGTCATACGAAGTCCATTTCTCAAACCGTTGGTACCGTTGGGATCAGCACAGCGAGAACTTCATAGAGGTTCCTTCCGTTTCCCGTTTTTTCCCGGGGTCCATTTATGACCATTTTTTAGCCCCTCTCGTGGCCTCGGTTTGCGTGCCACATCGGCCGTTCTCCGTTTTCGATGTGTCTTATATCGCCGGATTCAGTTTTCCGTGCCCCTGTTGATGCTTGAGACCATTTCTCGCTCTCACCTTTAGATTTTTCGGGCATTTTTTTCCCACGCCCCCTCGTCGCCTCGGTTTGCGTGCCACATCGGCCGTTCTCCGTTTTCGATGTGTCTTATATCGCCGGATTCAGTTTTCCGCGCCCCTGATGATGCTTGAGACCATTTCTCGCTCTCACCTTTAGATTTTCCGGGCATTTTTTCCCACGCCCCCCTCGTCGCCTCGGTTTGCGTGCCACATCGGCCGTTCTCCGTTTTCGATGTGTCTTATATCGCCGGATTCAGTTTTCCGCGCCCTGGATGATGCTTGAGACCATTTCTCGCTCTTACCTTTAGATTTTCCAGGCATTTTTTCAACGCCCCCTCGTCGCCTCGGTTTGCGTGCCACATCGGCCGTTCTCCGTTTTCGATATATCTTATGTCGCCGGATCCAGTTTTCCGCACAGATGACGATGCTTGAGACATTTTCTCATCCTCGTCAATCCATTTTTGTTCGGTATGATTTTACCCCTTTTTCGGGCCGAGCAACCCCTTTTACGAAAAAGGCACTTAGGGAGTTTCTGTTAAGCTCTTTTCTGACTCCTAAAACAATGAAAAGATCGCCGAGCAATCTTGCTTCCTTTCATGCTCGATAAACGTATCTGAAAGGGCGTCTACCTGGTATAAGTTTACCCCTTTTCCGGACCTCGTAGACTAATTACGAAAAAGGTATACTCTAGTCACATCGGCTAGAAGAGTTCTCCATCCGCATCATTTTATACTTTTTCGGGCCTCGGAGACTAAACTTACGAAAAAGAAACACCAACAGAGTCCACTTACTGTTTTCAGACTCTCTAAACATAAAAACAACCATGAGCATGCGCCGTCCTGGGCTCACAAAATCCACAGGACCGTACCATTTCAGAGCACACTTTTATCCCTTCTTGAAGCTCATTAAAACTATGAAGAAGGAAGAAGGGTGCCTCTTGGCGCCACGACAGATCATATCTACTCGCTAACAGCTTCCCCTTTTGGTCGCCTTTGTTCAGAGTATTCTGCAGTATGTCACCCTGAAACTCTCTCGACAGCTACCATCAGCTTGTCCTCCCCCCCCAGAGTCAATATATACCATTCAGTCAAAGCTATGATCCCTGCACCTACAAGTCAGTTCCCTACCCTGCCAGGTCAACCATGTCATCATGCTCTGAACAAAGGAAGTTTTGAGTCTACCCATTTTTTGACCCAGTTATTTCCCATCCCCACAAGTATGTCAGTCCTACCAGCAGTACTACATCACTTCAGTTCTACACCTCGTGCTCCTATCAAGGAAACATCATTGCCTGGTTAGTTGCTGGTCCCCCTCTGTCGACGACAACCACATTGATTCCAGAGGATAGACTTAGAGGTCCCTGTGTCTTGGACTCATTACCATTTATGATGAGTGCCTACGAATCATTTCGAGAGGAATCCTTACTGCCTCTCCAAATGGTTGCTTCTCACATGCTCGACTTCAACACCTTGATCGCATCGTTGAGACTCGCACAGGGTATTGGTTCGTTCAGTTATTAGTCGAAGACCCCGGATACCACCTGACTCCTCCACATTTGAGAGTCTACCTATGGATACAACCAGTTACATTTTTTCTATACATATCCGGGTTGCGTATGGCGACAGTATTCAGTGTACCCCAGTTTTCTACTCCCTCGAGTATACAGATACAAATACTTCTCAGAGATGGCTCACAGTCTTTGAGTCCCTACAGATGTTGGACACCTTCAGTTTCAGCAGTTCCACAGTTGATCCAGTGTATCAGTTATTGCGATCATTCATGATCATGAGTATATCCCACAATCATGTCCCCTCTGGACCATTATGATGTACCAATATATTTCTTCACGTATTAGATCCCCCTTCTTGGGACTAATTGTTTTGTATATGCCTTGATACGAGCATGGGAATGCCCACCTCGTCCTTTATCAGAGATTATACCTCATTCATATTGAGGCCATGTAATATTTTTTGTTTTTGCAGCTTCCAAGGGCCGTGGCTCCAGTCTCCAAACGGTCTCTTCTCTCCCCTAAAACCCAGAAAAAGGACAAAAGAACTATGATGTCTATCGGCCATACGATGAGCTCCTGCCCTCACACATCAGGGGGCAATCTGTTAACACCTAAAAAGTGCTCACTAGCTCATTCCCTTACTCACATGACCCATTTGTCCACTTTTCCACCACCTGAGCCTCTGAAACCAACAAAAGGCCACCAAAAGACCTTGGTACACCCCTTTTTCCATTAAAAAAGATTATTTTTTCAAGAATATCATAAAAAACCCTCAAAAAGGGTCCAAATTCCCAAAAATATTAAAAAGGGAATTAAAATATTATTTTTATTCAAAAAAGGAAAAAGGAGGGAAAAATACCTAAACTATGTTGGTCAATACCATTGGTTTCCACAAAACCACAAATGGTATTCCTCACCACCAAAAACTATAAAAAGGTGGTAGGGGCTCCTCATTTCATATCCTTCCATTATCTCATCCTTATGCTGCTGAAATCTCCCATGAGCACTTTCAGCCATTGAAGCAACCTTGGAGAAAGAGACCTATTGGAGTTTGGAGCTACTCATCTTGGGAGTTGCTCAACATCAACCTTCACCATTGGAGGTAACATCGCAAGCACTTGCTTGCCCCCCACTTTTCAATACAAAATTTATTTCTTATGTTTCTTGTTCTTGATTTTTAAAATATTTACATTATTTGCTTAGATTCTTGTTTAGATCCATGAAAAGTATTGTTTATTTAGTTTATTGCTTTTATTTCTATTGAAACTGCTACTACTAGTTAGTAGGTGCCCATAGCACTAAGCTTGGTTGCAAAACCGAGCCAACAATGACACCATGTGAATTCTTCTTAAGGATCTTTTCCAAGCAATGTGAACTGATGATGCGGAGAGACCCTTGTTGAAAGCCCTTAAATTTGTGTTGTTTCCCATTGACTGAAAATTGCATCCAGAGTTCAACAAAATCCCATAAGATGGGGCCAAGTGTGTGTAACCATTGAACGCCCAAAACCACATCACATCCGCCTAGGGACAAGGCAAATATGTCAGAGCACAGGTTATAATATTCCAGAGAGATACGCACATTGTGACACTTCCCCTTACAAGGTAAGGTGCCCCCATTGGCAACTATGACTTCAAAGTTGGAGCAAGGATGGACAAAACAATCAGCATGTTTGGCGATCCGAGGGTCAATGAAATTATGAGTGCTACCATAATCAATGAGTATTGTAAGAGGAATCTTCTTGAAGTAACCCCTAACCGACATTGTTTGGGGGGTGGTGACACCGGATAAAGCATGGAGAGATATCTATGGTTGTTCATCCTAAGATGGGGGGTCAATAGGCGGCTCCTGAATGTCGACCTGATCATCCATTGTATCTGGAGTTTCTTGACCAATTGTAGAGGCAGGAGGAGAATCCATATCTAAGAGATAGAGCTTTTGTTGAACACATCTATGTCCCTGAGTGAATTTCTCATCACAATTATAACAAATCCCTTTTTCTCTACGTTCCTGCATCTCTATTTCAGAAAAATGCTTGCTAGGAGTTGGTTGAGGAGCTGGCGGGATGGGAGGTCGTTGAGAACCCATATTTTGAAAGAGAACAAAAGTTGGTTTGGAGCACTGTTGGGATGAAATCTTGTCTTCTGCCAACTTAGCCAACCCTAGGACTTCCATCATTGTGTTGGGACAGAACATTTTAACCTCTGACTGACTTTCATCTTTAAGACCACTGATAAAACAACTCCTATAGAATTCATCAGACAATCCTTCTGTGTGATTGGCTAGTTTCTCAAATTTTGTTTGATACTCTCTCACAGTGCCACTTTGACGAAGTTTAGTGAGTGCTCCGGTGAAGTCATCAAAAGCACTAGGACCAAATCGTTGCAAAAGGAGTTGGCAAAAATCTGTCCATTTTGGCTTGTCGTGATCCTTGATGTACCAATGGTACCATTGAAGGACTTCTTGTTCCAAATGAAAGGATGCAAGTGGAACTTTTTGGACATCAAAAGTATTATGTAGACTGAAATATTGTTCTGCACGATAGATCCATCCAGCTGGATCAATACCATTAAAGCAAGAAAATTCAAGCTTCGGACCACAGAAATTGCTGGAAGAAGAGAACCCATTCACTGCCGAAGATTCGTGCTGTCGGTTATTGTTCATGGCTGAATGCTAAATATGGAGGATAAGAAATTTCTCATCTAGATATTGGAGTTTGGTTTGGATGGTTGCAAGTGCTTCCTCCATGGTTGTTGCTCCTACGCGGGTGACAACCATAACCAGGAGTTTTTTTGTTTTTTTGTTTTTTTTTTCAGGAATGGATCTGCAACGACACAGAAGGGATTTGAAACAGATAGATATGCAATGGTGTGGAAGTGATTGGAAATAGAGGGATCTAAAAAGGCGTCAGCTGGATCGAAAATAATTGGATCTGAAATAGATCTGAAACAACTGGATCTGGAATGGCTTTCAGAATGGATCCGAAACAATGCAGCAGTGATTGGCAATAGGTCAGCTGAAAATAGATATGGACCCCAGGTATGTGTGGCTTCCTAACAGTTTAGGGGTTTCACTCGACCACCAATGCTGTCTAATGGCTTGCGTATTGGGGCAGTACCCCTCACTGCATGGCTCAGGTAAAAATGATAACCGCTTTGCCACAAATGACAGCTCTTGGTTTACCTCATAGGTGGGAAATAGTCAATCAGGTAGGGGTCGTTGCCCTTTTTGCTGGCAAGTCGTCTCAATGGGCCAACTACTTTGGGGTTCCTGTGGTACTCCTCACAATGCGTTTTAGGGCTTATGCCCAAGTACTTCCCACAGTTAAGCGAACAGGGATTATTCCCAGATCTGAAGCCGCAACAGATGCGAAAAGAAAATTGGCAGAAATTTCACCCAGCGATCCCAAGAAAGTGCTCTGATACCAGATGTGAAAAACCTACAATAATTAATTAATGAAAACACAAGAGATAGCAGAAATAACAGAACTCAGAATCACTTTTATATTGATCGCAGGCCACTTCGAGGGGGCAACCTCCTATGAGCAAGCTCAATAAAAATAACTTCACGGTCCTTCATTGGTCTCAACACAAACTTATATACTAAGTCTAGGCACCAATACCATGTGTCAATACAAACCATGGGCCAATACAAAATATGGATCAACAATTACTACGAGACGACTTACAAAGCATATGCATCCAACAACAATAATACAAACTATGGATCAACAAATACTACGTGACGACTTACAAAGCATATGCGTCCAACAACAATATACTAACAAAGTAAATAGAAGAGTTGACATGGGTTCCTAACATGCGTTTGTACATAAATAAATAATTAATAAAGTCGAGGTGATTCAAGATTTGGAAACCCATAATGGCTCTAATTTTTCTCTAATGCTCATCATAAACTGCCTTCCTATGACTGCAAAATGGTAAAAGATTCATGTTTACTTCTAAGGCTTCCTTGTCATATGAACATCATCATTAAATGGTTTTGGATGAGGATATATCAATCATATGACTAACTCTGCTATTTTGATTGTGTTTTATGAGAACATTTTGTAATTTACAGGTTAAAACATCAAGTTTGCTGACATATCTTCCTTGTAACTACAGATTTCATTTATAAAGATAACTAGTTCGTCCCAGCCAGTGGCCATTTGTTGTAGGTACAACAGATCCCATGTTTTAATGAAAACATGGGAGCCCCAAATTTTTGTATGCAAAAGTAATGATTAAATTCCATGGTCATGTTGGGGTTTTTCATCATTCTTTTATTGCTTTTACATGATTGGATTTTCAGTTAGTAATTTTCCCTTTGAAAATTCTTTCATTTTTATGTGTTTTTCTAAATTGCAGAAATAAGGAATTTTCCCACAATTTGTTCTTTCCGCTCCACAATCCGCAATGCAGATTGTGGAAGCTTGGTTTTTGGTTTTGGAATGTTTTCCTTCTACAACCCGCAATCCACAATGTGGATTGCATGGAAATATTTTCCAATAATTGCAGTTTGACGCGCTCGCAACTCGTAATTACGGATTGCAGTTTGAATCGCTTTGCATTTCCGCAACCCACAACCCGCAATTGCGTATTGCAAATTGTGGAAAGAATGTATATATTGAAACAATAAACTTTTGCAACTCTCCTTCCACATCCCGCATATTAGATCTCAACCATTGATTTTTGGTCATCCTACAGTCCAGATTGCATCCGACAGGATTGTCAAATATGTCGATTTTTTTCTATTTTCTTTATCATTTTTCGATTTTGAGAATTTACCTGCTACAAGGATTTTTCACTGCGAATTTTTACCAAGGTCATTTTCTGCTTCGTGTCAGCACAGGTTGGTTTATCCTCGTCTTTCATTGGTTGTTTGTGGAGTTAGTTAATTTTAAACTTTTTTAATTCATTTTAATTTATCTTACCAGAATTTACCAGTTTCCACCATGTCGAGAGCTACACGTTCTAAGACTACACATAAAGACCTGTTGAAAAAAGAACCCAACTTTGGATACCTTGTTGATACTAGTGACAAAGTCTCAGAGACCTATCCGATTGACTGGTCTAAAATTTATGTCATTTTTGACAATGATGACCTCTCAGACATTCAAGAGAACCGACCTGTCTATGAGAAGATTAGAAATTCTCAGCTTCATGCCATAGCAGCCAGACTTTCCCTTCTACCTTACACAGATGCAGTCAAGTGGATACTTGACCATGCCAACCCTAAAGATCGTTCCTTCAATTAACAGTGCAGGGTCCCTTCTGGTTTCCTTCTGCCCTGAAGTTTTTATTAGGGCTTATGCCCTTGAGCTGGCCACCCAGCTTCTTAATGCTACTTTCATGGAATCTGCCAACTCCAGGTTTAACTTCGACGAGATGATTAAGTCTTGGATGCCAATAACCCTTCTAAATTCATACCTAAGGCCAATAACCTATACCCTGTTTCATGGTTTAAGGAACCTTATTCCCTCTTAGCAGCCATGCTTTGCAGGTTGTATGGTCTACCTAATTGTTCCATGTTCAAAGCTGAGTGGGCACCGGTGGCCCATCACATTCTTACAACTGGAGAGTCATTCAATTGGGCTTTGATTCTCTCAATGGGTTTAAAGTCAGCTATTGAGCAGTATCAGAAGACACCAGCCACAAGAAATCCCTCTTTGTTTTATTCAACATTTGTTATTGATGTGTTCTACTCAGAATTCCAGTACCCTTTCATTGGAATTGGACACTTTCAGATCCCCCTTTTCACATTTACCGCTTAGCATTGTGGGAGAACAATTTTGTTCCTTCACTGTATGAGATCTGTGATCACTTCTTCGGTACTATTTACCATCAGATATTCAGGGAATATGCACCAACCTTCTCCCCTAATGCTAAAATTCTCATTAACACCATTGTTGACTGGTATGTGGGGGAATTCTTTTCCTATATCATAGTTTGGGGAAGTAACATAGTACATCTGCTGCCAAGGATAGTCCCAGATAGACTACTCCTTAAAGAGATAGCCTTCAAGACTGTGACAGATGGGGTGTTCCTAAAGTTGACTGGACCCAAAAGAAAGGGATGGCCTATGTTCCCTTTGAACCTTGGACCTTTGGTTATTCCAACATCAACATATTCTACAGTTATGGGAAACAAGATTGTTTCTTTAAAGTTGGGATTATCCCCAAAGAGAATGCATGATCCCAAAGGATTTCTGGCTGCCCATTTTGCCCAAGAACATATGAAAACAACCTATGTGCATGAGGCTGCTCCTGATGACTCTATTTAGCAAGGAGAAAATCTATTTTTTGAAGTCTTGGTTAGGGCTAAGACTAAAGAAGAGCAGAGCTTCATCCTTCAGTACTAGAAAGAGATTAATAATAAGGTTTTAAGTTATAGGAGAATGGAGCTGCAACTGGTTGAGCAGGTCAGAAAGGAAAGGGAAGAAAAAGAAGCACAAAAGGCAGCTACTCCTCTGATGTTGACATGTCCAGATGGAGGCAAAGGGAAGGGCCTTGTAGAAGATGTTCAACAAACCAAGAAGATACTAATTTAATCACCTGATGAGATGGAGAAAGAGATGGCACATATGAATTCAATGCTTGACACCCATGTCATTGATGCAAGTATTCTAGCCAGTGATACTCAAGTGGTTGTGAGTAACCCAACAAAGAGGTAGAAGATTCAAACCCCTGCATCCACTATACATACATTGAATAATGAAGACAGTGATGTCGAGGATGAAATACTTCCTCTTGTGATTGTTGTCCAAGAGGTAACTGAAGGTTCCTGGGAAAATGTTGATTTGCTTGATAGCATAGTGATAGAGGATCCTATTCAAGACCACCATTTTGATCAAGTCACTTCTAATGCTGAAACATTAACTTCTGCACCCTTACCTTCTTCTCTTGAACTTACTTCCACCTCTTATTTTCAACTTACTTCCACCTCATATTCTGGGACTTCATTACCATCATCCACCATATCTCAAATATTTGATGCACTAACCTCCATCACTTCTTCAACTTCCACTTTGCCAATTCCACCTATCACTCCATCACCAATAGCCACTGCGATCCAGCTTCCAACTGTTTCTCTACAGCCCTCACTTACTGTTGACCCAACTTCCCTTGCTGATTTTTCCACTCTATTTAATTCTCCTCCTTCTCACCTTTAGCTTCTTCTACCACTTCCCCTTTAATATCTACCTCTCATATTACCATGTCTATTCATAATACCACTATCACCCAAACAATTGCTTTGGTTGCAACAGGTAACAATACCACATCTGCAACAAGTAACATTATTTCATCTGCAGCTGAGTTGATAGCTAATCCCGAAGATGATGTTGTGGTTCCCCTTGGGAATTACTTTTACAGTAGGACAACAAAAGCAATGATTAAAAGAGGAAACAAGAGAAGCAGGGGATCAGTTGTGTTGCAAGAACCTATTCCCAACAAGATAATTTGGGCTACACAGTATGATGACATCCAGCAGGAAGCATTAGAAACTGTAGCATCCATGGAGGCATTTGTTGGAGCTAATTTTGATATAGTAACTTCTCTGAATAAAGAGATTGATTCCAAGAAAGGGGAATTGAATATGCTATAGGAGCAGCTGGTTAAATTCAATCAAGAGCATGAATCTCAAATTCATGGATTGAGGAATCAGTATGAAAATCAGCTGAATGATTTGCAGGAACATAATACTTCTCTTAAGGAGGAACTGCAAGATGCACAGGTCCTAAACACTGCAAATATGGAGAGGATAGAAATATTGGAACAACAGTTAAAGGATGCAACTAAAAGTGCATCCTTTTCTTCTTCCTCTAGGTTTTCTCAGGAAGCATTCAAAGACTTGGCCAATCAAGTGAATAAGGAGCATTGTGAACTCTTAGCTGATTTGTTCAATTCCCTGAATGACATTCAAGAAACTCATGGTGATTTTGGTTGAATGCCTATTGTCCTGGAACAACACGTTGAGAAGAGCCGACAAGCTTCTAAAGCTTATGATGATGTTGTTGATGTTGATGTATTTGTAACTTCGGAAGATATTCCCTTGTATATTGTATGTATTACATTTGTACTTTATTGTATCCCTGACAGAGATGTCTTATTCCTCCGATCCGAAGTGTTGTCATTTGTATTCTATTGTTGTACCTCTAACGGAGATGTTTGTTCCTCCGGGTCGGATAAGTCATTATTGTACTTGAGTCATGTAAAGTCATTGAGGTCCATCCTCCCATGTATGACAAGGCATTAGACTCCTGAGTAGTGTCGCAAGTTATATTGTAAGTGTCGTAACTTATATTTGATGGGTTATTAGACCACCTTGGTGGGGTCGGACCTGTATGATTCATGTGGGTTAAAGGGTTATTAGACCACCCTAGTGGGGTTAGCCTAGTGACAAGTGGTAATGGGTTATTAGAATCTCCTAATGGAGGTCGGCCCAGTTAGAGTTAAAGGCAGGTCAAGTCATTGTATAAATAGAGAGTGTGACTCTCTCATTCTATTCATTCACTCACTCACTCACTTCGCATTAGTGAGAGAGAGGAGGAGTGCGCACAAGTGGAGGAAGAGTAGCTGCTGCAGACATTTATCTTTTGGGTATTCATCTTGGTGACATTTATCTCTTGTCTCTTGTTTCTTATGTTTGATATGCTATACATGTTGTTCTTTCAGTTAAGATCCTAGATCATATTGAATTAAATGATGAAAAAATAACATGGTATCACAGCTAGCCTGAAGGAAGGCATTGTATGGCATTTATGACATTTGTTGCACTTGCGACAAATTGGAAGCTAGGGCTTGATATAGTAAAAAATAGTCATCGTGGCACTTTCTCTATAAATCCATTTTGGAGAAGGTTCAAGATCTGAAACGTTTATAGGCCAAAGATGAAATGTTCATGTACCTTTTGTCCAAAGTACAGCCTCAGATTCATGGTACTTTCTGAGATATGATCCGTACAAGTTAGGGTTTCTACCTCTTCCAGATTGAAGCCCTAAATAGGGGACCTAGGAACAGAGGTCATATCTCGGGCTAGGAATCTCCAAATTTAATTCCGTAAAAATTTTCAGTTAGGGAACGAACTTTAGTTTCACAGGTCCACTTTGAAGAGGCCGAAGTTGAAACAGTGACATGTGGCACTCCGTACAAGTTCGCTATGTTGTTTCTTCCCATAAACAGGTCATGTTGCGACACTTGGCATATCTCTCTAATGGAGAATCCATTTTAGGTCAGATCTATGGGTTTGGAAAGATGACAGGGAATTCTACCATAGGCCAAAGTGTCAAAACCTAAGGATCCAAAATTTCATAGTTGCATCAGAAACAATATGACATATATTTCTGTCAAAATAGAATTGGATTCTGAGCACTTTCAATCTTGGCTTGTCATTGTTGTGGGAAATAAGGGTTTCTGCAAAAGTTGGAACTTTTGGAATCTGAGACCATGGCTGGATGATCCTCATCAAAATTGAAATTTAGAGACCAAGATAGAAGTTTTTGGTTGGGTAGAACCTTAGGCTCTATCAAACCCTAATTCGGGAGTTTTACCAGAAAACCAAAATTTGACAGAAGCTGCAGATCCGAAACTTTCAGAGTCAATTTTGAGGGGTCAAATTTTGGAGATTTCAAAGTTGAAGTATACTAGCTTGATCAGCTCAGCAAGGCACATTTTTTCATCCAATCAGAAGTTTGAAATTCAAAGTTTGAATTTTTAGGGTTTCTCTGACAAACCCTAATCCATCTCCAGATCCAGCTTCAAAAAATCAAAGTTGATTGGGTTAATCCTAGAAGAGAATGAATTGACACCTACATAAGTGAAGAATTTCTAGTTCCAGAGGGAGATGAGGCTAAGGCCTTACATAAGAAGACTACAAGCAATCCCGTCAGGTATGACTTGAGGAGATATAGGTATGTTTTGAAATCTTTTCATTATTAAGTTTATAATATGTTTGTCTTCATATTATTGAGGCTAGTAACAATCTTGATTAATTCTAGACTTGTCTTCTCACCCTAGTAAAAGTATGAATGCATGTGAATGATAAAAGACATTTATTAATTAGGGTTATGACACTTATAATTGTACTAATGCACTGTGGTGTTGTATGAGGATGATGTTGTCCGCTAACATAAAAGGTACGTCAAGAAAGACAAATCAAGTACTAGATAAGGAACATATGACCATGGTGACATGAAGACAAAGACTCATCCATAGTCATGGATCACATAGAAGCTCTACTTACGAGATATGTATAATTTGGTTCTACAATGGTTAACTTATGAGATATGCAGGTTACTAGCACAAGTCAATGAAGAGAACATGAAGACATTACGTGGGTATGTTAGACATAACTAGCAAGCATGATAATCCAGGTATGTTTTTCCTATATCAAGTTAGAATCCTACTTTGTGTTAGGATCTTATATAAGTATACTTGGTATGATTGATAATTAATGAATTTATAAGTTTGGGAAATCATGGGTTTATGCATATTATGCTTCTTAGTTTGATTAATGATATGACAAACTAGAAGATTCCTATGGTCAAATAAAAATATGCATGAGTAAAAGAAGTCCTCCCTGAAACCTTGAATACTAACACTTGTGTATGAAATGATCATGACCATACATGATTAATACTATTTAGAATCATAATGTTTTGATAAGTATTGAGATTTTACTAATGCATGTATGATTATGTATGAGATATTGAGGATGACACAATGATGACACTAGTGCACACTTAAGCATGCATAGTGGTCCAGGATGGATAGAAGTTCAAAGACATATAATCATGAAGATATCATAAAGGAAGCAAGGATCAAGAGGGAGCACACTCAAGAAAGCAAAGATCAAGAGGGAGCGCAGTCCAGTTGTTCCTACAAGGAATCAAAGATCAAGAGGGAGCAAACTCCAGGTGTTCCTGTAGGGAAGCAAAGATCAAGAGGGAGCACGCTCCAGTAGTTCCTGCAAGGAAGCAAATATTGAGAGGAAGTCCACCCAACAACCAAACAAACATAAGTATTTAAATTGTCATTTATTATATATTTCATTACTTAAATGATGTTGTCCAGTCATGTACATGCTTATGTTCCTATATTTAGGATGTATATTATGCATATTAGAAAAGTTGCATTAATGAACAAGATACTACTAATATGCAAGTAATGGGTAAGTAGCCTATGGTACTATACAACATTGCATTGCTACTTATCTAGAATGAAACCTCTTTGCTAACATGTTGGGAGTTGTGCACACTCTTAACAAATGTTCTGGTAGAGATGGAAGGCATCTAGAAAGTTACGGGATATGGTCCATGGATAAATGTTGTATTGAAGCATTGGCTAAGATAATTGCATGACTGTATGACATACATTCTTATGTGTATGAATTTGTTTTTGAAAAACTATGAGAAGTTTCTAATCATGCAATTGAATTTGACTTGTAGTAAATATCGTGTACAATCACCTACAAAAGAAGGACAATGACATTTGTTCCAACGACGAAGTTCAAGAAAACTACCTATTGAAGATATTTAAGAATCTGAAGTTCCCAGGATCAGGGATGCAATAATGGAATGATTCCATGATCGAGGAATACCAATCGATCATGAAGAATGATGTTTGGGATGTGGTCCCAAGACTAGAAGGGAAGTCTATTGTGACTTCCAAGTAGATCTACAAGATCAAGCATGCTGCAGATAGTAGCATATAGAAATACAAGGCAAGTGATGAAGTGGAAGATACACTAGATGGATGTCAAGACAACTTTCTTGAATAGTGTAGTCGAAGAAGAAGTGGAGCATCCACTTGGATTTGAGACACATGACAGGGAGTCACATGTGTGCAAATTGAAGAAAGCCTTGTACGGTTTGAAACAAGCACCCATGACATGGTACGGCAGGATAAACAGCTTCCTGACTAGTTTGGGATTTACCAAGAGTAAAGCAAATTCCAACCTTTACTACAAGGTTGAGGAAGGCAATCCAGTGATACTCCTACTGTATGTAGATGTCCTATTTGTGACAGGTGAGATTGGGTTGATTGTTGATATGAAGAGGAAGCTTGCTACCGAGTTCGAGATGAAGGACTTGGGTATGATGCATTACTTTCTAAGTATGGAGGTGTGGTAGAGTGCAGATGGAATATTCCTTGGACAAGGGAAGTATGCAGTAGAGATCCTAAAGCGGTTCGGGATGATGGATTGCAAGGCCATGGCCACACCTATGGCATTGAACTTGAAGCTATTGAGTGATACTTCATCAGAGTTGGTTGATGCCATGATGTATCATCAGATGATTGGGTCCTTGATGTACCTGACAAACACGAGACCAGATATTTGCTTCGCTGTGAACACCTTGAGCCTATTCTTGATGGATCCTAGACATGTTCACTTGATTGCTGTAAAACATATTCTGAGGTAACTGAAGGGTACGGTTGATTATGGGCTCAAGTATGATGCGAATCAAAAGTTTAACCTGGAGGGTTATGTTGATTCAGATTGGTCAGGTAGTGATGCATATAGCAAGAGCACTTCGGGGTGCTGCTTCAGTATGGGATCAGGTGTGACCTCTTGGTTTAGTAGGAAGCAATCCTGGGTAGCACTGAGTATAGCCGAAGCTGAGTATGTCGCAGCTTGTTCGGCTAGTTGTGAGGCAGTATGGCTAAGGAAGCTACTGTCTAATTTATTTGATCTCTAGTTGGATGCTACTTGTATCTATTGTGACAACCAGAGTTGTGTGAAGTTGTCAGAGAACCCAGTGTTCCATGACAAGTCGAAGCATATCGAGATCAAATATCACTATATCAGGGATATGGTGCAGAGAGGAGCAGTGAAGCTCCTGTATGTTGTGACGGATGAGTAGATTGCAGATGTGTTGACCAAACCACTATCTAGAGTGAAGTTCGAGTACTTCAGAGAGAGGCTTGGTGTACTTCAGATTGAGGTTCCTTCCAAGGGGAAGTGATGAGTCCGGAAGACGCAGATGCACATGGGATTTTCTGACATGGTTGTAGATGTGTTCTCCCATGGTCGTGATGTAATTGCCGAGCTTTTCCTACATGGTTGTAGATGTGTTCTCCCATGGTTGTGATGTAATTGCCGAGCCATTCTCACATGGTGGTAGATGTTTTCTCCCATGGTGCAGATGTAAGGGCTGGAGCCATTCTCACATGGTGGTAGATGTGTTCTCCTATGGTGCAGATATAAGGGCTAGAGCCATTCTCACATGCTGGTAGATGTGTTCTCCCATGGTGTAGATGTAAGGGCTGAAGCCATTTTTCACATGGTGGTATATGTGTTCTCCCATGGTGAAAAATTAAGGGATGGAGCCTTCCCCGAATAGTGGTAGATGTGTTCTCCCATGTCAGTGGTGTAAGTGTTGTATGATGTGCATCTGGGCTGTGCTCCGTGGACGATGAGATGATCTGAAGAGGATGATGATGTACATCAGGATGATGTACTATATGATGATGATCAGTATGATCATGAGTATCGGGATGATACTCCGTGGTCATGGATAGGTTGTGTAGGATTGCATGTAATCAGTTCTGGAGATCCGGACAAGTTATGCTAGGCATGTAAAAGATCCTGGGATGCTCTTCAGAGATCTTGCAGGTTGCAAGACACTCTTTTAAGATTTTGCAAGTTCACATGTAATCAGTCCTGGAGATCCGGACAGGTTGTGCTAGGCACGTAAAATATCTTGGGATGCTCTTTAGAGATCTTGCAGGTTGCCAGATAGTCTTTTAAGGTTTTTTGAAGGTCACATGTAAATGATCCTGGGAGATCCGATAGCTTGAGTAGTAAGCTCATAAAAGTCCTGGGATGCTATTTCGAGGTTTTGTTTATGCACGTAATTAGCCCTGAGGATTCCACAGGATGGCCAGATATGATGAAGACCTACAGGAGGCTAGGCCTACAACCAACATGAAAAAGGGATGGCTCTGTAGAACTTCCTATGACAAGAAGAATTGAGAGATAACACCAGTAATCGAGATGACGAGTACAATAGCAGTGATGATGATTCTCTCTGATCCATTGACGATGATCCAGCTCCAGAATTGAAGACTTGTGCCTATATATATTGATGACCTGTGTCAAGAGAATACCTTCCTAGTTAAGAGGGAGTGTTGATGTATTTGAAACTTCGGAAGATATTCACTTGTATATTGTGTGTATTACATTTGTACTTTAGTGTATCCCTGACGGAGATGTCTTATTCCTCCAATCGGAAGTGTCATCATTTGTATTCTATTGTTGTACCTCCTACGGAGATGTTTGTTCCTCCAGGCCGGAGAAGTCATTATTGTACATGAGTCATGTAAAGTCATTGAGGTCCATCCTCCCATCTATGACAGGGCATTAGACCCCGGAGTAGTGTCGCAAGTTATATTGTAAGTGTCGTAACTTATATTTGATGGGTTATTAGACCACCTTGGTGTGGTCGACGCTATATGAGTCATGTGGGTTAAAGGGTTATTAGACCATCCTAGTGGGGTTGGCCCAGTTAGAGTTAAAGGCAGGTCAAGTCATTGTATAAATAGAGAGTGTGAACCTCTCATTCTATTCATTCACTCACTCACTCACTTCGCATTAGTGAGAGAGAGGAGGAGTGCACACAAGTGGAGGAGGAGTAGCTGCTGCAAACATTTATCTTTTGGGGAGTCATCTTGGTGATCTTTGTACTGGTGCTTATTCTATCTATGAGGAAGTTGCGGGATTTTTCACCTTCTTGGTTTTCCCCGGTGAAATTCTTTGTGTCTCTTATCTCTTGTCTCTTATGTTTGATATGTTATACATGTTGTTCTTTCAGTTAAGATCCTAGATCATATTGAATTAAATGATGAAAAACTAATAGTTGAATGGTAGAGGTATATCAAGGACAAACTAGAATAAATCCCATTTTTTAATAGCTTCAATTTTAGAAGAATCGGGAACATATTTGAATGCCTGGAAGAATGTGTCTGACATGGTAGAAGAAACAATACAAAAAGAATAAGCCATCTGTGGGAGAAGATGGTATGCTGCAGACAATATCATGGTTAAGCTACAATTTCCTACTATGGATCTCATTGAGAAAGATTGCCCACCGAATTTTATGATCGAACAGGTTGACACCAAATGTGAGAAGGTCAAAGAGAAGATTCAATGACTCGAATACATAGGGATTTCAGAAGTTGAAAAGTTCATCAAGTAGCCTGCCAGCTTAGAAGGCAAGAACCATATTTTTCTGTGCACTTGGCATAAGCTGGCCAAGAATGAGATGAAATATTTCACTTGTGATGCTCAGTTGGGGATTGAGTCAGCCAATTATCCAGTTTTAGATGAGTTGCTAGAAGTTTGGACCAAGTTACAGGATGCCCTTGGTCATGCTTAGAATAATTTGATTTTGTAATCCCTGTTTTATGGGAGGTCTATCCTTTGTAACTATTTGTAATTATTGTTTAAAGGGTAGAGATAGGGGAGGAAGGAGAAAAAATGCCAGAGAAGGACTGGAGAAACGTTGTTTCACTTGAGATCTTGTAATTTATTGTAGACCTGATGAATCAGAGTTAGTTTCTTTTGACATCTTCTTTGTTTATGTTGTCAAATTTCTTTGATGATATTTGATTTCTTCACCTTAATCATTGAATGAACACTGTTTTAATTTTGCAATCAATCATTATCGCATTGATCTATGATTTGGATTTGTCTTAATCGATGATCTGTGTATCTTTATGGTTTAACTGAATTTATTTAATTAAAACACTTATCTATTTCTGCAAATGATTAACATAGATTATTAAGTTAATGTTAATTTTTCAATTGACATTCCAGATACAGGATAAGCGTGCATGTGACTAATCCTTAAGCTACTATCATTTGATTTTTATCTTTTGGTTATATCTTAAGTTAATGAGTAAAAGATCCAATTTTAAATTTCTGTTAAGCTGGTGAAAGGACTTGTTAAAACTCAAACCAAGCTATCCTGCACATAAACAAAACACTTCCTTTAGATTAGATCTAACTTAGATTAGATTTCTTTTAAGATAAATTCCTTTCTAGAGTTAGAACACTTTGATATTCCCTCATAGGAAGACATATCCTTTTAGGATCAAACCCCATAAGTGCCAGCGGAGGCCTTTATATCCATGGGACTTAACTACACCAAACAGTCTAGGGATATAACTGCTCTTGTGCAGAATTTTTTGAAGCCTTTCAGGTTGGGTTTTCACCCTCCGTTGTTAGCCTTGGAACCCATTCCAACAACCTACATAACCGAGGCTTCAACAGGTTGTTGTGTGGATCATATCTCATCTCAGCATTCAAATCTCTATTGACTCTTACAACATATTTGGAGCATATAGTTAATTCCTGCGTGGGTGTATGAGTGGAATGAACCTCTCTTGGTGTCATTCTTATATGGAATGCCTCTTAGATTCACCAGGTTTATTAACGTTAATACTACTTATTACTTCCTGCTAGATTCTCCCTGTGCATGTTGCTTTCACCTAGGCCTCTAAAGAAAAAACATTGCTCCAAATACATACCAACTTTTTCTTTTTCTGAGACTCTCTTGATTTATTCATATATTATACCAAACGGTCATCAATATATGCTAATAATCATGAAGCTATTCTCAACGTTTTCTTCTTTGCCACCATGTCACCCTCAACTCCTCTTCTCTAAGCAATGGGGTTGTTATTGCAAATTTTTTGTGCTTGATTGGTGCACCACCAATATTTTCTATTGTTGGGGATAATAATGGTCTACTGCTCACCAAACTAGCATGCAAATTAATTCTCAATCGAGGAACATTAGCTTTCAAGGCCAAATGCAAAGTATATGCAGATACAACTAGTGATGGTAAAACAATTCTAGATGTAGATATAACTACTAAGATAAAGGAGCATGGAAATTTACTCAATCCAAGGGAAAATTCATTCACTCAACCTTTAGAATAAAAAACCCAATATTTTCTTCTTAAAGGAAAGAAATTCCACACTTCTATTCTTGAAATACATCATTCGAAATTAAGAACCATACTATGAAAATAACTTGCTATATCTGAAAGCACTCACACTCATCCATTCTTCTTGTTAACACCCAAAAATTATTCACTAGCTCATCTCCCTAGTCACATAACCCATTTGTCCACTTTTCCTACATTTTTGGCCTCCAAAACCCTAAAAAACCCTCAAATGGTTACCAAAAGGGAAAAAATCATTATTGTAAAATCTCAATCACAGCTGAACCTAGCTACTGTGGATTCCTCACTGGTGAAAGATTGCACAACATTTGCAAGAATTAGCATAAAAAATTTAAATGAATGAAGAACAAAACACATGAAATGGTGAATAATGTCAATATTATTAACTGTCCAACCTTAACATAGGTTAAGAACACTCATATATACAAATCTGGAAGAATTCGAATCCATCTGGAGTGTTCACACTGATCTAGCTTAGAAAAAGCTCAAACCCCCCTAGGTTGACCAAAATATCCCAAACCATCCCAAACTGGTTCGAGTCTGCTGTGTGAATGCTGGGAATGACTGGATAGGCCCATGTGACCTCACACATGTGAAGAAACTGGTTGGTTAGAGGTTTGGAAGCTAAAATTGGCCAAAATGATGACAAAGTTGGCAAGATTGTCCACGAACTGAGCAAATGCGCCCTAGGTAGAAGAGAAGCATGCTGAGTGCATTAATTGACCTGAGGAGGGCGCTCTAGGCATGCTGAGTGCATTAATTGCCCTGGGGAGCACTCCAATTAGCTGGTTTGACTCAGCACTTGTTCACATTGCTAACCAGTTCATGATAATTTGACCATTTACCAACTAATCAACTTAGGGATGTAATCATTAATTACTTGGGCTAATTAATCATCATTAATAAATGATTAATGTACATAGGTGGAAAAATGTTCTAACACCCCCCCTTAAGCTAGACTTAGTGAAATATCAAAAATTAAGGCCTTGGCAACTAGGCTCAAGTCACCTTTTACATCATAAAATTTATTTGTCCATGTAACCAAGGTAAGGAGGAAAACCACATGGGAAATAAAACCTCCCCTCTAAAATGGACATGTGGCATATATCAAAATACACCAATCATCACCATGCATCACTCACCCCAAGCAAAGATCTAAGGTGAGTGAAGGTCTTCTCGGTAAAACACTTGGTGAAGATATCAGCAGTTTGCTCACTGGATGGGCAATACTGCAATGCTATGGTCCGGTCATGCACCAAACCCCGAATGTAATGCATGTGTATCTCTATGTGCTTGGTCCTCTGTCTCTGTACTGGATCAGTAGAAATCTTGATTGTACTTTGATTATCACACCAAAGAATAGTGGGTGAATCAAAGACAATCCCGAACTCTGCAAGAATACCTTGCAACCAAACACATTGTGTGGCTGCATTGACTGCTCCCCTGTACTCGACCTCAGCTGAAGATAAGGAAATAGTGCTTTGTTTCTTGCTTGACCAGCATATAGGTCCATGTGCAAGCATAAAGACATAACCGGAAGTTGACTTCCGATCAATACAATCACCGGCCCAATCAGAATTTGTAAATCCTACTAGTTCAAGGGATGAACCAGCAGCATAATGGATACCAAAGGACTTAGTACCCTGAACATAATGAAGGATCCTCTTGGCTGCCTTCCAATGGATCTCATGAGGCTCTTGCATGTGCCTTGCAACAGCCCCAACAGCATAAGACAAATCTGGTCGAGAGTGTGTAAGATACAACAAACTCCCAACTAGTTGTCTATACAATGAACTGTCAACTAGTGGTGAAGAACCCCATTCTGTAAGCTTAACTCCTGAAAGAAATGGAAATTTTGCAGACTTACATTCAGCCATCTTAAATTTCTGCAGCAAATCTGAAGCATACCTTGACTGACATACAGAAATACCATTCACAGATTGATCTATCTCCAAACCCAGAAATTGTTTTAGCAATCCTAGATCGGTCATGGAGAATGCACTGTGCAATGCTCTCTTAACTGAGTCAAGTTCTTTGGTGCAGCTACCAGTGATCAAAAGATCATCAACATACAGTACAATAATCAATATCAGATCACTAACATGCTGCATATACACATTTGGATCATACTTACACCTCTCAAACCCCAAAGATAGCAGAAAATTGTCCATTTTTGCATACCATGCTCTAGGAGCTTGCTTGAGCCCATAGAGTGATTTGTTCAACCTGCAAACAAGTGTATGATCAGAAATAAAACCTTCAGGCTGCTGCATATATATCTCCTCATTCAGATCCCCATGAAGAAAGGCACTTTTTACATCCATGTGATGAATCTCCCATCGCTTGGAAGCCCCAATTGCCAAAACTAGTCTTATGGAGTCCATCTTTGCCACCGGTGCAAATGTCTCTGTATAGTCCACTCCTTGGACCTGAGAGTAACCCTTAGCTACCAACCTGGCCTTATACTTCAGATCAGAGCAATCAGATCCAATTTTGGTTCTATAAATCCACTTGCATTTCACTAGTTTCCTCTTGGGAGGAAGAGGGACCAAATCCCAAGTTTTGTTCTCATGGAGTGAGTTCATCTCCTCTTGCATGGCTGATTTCCACCTTGGGTCTGTACATGCTTCTGAATATGACATTGGATCAGATCCAACCATCAAATAACATGCCTCACTCAGATCAGAATTATCACATGCAAAGGAATTGTGAAATTGAGATCTAGTTTTCCTAGCATCTTGGGGATCTCCCACTAGCTCTCCGGCACTTTGAATTGTTTTCTCTGCCCACTTGGGCCTTGAAGGAGGGATATGTTCAGAATCCATATCAACATCATCTTCAGCAATATCAGAATCAGAAATATCAGAGAATGAATCACTACTTACTTCATCATCAAGTCGAGGAAATGAGCATTCCCCATCACCTTGTTCACTAGCTTGCAAAAATTCTTCCTCTTCGAATTTGACACTTCTTTCAATGAAAGTTTTGTGAGTGGATGGATCAAAGAGCTTGTAGCCCTTGGAATCCTCTGCATACCCAACCATGATTGACTCCTTGCTTTGGGGCTGCAAGGCCTTTCTCTTCTCCGGTGGAATTCTGGCCCAAGCCCTTGAGCCAAAAATTCTGAAATGTGAGACATTGGGCTTGTGACCCATCCATGCTTCAAATGGAGTGATTCCTTGCAATGCTTTGTGTGGTGCTCTGTTCTGAACATATGCTGCACAATTCATAGCTTCAGCCCATAATTTGGGAGACAAATCCCTTGCTTGCAACATGCAAGTTGCCATCTCTTTCAGTGCTCTATTTTTGCGCTCTGCAACACCATTTTGCTGAGGTGTGTAGGGCACTGAGTGTTGCATCTGAATGCCATGCTCTTGACAGAGCTGCTGCAAATTGTTATTGACATACTCTCTGCCATTCTCAGTCCTCAAAACCTTCATGGCCTTCCCACTGAATTTCTCAACCATGCTCTTAAAAATTTTGAAACATTCAAAGACTTCAGATTTTTGCTTAAGGAAAAATAACCAGCAGTACCTTGAGTAGTCATCGATGAAGGTGAGCACATATTTGCTGCAGCCATAGGAGGGTGTGGGGAGTGGCCCTATGAGATCAGAATGCACTATCCCAAGTGGTTGATCAGCCCTCCTTGCCTTCCCTTTGTCATACTTCCTTTCAGGATGCTTCCCAACCATGCAACCCTTGCAAGTTCCACTCGAAAAACTGATTTGGGGCAGCCCTTCTACCATATTTTCTTTGCTTAAAACTTGAAGATATCTGTAGTTTAGGTGACCATACCTTTGATTCCATAGCTTGCTGGTCTCATTCCCATGTGACAGAAGCACACTTGGTGAAGAGAATTCGAGGAAGTGGGAGAACTTGTACATCTTCATGTCATGGTCTGCAACACCCTTTGCAACAATTTTCCCGGTGGAAACTTCTGATATGTCCACATCATCCTGAGTGAAGACCACCTTCTTTGCTGCTCCAGTATGTGTCATTTGATATACAGAGAGCAAGTTTGCTGCAAGATTTGGCACATACAGCACATTGGAGAAGAAGCCATTCTCCATAGAGATTTTCCCAATGCCATGAGCAGGGATTTCTGAGTCATCTCCCATTCGAATTGAGAGGCCACTGTAGGGAGCAAGTTCAGAAAACGAGTCTCTTGAGGAAGCCATGTGCCTTGAGGCACCTGAATCAATGATGAACAAAGGGGAATGAGATGAACTGGCCACCAAAGCATGGCAGCTCTCCTTGTCTTCAGAAACGCACTCCTTCTTCTTGGAACTTTCAGGAAGAGGAATATTATTTTTCTGTAGGAGATGGGTCATGGTGTCTATGGTTTTCTTCATGCATGAGCTCTCTGGATGAAAACCTCTTTGACAGTAGCTACATTTTGTCTTCTCAGCCTTCTTTCCCTTGTTCTTGACAGGATTCGAAACCCCCTTAGAGGATTTGGGCCTCTCATCCTTCTTCTTCTTCTCTTGAGGTTTCGACCCCCTGGGTTTTTGCTTGCCTCTTCCACATTTCGAATCTCCAGCTGCAAGAACTTGATCTTTTTGTTTGATGGAGCCCATCAAGACCAGCTTGTCTTGATCTTGAGTTAGCATCTCCATGAAGTCAGCCAAAGATGGCATCTTCCAACCTCTAACTGTGAGCCTTGTGGAGTTGAAGGAAGACACAAAAACTGAGTATTCAAAACCCAATTTGGAGAGAATGGACAACACCAACTGTTCTTCTTTCTTCTCTATGCCACATTGTCTGATCTGCAAGACCAAGTTCTTGAACTTGGTGAAGAAGTCCTGGATGGAATCGAAATTCCCTGGGCTCAGTGAGACAAGCTCATTTTCTAGCTGGTGGCCTCTCATCTCATCAGTCTTTCCAAACAGTGTCTCAAGCTTGAGCCACACTTCATTTGGAGTTGCTATACTTTCTACATGAAACAGGAGGTCTCTCGAAATGCTGAGACAAAGGAGGCCAAATGCCTCATCCATTCTGTTAAAAAACTTGGATTTCTCCACAGCTGAGTTTGGCTCCACCTCAGTGCCCATCGTGATTCTGTAGAGACCCTTAGATCTCAGCAAAATCACCATTTCTGCCTTCCAATCGAAATAGTTGAAGGGTGTGAGCACGTTTGGGTGAGATGGCTCCATTCTCCTCTGCTGCAATTCGCACTTGCTGACAATGCTGATCTCCAATACCTGCAAACAACTCTCAAATCACTCTGGAGGGATCTACACTAACAGATTCGAACCCTGTATGGATAGTGGGTGCATTCGGGAGAGCATCACACCTGAGAGGAGCCACTAGATTTCTCCAGTAAGCTCAAGGCAATGGCCTCAGGAATTATGTGGTTTCTCCACTGCTTCTGGCAATCCACTACAACAGTCTTGCTGGTTCGAATTCTAGCTCCAAGAGCTCTGATACCATGTAAAATCTCAATCACAGCTGAACCTAGCTACTGTGGATTCCTCACTGGTGAAAGATTGCACAACATTTGCAAGAATTAGCATAAAAAATTTAAATGAATGAAGAACAAAACACATGAAATGGTGAATAATGTCAATATTATTAACTGTCCAACCTTAACATAGGTTAAGAACACTCATATATACAAATCTGGAAGAATTCGAATCCATCTGGAGTGTTCACACTGATCTAGCTTAGAAAAAGCTCAAACCCCCCTAGGTTGACCAAAATATCCCAAACCATCCCAAACTGGTTCGAATCTGCTGTGTGAATGCTGGGAATGACTGGACAAGCCCATGTGACCTCACACATGTGAAGAAACTGGTTGGTTAGAGGTTTGGAAGCTAAAATTGGCCAAAATGATGACAAAGTTGGCAAAATTGTCCACAAACTGAGCAAATGCGCCCTAGGTAGAAGAGAAGCATGCTGAGTGCATTAATTGACCTGAGGAGGGCGCTCTAGGCATGCTGAGTGCATTAATTGCCCTGGGGAGCGCTCCAATTAGCTGGTTTGACTCAGCACTTGTTCACATTGCTAACCAGTTCATGATAATTTGACCATTTACCAACTAATCAACTTAGGGATGTAATCATTAATTACTTGGGCTAATTAATCATCATTAATAAATGATTAATGTACATAGGTGGAAAAATGTTCTAACAATTATTTCCCTCCTCAATTAGTGAAATTCCTCCAAAAAAGGTCAAAAACCCTAAAAATGGGTCCAAAATTCTCAAAATAAAAGAGAAAAGGGAAAAAAAGTCAAAAATAAATTCAAAAAGAGGTAAAAACCCTAAAACCATTTACCAATACTATTGGTTTCCCAAAACCATGGGCCAATACTCCACCACCCAAAATCTCTATAAACGGTGATGGAGGCCCCCCATTTCACATCCATCAATCACTCTTCATACCCTTATGCTATCAAGTACCCTTATGCTACCAAAATTCCTGTTGAACTCTACCCTATCACCTTGAGCTTTTGTTCACCATTTCAATTGAGTCTTGGCCACCTATTGAGATTTTGGAGAAGGGAAAGGAACTCTGGAGGTCCGGTGCACCACTCTTGTACAACTGCAAGGATTCCAACAACCTCACCATTTGAGGTAACACCATTGGAAACCCTTTTTTTCCCATTAAGGCAAAAAAATCCAAATTCCATTAATGAGTTCCTCATGGTTGTTTACTTTTCTGCAGTCATTTAGATTTATTTTTATGTTATCACTTGCACATGTCACATCTTAATATCTAGTTTTTATTCATTTCAAATATTATTTTCTATTCATTATTGAACTTCTACTAAGGGTCTTGAATCCTTAGTAGGTGCTCTTTAGCACGAGATGGGGTGAAAACCCTAGCTATACTTCTCACACAATGAATTTGATCAATCACTATTCTATGGAAAAGTAGAGTAATCCACACCGCCACACTTATATTGTGAAATTGAAAACCACACCACTTTAAAAATATAATTGTAGTTCTAATCTGAAGCAATTGTGAATGACGATCACACCAATCGAGTCAGAGAACACCCTACTGAAAAGACATTATCTTCCTATTGCACTCTTGTAACTAATATGTCCAATATAGAAAAGAAATAGCAAGGAGCACTCTTTAAAAGTAACAACTCAATTAATCATAACTCCAGAATTCTGCAAGTAAAAACAAATAATACCATCTACTAATTAATAATTCTAAAACATTCCAAATCAAGAGCATTAACAAAATTCAACCATAAACAACTAATTAACGTAACAACACTTGATTAGTGAACGAGGCCCTTCCTCCTCTAACCAGGGTTTCAAATTACTTCACAACTGAAAACTTAGAACATAAGATTTTAATGTACTTCTATTATAAGAAACTCTATTGTTCTTTTCTCAATTAGAGTTCTCAATGTATTACTTGACAACCCCCGAACCTCTAAAGATTTGGATTCTTAGGATTTGACTGACTCCTGAAGATGAAACCACAGTAGGGATCAAAATGTCAAGAATGTCTATTTACCTATTTCGCACAACTCCTCTTCTTACAAATTCTTATACCAATTATGGGATAACAACTGTATACCAATTATGGGATAACAACTGTATCTAAATAATGTACCCGAACACCTTGATAATTAGAGATTCTCAATGTATTCGTATACATACAAAACAACATATTTCCATATATTAATGTCATTACAATGATCATACAAAAAAATAGCACAATGCCAACTAATTTTATCCAAGAATATTGTTGACTAGAACTACGCTCCTTTAATGATTAGCATAGTCCTGCTAACTCTTATCTTTATCATATGCTTGAGCATCAATCGTAGACTAAATGCTCACACATCCAAAATCGTGACATCTTACTGAATTATAAGTAACAATAGACAAGTAATAACTCACAAGTAACAGCATGTCCAAAAGACCTTTAACAAAAACAATGAACCTTCTTCAATATGGAAGTAACCTGTCTTGATTACACCTCAAGATACACAATGAGGAATATGTTGCAGCTGCAACCTCTTCCCCAAATGTTTCTTAAATTTTAGGGCCCTCCTTAAGTTTGAATGCATCCTGAGATTTCGAAAGTCTGTAGAGTTAGATGCCTTGGAATATTTTTTAACACTTAGAATTTTTTTTGGGGGGTTTGTTGTTTTGAAGCAAAATTAAAAATTTCACTGACACAATCGACATAAAATCTTATTTGGCTCTGAAAGACTCGGGATAAAAGTCTATTTCATGCCGAAACTGTTGGAGGATAAATTGTTTCTCCATCGGTAAGATCGGAGGCAAATAGTAACTAATGCCAAAATAGCTGAGCTAAAGTTTGTTTTTCCCCGAAATGGCCGGGAGAGAAATCAATTTCGCACAGATCGGGGAATATTCTATTATGCGCCAAAACAACAGCTGCCAAACTTTCTTATGTTCCATATCGCCTGGATAGATATATAGCCACCGCAAAATGAAGTTTTCAACCGATATGTACCAACGCAAAACCTATTTTGTCCTCGAAACGTATCCGATTAAAATCGTTTTGCCACCGATTGAATATGAATGCAAACGTTTTATGAGGTGAAAAAAGCCGTGTGAAAAGGTTTTTTTATACCAATTATCATTTGATGAATTTTAGGGTTGAATATCGTGTTTAAAAGGGGAAATCCTTTCTTACCAATGCTACATTTTAAACATCGTTTGCTTCATTCAAGTGTAGTGAACCTCTTCCAGATCACCAACGCCACCTGGAGCATCTTTCCTGCAAGTTACAAGTTAGTTAAGGGACGTTTTCAACATTTCCAGGTAAGTACCATTGTCTTCCTTGGTAGAATTTGTTCGTTTCTTATTGGAGGGAGGTCAAGGTTAGGTTAAAACCGTTATTTCTCTGCCCTTGTTTCACATTTTAAGCTCTTTCTCTTTGTTTTAGATGAATGCGGTTTTCTTACTAGTGAGTGATAGTGGACAGATTCTAAATCGAGTGGCTTTTTTTAAACCTTCATTTCGCATTTCTCCCTGTGGATTTCCTTGAATGCGTCAAGGATGAGCGCTCGACTTCAATAAGTCTTGGGCTAGAATTTTACTTGCTGAAGCCATCAACAATGTGCCCTTTGGAATCTACCTGTTTAGAAAGGGAGGAGTAAAACGTAGGTTTTTGAAGTCTAGTTGGTTGAATGAACAATCGAATATTGAACAACATCAGTCGTCTTTGTTTCGTAGTTAGCATGGTCAATAAATTCGCCTATTGAGAGTACTCGTTTTCATTTTACAAATAGAGTTCCTTCTCACACGTCTGGTTTCAGAAATAGGGTTTACTTGAATTAGTTCTATGGTATTCTTAATGCTTGAACTCGGGATTAATATAAGAAATCTAAAGGAAATAAATTTTTACTCAATGTTTAATTGAAAGTCTTCTCATTACCATTGTTATTCACTCACTATAAAACCCTAAGATTTGATGCAACATGCTTAAAATTTATGGGGGCATGACCTATCATCAAACAAAATGGTCACTTTATTGATTTCACTTTTAATTCTAAAATGATCATCTTGGCTTGATAGAAAAAACATAAGATGTGTTTTTTTTTTTCAAATTTTACAGAGGTTATTTTAGGTTCACACTCTTTTCATGGAATGACTTGCATCTAGAGTAAATTTATAATTGAAGTGACAAGGTTAGAATACACATGAGCTATTCATGATATTGGGTATGAGAAAACTAAGCTATGTAGAACCTCATTATTATCATTTTGATTTTCGTGCAAACATAGATAATGCCAAGTCTTAATGCTAATTTTGTATTAAAGGATCCCGATATGTATATACGATATTCTAAGCGCAAGACCACGGTGATGGAATCAGATTCATATATTTAGATAGTTCCAGAAACCACCATGGAAAATTTGTTTGAAGACACAAGAGCTATCACTAGAGTAGTCCCCAAATACAAGCGAGGAGAAATATACTAGCTTGTTAGACATTAAAACATGCAAGAGGCCTCAATCGAGGAAACAATGATTTATCACAATATAAATAAATATGGACTCCACAAGGCTGCAACTTGCCTTGAACTGTTCCCATGTTTTGAAGTAATAGGTTGGATCTTTCCTCATGTAGATGCTAAATTTAGGATCGTTTCAGGAGCAAATGGAAATGGTTTTGCCTCATTTAAACCAACACACATAAGAAAAGATTACAAATTGCCTGCTCCCAAATTCCTTCTAACATATGACTGGATTAATAGTGTAAAGATAGATCATTCTGAGTATGCGAAAAAAATGCTTCTCCCGGGTAAAAAACTAAGGAAAACCCCATTCAGAATTGTCGCAATGCTATTATGCAGAATCTACGGGAGTGTTGAAGCCCCGTGTATGATAATGCTGGAATGTTTTCTAAGGCAAAAAACAGAGGGTGACAACCCAATCTTAAAGGATTCAAACAACTCTGCGCAAGAGCAGTTCTATCCCTAGACTGTTTGGTGTGGTTGACTCCCACGGATATTAGGCCTCCACTGGAACTTATATGAATTGATCCAAATGGATTTGTCTTCCTATGAGGGAAGATCAAAAAGATGTTTTGTGTCTGAGGGTGAGTAGTGTTTGCTTAAGGAAAATCTACGTAAGTTAGATCTAAATTAAGAAATATGTTTTAATGTGCAGAAAAATCAGATCTGAAATTTAATAAGTGTTTCACCAATTAACAAACATGTGAATTGGATCTCTACTTATCAGCTTAAGACACAGCCAGACAATTACAATCGAATGATTCTAACTTAAGGATTAAAGCACATATGAGATTGTACTGTTATGACATGTTAGTTGAAAAATTGGCATTAATGTGATTATAACTATTTATCATTTGCAGAAATAGATTAATGAGTTAAATAAATAAATTCATTTAACACATAAAAACACCTGGATCGTAAGTCGAGACAAATATAACCTACATATCGATGCATTAATTATGGTTGCAAAACAAAACAGAGTTCATTCATAAACAAAAGTGAGAAATCAAAATCTGTCAAAGAAATTTGATAAATCAAACAAAAGAGATAGCAAGAGAAAACTAACTGAATTTCGTTAAGCATGAAAAAAATTACAATGTCTCAAAGAAACAGAGTATCTCCAATCCTCTTTCAGTGATTTTCTCCCTCCCCCCATCCTATGAGATCTCTACCCTTTAAATAATAATTACATTGAATTAAATAGGATAGATCCCCCATAAAATAGGGAGTTTCAAAATATTTCTAATATAAGAATGGCCAAGGAAAATTCACCACTTGGCCCATACATCTAACAATTTTTCTACATCCAGATATTTGGCCAATTCGAGTGCCAACTGAGTGTTACATGTAAAAGACTCAATCTCATTTTTCTTTATCTTATTCCATGCACGTAGGAAAAGATGTATCTTTATCCCTTGACTGATGGGTTTCTTGATGAATTCTTCAACTTCTGAAATCTGAATGTACTCCAGCTATTGAATCTTCTCTTTGATCTGTGCACATCTATTATCAACCTGCTCGATTTTCAGTTTGGGTGGATAGGCCTTTTCAATGAGGTCCAAAGTTGGAAAATATAGGATCATCAGTACATTATCTGCTGCATACCATCTCCTTCCACACACTGCTTGTGCTTTCTGGATTGTTTCCTCAACTGATTCACAAGCACGTTCCCATGCACTTAAAGATATTCTAATTCTTCTGAACTTTAAATTGTCTAGAACATGAACATCTTCAGGCTTGTCCTTGATGTATTTATGCCAATCACTCACATCTTCTATGGCTCTGGTTGCTTCTCCCCTTCTATCATTATGTTGTTCCACGATGTCGTAATGACGTTCAAAAACATTGTATGTCTCCTGAATTTCATTTAGAGATTCAAATAGTTCATTCAAGAGTTCCTTGTGATCTTCATTTATTTTAAGGGCTAATGCCTTGAACTCTTCCTTGGAAAATCTAAAGAAGGAGGGGACAGATGCCTTAGTCACTGAATCCTTCAGCTGCTGCTCAAGTAATGTGATCTTCTCAGCATAGCCAATGTTAAGCACTTTTGCTTGCTAAAGCTGTTGCTAGAGAGATTCATTTTGTTCCTGCAAGTCTCTCAGCTAACTATCATGCTCATTTATCAACTATTGAAGTTGAGATTCAAGTTGTTCCTTGGCTTCAGACTGCTCTTGCCCGAGATTTTGTAGTTCCTATTGTTTGGCCTCAATCTCCTTATTCAAAGAAGCAACCGAATCATAATTTGCCCCTACAAAGGCTCCCATTGCGCAAGCAGTTTCAAGGGATTATTGCTACACATCTATGGATGTCTTCTTCCATATGACGTGATTGGGAGTAAGGACCTGCATGACAGTCCCTTCCCTTTGTATGTTAGCTCCTCTTTTTGTTGCATTATCCAGCAATACTAAGAGGGGGGCGTGAATCAATATTGCCTTCTTTTTCTCTTATTAAAACAATTAGTACAAGACACATAAAGAATCAAAGAAGTTAGGACATAGGATTTTATCATGGAAACCTCAAAGAGCAAACCACCAACTCAAACTCATTAATAAGGTGAATTTTTACAAAAAAAATTATCTGCTACTACAGAAAGGATGCAACCACACCCCAATGTTTTCCTGCTGCTACAGACAAGGATGCAATGACACCCCATATTTTATGCCTGCTTCTACAGACAAGTATGCAACAACACCCCATATCTTCTTCCTACCGCTACAGACAAGGATGCAACAACAACCTTTTTTCCAGCTTCTACTGGAGGAGGCTACAACCCCCTACATGCTTACTGCCTGCCCTAGCACCACCTTTCCACCCTAATTTGATTTCATCAGAATTCCATATATTCTTTATGTTTTCAAACCTGTCACTGGTTTTCCTTCTTTGGTCTCTGTCTACAATTGCTACTGCATAGATCTGAATCACAAAGATGACTTCTTTCACTCAGCACTCTATCTATAAATACCTTCTAACACGTTTTCCATAAATGCATCTTCTCACGGTTGCACCTTTTCATTCTTAGATCGTGCCTCTTCATGAAAACACACTTCTTCATTTTAATAATTCTTTAACTCTATTTAGGTTTATCAGTCATGAATTTCCGCAACAAAAATATTTCTAAAATTGCCTCTTCGGAATGATAATTTTGCACCAGAATTCCTTCCGAATTTCCCTTTTTCCGCAATGATATTTCTGCAACAAAAATCATTCCGCAATTACCTTTCCACAACAATCTTTCTGCAATTACCTTTTCGTAGTGGTTTTTCCACAATCTCCTTTCCGTAGTGATCGTGGACCGTTTTATCTTGATCAACGGTGGATTCTCTTTCCGCAGCTTGCGGATTGCGGATTACGGAACTATATTTCAACTTTTACAAATTGTCTTCCACAATTTATCTTTCCACAATTTATCTTTCCACAATTCTCTTTCCACAGTCGGGTTGCAGATTGCAAATTGCGGACGTGCCTTCAACTTTTCCCGAAATGGGATTCCGCAATTTCCCTCCCGCAATTCATTTTCCGCAAATCTTTACAGCCGTCGATTTCTTGTGGGTTCTTTCCTGACCGTCGATCTGAGATCATATGTGGATCTCACCTTATCTTTGCGGATCCATTATCTTCCTTACACTTTTCTCTCACAGAATTTATCTCGGGTATCATATCTCTTGTGACTTTGATCTCATCCGTCAATCTACTGTCTCTGGCGGAACTTCACTTAATCTTGCGGATTTCTTATCTTCTGTTCACGTTCACCTCGTGATCTCTTTCCCATCGTTGATCCATATTTTCTCCTTTAATCTGGATCGTCCAAATCTCTGCAAACTTCAATCTTTGCAACTCTACAATTGTACATTGATTGATCAGAGAATCAATCAATCACTCAATCGATCATTACCGGACTTGATTCCCTTGCTGGATCTTCACATTGAATCCATGGTTTTACACACATAGAGATCATTCATACATCCGCTGCAACATTCAATCCTCAAAATACCTCACTTCAGGATATGCATACACACAACGATTAATCAAGCATTCACAAAGATATCCCAAACTGTCAATTGATTCATTGATACAGAGATACACAAATATTCAACTGTTAATGCTTCAGACATAGATTCATGCATACACATAGAGACAACTTAATTAGATTTCTTTATTCACACAGGAACCTGATACAAACAAGGCCGCTTCCTCTGGCCTGGTTTACATTTATTTGGCCACCCCCCTAGCCATACTCTTCATAATGATGCCATATTGCAACACTGACTTCATAATAGCACTAAAACACCACCATGTGTCTTTTACATGCCACATCATCATACATTCCATGTCATCATATATTTTTTCATCAATGAATACTTTTGACATCAATGACAACCAAACTCAACAATCCCCCTTTTTGGCATTGATGACAACCACTCCTTGATTTACTCCCCCTTTGACATTAATGACAAGGATTCCTTTTGATAGCTCCCCCTATCAACATATATCCCCCTGACATGATGCCTTTTCCTCCTTTTTATTCATTGTAAATAAATTACTACCATCTTTTGTCTAAGATGCTCAAATGCTTCTTTGGGTAGTGGCTTAGTGAAAATATCAGTTATCTGTTCTTTTGTATCTATATATTCCAATTTGACAACCTTTTTGTGACACTTGATCTCTTAGAAAATGATATTTTATTGGAATGTGCTTTGTTTTAGAGTGCATAATAGGATTTTTTGACATGTTTATAGCATTGGTGTTGTCACAATTTATTATTACTGGATTCACATACTTCACAAGCAAGTCTTCCAAAGTCTGCTTCATCCAAATGACTTGAGTACAACATGATGCAACATCAATGTATTCGGCCTCTACTGTATATAGTGATATGGATGATTGTTTCTTGCTAAACCATGATACCAAACAATTTCCTAAAAAGAATGTTGCTCCATTGGTACTTTTTCGGTCATCAAAACTTCCTGCCCAATCTGCATCAGTGAATTCTCTTAAGGTGAAGTCTTGTCATTTTGGGTACCATAAACCATACTCCATAGTGCCTTTTTGATATTTGAAAATTCTTTTTACTGTTGTCATATGTATTTCTTTGGTAGCCGATTGAAATTTGGAAACTAACCCTACAGCTTGCATCACATCTGGTCTTGTAGCTGTCACATACAATAGGCTACCAATCATGGATCTATACATGGTATGATCCACTTCCAATGACTCATCATCTTTTCTTATCTTAGAACCAGTGATCATGGGAGTGCTAATAGGTTTGGAGTCTTCCATATTGAACTTCTTCAGTGTATCTTTGATGTACTTGTTTTGAGAAATGAAAATTCCTTTATCTAATTGATAAACCTGTAGTCCCAAGAAGAGTGTTAATTCATCCAACATTGACATCTCAAATTCTTTTTTCATTTTAGAGGAAAATTTTACACTCAATATTTGTAAATTTCTTCCAAAAGTGATATCATCTACATAAACAACAACAATGATCATATCCTTATCTTCGATCTTTATGTAGAGATTACTATTGGTGGCTCCTCTCTTATATCCTTGTTGTTTCAAGTAGTTATCTAGCCCTGAAAACCATGCTATTGGGGATTGCTTGAGACCATAGAGTTCATTTTTTAGTTTGCAAACATAGTCTCTATTCTCTAATAGGAGAAAACCTTCAGGTTGTTCAATATATACTTCCTCTTCTAGTTTCCCATTTAGAAATGCAGACTTGACATCCATTTGATATACTTTGAAATTTCTATAACATGAGAATGCCAAGAACATTCTGATTGCTTCAAGTCTTGCTATAGGTGCAAAAGTTTCTTCAAATTCAATACCTTCCATTTGAGCATACCCTTTACACACTAGTCTTGCTTTATTTTGATCACTTTACCATCTTCATTGAACTTATTCTTGAAAACCCATTTGGTCCCTATAACATTCTTGTTAGTAGGTCTTGGGACAAGTTCCCAAGTTTCATTCTTCTCAATATGATCTAGTTCTTCATTCATGGATTTGATCCAATCATCATCTTTGCTTGCTTCTGCAACATTCTTAGGTTCCACTACTGAAAGTAGGGCTTGTTCAGTAAACACTCTTCTTCTTGTACTAACCCCTGCGCTTTTGTCACCTATAATCTGTGTTTCAGGATGATTCTTTTGTATTATCCTTGATGGTGCTTTTGTATCATCTCTTGAGGAATATTCATCTTCATCTTCTTGTGATTCTTATCTTTCTTCTTCCTCTTCTTCTTCTTTTCTCTCAAAAACATCTTCATTATTTTGCAAGACTTCTTCTTCACTATTTGTTCTTGCATCTTCATCTTTGCTTCTTATTCTTCTTGGCTTCATGTCATCCACTCTTACATCTGCGATTTCTATTATTTTGTGTAATATTTGATTGTAACATTGGTAATCCTTCTTGGAGGAAGAATATCCTAAAAATATTCCTTCATCAGTTCTAGAATCGAACTTGCCAAGATCATCTTCATTCCTCTTTATGTAACACTTGCTTCCAAACACTCTTAAATACTTGACAGATGTAGGTATTCCATACCATAGTTCATAGGGAGTCTTATCATTATTCACTCTGAGTTGTCCTCTATTAAGTATATAGATAGTTTTGTATGTTGCTTCTCTCCAATATATATCAGGAAGTTTTGCTTCGTTCAACATGGTTCTGGCAACTTTTTGGACTGCCCTATTTTTCCTTTCCACCATGCCATTTTGTTGAGGTGTCCTTGGGGCTGAAAATTGTCTTTTAATTCCATGGGTTTCACAAAATTCATTGAATGCATTTGAAGTGAATTCACCTCCATTATCTGACCTAAGAAATTTGATTTTTTGGTTTGTCTCATTTCCCACCATAGCTTTGAAAATTTTGAACTTTTCAAAGGCTTCTAATTTTTCTTTCAGAAATGTTACCCAACTCATCCTTGTCTAATCATCAATGAGTAACATAAAATAATACTCTCCTTGCAATCTTTTAGTCCTTGGTTGTACACAAAGATTAGTGTGAACTATTTCCAATGGATGTGAGGTCACATGTTCCTTTGATTTGAAGCTAGCTTTAGTTTGTTTCCCATGCTGACAATGTTTACAAACTACATTTAGAGGTTTCACAATTTTTGGCAAATCTCTCATAGCTTCCTTATTACTTACCTTGACAAGATTATCAAAATTTAAATGTCCCATCCTTATGTGCCATAACCAACTTTCATCAATCATACTCATGTATCATTGGTCTTCATTTTCTAGGATGTACACATTACTCGAATTTCTTACAGCAGTCCCAACAATTCTCACTGAGTCCTTTTTTCTAATTTCACATTTCTCAGAGTCAAAAGTGCAGATCTTCCCTTAGTCACAAGTTTGACTTACACTGATAAGATTAGGCTTTAGGTCTTCTACTAGCAACACATTTTTAGATTTGATCTTGCTATTGATAGTGGTTGTACCCTTGCCAATTATTTTGGAAGACATATTATCTCCAAACGTGATTCTACCCTTATTATCTTTTCTTAGGCTTATGAATTTACTTGGGTCTCATGTCATATGTTTTGAACACCCATTGTCAATATGCCATATATTCTGCTTTTCTGTCACACATAGAGCAATCATGGATTTCTCCTCCTCATTCTTTTTCTTCCAATCCTTTCTCTAGTTTTTGTCTTGGAGTTCTTTTGCAGCAATACTTTTTGTAGGAGTCATTAGTTTACAATCTCTTTTTATATGTCCATGTTTATTGCATTTGTAACATTCTATGTCATACTTTTGAAGAGGTGCAAAAAAGTTAGGATTCCTTGTGTTTGGTTTGTTACTCGATGCCCTCTTCTTGTAGCCACGAAACTTTCCATATGCTCTGCAATTTAGGTATTTATGTCCAAAATTATTACAAGAGTAAAAATGTCCAAAGAAGATCTATTGATATCTATTTGTCTTTGGTCTTCTAGGCATTACATTAGTTATGTTTTTGTCAAGAGAAGATGGAGCGGATTTCTTGCTTTCTTGAATTTTAAATGGACTCTTTAGTGCAACAGCATAACTTCTTTTATTTCTTCCTTGGTTTGTGAAGGAGGAACATTCTAGCTTCCTTTATTGTCATATCCTAAACCAGATTTATTTGTTGATGGTATTTGGCTACTCAAGATGTCATCTAAATTATTTGAACTGTTTTCATATTTTGACTTAATAGATTCTTCATTGAGCTTCTTTTGAAGTTGTATAATTTCTTCTTCAATATTTTCTAATTCTTGTATTCTCTCTTTGAGCTGTAAATCTAGGTCTCTTTCAATCTTCTTGGCCTCTTCAAGCTGGGTTTTCAAATCACTAATGATTTGGTTTCACTGTTTATTTTTTTTCCTGCATTTTCCAAGTTCTTCAAGAGCACTGATTAATTCATATCTTAGATATACTTCTCCTTATTCCATTGGTTCATCATCTTGAGCTTGGGATTCTATTCCCATGAATAGAATCTTGGTTTCCTCATCTTCACTTGTGTCTTCATCTTCACTACCTTCCATGGTGTAAAAAATATTCTTCTTTTCATTGAACTTCTTTTTGTTTCCTATTTTGTCCCTTTTGAACTTCTTTGATGCTTCTTTCACATCACTTTCATTTTGCTTAGGATAAGGACATTTTGAAGCAAAGTGTCCAATTCTTCCACAGTTAAAGAAATTTATAGGTAGCTTTCCTTTGTACTTGCCAATACCTCTCTCAAGCTTCTTGATGAAAATAGCTTCTTCGTCATTTGAATTTTCTGATTGGTTCTTGGATAAGGCTTTAAAGGTTGCTTCTTTCTTTGATTTCCCATATTCTCCTTTTCTCATCTCGTAGGAAGTGAAGATGCCATGTAGTTCATCTACTGTTGTGTCTTCAAGATCATCTCACTCTTCTAGAGAAGATACCTTTGAGTCATACCTCATTGGCAGGGTTCTTAGTACTTTGTTAACTACTTCTTTCTCAGTTAATTCTCCTCCAAGACCTCTAATAGCAATGACAATTTCATCTATCCTTAGAAGATACTCTGCAATATTTTCTTCCTCTTTCATTTTTAGGCTTTCAAACTGTCCTTTGTATGTCTGAAGTTTTTATTGTTTGACCTTTGATGCTCCTTCATAGAAAACTTTTAATTTATCCCAAGCCTCCTTGGTTGTCTTACATTGCATGACTTTCACAAACACTAAATTTGTTAACCCACTCAAAATTACATTCAGGGCTTTTGCATTGTTATCATATTGGTCAAGTTCTTCTTTGTCTGTAGGTAGGTTGTCTCCTATTTTATACTTCTTTTCAACTGCTCTCCAAACCTTGCATCCAAGAGATATTAAATGACACTTCATTCTTGCACTCTAGTATGCATAATTAATTCCTGTGAATAGCGGAGGTCTATTGGTAGCTAATCCTTCCTACTAATCCATTGTGGTCTTAATTAGGATCTTCCTTCCAATGATTAGACTATAGTGAAGAAACCATCTTTGATACCAATTGTTGGATTATCCAACAATACTGAGAGGGGGGGGTGAATCAGTATTGCCTTATTTTTCTCTTATTAAAACAAGTAGTACAAGACACATAAAGAATCAAACAAGTTAGGACACGGGATTTTATCGTGGAAACCTCAAAGAGAAAACCACCAACTCAAACTCATTAATAAGATTAACTTTTACAAAATTGTTTATATGCTACTACAGAAAGGATGCAACCACACCCCAATTTTTTCCTACTACTACAGCCAAGGATGCAATGACACCCCATATTTTCTTCCTGCTGCTACAGACAAGGATGCAATGACACCCTAGATATTATTCATGCCACTATAGACAAGGATAAAACAACACCCTGTTTTCTAGCTTCTATTGGAGGAGGCTATGACCCCCTGCAAGCTTACTTCCTGCCCTAGCACCACCATACCACCCTAATTTGATTTCATCATAATTCCAAATATTCTTTATGTTTTCAAACCTGTCACTAGTTTTCCTTCTTTGGTATCTATCTATAGCTGCTACTTAGATCTGGATCACAGAGATGACTTCTTTCACTCAACACTCTGTCTATAAATACCTTCTAACACATTTTCTACGAATGCATACTCTCACAGTTGCGCCTTTTCATTCTTATATTGTGCCTCTTTATGAAAACACAATTCTTCATTTTAATAATTCTTTAACTCTATTTAGGTTTATCAATCATGACTTTCTGCAACAAAAATATTTCCAAAATTGCCTCTCCACAATGATAATTCTGCACCAGAATTCCTTCAGAATTTTCCTTTTTCCGCAATGATATTTCTGCAACAAAAATCATTCCTCAATTGCCTTCCCGCAACGATATTTCTACAATTACCTTTCCGCAATGTTTTTTCCACAATTTCCTTTCTATAACCACTTTTTTGCAATCTCCTTTCCACAGTGATCGTGGACCGTTTGATCTTGATCAATGGTGGATTCTCTTTCCGCAGCTTGCAGATTGAGGACTGCGGAACTATATTTCGATTTTTACAAACTAGATCCCGCAATTTGTCTCTCGCAAGACTTCTTCCGTAAGTCTCTTTCTGCAAGGTTCTTTCCGTAGTGATCGTGGACCGTCGGATCTTGATCAACGGTTGATTCTCTTTTCGCATCTTGCAGATTGCGGATTGCGGAACTGTATTTCGAATTTTACAAATTGCCTTCCACGATTTATCTTTCCACAATTCTCTTTCCATAGTCAGGTTGTGGATTATGGATTGCGGACGTGCCTTCAACTTTTCTCAAAATGGGCTTCCTCAATTTCCCTCCCGCAATTCCTTTTCCGCAACTCTTTACAATCATCGATTTCTTCTGGGTTCTTTCTTGACCATCGATCTGAGATCAAATGTGGATCTCACCTTATCTTTGCAGATCCGTTATCTTCCTTACACCTTTCTCTTGCGAATTTCTCTGGGGCATCAGATCTCTTGTGGCTTTGATCTCATCCGTCGATCTACTATCTCCGACAGAACTTCACTTAATCTTGCAGATTTCTTATCTTCCGTTCATGTTCACCTCATGATCTCTTTCCCATCGTTGATCCATCTTTTCTCCTTTAATCTGGATTGTCCAAATCTCTGCGAACTTCAATCTTTGCAAATCTACGATTCTACATTGATTGATCAGAGAATCAATCAATCACTCAATCGATCATCACCGGACTTGATTCCCTTGCTGGTTCTTTACATCGAATCCGTGGTTTTACACACATAGAGATCATTCATACATCCGCTACAACATTCAATCCTCAAAATCCCTTACTTCAGGCTATGCATACACATAGTGATTAATCAAGCATTTACGTAGATATCCCAAACTGTCAATTGATTCATTGATACAGAGATACACAAATATTCAACTGTTAACACTTCAGACATAGATTCATGCGTACACACAGAGACAACTTAATTAGCTTTCTTTATTCACACATGAACCTGATACAAACTAGGTCGCTTCCTATGGCCTGGTTTACATTGATTTGGAAACCCCCTATCCATACTCTTCATAATGATGCCATATTGCAACAAGGACTTCATAATAGCACTAAAACGCCACCATGTGTTTTTTACATGCCACATCATCATACATGCCATGTCATCATAGATTTTGTAATTAATGAATACTTTTGACATCAATGACAACCAAAATAAACACTTTTCACCACAGCCTTCTCAGATTTGATGTAGAAGTATTCTCCCAAAGAAACTACAACATCCTCCCCAAAGTCTGTCACTATGTCAATTGTTGATGTTGATACACCAAAAGTTGATACTAAAGGTGGAGTCTAGGAAACAACAGAAGTTAGGATTGGGATGTTGATTTGGGTGGTGGAGATGGAGGGTGAAATGATGTTGGAAACTGATGATAAGGAAAATGAAGTGGAAGGTGGAGAGTTGACCTATGGGAGTGAAACAGATATTGGAATGGCAGGTGGTTCTGCAGATGCGGTGGGAAATTGGTTTTCAATGTCCTGTGTAAGTGCAATAGAAATTGGGATCATAACTGGCTCTTGTGAAGTCACCATAGGGGTTAGCAGTGGTTCAGTTTCTGTGAGTATAGGAGTTATGATATCAAAGAATGAGATGGAAGATGAAATGATTGGGATATCTAATGATATAGGGGATGTTGCAGCTATGGAAATGGTAACCTATAGTAAATGAAAATTAGGGACAGAGGTATCAACATTCATGTCTTCCAAGGGGTTAGAAGAGACTGAAGTGATAGAAATAACTTCAGGAAAAATATCAGGAAATGAAACAAAACATGAAAATTTAGAGGGAAGAGTTTCCTCATGCTAATCACTGTCTTCTATGTGAAGCATGGTTACCTTGGGAACATGATTTTCAACCTTTTGCTTCTTTGGTGGAGTGGCCACAACAATAGTTTGAGTTTCCACAACTGAAGTTAGTGTTTCTAATTATTTTTTCATCTCAGCAGTTGATAGAATAAGAGCATTGATATTTTTCAAAGGTATGGGCTACGATAAGTCTTCAACAGGGGCTTTTCCCTTGTCATCATCATGGTAGGTCAGCATCAATGGAGCCTTTTCTTTCTGGGATTCATTTTCTGCCCTTTCTTTCTGAACTTTATCATCAAGTGACAATTCCAATTTTATGTACTTCAAGACCTTAGTCTTGAGCTCTTACTGATACTGAAAGATGAAACTTTGTTCTTCCTCAAAATTAGTTCTATTCATGACCTCAATAAAAGAGTTAGCACCTTGGTAGATAGAATAATCAGGTTCAGTCTGGTGGGAATATTCATTCTTCATGTGCTCATGTGAAAAATGATTAACCAGAAATTCCTTGGGATCATGCATTGTCTTTGGAGCTTTCCTAAGTTTAAGAGAAGCAATTTTCTTTCCAAGTAGCCCAACATGAGTTGAATTCTAAACTGTCAAAGGCCCAAGATGAAGTGGGAACTTGGGCCACCCTCTTCTTTTGGCTCCTATGAGTTTAGGAAATACACCATCAGTGACCATCTAAAAAGAAATCTCTTCCAACAACAGTTTGTCCCGCACAATTCTGGGTAACAGATGTTCAGTGTTGCCACCCCCAAATTCTGACATAAGAAAAGTAATCTCCTATGTACCAGTCCCCCATAGTAGAGACCAGTGCCTTAGAATATTTGGAGAAATTGGGAGCATTTTCCTTAAATATCATCAGATGAATTGTACCAATAAAATGATAAAAAATCTCATATATCATAGGCATAAAATTTCCTTCCCATAATGCAAAGTAGTAGATATGCACAGGAGGTGCAGACATAGTCCAATTCCATCACATGGAAGGAAACTGAAAAGAAGCACAGAAGAGATCCATGATGTATGCTAAGTAAAAGAATGGAGGCCTTCTGTAATCAGGAGTCTTCTGGTATTTCTCAATAGCTGACTTAATCTCCACTGATAAGATTTGATTCCAGTTAAAGGACTCCCCTGTAGTGAGAACATGATGAGCAAGGGGTTCCCATTCAGCCTTAAATACAAAACAATCTGGTAACCCATATAATCTACAAAGCATGGCTTCCAGTAAGGAGAATGGCTCTTTGAACCAGGAAATAGGGTACGATTTATCAGCCTTGGGCATGAAGCTCGTCGGTTTATTCATCCAAGACTTAAGAATCTAATCAAAGTTGAATTAGTGTCATATCCCAAAATTTTGCATTGGGTCACAATGGCCTAAGCCCCTTGGCCATACTCATGATAGTTTTTCAAATTGATGCTAAGGGTCAAAACCACGGGGGCTTCACTAGAAAGCAATATAATATCACGTTCATTCATATTGCGGTATTAAATATTCATGAAAACCTAAAAATTATATTGCTTATATATTAAGGGGAAAAGGTTTTTTTTTATTTAATGTAACAATACAAAAATACTTTGGGGTCTTTTTTATATGGGAGGGCTGACAAATATCCTCCAAATGGAGATGGTTGGATCACAACCGGATGAGAAATCGGGTTGAGGAAAGGCTCGGGATGAGAAATCACTTCTTGAGGCATGCTTGAGGCCAGGGGTTTTGTGGTGAAGTGGGTTTCCAATCGATCATAGTCGAGAGACAATGGTCATTGACAGACAATTGTTACCAATAGCACTCATCCAGTTGTTACCAATAGCCTTGGGAGGCTCCAAGCCTCCAGGGCCTATTATAGACCCTCAATAGGCCTTGGGGGATTGAATACCCAACCACTCCTGCCTATTACAGGCCTTGGGAGGTTTAGTCAGCCTCCTAGAGCTTGTTACAGGCCCCCGGGGGCTTGGATACCTATCCCACAACAGGCTTAGTCAGCGATTGGGGAACTACAACATGCAATCTAAATGTTGTACTATGTGCATTGGCTCTAGTGACATACAAGAAGTGATCTCCTATCTCTTCATTAGACCATTAGATGTTGCAAATCATAATGATATGTGGTTGAGTCATTGCATTGTGGGTGAAGTAATGCGCATCCACAATATACATCGAAAGAAGCAAGGTGCATTGTAGAATGCATGTGGGGTCATAAGAGGGGTATCATATCAATATACTAGGTAGAAATATAAATGGGTATAAAAAATGTTAATGAAAAAATTGATACATACAATATCTAGTGAAAATAGGGGTTTTTTAAAATTGGGAAGGCATATTGGGAGGGGGTTAAAAAAATGATTTTGGAAGGTATTTTCCAATATTTAGTGAAATTAGGGGTATTGTTTCATATGCCATGAACGGATGTGCTATGATAGCAGTTTATTGAGTGAAGCCCCCATGGTCAAAACATTGCCAAGAATGAAGTCCAAGTTAGTAATAATGTGAAACTAGATCCAAATGGACAAGGTGGGTCACATTAAGAGAAATTCCCAATTCGAAGTTTGTAATATATGTTGATGAAATTGTCATTGATGCCAACATGGACTTGTAGTGGCCCCACAGATTTTCATAGATGTAACCAAGCCCCTCTTACAATGCACAGGTATGGATGATCCTAGTACCCTCACATATAGTACCTAGGATCCCACACAGATATGGTTTGTGCTTTGGAGCACCTTGTACCTAGTTAACAAGGTCGTTGTACCCACAAGGATGGATCTTGGAGCCACCACCTTGTTGATGATGTTGAAGGCCCTGCTGGTGATGCTGAAGACCTTGGAGATAGTGTTGAAGCCCCTGTAGATGATGGAGAAGCCCTAAATGGGTTGGATAAGCATTAATGACCCATTATGTGGTCATTCATGCTCAGATGGGGTCATGGTACCCTACGAAAAGGTTTAACAACCCCATAGGTGATTTCATGATGGTTCTTGACCCTTGGAGGTCTCCTGGTGTGGTTAATGTGGTTGAAGAAGCCTATGAAGCCCTTTGCTTGATGAAGAAGCCCTGAAGAAGTCCTTGGACCCACACTTAGTGGTTTGATGACCTTGCAACCCTTGTTGGGGTCATGGAGCTCTTATATGATGTTGTGACCTTGTATGGTCCTTAACAGGATATGGAACCCATGAACATGTCCTTGGCTTGATAAAGAAGTCCTTGAAGAAGCCTCTTGACCCACACACTAGATGGTTTAATGGTCTTGAAGAAATGCAGATGATGTGGGCATTTGGGGTCTTGGAACCCTTGGGGATGGTCTTAGGGAATAAGAAAGACCTTGTACCCACTTACTGTTCGGATATTCCTATACTCCATCCTAGTCCTACTAGCTTTCCAGTCATTTTCATTTTCAGTCATGCATGCAAAATTAGGGTTTGCATGCATTTTGCATGCATTCTAGGTCATCAGTCCCAACACCTAGTCCTCAACAAACTAGCCCCCGGAGCTTCTTTCAGATCATTTCTAGGCCTCCCAGTGACTAATGCGCCCTCCTTTGCTCCATTGCATGACAAGGGCGCCTTCTTCACCTACCAGTCCAGTTATATTCAGGTATATTGAGTTATCTTCAGTTATTTCCTTGATTTAAGGATTAACTGACTCTTTACTGAGTTTATCACTCTGTTGGACCTCCAGTGAGACTAGATTGACCATCCTGACTCCAGTTAGAACCTATGGCACCCTCCACTGAGCCTCCTTCACTATATTAGTGCTTCCATGTGCCAGTTACACCAACCACATTTAGTTAGACTTAGTTTGACTCCTAGTTGATCATTACTTGTGCATTGATGACTTCACTGATGAGAAGGTGGACTCCTAGTTAGGCATTGATGACTCTCCACTGATTATGGATCTGTGCATGAAGGCCAATTCGAATTCCTCCTAGTGAATTCGAATCCTCATACTTAGCATTGTATATTTACCAGTTCATTATTCTGTTAATAGTAACATGTGTAATTATTGTGCCTCAATCAAAGTTTCTTTGTATCTAAGTTCTATTGCTTGCCTCTTCTTCTATTATTCCTAAATTCTTTCATTGTGAGGTTTACGTCATCTCTTTGGATCTTATGTGGGCAATTTCACACTTACATGGTGGCATGATGACACCATGATGACGACATGACTTGTGGAGGACACACTCCCATGAATTTTAATGATATAATGAAAATACATGGAAAAGGCATACAAACAAGCCCTAATGACACCAACGTTGACCATTTGAAGTGGTAAGAAGTTTTATTTAAAGTCAAAAATAAAAATTTCAAATGACAAATTTAAAAGTCAAAATAAATTTAAATTAAATATTTAAAATAAAAATTCTTACCATTACTTACCCTAGAAGTCGGCGAGCATGAGATATGTCGACTTGAATGTGTATTTAAACACATTGGCACACTCCAAAAAGGAGATCAATGAACTAGCTAGTGTGAAAAGAGCTCCCTGACTATCTGAGGAATTCGGAGGAGTAGAGGAGTAGTAGCAAATTTTTGATGGCAACAGTAACGCAGGAGTAGAATTTATTTATTTTTATTATTATTTTTTAATTTTTTTTTTTTTTTTTTTTTCTAAAACAGTCCCGAATTTTCAAGGAGAAGGAGTATTCTTTTGGTTCCTTTTTGCTACTATATGACAGTCTGTTCTTGGACTTGTCTTGGGGTAAAATCTTATGTTTTGTGACTGGTTTTGGAGGGTTTCCACAGTCCTAAAACAACCCCGAATTTGCATGCTAAAATAGTCCGAGTTTGGTTTCTTACTGTTGCATAGAACCAAGTCCTTTATAGCTGACATCTTCAAGGTTTTTCTCCTCATCCAAACAATCCCGAGCCCTAGTTCAAGTCTAAAAAAATACACAGTCAGAACAGTCCAAATTTTTGCAGAGCAGAGGTTGAGTTTGACCATTTTATACAGGCTGAATCTTTGAAGTGTTCCACAGTATACTGGTGTTGAGGTCTTCCTCCAAGTCTGAGGTTGGTTTTGTTTGGGGTTTTCCATAGTAGACATACACAGACATGCACTACTAAGGTAAGATCACTGTGACATGATGATGCACATATACAATGATACATTCTATTATGATGATGTGATGACAAATACTCAGTGATGGTGCACTCCTATGTTTAATGATGATGAAAGTTCCAATACATACAGTTACACATACAGTGGCATGCACAAAACAATGATGTTGATATGATGTTATATATAGTACAATATTGTGACTTATGCAATGATAAATACTGTAGTACAGTGTTACATACAGTGGTGCAAGAAGTGCTTGTGAATACAGTAATTGTGAATACAATATTTGTGATACAATGATAATACATATACAGTACAAGTGGTGTGTGATGATTGTGATAATATGAAGTTAAACACAGTGATATATTTATAGTCATGGACAAGGTATGCACAATGATGTGTGAACAGTGGTGTACAAATGTATGATGTTTATGATGATGCACAAGTAATAAACAGTGATGTGTGAAGATAGGTGATGAAACAAACCCTATGATGTGATGCCTATCTTGATGATGCACTATAGTATGATGATAGTATTGCATACAATGGCAGATATACAGTGGTTTAGTACAGTAATGCATTATACAAGATAATGATGTGATGATACTTGATGTACACACTATGTTGATGATGCATTTCTATGCACTATCATATATACACTTTATGACGACGATGATAATGCTACTTGAAGATACCGTAAACTATGATGATGTACTCCATGTATACTTGATGATGATGATGATGCTTGAGCATACTTGACATGGTTAATGAAGAGAAGGTGTTGATGACCAGATTGAACAAGCAACGAGTGATAACTAGCAGTACTTGACCAGTAGTGATGAGCAAAGTTGATGATCAGAGAAGATTGACCAACAGTGATTGATGAGTAGATTGCAAAAAGTGATGAGCAGACTTGACATGGGTGATGAGCAGAGCAAAGATGGTTGGGCAGCAGATTGATGACAATCATAGATTGGCATCAAGCTTGCAAGTAGAATCTTGCACTTGAGGATTGGACTCCTCAAACCTTTCTTAGTTGGATCTAAGAAAAACCAAGCTGGGTCTTGGATTGAGAGTTTGTGCTCTGCTTACCATTTGTTGTTGATTGTAATCGCGAAGATTGTAGTATTCCGTTGTACATCATATGAAAATATAAATAAAGTTTACTATACAAATAGTGTCTTGTAATGCATTTGATTCTATATTGATAACATGCTTATAATTCATTATTGGTTAGTGGATGGATGCTTATGTAATGATGATGTACTTAGTAGCATGATGCATTGATAAACTCTGCATGATTGGTAGAAGTAGGTGTTAGCACTTAGATTTTATTCTGGTTGTAAAAGAATAACACCTAAGGTAACCTATTTCAAACCAAGCTTTAGGTAGAAAACTCAGCCATTTTTCCACCAGAGAGGGCTCTCTCACAATACATATACAAGGACTGAAAAATATAAAAGTTCTCTCAAAATTTCTCAAAAGGATTTTTCGGTTGAAAAGGAAAACAGGAAACGTTGGGCATGGAGTCAAAGTTTCAAATATATAATATGCCAGTAAGAGATTTATACCAAACAGATTTCCACAGAGGCAAGATAGCAATCATATTACAGTCAATTTGATTTTTTCAGGTGGTATAGAAAGAAGTAATGACATTCCATCAACAACAGGCATCTAACTGTGATGAATCCATTGTCAACTTTGGAGAAAATAGTGAATATTTAAATGCGATAAAAGGAGGCATAACCAGTATGAATCTCGTGTTATTTCAAGTGTTCATTTAAATATAGAAGAAAGACATAATGGAAGATATAACAAAGGAAATGAACATGCACATATAAAGATAAAGGAAAAACAGACTGTAAAGCTGATCAACACATGAATCTCTGGTCTCAAAAGATGGGTATTTTCACTGTACTGCCTTTATTTATAAAAAATAGACTTCAAAACATACTCTGTCTCTCAAAAATTTTCCAACCCTTTCAACAATGACTCTTATTGTTTTTATACAAAATTTGAAAGAAGCTTGACATAACTGCTTCTTCTAACTAATAACTGAAAATACTTTAACTTAAAAGATAACTGTCTTTGAGCAATAGATAACTGTCACCAAATAATATTACAAATTTAAAATAAAAGTATCTTTTTGCCACTTAGCAAAAATTTTGAATATCATCTTTTCGCCACTTGGCAAGAGTTTTGAAAGCATCTATGAATGAACAGAATATCTTGTCCTTCCATATTTTTCCACATAATTCCACTGGTCGGCCGTGGGTAAGTCATAGTTGGTCATTTCTTTTACCAAGACTCGCATTTCAACATGACCTGCATAAGAAATAGGAAGAAGATTCCCACAGGTTGAGATTAGCATATTTAAAATTTCAAAGTCCTCTGATATTTTCTCATTAAAATTTTTTCCTGTAAGCATATGATCCAACTGCTGGAACTTTCTGTGATCCATCCTTATGTCAAACAACAATCTCTTATACTCATTAGGAGGAATTAATTCATTCTTTTCATTCCAAAAAGCAGGGAATCCTTTGTTTACTAATTTTTCAAATTGCTTTTTGAACTTTACTACTTCTTCCCGTATTTCTCCAGCTTTAGCTTCAATATTCTCAACATGCGAGTATTTCCCCAAGATCCTTCTGGCCCATGTGATGACTGAAATTCTGTTCATTATATTCATGGCTGTCAGGTCTGCTTCAGTTAGACTGTTTAAAAATGTTATTGCTTTCTGGGCAACTTCTTTTGTCTTTTTATTTAAGTTCTCCCTGACTGCTCTGCAACTTTCGAAGGCATCTTTGACCACCTTTTCTTTGACTCTTATGTAATCCAGATATGGTTTTAGTTTTTAAAATTCTTTTATAATTTGGTCCCATACCATGTGTTTGCAACCTTGCATAGCAGCTTGCCCTGTCACATGAGCTGCTAATCCTTTATTATTATCACTTAATTCTTGATTCCTTGTCTGCAAAGTTTTTATTTCCTTATTTTTTATTTCATTTTCTTCTCTTAGCTTCTGTATTTCTACCTTCGATTCTTTGATTTCACTTTCTTTCAAACTTACTTGGGACATGGCTTGTAAAATACCATCTACCCCAGTTTTGTCTTCGTCTGTGTCTGTTTGTACCTGCTGCTGAACACTTTCTGCTAATCTCTTCCTTGCTTCCTCCAACTGCTCTTCTAAAATGATTTTTTCCTTTTCCCAATGTTCTTTTTCATCAGAGAGCTTTAACATTTTTGCAGTAACATCATTTAATTCATTGGATAATTCTTCCTTTTCCTTTTCCAGTATCGTTAGTTCTGCTCCCTGGATAAGCACAGTGTCTGGAATCTTAAGCTTTCGTCTTAACATCAGGATTGTATCATCTTTTTCTTTGAGCAATTTTGTTGCTGCATCTCCTTCTTTATTTATCAAATCTGTTTGCAATTTTTTAATCTGTTGCTGTCGAGACTTATTTTCTGCCTTCTCCTGTCTCAACTGATTATTCAATTTATCTAGTGAATTTTTTAATTTGTCTGATCTCAATATTGCCCCCAAATAATCCGAATATATAACTTCTCCCATTTGTCTGTGCAATAAGATTTTATCTGGGGCATTTATTTTAGACAAATCTACTTTCATTTCTGAAATCTTATCTTTTGTGACAACTGAAAATTTCAAGGAATTCTCTCTGATATTTCTGCTAGTAAACAAACTTACTTCAGTATTGGATATATTTCTAACTTTTGGAAACAGCTGACTGGTTTGTTTAGAGGATTCCTGTTTATTCTGACTATGTTCATCAAATACATCCATTATATTCCGGGGTCTATTTACATCACCCTCTACTGGGGTTTCTTCAATGCTGTATTCTTTAACTGTAACCTCTGGTATCTTTTCTTCAGTTCTTTTTGCTTCTTCTGAAACTGCTATTCACTCTTGTTGTTCATTTATTTTCAACTTTTTTCCTCTTTCTGTTTCTTCATCATCAATGTTCATTACGTCCTGTATGGGTCTCTTAAACCCCACCAATGCAATACTCATTGTATCTTCTGTTTCTGTTGTTGTATCTGCCAACGCCATTTCTTTGTCGTGTGCATCCGGAATGTTTTCTTCTTTATACTCCGGCCAATTTGCTCTGTCAAACATTCCTTCAATTGTCTGATGGCTGAGTGCTTTGATGCAAAGATCTGTTCTTTGTTTTGATATTATGTTCAGCGGATCATACTCAATAGCCACATCCGTCTGAAAACTCATATCTTTCAATAACTTCTCTATATACACAGCAGCATTTTTATTCTTTATTGTGAAGGGACCAAGTGTGAATGGATATTTAATGTCTGTTGCTTGTTTGTAAACCAAAAAATTGTTATCTTCAACAATCAACTTTTGTCTCAGGAATTCCAAAGAAAAAACCCTTAAGGTAAGAAAAGCTGGTAAGACATAAGGTTTATGTTTGAATCCATATAATCTGATTACTATACTATCCTTCGACAAGAACCAATCTTATGTCGCGTACTCTGCACTCAATTGCATTCATGCCTGCATCTCTGATAATACTCTAGTCAATTTTTTACCAAAGATCATTCTGCAAATCTCTGAGAGCATGAAATTGATGTAATTGAACATGTTATTTTCTAATAAAGTCGTGAAAATGATTTCTGGGAACTGCAACTCTTCTTGACTCGATATCATAATCATTTTCATCAAAAAAGACTGAAACCTGAAATGCCTCATAGTGGAAAAATTGACCATCTGGTCATGAATCTTCTCTGTCAAAAAATCTTCAAAATTAAGTCGAGGGATTTGATTTTCATCGATCCCTGACTGAACCGTACTCATTTTGTACAACAGACTCAATTGAAACTCGGTTACATACAAATCCGTATCAAACCCTGAAACTAAAGCCAATAATGTCAAAACTAATTGGGTATTTTCATCAAACAAATTGATATCTATAGGGTATGGGACCTCTGAAATACTAGTTTCTGGCTTGAGACACGGCGACAAAAACATTTCCCTATCATTTTGAGAAGTATGATGATAATTTTCTATAATGGAGGTTTCGGAAAAACTCTCAGACTCGAGGGTTTGGGGAAAAACTATTCCTAGGGATTTAATTAACTCAGCTGGCTTTATTTCACACACGGCTCTGGTTTTTTGACTGTTTAGAACAATTCTTTCTTCTCGGGAGTAATTTTTGGCACACCATGACACAAATTCTGGGAAAAAAGGGATTTGGTCTGGGCAAAAGGCTATCAAAGACGACTGGTGGACTCTATGTAGGTCTATCCCTTCCTTTAACAATTCAGACAACCTAAGTTTAATATCAGAGACTGGTAACCTAATTAGGGTATCATAAACGTCTTTGTCTCTATCCTCTAGGGCTTCTTTTGCTTTAAAAACGTCTATATCATGCACAGTTTCCATTTAAACGTTTCTTTAAACAAAATTCTGTTTAAAAAGCGAGCCAGGTCACCAGACCCTACCTGTATGTATGTGCCTTTCGCCTTCTGTCGCAATCGCTGATCCCCACCAGTCTTCAGATCTCTCCACAATAGCGACACATATGCAAAATGCCATTATGTGAAGCCCCTTTTGTTTTATATAAGCCTTTTTGATTAACTCCCTGTCAACTTTTCTGAACGCGGATCATATCCTACCGTTGATCTCGACCTTTTGATTTGGGCCGTCAGATCTCGCCTCCTTTTATCTCCTATGGTGGTATCCGTGATCTTAAAGCGGTCTTTCTTCCCCGGTTTGTTCCTTGCGCGGATCAACCATCTGACGACACCTGTTTGAGTGGTTTTTCTTTCCGCGACATCTCTTCCTCTTATCAAGTGTGCACCTTCCCAGATGCGGATGAACAATGGCCGTTGATTTGATTTAAGATTTATATCGGCCCTCCGATTGCTATCATTATATGGCGTATCTCCTTATGCTTTCTCCATCTGCCACGTATCAGGTCCCACCCTGCCACGTGCTATGGCCCCTCCGTGCTTTTCTATTTGGTGGTTCCGCACGGCGCCGTGCTGGTTTATGATACCACCATATCACATGTGCGGACTAATGAGGTCAGGACACGTTCCTGGCGGTATTGAGTCCGCAACTGCCCACCACCGTTTGCAACCGATCACTTTGGCGATGCGGGAAACGATATTAGCCGTCGATCTGGATCTGTATCATCTTCGCCTTTGAAACTTGGTATGGATTTAACCCTTTCAAAAATTTGTTTTCGGACTTTTCATAAGTGGGTTTTTCCATCTTGTTGTTGTATTGTAAACCATTTTTTCAACCTTTTTGTGGTAATTTCACTGCTTCTAAATTATTTTGGCAAAAATTATTTAGGATTTGAGTATTTTTTAGATATAGTGTCAACAACTGGCTCCAACTAGGGATGCTATCCTCCCCGTGAGGTAGCAAAGAACATCGTAGACCAAATGCCTGATCCATTGGGCTGCATTCAAACCACTTTTTTTTTTTTTTTGAAAAGATATTTACACTGTACAAAAAACTTTCTTTCACTTCTGTCTTTTAGGAAAGATAATGTTTGAGGTGTCTCCCATTGACTGGTCCTCCAGGATAAAATTCTCCATTGCAATTTTTCAAGATAAATGCATTTTCTCCTTGACATCCTGCAACAATATATGGACCTTTCCATAAATGCTCAAACTTTCCATGGTGATCTTCATTTCTGGAGTCCCACTTCAAAACCAAATCATCTATCTAAAAATCCCTTTCCTTAACTTTTCTGTCAAAAGTTTTCTTCATTTTTTCCTGATGCATTTGAGTTTTGTTATATGCTTTTTCACTGACTTCATGCAATTCTATCATTTGATTTATTCTCCTTTGCATATGATTTGGTTCTTCATCGACTTCTTGTAATAATTTCATAACTGGCAATCCCAAGGAAACAGGAAAAATTACTTTTGTGCCGTACACCAACTGGAAAGGGGAAGTGCCAATTGCTCTCTTTGTACTGATTCTGTCCGCCCACAGAGCATATTTCAGTTTAGTGTGCCAAGCCCTCTTGTTATCTTCTAGCAACCTCTTTATGATTCTCACTAAACTTTTATTTGAAGATTCGGCCAATCCATTTCCTTGTGGATAATAAGCAGTTGAATGATTTAGATGTATGTGATATTTGTGACAAAGATTTATCATCTTTTTTGACTTGAACGCTGGAGCATTATCTGTCACTATCCTTTTAGGACAATCAAACCTAGACAAAATGTTTTCTTCCAAAAAGTTCATAATCACTGTTTCTGTAGCATTTCTGGTTGGGATGGCTTCAATCCATTTTGTGAAGTAATCTGTAGCCGTCAGAATCCACTTATGTTGCCCTAAAGAATTTGGGTTAATCTCACCAATAAAATCTAACCCCCACTGTTGGAAAGGTGCTTCAACTGAAATAGGTTTCAACGGAAATGGAAATAGTTCTCTTTTTCCATAAAAAATTTGACATTCATGACATTTCGTTACTTCTTTATATACATCTGAATACATGCTGGGCCAATAAAAACCAGCTCTAAGAATTTTGTTCACTGTAGCTTTCCATGAATGATTCCCTCCACACATACCTTTATGAAATTCCACCATAATATACTGCGCTTCATTCTCTAATAGACAATTCAACAGTATTCCTCCTGGATCTTTCCAGAACAAATTTCCATCTAATATGCAAAACTTTGCTGCTTTCAATTTTACTGATCTTGCCCTAGTTTTTTCCATATTCGCAGGCGCTTGGAGATTCTCCAAGACATATACAATCTCTACGTACCAGGGGGATAAAGAGAAATATTCAATTATCTGTAAATTTGGAACATTTTCAGTCAAAGTTTCAAAAATAAAATTCATACCGAGAGAGTCCCAATTTGTTTCTGTCATCATTTTAGCCAAACCTTGGCCCTTTATCAGTTTTGTAGGTTTAATGTCCAGGTCATATTCCAATACAACGGCTATCCATTTTGCTCTTTTCCCCTCAGGATCTAGCTGGGTAAGAATGTCTTTCACTGATGCTGATGGAACATGTGCTATTGTATGAGAATGCAAAATATATATCCTGAAATCTTTCAATGCTTTCACTAAAGCATAAGCTTGTTTCTCCATGATGTTGTATTTTAATTCTGCATCTCTCAGAATCTTACTAAAAAATGCAATTGGTTGTTCCGTACCTTCTTGATTCTTTTGCAACAATACCCCAGCTATTGTGTGTTCTGATGCATAAGTAAACATAACGAAATCCTTTGTATAATCTGGACTAATTAACACTGGTGCTTCAGTCAATGCTCTTTTAATGTTATCAAAGGATTGTCTTGCTTCTTCAGTTCATTTAATTTCCTTGTCTTTCCTTAGCATTTAAGTTATGTTTCTCAGAATTTCGGCGAAACTAGGAATGAACCTTCTTCACCAATTTACCCTTCCAATAAATGACTGAATCTCTTTTTTGCTCCTAGGGATTCCCACCTTTTGTATTGCGGATACTCTCTCCGGGTCAATTTTAATGCCTTCTTTTGATATGATGTGTCCCAATAATCTTCCTTCTTCCATGCAAAAATGAGATTTCTTTGGATTTAAGGAAATCCCAAATCTTCTACATTTTATAAAAACTCTTTCCAGATGCTTCCAGTGATCAACAGCATTATTTGAATAAACAGTGATATCATCCATGTATACTACCACAATTTTGTCCCTTTCATCCGCAAATGCAATATCCATGGCTCTTTGAAAGGTTGCGCCTGCATTCATCAAACCAAACGGCATTTTGGCGTACATAAATGTTCCCCATGGAGTAGTAAAAGCAGTTTTTTCTTGATCTTCTGGATGAACTTTAATTTGATTATAATCTGAGAAACCGTCTAGCATGGAAATTCTTTCAGCTCCCACGACTCTCTGTAAAATCTGATCCATTTTAGGGAGTGGATAATTATCTTTCAAAGAAGCTCTGTTCAAATTTCTAAAATCTACGCACAGCCTTATCTCACCATTCTTTTTCCTTACCGGTACTAGGTTAGCTAACCACTTGGAAAACCTCAAGGACACAATTATCTTAGCATCAAACAGCTTTCTCACCTCTTTTTCTATTACTGGCAGCAACTTGGGATTTATTCTTCTTAATTTCTGTTTAAAAGGATTTTCATCTGGTTTGATTGGAATTGTATGCTGTATAACAGAAACATCATATTCTTTCAGATCCTCATAGCTCCAAGCAAAAACATCAGAAAATCTTTTCATCACTTCCACGCTTTTATCTTCTTCTTTTCTTGGTAATTGCTTTGAAAGCTTTACCAATTTGGGATCCTTTTCAGAACCTAAGTTGTAATCTTTTACATCTTCAGGTTTAGGTTCTATCTTTGGATTTTTCACCACATCATTTTTATCAAATAATTTTTCTAAAGGAATTAAGCCTCTAGGGATAACATTATTCTTTAGTTGAATTATATCCTTACCCCCAATCCTTTGCTTGAACTTTTCTGTTTCTTCTGGAGAATCCACTTCATCTAGACCAATTTCATCACCTTCTGCATCAATATACCTGTAATTGAATTCATCTGTCATTTCCAAAAAGCGTTTAATCTGTTGATCATCTTCAAAAACCTGCCAATGTTTGATATTGTCTGGGATAGATGGTCTGTGTATGACCTCAATATCATATTTTCTTTTAGAAAAGATAGGATTTTTGAATGCGGCTCCCGCAGTAGCCAAAGAATCTGCTACAGTGTTGCTAACTCGGGAATTGAAACAACATCATGTTCATCGAAAAAAATTTCTAGTAAATCCCACACTTCATTCCTATAGGACCTCATTTTGGGGTGTTTGGTCTGATAAATAGCTTTTACCTGATTTATAACCAATTCGGAATCTCCAAACACTTCAATCCTTTTTGCTTTTAAATCTCTCAAGACATTCAACCCCAGAATCAAAGCTTCATATTCTGCAATGTTGTAGGTACATTCAAAATTCAATTGGTAAGAAAACATTAGGAATTCTCGGTCGGGTGTAATTATCCATACTCCTGCACCCGCTCCTTCTCTGCTTCTAGCCCCATCAAAGTGCATTGTCCAAGTTCCTTCTTTTCTGATCTTTTCTCTTAACAATCTTTCTTTTTCATTTTCTTTAGGTTCAATTAAATCAATCTTTTCTTTAGATTCAACATCATTATACAAAATGCAAGAACCCAAATCTGTATCTACTGCATATATAGCATGCTTCTCAGGTTCTTTTAAATCACTTACCAAATAAGCAGCCATCTTTTCAGCATATAATCTTCTGTGTACCCCCAACACCGGAATAGTAGCAAAAGACATATCCATCTGCAAAGTTCCTTTTAACTTTGAGGCCCATGACCTGGATAGTAACATACCAAACTTCGCTGGAATGTCAGCAACCACCACATCCATAAGAATACCTTTGGCTGGTATTTTACTGAGATTGACTGTGAAATCTTTTATCAACCCTAAACATTTAACTTTCCTTGAATCAAAAGAAAATAAGTCATCATATGGTCTTGTGATTTCCAATCCCAAAGATTCTACTATAAGTTTTGGCATCAAATTATGAGAAGCTCCTGAATCTAACATACAATTATGCACAACTTTATCATGAATATTCAAATTCACATAGAAAGGAGAAACTTCGTCAACATTATTATCTTCCTTTCTTGAACCCAAGCAGATATTAGGAGTATCATCATCTAATTCCAAAGTATCTATTTCCACTCGATTTTCTACCTGCATCATCTTAAAGATTTGTTCCTTGTATTCTTTATTCTTTAATATCTCATTGAAAGGTACATGAATCTTGACTTTCGACATTTCACTCTGTATATTGAAAGGAACCAAATTTTTATCACCGTCTTTCATCGAATCTTTCTTGTTATCTGAAATTACTTTTGGCACATCTTCAATTTCTTTTCTTTTCGTTTGCTGTTCATGCTGACTAGCAGAAGGTTTATCCGCAGTTCCTTTTGATTTGCCCATTGATTCTTTTCCTTTGTCTATTGTAACCTCTCGATTTCTAAGATTTATTTTTCTTTGAAGATCGTTTAAAGCATTTTGGTAACCAATCTGGTATTGATCAATTTTTGTTTCCAAATTACAACATTCTCCTTCTGCATGGAACATATCATGTTCTTGTTTAGTCAAATACACTTTTGAATCGGAATTGCTACAATGGTGAATATCACTCTCAGGTATCTCATCTTCCACTTCTCCAGCAATATAATTTTCAGGGAAAGGAGGTCTGATTTGATCTTCTTCTACATTCCTTGGGTTTCGCTGTTCTCTAGGCCTAGTAGCTGGAACAAAGGGTCTCCTAAAATTTGGGTTTCTGATTTGAGGTTCTGCTTGTTCTTTATTTGGAGCTTTGTTATCCACCACTAACCTTTCTAATAACCTTTCCATAGTTTTCATCATTGCTTCAAACTTTACATCTGTGGAAGAAGAAGAAGATGCTGCATTTTGATTATCTTCTCTAATTTTCTTTCTGTCCATATCTCTATGTCTCATCTTTCCAGAAGCCATCATAGTAGCTTCAACTTCTACTGCATCTTTCATCATTATTTCCAAAGTAGTAGATCTTCTCTCTCTTAATGTGCATGAAAAATCACCTTCAAAAGCATCTGCATAATGTAACTTGGCTGCTCCTACTGGAGGTTTTATATCTGTAGGAATAGAATTATAGACTTTCATAAATCTGGCGGAGAACTCCTGAACTGACTCAAAACCTCTTTTTTTCATATTATTATACTGCGTCAACACCTGCGAAGGATTTTTCTGGTCTTCCCATCTTTCGATAAAAAAAGTCGTAAAGGCGTCATAATTAGCAATTGATCCTGCAGCTAAAGCTCTAAACCACTTTTTGACTTCACCTCTCAAGCTTTGGGCAAATAACCTCATTTTTGCATCATCATAATCCACTTCTTCCAAATCAATGAAATCACTAAAGTTATCAACATGTTGTTGTGCTGTATAACTACCCTCATTATGAAAAGTAAAGATCCTCTGTCCATAATTTTGAGGTAAGTCATGTAAAACAGCGGGCAAAACCAATGGGGCAAATCTGGTAGCCATGGGTGGTGGGTTATAAGGTGGAACAATTACTGTCTGTTGTCTACTATTCTGCACAGGTATTCTTAGGGCTTTGGATATTCTGGACTCTGCCCTTTTAGATTTTTGTAAATTTTCCCAAACAGATTTTAGAGAATAATCCCACAAACTTTTTGGATCAACTTTTGTTTCTTTCAAATCAGAATCTGACTTAGTTCTAAGCAAAATATTTTCACTTGAACCAATATTTTCTTCCCCAAACATATTTTCTTGAAAAGAAGGGAATATATTTGAAAACTGAGAAATACCTTCTTTCGTCTTGCCTTTGCCTTTGCCTTTATCCGTCTTGAGGAGCTTTTCTGGATTATCCATGCCTAAGAAGAACTGCAAACCGGGATTTCTTCTTGTAGCCACAATGTATTTCTCAGAATATCTTCAAAAAACCTTAAGAAATTGTCACAAGTGAAGTCGCCAGGGCAATATCTACAACCAACTTATTTCAAACTTCCTTGCCCATGAAATTTGACCTTTCTTTGTCGTTTCTCCCAGGGAAAATTTGACTTTCGTCCTCGGCAACGACGCCAAAATGTTAGCACTTAGATTTTATTCTGGTTGTAAAAGAATAACACCTAAGGTAACCTATTTCAAACCAAGCTTTAGGTAGAAAACTCAGACATTTTTCCACCAGAGAGGGCTCTCTCACAATACATATACAAGGACTGAAAAATATAAAAGTTCTCTCAAAATTTCTCAAAAGGATTTTCTGGTTGAAAAGGAAAACAAGAAACGTTGGGCATGGAGTCAAAGTTTCAAATATATAATATGCCAGTAAGAGATTTATACCAAACATATTTCCACAGAGGCAAGATAGCAATCATATTACAGTCAATTTGATTTTTTCAGGTGGTATAGAAAGAAGTAATGACATTCCATCAACAACAGGCATCTAACTGGGATGAATCCATTGTCAACTTTGGAGAAAATAGTGAATATTTAAATGCGATAAAAGGAGGCATAACCAGTATGAATCTCGAGTGATTTCAAGTGTTCATTTAAATATAGAAGAAAGACATAATGGAAGATATAACAAAGGAAATGAACATGCACATATAAAGATAAAGGAAAAACAGACTGTAAAGCTGATCAACACATGAATCTCTGGTCTCAAAAGATGGGTATTTTCACTGTACTGCCTTTATTTATAAAAAATAGACTTCAAAACATACTCTGACTCTCAAAAAATTTCCAACCCTTTCAACAATGACTCTTATTGTTTTTATACAAAATTTGGAAGAAGCTTGACATAACTGGTTCTTCTAACTAATAACTGAAAATACTTTAACTTAAAAGATAACTGTCTTTGAGCAATAGATAACTGTCACCAAATAATATTACAAATTTAAAATAAAAGTATCTTTTTGCCACTTGGCAAAATTTTTGAATATCATCTTTTTGCCACTTGGCAAGAGTTTTGAAAGCATCTATGAATGGACAGAATATCTTGTCCTTCCATATTTGTCCACATAATTCCACTGGTCGGCTGTGGGTAAGTCATAGTTGGTCATTTCTTTTACCAAGACTCGCATTTCAAAATGACTTGCATAAGAAATAGGAAGAAGATTCCCACAGGTTGAGATTAGCATATTTAAAATTTCAAAGTCCTATGATATTTTCTCCATTAAAATTTTTCCTCTAAGCATATGATCCAACTGCTGGAACTTTCTGTGATCCATCCTTATGTCAAACAACAATCTCTTATACTCATTAGGAGTAGTTAATTCATTCTTTTCATTCCAAAAAGCAGGGAATCCTTTGTTTACTAATTTTTCAAATTGCTTTTTGAACTTTACTACTTCTTCCCGTATTTCTCCAGCTTTAGCTTCAATATTCTCAACATGCGAGTATTTCCCCAAGATCCTTCTGGCCCATGTGATGACTGAAATTCTGTTCATTATATTCATGGCTGTCAGGTCTGCTTCAGTTAGACTGTTTAAAAAAGTTATTGCTTTCTGGGCTACTACTTTTGGCTTTTTATTTAAGTTCTCCCTGACTGCTCTGCAACTTTCGAAGGCATCTTTGATCACCTTTTATTTGACTCTTATTGAATCCAGATATGGTCTTAATTTTTCAACTTCTTTTATACTTTGGTCCCATACCATGTGTTTGCAACCTTGCATAGCAGCTTGCCCTGTCACATGAGCTGCTAATCCTTTATTATTATCACTTAATTCTTGATTCCTTGTCTGCAAAGTTTTTATTTCCTTATTTTTTATTTCATTTTCTTCTCTCAGCTTCTGTATTTCTACCTTCAATTCTTTGATTTCACTTTTTTTCAAACTTACTTGGGACATGGCTTGTAAAATACCATCTACCCCAGTTTTGTCTTCCTCTGTGTCTGTTTGTACCTGCTGCTGACCACTTTTTGCTAATCTCTTCCTTACTTCCTCCAACTGCTCTTCTAAAATGATTTTTTCCTTTTCCCAATGTTCTTTTTCATCAGAGAGCTTTAACATTTTCGCAGTAACATCATTTACTTCATTGGATAATTATTCCTTTTCCTTTTCCAGTATCGTTAGTTCTGCTCCCTGGATAAGCACAGTGTCTAGAATCTTAAGCTTTCGTCTTAACATCAGGATCGTATCATCTTTTTCTTTGAGCAATTTTGTTGCTGCATCTCCTTCTTTATTTATCAAATCTGTTTGCAATTTTTTAATCTATTGCTGTCGAGACTTATTTTCTGCCTTCTCCTATCTCAACTGATTATTCAATTTATCTAGTGAATTTTTTAATTTGTCTGCTCTCAATATTGCCCCCAAATAATCCGAATATATAACTTCTCCCATTTGTCTGTGCAATAAGATTTTATCCGGGGCATTTATTTTAGACAAATCTACTTTCATTTCTGAAATCTTATCTTTTGTGACAGCTGAAAATTTCAAGGAATTCTCTCTGATATTTCTGCTAGTAAACAAACTTACTTCAGTATTGGATATATTTCTAACTTTTGGAAACAGTTGACTGGTTTGTTTAGAGGATTCCTGTTTATTCTGACTATGTTCATCAAATACATCCATTATATTCCGGGGTCTATTTACATCACCCTCTACTGGGGTTTCTTCAATGCTGTATTCTTTAACTGTAACCTCTGGTATCTTTTCTTCAGTTCTTTTTGCTTCTTCTGAAATTGCTATTCACTCTTGTTGTTCATTTATTTTCAACTTTTTTTCTCTTTCTGTTTCTTCATCATCAATGTTCATTACGTCCTGTATGGGTCTCTTAAACCCCACCAATGCAGTACTCATTGTATCTTCTGTTTCTGTTATTGTATCTGCCAACGCCATTTCTTTGTCGTGTGCATCCGGAATGATTTCTTCTTCATACTCCAGCCAATTGGCTCTGTCAGACATTCCTTCAATTGTCTGATGGCTGAGTGCTTTGATGCGACGATCTGTTCTTCGTTTTGATATTATGTTCAGCGGATCATACTCAATAGACACATCCGTCTCAAAACTCATATCTTTCAATAACTTCTCTATATACACAACAACATTTTTATTCTTTATTGTGAAGGGACCAAGTGTGAATGGATATTTAATGTTTGTTGCTTGTTTGTAAACCAAAAAATTGTTATCTTCAACTATCAACTTTTGTCTCAGGAATTCGAAAGCAAAAACCCTTAAGGTAAGAAAAGCTGGTAAGACATAAGGTTTATGTTTGAATCCATATAATCTGATTACTGTACTATCCTTCAACAAGAACCAATCTCCTGTCGCATACTCTGCACTCAATTGCATGCATGCCTGCATCTCTGGTAATACACTAGGAAATTTTTTACCAAAGATCATTCTGTAAATCTCTGAGAGCATGAAATTTATGTAATTGAACATGTTATTTTCTAATAAAGTCTTGAAAATGATTTCTGGGAACTGCAACTCTTCTTGACTGGATATCATAATCATTTTCATCAAAAAAGACTGAAACCTGAAATGCCTCATAGTGGGAAAATTGACCATCTGGTCATGAATCTTCTCTGTCAAAAAATCTTCAAAATTAAGTCGAGGGATTTGATTTTCATCGATCCCTGATTGAACCGTACTCATTTTGTACAACAGACTCAATTGAACTCGGTTACATACAAATCCGTATCAAACCCTAAAACTAAAGCCAATAATGTCAAAACTAATTGGGTATTTTCATCAAACAAATTGATATCTATAGGGTATGGGACCTCCGAAATACTGGTTTATGGATTGAGACACGACGACAAAAACATTTCCCTATCATTTTGAGAAGTATGATGATAATTTTCAATAATGGAGGTTTCGGAAAAACTCTCAGACTCGAGGGTTTGGGAAAAATCTATTCCTAGGGCTTTAATTAACTCAGCTGGCTTTATTTCACACACGGCTCTGGTTTTTCGACTGTTTAGAACAATTCTTTCTTCTCGGGAGTAATTTTTGGCACACCATGACACAAATTCTGGGAAAAAAGGGATTTGGTCTGGGCAAAAGGCTATCAAAGACGACTGGTGGACTCTATGTAGGTCTGTCCCTTCCTTTAACAATTTAGACAACCTAAGTTTAATATCAGGACTGGTAACCTAATTAGGGTATCATAAACATCTTCGTCTCTATCCTCTAGGGCTTCTTTTGCTTTAAAAACGTCTATATCGTGCACAGTTTCCATTTAAACGTTTCTTTAAACAAAATTCTGTTTAAAAAGTGAGCCAGGTCACCAGACCCTACCTGTATGTAAGCGCCTTTCTCCTTCTATCGCAATCACTGATCCCCACCAGTCTTCAGAGCTCTCCACGATAGCAACACATATGCAAAATGCCGTTATGTGAAGCCCCTTTTGTTTTATATAAGCCTTTTTTATTAACTCCCTGTCAACTTTTCTGAACGCGGATCATATCCTACCGTTGATCTCGACCTTTTGATCTCGCCTCCTTTTATCTCCTATGGTGGTATTCGCAATCTTAAAGCAGTCTTTCTTCCCCAGTTTGTTCCTTGCGCGGATCAACCATCTGACGACACCTGTTTGAGTGGTTTTGCTTTCCGCGACCTCTCTTCCTCTTATCAAGTGTGCACCTTCCCAGATGCGGATGAACAATGGCTATTGATTTGATTTAAGGTTTATATCGGCCCTCCGATTGCTATCATTGTATGGCGTATCTCCTTATGGTTTCTCCATTTGCCACGTATCAGGACCCACCCTGCCACGTGCTATGGCCCCTCCGCGCTTTTCTATTTGGTGGTTCCGCACGGCGCAGTGGTGGTTTATGATACCACCATATCACATGTGCGGACTAATGAGGTTAGGACACGTGCTCGGCGGTATTCATTCCGCAACCGCCCACCACCCTTTGCAACTGATCACTTTGGCGATGCGGGAAACGATATTAGCCATCGATCTGGATCTGTATCATCTCCGCCTTTGAAACTTGGTATGGATTTAACCCTTTCAAAAATTTATTTTCGGACTTTGCATAAGTGGGATTTTCCATCTTGTTTTTGTATTGTAAACCATTTTTTCAACCTTTTTGTGGTATTTTCATTGCTTCTAAATTATTTTGGCAAAAATTATTTAGGATTTGAGTATTTTTTAGATGTAGTGTCAACAACTGGCTCCAACTAGGGATGCTATCCTCCCCATGAGGTAGCAAAGAACATCGTAGACAAAGTGCCTGATCCATTGGGCTGCATTCAAACCACTTCTTTTTTTTTTTGAAAAGATATTTACACTGTACAAAAAACTTTCTTTCACTTCTGTCTTTTAGGAAAGATAATGTTTGAGGTGTCTCCCATTGACTGGTCCTCCAAGATAAAATTCTCCATTGCAATTTTTTCAAGATAAATGCATTTTCTCCTTGACATCCTGCAACAATATATGGACCTTTCCATAAATGCTCAAACTTTCCATGGTGATCTTCATTTCTGGAGTCCCACTTCAAAACCAAATCATCTATCTGAAAATCCCTTTCCTTAACTTTTCTGTCAAAAGTTTTCTTCATTTTTTCCTGATGCATTTGAGTTTTGTTATATGCTTTTTCTCTGACTTCATGCAATTCTATCATTTGATTTATTCTCCTTTGCATATGATTTGGTTCTTCATCGACTTCTTGTAATAATTTCATAACTGGCAATCCCAAGGAAACAGGGAAAATTACTTTTGTGCCGTACACCAACTGGAAAGGGGAAGTGCCAATTGCTCTCTTTGTACTGATTCTGTCTGCCCACAGAGCATATTTCAGTTTAGTGTGCCAAGCCCTCTTGTTATCTTCCAGCAACCTCTTTATGATTCTCACTAAACTTTTATTTGAAGATTCGGCCAATCCATTTCCTTGTGGATAATAAGCAGTTGAATGGTTTAGATGTATGTGATATTTGTGACAAAAATTTATCATCTTTTTTTACTTGAACGCTGGAGCATTATCTGTCACTATCCTTTTAGGACAACCAAACCTGGACAAAATGTTTTCTTCCAAAAAGTTCATAATCACTGTTTCTGTAGCATTTCTGGTTGGGATGGCTTCAATCCATTTTGTGAAGTAATTTGTAGCCGTCAGAATCCACTTATGTTGCCCTGAAGAATTTGGGTTAATCTCACCAATAAAATCTAACCCCCACTGTTGGAAAGGTGCTTCAACTGAAATAGGTTTCAACGGAAATGGCAATAGTTCTCTTTTTCCATCAAAAATTTGACATTCATGACATTTTGTTACTTCTTTATATACATCTGAATACATGCTGGGCCAATAAAAACCAGCTCTAAGAATTTTGTTCACTGTAGCTTTCCATGAATGATTCCCTCCACACATACCTTTATGAAATTCCACCATAATATGCTGCGCTTCATTCTCTAATAGACAATTCAACAGTATTCCTCCTGGATCTTTCCAAAACAAATTTCCATCTAATATGGAAAACTTTGATGCTTTCAATTTTACTGATCTTGCCCTAGTTTTTTCCATATTCGCAGGCGCTTGGAGATTCTGCAAGACATATACAATCTCTGCATACCAGGGGGGTAAAGAGAAATCTTCAATTATCTGTGAATTTGGAACATTTTCGGTCGAAGTTTCAGAAATAAAATTCATATCGAGAGAGTCCCAATTTGTTTCTGTCATCATTTTAGCCAAACCTTGGCCCTTTATCAGTTTTGTAGGTTTAATGTCCAGGTCATATTCCAATAGCACGGCTATCCATTTTGCTCTTTTCCCCTCTGGATCTGGCTGGGTAAGAATGTCTTTCACTGCTGCTGATGGAACATGTGCTATTGTATGAGAATGCAAATTATATATCCTGAAATCTTTCAATGCTTTCACTAAAGCATAAGCTTGTTTCTCCATGATGTTGTATTTTAATTCTGCATCTCTCAGAATCTTACTAAAAAATGCAATTGGCTGTTCCGTACATTCTTGATTCTTTTGCAACAATACCCCAGCTACTGTGTGTTCTGATGCATAAGTAAACATAATGAAATCCTTTGTATAATCTGGACTAATTAACACTGGTGCTTCAGTCAATGCTCTTTTAATGTTATCAAAGGATTGTCTTGCTTCTTCAGTCCATGTAATTTCCTTGTCTTTCCTTAGCATTTCAGTTATGTTTATCATAATTTCGGTGAAACTAGGAATGAACCTTCTTAACCAATTTACCCTTCCAATAAATGACTGAATCTCTTTTTTGCTCCTAGGGATTCCCACCTTTTGTATTGCGGATACTCTCTCCGGGTCAATTTTAATGCCTTCTTTTGATATGATGTGTCCCAATAATCTTCCTTCTTCCATGCAAAAATGAGATTTCTTTGGATTTAAGGAAATCCCAAATCTTCTACATTTTATAAAAACTCTTTCCAGATGCTTCCAATGATCAACAACATTCTTTGAATAAACAGTGATATCATCCATGTATACTACCACAATTTTGTCCCTTTCATCCACAAATGCAATATCCATGGCTCTCTGAAAGGTTGCGCCTGCATTCATCAAACCAAATGGAATTTTGGCGTACATAAATGTTCCCCATGGAGTAGTAAAAGCAGTTTTTTCTTGATATTCTGGATGAACTTTAATTTGATTATAATCTGAGAAACCGTCTAACATGGAAATTCTTTCAGCTCCCACGACTCTCTGTAAAATCTGATCCATTTTAGGGAGTGGATAATTATCTTTCAAAGAAGCTCTGTTCAAATTTCTAAAATCTACGCACAGCCTTATCTCACCATTCTTTTTCCTTACTGGTACTAGGTTAGCTAACCACTTGGAAAACCTCAAGGACACAATTATCTTAGCATCAAACAGCTTTCTCACTTCTTTTTCTATCACTGGCAGCAACTTGGGATTTATTCTTCTTAATTTCTGTTTAAAAGGCTTTTCATTTGGTTTGATTGGAATTGTATGCTGTATAACAGAAACATCATATTCTTTCAGATCCTCATAGCTCCAAGCAAAAACATCCGAAAATATTTTCATCACTTCCATGCTTTTATCTTCTTCTTTTCTTGGTAATTTCTTTGAAAGCTTTACCAATTTGGGATCCTTTTCAGAACCTAAGTTGTAATCTTTTACATCTTCAGGTTTAGGTTCTATCTTTGGATTTTTCACCACATCATTTTTATCAAATAATTTTTCTAAAGGAATTAAGCCTCTAGCGATAACATTATTCTTTAGTTGAATTATATCCTTACCCCCAATCCTTTGCTTGAACTTTTCTGTTTCTTTCAGAGAAGCCACTTCATCTGGACCAATTTCATCACCTTCTGCATCAATAGACCTGTAATTGAATTCATTTTTCATTTCCAAAAAGCGTTTAATCTGTTGATCATCTTCAAAAACCTGCCAATGTTTGATATTGTCTGGGATAGATGGTCTGTGTATGACCTCAATATCATATTTTCTTTTAGAAAAGATAGGAGTTTTGAATGTGGCTCCCGCAGTAGCCAAAGAATCTGCTACAGTGTTGCTAACTCGGGGAATTGAAACAACATCATGTTCATCGAAAAAAATTTCCACTAAATCCCACACTTCATTCCTATAGGACCTCATTTTGGGGTGTTTGGTCTGATAAATAGCTTTTACCTGATTTATAACCAATTCGGAATCTCCAAACACTTCAATCCTTTTTCCTTTTAAATCTCTCAAGACATTCAACCCCAGAATCAAAGCTTCATATTCTGCAATGTTGTTGGTACATTCAAAATTCAATTGGTAAGAAAACATTAGGAATTCTCGGTCGGGTGTAATTATCCATACTCCTGCACCCACTCCTTCTCTGCTTCTAGCCCCATCAAAGTGCATTGTCCAAGTTCCTTCTTTTCTGATCTTTTCTATTAACAATCTTTCTTTTTCATTTTATTTAGGTTCAATTAAATCAATCTTTTCTTTAGATTCAACATCATTATACAAAATGCAAGAACCCAAATCTGTATCTACTGCATATATAGCATGCTTCTCATGTTCTTTTAAATCACTTACCAAATAAGCAGCCATCTTTTCAGCATATAATCTTCTGTGTACCCCCAACACCGGAATAGTAGCAAAAGACATATCCATTTGCAAAGTTCCTTTTAAATTTGAGGCCCATGACCTGGATAGTAACATACCAAACTTCGCTGGAATGTTAGCAACCACCACATCCATAAGAATACCTTTGGCTGGTATTTTACTGAGATTGACTGTGAAATCTTTTATCAACCCTAAACATTTAACTTTCCTTGAATCAAAATAAAATAAGTCATCATATGGTCTTGTGATTTCCAATCCCAAAGATTCTACTACAAGTTTTGGCATCAAATTATGAGAAGCTCCTGAATCTAACATACAATTATGCACAACTTTATCATGAATATTCAAATTCACATAGAAAGGAGAAACTTCGTCAACACTATTATCTTCCTTTCTTGAACCCAAGCAGATATTAGGAGTATCATCATCTAATTCCAAAGTATCTATTTCCACTCTATTTTCTACCTGCATCATCTTAAAGATTTGTTCCTTGTATTCTTTATTCTTTAATATCTCATCGAAAGGTACATGAATCTTGACTTTCGACATTTCACTCTGTATATTAAAAGGAACCAAATTTTTATCACCGTCTTTCATCGAATCTTTCTTGTTATCTGAAATTACTTTAGGCACATCTTCAATTTCTTTTCTTTTCGTTTGCTGTTCATGCTGACTAGCAGAAGGTTTATCCGCAATTCCTTTTGATTTGCCCATTGGTTCTTTTCCTTTATCTATTGTAACCTCTCGATTTCTAAGATTTATTTTTCTTTGAAGATCGTTTAAAGCATTTTGGTAACCAATCTGGTATTGATCAATTTTTGTTTCCAAATTACAACATTCTCCTTCTGCATGGAACATATCATGTTCTTGTTTAGTCAAATACACTTTTGAATCGGAATTGCTACAATGGTGAATATCACTCTCAGGTATCTCATCTTCCACTTCTCCAGCAATATAATTTTCAGGGAAAGGAGGTCTGATTTGATCTTCTTCTACATTCCTTGGGTTTCGCTGTTCTCTAGGCCTAGTAGCTGGAACAAAGGGTCTCCTAAAATTTGGGTTTCTGATTTGAGGTTCTGCTTGTTCTTTATTTGGAGCTTTGTTATCCACCACTAACCTTTCTAATAACCTTTCCATAGTTTTCATCATTGCTTCAAACTTTACATCTGTGGAAGAAGAAGAAGATGCTGCATTTTGATTATCTTCTCTAATTTTCTTTCTGTCCATATCTCTATGTCTCATCTTTCCAGAAGCCATCATAGTAGCTTCAACTTCTACTGCATCTTTCATCATTATTTCCAAAGTAGTAGATCTTCTCTCTCTTAATGTGCATGAAAAATCACCTTCAAAAGCATCTGCATAATGTAACTTGGCTGCTCCTACTGGAGGTTTTATATCTGTAGGAATAGAATTATAGACTTTCATAAATCTGGCGGAGAACTCCTGAACTGACTCAAAACCTCTTTTTTTCATATTATTATACTGCGTCAACACCTGCGAAGGATTTTTCTGGTCTTCCCATCTTTCGATAAAAAAAGTCGTAAAGGCGTCATAATTAGCAATTGATCCTGCAGCTAAAGCTCTAAACCACTTTTTGACTTCACCTCTCAAGCTTTGGGCAAATAACCTCATTTTTGCATCATCATAATCCACTTCTTCCAAATCAATGAAATCACTAAAGTTATCAACATGTTGCTGTGCTGTATAAATACCCTCATTACGAAAAGTAAAGATCCTCTGTCCATAATTTTGAAGTAAGTCATGTAAAACAACGAGCAAAACCAATGGGGCAAATCTGACAGCCATGGGTGGTGGGTTATAAGGTGGAACAATTACTGTCTTTTGTCTACTATTCTGCACAGGTATTCTTAGGGCTTTGGATATTCTGGACTCTGCTCTTTCAGATTTTTGTAAATTTTTCCAAACAGATTTTAGAGAATAATCCCACAAACTTTTTGGATCAACTTTTGTTTCTTTCAAATCAGAATCTGACTTAGTTCTAAGCAAAATCTTTTCACTTGAACCAATATTTTTTTCCCCAAATAGATTTTCTTGAAAAGAAGGGAATATATTTGAAAACTGAGAAATACCTTCTTTCGTCTTGCCTTTGCCTTTGCCTTTATCCGTCTTGAGGAGCTTTTATGGATTATCCATGCCTGAGAAGAACTGCAAATCGGGATTTCTTCTTGTAGCCACAATGTCTTTCTCAGAATATCTTCAAAAAATATTAAGAAATTGTCACAAGTGAAGTCGCCAGGGAAATATCTACAACCAACTTATTTCAAACTTCCTTGCCCAAGAAATTTGACCTTTCTTTGTCGTTTCTCCTAGGGAAAATTTCACTTTCGTCCCCGACAACGGCGCCAAAATGTTAGCACTTAGATTTTATTCTGGTTGTAAAAGAATAACACCTAAGGTAACCTATTTCAAACCAAGCTTTAGGTAGAAAACTCAACCATTTTTCCACCAGAGAGGGCTCTCTCACAATACATATACAAGGACTGAAAAATATAAAAGTTCTCTCAAAATTTCTCAAAAGGATTTTTTGGTTGAAAAGGAAAACAAGAAACGTTGGGCATGGAGTCAAAGTTTCAAATATATAATATGCCAGTAAGAGATTTATACCAAACAGATTTCCACAGAGGTAAGATAGCAATCATATTACAGTCAATTTGATTTTTTCAGGTGGTATAGAAAGAAGTAATGACATTCCATCAACAACAGGCATCTAACTTGGATGAATCCATTGTCAACTTTGGAGAAAATAGTGAATATTTAAATGCGATAAAAGGAGGCATAACTAGTATGAATCTCGAGTTATTTCAAGTGTTCATTTAAATATAGAAGAAAGACATAATGGAAGATATAACAAAGGAAATGAACATGCACATATAAAGATAAAGGAAAAACAGACTGTAAAGCTGATCAACACATGAATCTCTGGTCTCAAAAGATGGGTATTTTCACTGTACTGCCTTTATTTATAAAAAATAGACTTCAAAACATACTCTGTCTCTCAAAAATTTTCCAACCCTTTCAACAATGACTCTTATTGTTTTTATACAAAATTTGGAAGAAGCTTGACATAACTGCTTCTTCTAACTAATAACTGAAAATACTTTAACTTAAAAGATAACTGTCTTTGAGCAATAGATAACTGTCACCAAATAATATTACAAATTTAAAATAAAAGTATCTTTTTGCCACTTGTCAAAAATTTTGAATATCATCTTTTCGCCACTTGGCAAGAGTTTTGAAAGCATCTATGAATGGACAGAATATCTTGTCCTTCCATATTTGTCCACATAATTCCACTGGTCAGCCGTAGGTAAGTCATAGTTGGTCATTTCTTTTACCAAGACTCGCATTTCAACATGACCTGCATAAGAAATAGGAAGAAGATTCCCACAGGTTGAGATTAGCATATTTAAAATTTCAAAGTCCTCTGATATTTTCTCCATTAAAATTTTTCCTGTAAGCATATGATCCAACTGCTGGAACTTTATGTGATCCATCTTTATGTCAAACATCAATCTCTTATACTCATTAGGAAGAATTAATTCATTCTTTTCATTCCAAAAAGCAGGGAATCCTTTGTTTACTAATTTTTCAAATTGCTTTTTGAACTTTACTACTTCTTCCCGTATTTCTCCAACTTTAGCTTCAATATTCTCAACATGCGAGTATTTCCCCAAGATCCTTCTGGCCCATGTGATGACTGAAATTATGTTCATTATATTCATGGCTGTCAGGTCTGCTTCAGTTAGACTGTTTAAAAATGTTATTGCTTTCTGGGCTACTTCTTTTGGCTTTTTATTTAAGTTCTCCCTGACTGCTCTACAACTTTCGAAGGCATCTTTGACCACCTTTTCTTTGACTCTTATGTAATCCAGATATGGTCTTAGTTTTTCAACTTCTTTTATAATTTGGTCCCATACCATGTGTTTGCAACCTTGCATAGCAGCTTGCCCTGTCACATGAGCTACTAATCCTTTATTATTATCACTTAATTCTTGATTCCTTGTCTGCAAAGTTTTTATTTCCTTATTTTTTTTTTTCATTTTCTTCTCTCAGCTTCTGTATTTCTACCTTCAATTCTTTGATTTCACTTTCTTTCAAACTTACTTGGGACATGGCTTGTAAAATACCATCTACCCTAGTTTTGTCTTCCTCTGTGTCTGTTTGTACCTGCTGCTGACCACTTTCTACTAATCTCTTCCTTGCTTCCTCCAATTGCTCTTCTAAAACGATTTTTTCCTTTTCCCAATGTTCTTTTTCATCATAGAGCTTTAACATTTTTGCAGTATTATCATTTACTTCATTGGATAATTCTTCCGTTTCCTTTTCCAGTATCGTTAGTTCTGCTCCCTGGATAAGCACAGTGTCTGGAATCTTAAGCTTTCATCTTAACATCAGGATCGTATCATCTTTTTCTTTGAGCAATTTTGTTGCTGCATCTCCTTCTTTATTTATCAAATCTGTTTGCAATTTTTTAATCTGTTGCTGTCGAGACTTATTTTCTGCCTTCTCCTGTCTCAACTGATTATTCAATTTATCTAGTGAATTTTTTAATTTGTCTTCTCTCAATATTGCCCCCAAATAATCCGAATATATAACTTCTCCTGTTTGTCTGTGCAATAAGATTTTATCTGGGGCATTTATTTTAGACAAATCTACTTTCATTTATGAAATCTTATCTTTTGTGACAACTGAAAATTTCAAGGAATTCTCTTTGATATTTCTGCTAGTAAACAAACTTACTTCAGTATTGGATATATTTCTAACTTTTGGAAACAGCTGACTGGTTTGTTTAGAGGATTCCTGTTTATTCTGACTATGTTCATCAAATACATCCATTATATTCCGGGGTCTATTTACATCACCCTCTACTGGGGTTTCTTCAATGTTGTATTCTTTAACTGTAACCTCTGGTATCTTTTCTTCAGTTCTTTTTGCTTCTTCTGAAATTGCTATTAACTCTTGTTGTTCATTTATTTTCAACTTTTTTCCTCTTTCTGTTTCTTCATCATCAATGTTCATTACGTCCTGTATGGGTCTCTTAAACCCCACCAATGCAGTACTCATTGTATCTTCTATTTCTGTTGTTGTATCTGCCAATGCCATTTCTTTGTCGTGTGCATCCGGAATGATTTCTTCTTTATACTCCAGCCAATTGGCTCTGTCATACATTCCTTCAATTGTCTGATGGCTGAGTGCTTTGATGTGCCGATCTGTTCTTCGTTTTGATAATATGTTCAGCGGATCATACTCAATAGCCACATCTGTCTCAAAACTCATATCTTTCAATAACTTCTCTATATACACAGCAGCATTTTTAGTCTTTATTGTGAAGGGACCAAGTGTGAATGGATATTTAATGTCTGTTGCTTGTTTGTAAACCAAAAAATTGTTATCTTCAACAATCAACTTTTGTCTCAGGATTTCCAAAGCAAAAACCCTTAAGGTAAGAAAAGCTGGTAAGACATAAGGTTTATGTTTGAATCCATATAATCTGATTATTGTACTATCCTTCGACAAGAACCAATCTCCTGTCGCGTACTTTGCACTCAATTGCATGCATGCCTGCATGCCTGCATGCCTGCATGCCTGCATCTCTGGTAATACTCTAGGCAATGTTTTACCAAAGATCATTCTGTAAATCTCTGAGAGCATGAAATTGATGTAATTGAACATGTTATTTTCTAATAAAGTCATGAAAATGATTTCTAGGAACTGCAACTCTTCTTGACTGGATATCATAATCATTTTCATCAAAAAAGACTGAAACCTGAAATGCCTCATAGTGGGAAAATTGACCATCTGGTCATGAATCTTCTCTGTCAAAAAATCTTCAAAATTAAGTCGAGGGATTTGATTTTCATCGATCCCTGACTGAACCGTACTCATTTTGTACAACAGACTCAATTGAAACTCGGTTACATACAAATCCATATTAAACCCTAAAACTAAAGCCAATAATGTCAAAACTAATTGGGTATTTTCATCAAACAAATTGATATCTATAGGTTATGGGACCTCCGAAATACTGGTTTCTAGCTTGAGACACGATGATAATTTTCAATAATGGAGGTTTCGGAAAAACTCTCAGACTCGAGGGTTTGGGAAAAATCTATTCCTAGGGCTTTAATTAACTCAGCTGGCTTTATTTCACAGACGGCTCTGGTTTTTTGACTGTTTAGAACAATTCTTTCTTCTCGGGAGTAATTTTCAGCACACCATGACACAAATTCTGGGAAAAAAGGGATTTGGTCTGGGCAAAAGGCTATCAAAGACGACTGGTGGACTCTATGTAGGTCTGTCCCTTCCTTTAACAATTTAGACAACCTAAGTTTAATATCAGAGACTGGTAACCTAATTAGGGTATCATAAACATCTTCGTCTCTATCCTCTAGGGCTTCTTTTGCTTTAAAAACGTCTATACCATGCACAGTTTCCATTTAAACGTTTCTTTAAACAAAATTATGTTTAAAAAGCGAGCCAGGTCACCAGACCCTACCTGTATGTACGCGCCTTTTGCCTTCTGTCGCAATCGCTGATCCCCACTAGTCTTCAGAGCTCTCCACGATAGCGACACATATGCAAAATGTCGTTATGTGAAGCCCCTTTTGTTTTATATAAGCCTTTTTGATTAACTCCCTATCAACTTTTCTGAACGCGGATCATATCCTACCATTGATCTCGACCTTTTGATCTGGGCCATCAAATCTCGCCTCCTTTTATCTCCTATGGTGGTATCCGCGATCTTAAAGCGGTCTTTCTTCCCCGGTTTGTTCCTTGCGCGGATCAACCATCTGACGACACCTGTTTGAGTGGTTTTGCTTTCCATGACCTCTCTTCCTCTTATCAAGTGTGCACCTTCCCAGTTGCGGATGAACAATGGCCGTTGATTTGATTTAAGATTTATATCGGCCCTCCGATTGCTATCAACGTATGGCGTATCTCCTTATACTTTCTCCATCTGCCACGTATCAGGCCCCACCCTGCCACGTGCTATGGCCCCTCCGCGCTTTTCTATTTGGTGGTTCAGCACGGCGCCGTGGTGGTTTATGATACCACCATATCACAATTGCAGACTAATGAGGTTAGGACACGTGCCCGGGGGTATTGAGTCCGAAACCGCCCACCACCCTTTGCAACCGATCACTTTGGCGATGCGGGAAACGATATTAGCCGTCGATCTGGATCTGTATCATCTCCGCCTTTGAATCTTGGTCTGGATTTAACCCTTTCAAAAACTTGTTTTCGGACTTTGCATAAGTGGGTTTTTCCATCTTGTTTTTGTATTGTAAACCATTTTTTCAACCTTTTTGTGGTAATTTCACTGCTTCTAAATTATTTTGGCAAAAATTATTTAGGATTTGAGTATTTTTTAGATATAGTGTCAACAGTAGGAAAAGGAGTTGAATTGCTTACACATTGATTCACCCCCCCTCTCAGTGTGGCCATTGTGTCCAACAATTGGTATCAGAGCCGGCCTTCGCCACAAGCCTTGAAATCTTGAAGGAGATCCGTGGACACACAATGGAGACAAAGGAAGAGTCATCAAGCAATGATGTGCCTATACTTGATATGACAAATTATTTCAGTTGGAGGAGCAAAATGAAGGCATATTTGAAGAATTTTGGCATTTGGGAGATTCTGATCAACCCACCTGCTCCATCAAACAAGAAGGGAAAATCAGTTGCACAAAAGGAAGCAAAGAAGGACAACACTACAACCTTGAATTTTCTCATGGATGGACTTCCTAGCTCAGTAAAAGAAATTGTATGGGAGTACATTTCAGCCAAAGACCTATGGTTCAAGTTGGAAAGCGAGTGTCAAAAGGGAAGACTAAACACTGAAAAGATGGATCAGAAATCAAATGACAAGCCCCCGGAAGAAGTCAATTAAGAAGAAGAAAAGAAAGAAGTGGGCTCTAGCAAAGGTATGGATTCTTTTGATTGTAATGATAGCATGTGTGATGAAATTGAGAAGGTTCTTGCAGAATATGATGAAGATCTATCAAAGGCTACATAGGAGATACATCTCACTTTGATAAATATTGATCTCAGAGCAAATTGGGTCTTGAACACTGTAAATTTGAACCATAGTGAATTCACAAGGTTCAAAAGGAGAATCTTGGAGTCTTTGAATGAATATCAGCAGAAGACCATGATAGTGAGAGTATTGCTTGTGAAGCTCAAACACAAGGATAAAGAGCTGCAGGATCAGTTGAAACACAAGAATGTTGAAGTTGAACAGCTAAAGACTGAATTGATCAGTCAAAAGGAAGAACAAGAAGATCCTGGTGAAGACTCAAAAGAGGTTGAAGAAACTAGAAAGGATAATCTTGATTTGAAGACTCAACTGGAGGAAGCAAAGATGATAGAAGACATCTTGAAGAATCAGTTGGAAGAAAAGGAATAGACAATCCAAAAGCTAGAAATGGAGGTAGTTGGTCTCAGGAAGAAAGGTGAAAAGACGAATGCATTTGTCAAGTTCAAGGACAGTTCAGTTGTCCTAGATAAGATCTTGGATTTCCAAAGATCTCCATTTGACAAGTTTGGCCTTGGTTACAAGAAGGAAGGAGAAAAATATGAAGATGGCACTCAGTCTCCCAAGACTCTAGAAGCAAGTCCATCATCATCCAAAGCTACTCCCCATGCACCTGCACATGACAACAAGGAATTTGGAAGTTCAAAATTGCAACAAGGATTTAGGTCTATTCCTCAAAGCAAGCTCAGAAAAGAAATAACTCCAATATGGAACCAAAGTCCCAGGTATGAAAATGGATTTAATGGTTATTGCTATTTTTGTTCTAACTTTGGTCACAAGGCTATGGATTGTAGACTATACGGAAGAAGAAGTGCTGGAATCCCCAATGACAAAGTTAGATGTTGGACATGTAACCAAGCTGGACATATTGTTGCTACTTGCCACACATTGAGATGTTACACCTGTAGTGGGTTTGGTCACAAAGCCCAAGAATGTGCAAGTCAAAGAAGTCAACCAAGGAGGAGTCCTTCATACACATTAGCAAGAAGAACCAATGAATCTTGGAAGAATATCAATGCAGAAATATTTGAAGATCGGAGTACTAAGGCCTACAGTCAGGGACACTCTCAGGCATGGATACATGAAGTTGATCAAAGAAGTGTTGGAAGTTCCAATAGCTCAGTCAGGTGCTGGACATGCAACCATGTTGGTCACATTGCTGCATATTGTCGTATGATGAGTTGTTATGGTTGCAGTGGCCTTGGGAACAAAGCGCAAGATTGTTGGAGTACACGGAAACAACCCTTGAGAAGTTTCCTATACAGCTCATCAAGGAAAGGGTTTACAAATGAAGGAACAAATGTGTTGTTGCAGCAACATCCCCCCCCCCAATTTTTGTAGATATTGGGGGCCCTCCTTTATCTTTTCCTAGAAAGACCGCCTAAAAGTTAAGTCTCCTTTGAAAACTTTTTGGACTTCGTTTTGTTTCAACTGAGGAGTCTGCTGTAAAGAAATTGAAGTTTTTCTTCTAAGTCAAAACTCACAACTCTTCCCCGAAACTGCAGAAGAACTCAAATTTCTCTTCCCCGAAGCTTCGGAAGAACTCAAATTTATTTCCCGAAACTGCGAAAAAAATTAAAATTCTCTCCCAAAACTGCGGAGGAACTTGGGATTTTCTCCTGAAATTGTGGAAGCTTTCGCCAAGTGTTGCCGCAATAAGATCATTCTTTTCCCCAGGTTACTCGACCGTTCTTTTTTCGATAAAGACTTAACAAAGTCATTCGTGAATTTCGGAAGGACTTACTGAGTCTTTCCGAAACTTCAGAACAACTCAGCAAAACCGGCCGCGATAAACTTATGGGAAAGTGAATTTCGGAAGAACTCACAAAGTGCTCCCGAAACGTCGGAACGACTCGCCAAACTTTTCCGCCACTGTGAAACATCTTCTCCATCTCTCCCGCAACAAGCAAATGCCTCGCCAAAGTCTCCCGCCTTTCGGGAGGAACTCATGAGTTCTGGCCGCAACTGCAGATGGAACTTGTGAGTCCGCTCCGCAACTGATGGTCATGCTTAAATGCCAAGTTGGATTGAAATGACCGTGTCGTATGATCATGTAAACTCCATTTTAAATCGTCACCTACTCGTTTAAATGCCCGCACATGTCAAGCCTTATATATGGGCGGTAAGTTTCATTGTTCCCATTGTTAGTTTTATTCAAAGAGCGTTGTTTGGGAGAGTGCATTGCTCCAGCTCAGCGTACTCACCACCATGTCAACCTCACCCCACCATTGTTTCATCTCCAGGTAAGCTTATCAACCATCATCTTTGTCTTATCTTCACGTTGAGTTATTTCTTGGGCTTTCCCATTTAATAACATGGCCGGTAGGCATTGATAGTATGTATTGTTTTAAAGAACTTATGGTCTCCGTTCCCCCATTAGTTTCTCAATACTGCCAACTAGGAGTCATAGCCATGACTAAGTCGGTCCCAGTTGTCCCTTTGTCTCTGAGCCATCCGAGCTTTTTTTCCTTCACTGGCTACGTTCCGGTTGTTTTCCTACCCAGACTCAATCTTCCTACCGGCTGCATACTGTTTCTCAAGTATTATCAATGACAGTAGTGGTCGGTTGAGATACTCAACCACTCACCTTTTCGGCTCAGTTAATGACTGTGGAAAACAGTTCCTTGTTTTCATTGTTTACTCATAGGATTTTTCACTCCAGACCAACCCACCATTGACCATTAGAAATGCTATGATGAAGGGCATCCTGTCTCCAAGGACTAGGAAGGAAGTAAGTTTTTCCGCGCCATATGCTTACCTTTTCAGAAGCATTCCAAAAGTTCTTGACTAGGCATTGTCTCCCTAGAATAATCAAGTCTGAGGACCATATTTTGTTTTCTGGAATGATCTATGTTTAGTTTGCTTCCCTAGCATGCAACTTTATAATTTTGTCTATATTTATCATTAGCATGCTAAAATTGTTCTACTCTATGTTACACTCTCATAACGTGTTGCAAATTTTGTAATGATTCACATTTGGTTACTGGCAGGGATAAGCCACAATGCCAAAAGGTGGTAGAAAGAAAGCTAAAGTGATGGAACCAGAGCTAGTGCAACTAAGAACTGAAACTATTTTCCAAGACACTAAGTGTACCACCAGAGTTCCTCCTGAGGTCCATTGGGGAGATGTTTACCAGATGATTAGGAACCAGGATATCCCAGATGTATTATTGGAAGAAGAGAAAATCTACCTCAACATCAGAACTTCCGTCATAGCCAGGGCTTCTACTCGCCCTGAATTGTTCCCATGCTCTGAAGTGATCAGATGGATACTAGAACATGCCAACCCGCAAACAAGAGTGTTGCATGACAGTAAGGGAGAGGCTTTCGCTTCATTCCATCCAGCGTATATTGCAGCAGCCTACAAATTCTCACGTCCCTAGCAAGATCTAAGTGATGAATGGTTGAATAAGATGAATAATACTGAGATGGCCAAAAAATTATTGGCCACAGGAAAGCAGCTGAGGAAGAGAGATAATGATGAATATGATGTTCAGATCCTAAGACCTCCTTTTAGATTAATCACCCTGATGTTATGCAGAATTTTCGGCATGCCCGATGGCACTGTATATAGGATACAATGGGCTCCCATCATCCACTTCATAGCATTCAAAGGAACTGTGTTTGATTGGGCTACTATCCTTTCGGACAGTTTGGCATCCACAGTGGTTGCTGCAAGAGAAGGTCTGGCCTTAAAAAAGTCAGAATTTTACGTGTCTTCCTATCTCATTGACTGCATTTTAGCCAAGCTCTCTTTCCCTAGAATAGGTTGCACATGGGATAAAGCCAACACCCTGGTCTACACTGCCTATAAAATAATGTGGGCTCAAAATTACAGAGCGAACTATAAGCTCATCTGCGAAGAGTTCATCATGCCTCTGTATGAGCAGATGTTCAAGGAAGAGCCCAATTGTCTATCAAAAAATGCCATGGAGGTCCTAGAAAAATATGGCAATTTTTATTTCTCAAAGTAGGACACCTACATCAGGATGTTTGGAGGTACCAAAGTGCCATACATTTTGCCAAAATACGCTACTGATTATGTAGTCCTCAAGGAAGCAATCAGGCAAGTTTTCCTTGATGGAATAGGAGGGGTGCTTAACAAGCAACATAAGGCTTCCTTCCCTCCTTTTCCCTTTTGCATAGGAGCCTACAAATTCTCAGGGGTTGCAACAACCAAGGAATACGTTCAAGAGCTGAAAGCTTTCCACTTCGGTGAAATGATCTTCCATAGAAATGATAGGTGGAGCAAGGTTGCCGAGCATTGCAAGGAAGTATATGTTCATTTTGAATATGCTCATTACTATGATGCAGAGGAAGAAGTGTTCAGAGGCATCAGCAACATGACTGAGTTGCAGATTTGTCATCAAGGCAGTGGAGCTAACTCTAGCTCTGCCCCAGCCGGAGAAGCCAGTCTGTAGAAAGAGAGAGAAGAAGCTTAGGCCCTAGCCCTTGAAGAAGCAAGGATACAGAAAGAAGCTGAAGATGCAAGGTTGCAGAAAGAAGCTAAAGATGCAAGGTTGCAGAAAGAAGCTGAGGAAGCAAGACAGCAGAAGGAAGCAAAAGATCGAGAGCAGAGGGAGGAAAGTGAAAATCAGCAGCAAGCTGAAGAAGAAGAAAGAAGGTGTAAAACAGAAGAGGAGCAAAAGACGAAGGAAGAACTTAAGACCAATGAAGATGCCCAGGCAGGTGGCTCCGGCACCCAAGATATGGAAATAGACACATCTCAGGTAGGTGGCTCCGACACCCAAAATATGGAAACAGACACATCTCAAGCAGTACAGACCCCACCCATAGAGGCATAAGTGCATGTGATAAACCTCCCGATCATCCCTTACACCCCATCAAAAAATCATACTGTGTCCCGATGGGATGAATTTGTGTATTATAAGAAGAGGAAGGCGGTGGTCTTGAAGTCAGAAGAGAGGATAAAGAGACTCTTCCAAGAAGATATTGTTACCCAGTGGGAGACCACGGTGATGCAAAATACAAATAAGGCTCCCATAGCCATGGCATCCGCCGTTGTGTCAGCATCAAAAGAAACAAAGGACAATGTGGTCGATATGGTCAGAGAATTTGAGTCAACAAAGAGGAGAGCTCGCATGTGGCTAATGAGCAGGCTTACAAGGACCTTGTAGTGAATAAATATAATCGCCTGTCTATTGATCACAAGGAGTTGTCAGATAGGTACAGCCATTTAGAAAAAGAAAAGGAGCACCTGGCAATCCAGATGATGGTTCTAGAAGTAGAAAAGAATGATTCTGAAGCTAGATTTTTTCATCTAGAAGCAGATAAGCAGGCAATGGTTGAACAACTAGAGTAGGCAGAAAGCAGAGCAATAGATATGTCTCCCTTTCATGAGCTATCTTGTGACATTCTGAGACAAATGCATGCCACACAGGAGCTGATATAAGAGGAAGTGTGCAGGCTCAAAGCCATGATGGTTAGATTGGAGGAAGTCAATGCAGAGGCCAATAGGCTTAAAGGCAAGTACACTCGGGTTAAAGCAAACATTCTGAGCCAAATGGAATGGAGAGAAGGAAAGGTTGATTTCCCTAAACATCTCCCATTCAAGTCAGTAGATGATTTTAAAGAAGTGTAGCCCTCATGGAATTCTACAGGAACTGTGGCCTGAAGCTAATGGCTAAGATCCAGGGAAGAATTGATAAGAGTAACAGCCTATATCAAAAGATTCATGAAGTGCATGATAAGTGTAAGTTGAGTTTCCCTCAGTCCCTAGATGAGTTTCCAAGCAAGGAGCAACGTCTATCAGACTTGAAGGAAGAGCTAGAAATTCAAATAGAATATGTAAAGAAGATTGACATCCTAGCCACTGATGATCTCCATCACTATATTGGGCTGTCATCAGTATACAGCCATTTGTTGAAAGAAATCCACCAAGCAGTAATTGCAGAAATTCACAGTATTGAAGAAGAGCTTGGTAAGCATATAACTTCTCAGAAGATCTTGCTCCCTTCACCAGCAAATGTGGTTATCAGAGACACTGGGATCTGGTTCAGTTACATTGTAGAGGAGGAAAAGAAAGCAGTAGCAGCCAGTCCAAGCACCTCCCTCCCAGCATAAGTGCCTCCCCAAGGGTGAACACACTGATCCTGAGGCGTTGTTCCTATTTTTTGTTCTCCCTATGTTTAGAGCATAAAATCACTAGATAGCTATCCCTTTTCTATTTTGAGAAATTTTCTGTTTTAAGAAAAGGGCCACGATTTGTTTATTTAGAGAAAAAATTCTAGAGAGGAAAAGTGTAAAGAGCCAGGTGGCATCCCAAGAGGCATTTTGTAAAGATATAAATAGAAGCCTAGGGAATAATGTAAAGGACTTTTGGCAGGGAAAAGATTTTTCTTAACCTGTACAAGTTATCTTGCAGTTGCTCCAAGAAAATGAAATTTTCCTAATAAGAGCCTGGAGAGGACGTCTTTTGCATGGAAAATGATGTTGGATGCATGCTAGATTATTCTTGTGACTTTCATATTCTACAGTGAGATCTTTCTTTGCTATCTTGAATTATTTCTCTGTATTGAATGATCTTACTATTTCTTGTGCAAATGATTTTTCTCCTACATGAATAATGGAATGCGTTATATGTGAATTGGAGCTATCTTTTAATGTCTTTTACCTTCTTCTCCTGCCATGGGTGATGAGCAAAGCAGAGATGGTTGAGCAGCAGATTGATGACAATTAGATATTGGCATCAAGCTTGCAAGTAGAATCTTGCACTTGAGAATTGGACTCCTCAAACCTTTCTTAGTTGGATCTAAGAAAAACCAAGCTGGGTCTTGGATTGAGATTTGGTGCTCTGCTTACCAGTTGGTGCCGATTGTAATCGCGATGATTGTAGTCTTCCATTGTACATCCTATGAAAATATAAATAAATTTTACTATACAAATAGTGTCTTGTAATGTGTTTGATTCTATGTTGATAACATGCTTATGATTCATTATTGGTTAGTGGATGGATGCTTATGTAATGATGATGCACTTAGTAGCATGATGCATTGATAAAATCTACTTGATCTGTAGAAGTAGGAAAAGGAGTTGAATTGCTTACACATTGATTCACCCCCCCTCTCAGTGTGGCCATTGTGTCCAACAATGTAGCCATCCAAATGAACTGTCATGGAGGAAAATTACTAGCTCCCCAGGTTGGGGGTGGAAGCTTTGGGATTTGAAATAAGGGGGCTAATGAATGATGTTTGGACATTAGAATGGAATAAATATTTAATAAAGGAAGATAAATAAATAAATACAATGAAAAATCAAAGTGGCAATTGATCATGAAGATACATGGAGGATGTGGGACCCACACAAGCTAGATTTTCTATGCCACATGGCATCCTCCTCTTGGCATTTCGAATCCATAAGAATCCCAACATTCTTGGGATGTGTTGGAAGGTCAATATACTTGGAATGACTCAATTAAGGTCGAATTGGAGTGGAAGAGTAACTCCCATGGAAGAGGAAGAGGCATTTTGGAGCTAGTGGGACACTTGGACTAGATTCCCTAGATCTATGACAACAATGATGAAGATGCTATGAAACCTATGACACAAATCGGAACTGAATGATGACATCTGACATATCTGACATGTCAGGGCTAAAATTAGCCTCTAATAGGGCTCTCAAACGAGTTAGGGAATCCAAAGAGACACCTATTCGAATTTCGTGGAGGAGGAAGCTAGAATTGGATGGACAAGTGGAACACATTGGAATCTCTTCCCAACTTGAGTTGGAATGAAGGACGTTATAAGTTTATAAAATACAATAACAAAGAATGATAGTGGATTTTGATCATTTAACATTTTTCATTTGGAGAGGAGAGGTAGTGGAGTGTTACTCTACTTTCATTAGCACCAATTCCGAGGGTGAAAGATTCCCATCCTACTTGGAAATTGGAGAGGCCATTCAGACCTTTCATTTGGATCTACAATGGAGTCTTTTTTTATAGGTTGGATCTACAAGGCATCTCATGGTCACATCTCTTTCAGCTTTCTTCTACAACCATTCTTCTATTCCTTGGCATATTCTTGCTCCTTGAGGAGAGGCGCACTTGTTGAGGTGATGAAATATTTGGGATAGCTCTTGAGGCCCCATATATTTGTAATCTGATACATATACTCTTTTTATACTTCTCATCATACTTTCAGGTCGAAACTCAAATATATTTGATGTAAAAATGCTAAACTATGAACAAATGGTGTCATTTCCCCAATACCTTGTTATTTGCACTTGAAGTGGTATCAAATTCAAATGGTTCATTCAATTTATAATGTATTAATGTTGTATGGAGTTCCATTAATATTATGAATAAGTTTTGTATTCATTATACAAGCATTGGGATCAATATTCTTAATTTTCATAACCATTTGTGAAGATTTACTATCATTCCCCCCTATGTCGAAACTAATATTTTTGTGTCTGATTTAAGAGGGTTGTAGCAGAATTAATAAAAAGAATGGTGATGCATATGAGACTATATTTATGTCCCCTATATATCCCCTACCTATGTTTAGAATTTTGAGAGGTTCCAATAGCATTTGGAGAGCCATTTCCAGCATCTATCCCATGGGGAATTGAACCCCTAATTGCTAGTCAAATTCCTTACATTGGACAGAATTCAAAGGAGAGTTTAAAAAGTATTTTGAAGACTCTAAGGAATACATTAAAATCATAATAATTTCCTAATACCATCCATATCCCTTCTGTAACAAATTGGGAGCATTTGGAGATCAAGAAACCAATACTAGTTAAGAGAAATTGCTAGTCAAATCCCCTACCTTGGTGTTGTTCAGGAATTCTACCTTATAGCGAGGAAAGGGACACTACCAACTTCTGGGGTGATAGGTAAACACATTGATCATATTACATAAGCATCTATAAAGGGAAAGAGATCAAGGATATTGAAGACATACCTTATTAACGATGTTTGATCCTAGCTTTGCTCGATCTTGTGCTCAATCTTCAACTTGATCTTACGCTCAATAGACCTACAATACAAAGATACCTTCCTCAACGTATCTTTATTGATATAACAATGATAAAATTTAAATACAATTTAAACATCAAGAACAATCAAGATTTTAACCAAACAAACACACAATCCATTAGAGATTTGATTGGGACAAGAAGGATGTTTCAACATCTATTGTCAAAAGCAAATAATCAGTACAAATTGTACCTGATCATTCAGAGTGCTTGTGCAACCGGATTCTGGGCTCCTACTCTTCTCTAAATTTGGAATTCTTCCAGCATAACAACCTTAATGCAAGTTTCTCCTCTTGTGAATGAGAGTCTAAATGTGTCTAACCCTTCTCCTCAATCCTCCTTTTATTTATGGGACAAGGTATGCAGTTTAGATCGAGAGGTAGTTGAATTGGGAGGTTGGGGAAGTTGCAAAACCAACTTCAACTAATCCCAATTCATCAAATTAATATATTTTTAATCACATTTTAAGATGTGCGCGAGTTTTTCATAGTGGAGTAGCACTCAATATGCAACTTCAGTGCTTTACAACCAGTGTTTGCAGGCTTTTTGAAGATGTGCGCTAGTTTGCTGAAGTGGAGTAGGGCATACTAGGATGTGTGTGCTACTCTTATGCCTATGGGGTAGGGCATGTGCGCTACTATCATGCCTATAGGGTAGCGCACATGTCAAAATGTGAGGTTTTACAGGGTTTTGTCAGCTTGCAGAGGGGTAGGTCAGGTCAAAGCATCATCTAAGGCCATCATGCTCTTCAATCCAAGTTGTCCTTTTGTGTGATCGACAGCTAAAGGTGATCACAGATGGAGAAGTGCATATTTGACCTATAATAGATGCCGCCTAATGTGTGAGGTCATAGGGAAGCGGTGGCCGAAATACATTATAATTCCAAATCAGAGGAGGAGCAAGAAACCGCAGAACCAAGTCACAGAAACACTTGGAACAAAGATGAAGGTCAGCGAGCAATTACAATATTGACACCATATAGATGTGTAGTGTGATACAACATGATCTCCGATACATAACGAGGAGATGTATATATAGCATGGCCACTTGAAATACAAGCGTGGATCCATGTCAAATAGAGAGAGCATAGCCATAACAACAAATTGGATCTATGTCTCATGGAGAGCCGAAAATGAGTGAGTCTCAGTCTTGCGCAGCTTGGGTGATAACATAATGAGGTAATGTCATCAACATCCCAAGGTCTTCATCCAAAACAATCCAAGGTACAAACCCTAACCATGTGAATAAATGAGCTGAAAGTCGAACATGGGGGGTATCGTTTGATTACCGGTCCTTGATGTATACCGTTAACAAATGCGAGGGCTTCCACCGATAATGATAATGGGGCCCAAGGTACCTAGTACGATCCAACAAGTGTGAATAAGTGGACTTGGAGTCAAACACTTTAGGAACCTATCGAATAAGAGACATTGATGTATTCTCATGATTCAATAGCAAGGAAAATTGCCGCTGGTGACTGCAATCTCCAAGGTACTAACCGAAACTCTAAACTTCATTCCCAGAGCAAAATGAGTTGATGTTGATGGGAAGAAGTCCATTGGAAGGGAGGCCTTAAGGCATCCTCCATCATCCAACACGAGGGACACTCAACTGTTATGAGCTGATATGGAGTGATACATGTAACAAGACTGACACTAGGATGGCCAACACATGAGGTCAAGGTAAACTGCAAAATGGCCAACACGGGCTATATCCTTGAACAGTGAGCACGACACAAAGTGACTTAGGCAGTTTTCAACATAATGGGGAAATGATATAATCCTGTAATTCAGGAGACATTAGTAGACCCTCCATATGGTTGGAAGAATAACCAACCAGGGGAGTGAACAGATCGGAGATCAGGTTCACCCTAAGGTCAAAAACTAAGCCCAACTGACATGATAGACTCAAGTAGGTGCTGCGTTCAAGGATAGGACTGACTGAACTGCCTTTGAAATTGAAGATATGATACATCCTTCTTATCCCTTTTCTTTTTAGATAAACGAATACCTTTCTTGTTGTTTTAATGAGTCCAAGAAAGAATGAAAACTCAATAAGTCCAACCATGTGACAATTTTAACGAGCCCATGGGAGGAAGACTTAGGACCTTCTTCATTGTTTACAGAGTTTGAAGAAGAGATAGAAGAATACTCTATATCACTAATCTATGGATTTTAGTATCGAGCCGAGATCTGTTCTTGCTCGCCGGTGTTTTCAATTTTAAGGAGTCTGAAAAACTTGAACAATAACTACATTCACCTACTCATGGATTTTAATATCAAGCCCAAGTAGGTTAATGCTCGCTGGTGTTTTCCTGTTTATAGAGTCTGAAAAACTTAAACAATCCTCCATACACCTTCTCGTGGATTTCACATCAAGCCCGAGTAGGTGAGTGCTCGCTTGGTGTTTTCATAGTTAGAGAGCCTAAAAACCCTAAAGAAGGCTCCAAAAGGTCCTTTTTCGTAAAGTTAGTCTTCTCCCTCGAAAAAGTGTAAAACAATGGAAGAAGAAATCTTCTAGCGTATAACAGAGTATACCTTTTCCGTAAATTATCCACCAAGGCCCGAAAAAGGGGTAATTATATACCTGAGTGGATGGGCCTTCAATTCTTTTAACGAGCTTGAAGAGGACAAGTTAGCTCGGCGATCTTGTTTAGGTTTCAATAGTCCAAACAAGAGCTTAAAATGACTTAAATGACAGCTTCCAGGATCACGGCTCATGACCTGCCAAAGACTAGGATCTCAACAACCATGTTAATAGTGACAACAAAAAGTCTTTAATGATATATAATGTTAACCATAAACTACTTGAAATGGTCTATCATCAAGAAATTAAGTCTTAATAGATTGATGCTACAAAAAACTAGTGAAAATTTGAGAAACATTGGTTGAAATTACCTTACTATAATTTGTAGCTGTTCAATGATTTGAAACTATAGAGTTTTTACAAAAGTGGGTAAAAATCAAATTCAAATTCATATATGTAATTTCAAATTGAAAACTCAAATATCACATTTGGAATTGTAGCTAGGGTTTTCACCCTAGCTTGTGCAAATGAGCACCTACTAAGGAGAAGGGCCTCCTTAGTAGTAGTTCAATAAAATAGTAAAATATGACAATAAATAAAAACAGTAAACTATTCTAGCATGTGCATCAATAAGAAATAAAAAGACAGTAATATGATAAGATTTTTCTTTTGTATTAACTTTACCTCAAGTGTTGAGGTTGGTGAAGCTCTTGCAGTAGTCTAGGGGCTGCTCCAATGATCCAGTGATGTTCCTTTTCCTTCTTCCAAGATGTTTTGGATATGGGCCAAAGGGATTCTTAAGTGGGAAATTATCTCCAAGGGGAGAGCTAGGGTTTCAAGAGAATTTTTGGTAGCATAAGGATGGGAGAAATTGGGGATATGAAATGGGGAGCCTCCATCACCTATTTATAGGTTTTTAGTGGTAGAGTGTTGACCCATGGTTTTTGGCACCATATGGTTTAGGTCAATTGTATAGGGTTTTTGCTTCCTTTTTTCCCTCGTTTTCCTCTTTTTTGTATTTTTTATTCCCTTTTTAGAGGGTTTTTGCTATTTTGGAAGAAATTTAAATTATTTTGGGGGAAAAAAAGGAGGTTTTGGCCTTTTGGAGGCTTTTTTAATGGTTTTTTGGCCTTTTGGAGGCTTTTTAATGGTTTTTTAAGGTTTTGGAGGCAAATATGGTAGGAAATATGGACAAATGAGTCATGTAATGAGAGAGATGAGGTAGTGAGCACTTTTTGGGTGTTAATAGGAATTGTAGAAGAGGTTTTTGGAGCAAACCCTTAATCTTCAATCCTTAGTATTGATCAAATCGGGCCACCATTCAACTTAATTCCTCCACCAAGTAAGTTATATTCATCTCTACTTGCATTTCCATACTTGATTTGTCAATTTTTATGCTCAAAATTGATTTTGGGGCCATGCTCAACTCGTTGGTTGCATGTGCGCTACTCTGCAAGAGGCAAAGTAGGTCATACTGGAGGTATGCGCTACTATGCTCAAGCACAGCAGCGCCCATGCGTGACTGTGTGGCTATAGAGTAGCGCACACCCCTGAACATGGTGAAAAAAGTGTTGAGACTCAAAAATTTGATCTTTTTGTGGCAGGATGGTACTTGTTTGGAGGGAAAGAGAACATGAGGAGATGGATAGGGTGGCTATGCAAGACTCGGCAACTCTCCATGCACTTCAAAGGTCTGGTTTGTTGAAGTTTTATAGAACCGTGAACATGAGGGCACTCAATCGATTGCTTCAAAGACTCTTTCAATATTGGGATGTAGATGCCAATGTATTTGATATCCGGGGACAAACCCTAGACCTTACTATTGAGGACATATACTTTATTACCGGTCTCTATAGGAGGGGAGATGCTGTAAACTTTAAAGGATCTTCACGCAATATGGGTGCCATGTCGGTGCAAGAATATATAAATGCATACTGTGTAGCGGGAACCGAGAAATCAGGAAGTCAAATCGTAATTTATACTATTGATAGCCTCCCTTTGAAGGTTATTGTAAGTATGTTGAACCGAATGGGGGGAAGAACCAGAGAACATTTAGCCTCAAGGAATTACATGCATATCGGTATCAGATGCTTGCAAGGTCATGTATACGATTGGTGCACTAGTTTATTAGCAAATATGAAGCTTCAACTCTCGGGTTGTAAGGCTGGGTGTTATACCTCCATATTCCACAGTGTCGCATCTTCACCACAAAAAGAGTTGAGGACACTTCCCCTACTACTTTAAACACCCAGAAGAGAAAAATGATGAGTGATCCTTGAAGGCAAATCTACCCTATCAAGATTCAACCTAGCTGAGACTTCATTTACCCTAACTACCGTGCCTTGCTCCATGTTAGGTGCGCGGTAGTTCGTACTACCGCGTTATGCTCTTTCCCTGCCATGCGGTACTACCGCGTTATGCTCTGTTCTGGAGGCGTGGTACACCTTTTTTATCCTTTTTGCCATGGCTTGTGGGATTTTGATTTTCGAGAGATTTTGGAGGATTGGGGTCCCTGATTCGATCCTAACTCACTTTCTGTGATTAGTAGGCCTGATCCACTTAAATCTCCCAAGATCCACCCTTCTCTCTTGTTGGTTAACCCTACCACACACTATAAGAGAGAGGCATTCCATGAGAAAAAGGGAGTACTCTTAGAGATACCAAACTTATGATCTTGTAGCTTTGTGGAGATAGCTAGAGGAGGAAGCACTTGGAGCTGGAGGATTGGCTTGGACATCAAGCAACCTTTGTAAGCATTCTTCAAGTTTGTAATAAAGATAACTTGTCTTGTTTTTCCCATTTCATGTGTATTGTATAAGCTTTTGACATGGAATGTATCTAGTCTAGATTTGAATTTAATCTTTACTTCAAGGTATTTGGAAGCTTGTATGCTTGTTCCTTGTTTGGTTTCAACAGGTTCTATATTGGATCTTTGGGATCAAGAGTCAGAAGTGGGACAAACATCGAATTGAAAGGTGAGTTATGTCTTTCATCTCTTCTGAATGCATGTAATCTTGTTGTGAAAATTAGTTCAGGAAATTCAAGGTAGCATTTGTTTAGTTTTGTCTTATCTTAGAGTCAGTTAGAAATCTGCTTTAATTTAAGAGAATTTTGACTTATCCGTAGGGAAAAATTCTACCAACAAGAATAGCGACTCCGCTGGTTTGAATTCCATTTGATTGATTGAGTCCACTGTCATCCATCTTTTGATTGTGACTTTTTCTTTCTCTTCAAACCACTATTGAATTTTGGTCTTTTTGACCTTCATTCACCCCTCCTCTCTGTATTTTTTCTCCTGTGTGATCAGTGAGTCCTCTGGGTCTGCAACAACCCTGAAAATTTCATCTTTCTTTTCAAAAGTTGCGCATTTCCATACTTTGCAATAGTACCGCGCCCTCTGCATTGACCACAGCGCAGTAGTACCGCGTACCCTGCATTAGTACCAGGGCAGTAGTTTAACAATACCGCGCTGTAATCTTCTTTTGCCACACGGTAGTGTCTGCTACAGTCAAATTTTTCTCCCCTGCTTGGTTTCCTGAGTCATTTTTCATCTTTCTCTGCCCTAGATGGTGTTTTCTGTTGCGTGTTAGTATTCTGATCATTATACAATGTTTGCGGTGTGTTTATTGCTTTTTTGTGAGCTTGATTATTGTGTGAGTTAGTGGCATTATTGGCACATTAAGCCACCCCTTCAGTTTGATTGTGTTGGCTTAATCTTCCCATCACAACCAGACCATTATCACTGTTCTCTGTTACTGAATTGTTTAGCTTTCATGGTCACATTTTTTTTCCATTATTATTATTAAAATTTATATTGAAAGTTATCATTGGAAAACATTTGTGTTATTTTGATTAAAATGGTCTAGTAGCATCATTGTGCATTAGGAAGTTAACCATTGAAATTTGCCACATAAATTCTCATCTTTTGAAGCATATTAGTTGTACGATCAATGAATTGGAAAGAATTGTTTTAGTTTGGCTCTATTTACAAAAAGAAAACAAAAAAAAAATTTGCTTTGGTTTTTAATTGCTTGTGAAAGTCATGCATTTATGATCGAAGAACTCTCTCTCTTCTATAGCTAGTTTTCATCGAAGACAAGGCTTATTTCGATTCATTCTCACTTGCATGGTTTGGGTCGTCACAACACCACCAAGTTTCACGTCCATTTACCTGATTGAGTAATACAACCACCAAAATTAATCTCCCTAACTAAACCAACATTAATCTCACTTGAGGAAATCAAAAGAATTTGGTAGTTAGGTAGGACACTGGGGATAGGCATCAAAATAATTCCCCCTGGCCATTTTCATCTGAGACATAGTTGTTGTCCTCTAGGGAACTAAAATCCTCTAGTATTTATTGACACGGTCACAGCCAGTTTGTGGAGGGGCCTCCTAACTGTTTTTAACTTTCAGGGGTTAAACGGCCGCGAGATTGAGAACCGGACGGACTCTATGGAATGCCGCACTCCACTTATCCCTAAGGCAACATCAATCATTGTCTTCCTTGGAAGGCAGAAGTGCCCAAAACATTTTTCAACGTGTCATGAACGAGGTAGCTTAGTGACTTTTCTACTAGGGCTCTTTTACCCAGGATCCCTTTCAGTAGAGGGATATCCTTCTCATATTGGTCTCTCACGTTGTATTGTTCGACTTGGATTTCATCACCTTGCGAAGGATACAGCTTGTTGAGGTCTCCAGCTCTTAGTTAGGAGTTTGCTTGATTATCTCATCTTTATAGAGGGTCATTTTTCTTTTTAGTGACTGCTTGTTGGCATTCTGGCCATTATTTTTATCAGCTTGCTTACTGGGACACCGATCTCAGTATAGATTTTAGAGCTTCCTTTTTTTTGGCCTGCGAACCTTGCTTTTTCTAGCTCCTCTTCTGCACACTCGGCTGCATTAGAGTTTTTGTGTTCTTTGTTACAAAACTGCCCCCGATTTTCATTTTCCTGCCATCATGTCAGAACCTCCACGGAGATCCCGACGAGTAAAGGGAAAAATCCCTCCACCACCACCACCACCACAGACCTATGGTCCACCTGCATCACGCATTCCCGCTCCTCCTGGCTGCGGTGCTGGTCGAGGGAACATTCCACCGCCGATACATACCACATCTTCAGTTCCGCCTATAACCATTACTCACAGCACAGTCTCAGAATCTCTTGCAGCTTCTGCAACCACTAGCATATCTGAGATTCCCACTGTTATTCTAGATATATCTACCACAGTGGACAACATTACAGCGGCTGAATCTAGTACAGCCCAAAATACTAGACCAGAGGTCATCCTCCTACCTGATGTCAACACCTCCCTTCCACCAGAAACTTTTCACGATGACACAGATGGATCTGTTGGCACCACTAAAGGGTCCGACCAGGATATACCTGGCTTGATTTTAGTCCCAGGCAGGTACGTCAAAATTATTGAAGATACTCGACTTCCTGACACACCTTTTGAACCTGATTATGGCTTAACCACTTCCCAGGCGGAGCTACCGCCTGTTATCATCACGCCACCCAGCGTTCACCCGCAGGAAACTAGTTCTTCCAGCAACGTACCTCGTACCATATCTCTCCCCCACCTCCCTCCGGGACATGAGATCATGGCCTCCATTCAGTCTAGTATGGTTAGTCTAGCAAATTCCCCGTTAGCATCTGCATGGTTTAAACACGACACAGAGCAAATGCTCTCGATAGCCTCTAGATATCCCCCTGTTACTCGTCCTTCTGACTATCGGGGTCCCAACATTCCGTCTAGCACAGAGTTTCATCACTCCTATGCAGACGGCTCTGGACCTTCAGACATTATTATACCTAGGTTCCCGCTGGATCCCCAAAACCCTTTTCAGGACATGAACTCGGACCCAGTCTTCGATGGTCCTCCTATCATTGAACATGTTATGGACAACACCCCCGATACCCCTCGGTTAAATTCCCCACATTTGTTTCCATCACCCATCTTTGGTGCACATTCTATGAGGGATAACCCAGTTTTTTCTCTGTCCTCGCCTGTCAGATATGGAAGACCCCCTCCACAAATCGACACTTTTGGCGCCATTGGCCAATCGACACTATCGTATTTGGCTAGCGGTGGAAGAACACCAAGTCATACTGTTGGATCTTCCGCTTTGACCGGAGGTTCACCTTCGGCCACTATCTACACTATCTCAGCAGGTGGACAACCGACTGCCGTGGTCCCCAACTCCAACAACCAAACTCCCCCTGGTGGGCCATCAACCCAATCAGCTGGACGACAACCTTTTGTTGGGAACCCCGTTCCTAGTCAACAACCTCCTCCTATAGGGCCATCCAACCCATCTGCTGGAGGACAACCTATTGGCTCCATCCAACAACCCTCCCAACCAGCAGCATCTGCTCAGTATGGTATGCACAACACACCTGGCAGCGGACAACCTTATATCGGTTTCCCAACCGGACCTCATCCTCAACATCCCCCATCAGGTATGCTTCCTTCTTGGGAACCTCAAATCCCATAGAGTGGGGGGTACTCACTATTTGGAAACTGGAACCCAGCTGGGGGGCAATATCAGATTCCCCCCAACTTGAACTCCGGCCTCCCTTATCCTTCAGTTGCTACAACTCCATGGAACGCATCCCTTCAATTTCCACTTGTCCCTCAAGCAGGAACGAACCTTCCATGGACACCATTGTCGTAGCCACCCCCCAACCCTATTATGGGAAACCCTCCAATTACTCAATATAGTGGTAACATTCTGGGAACTTTTCCCCAACCAGGAGCAGCAACCATTCCTGGGGTTCAGCAACCCCAGGGTACCATACCCACTCAGCAGAACATCCATCAACCGGTTAACCAGATGGCTTACTACCCACAGAACTTCCAGCATTACCTCTCGGGAAACACATATGGGTATAACACGCAACAGTATGCTATACAGGCCCCCCCAGGTTTCTCTGCACCACATGGTTATTACTCATATCCGCAGACTAATCGTCAACTTCCCTTTTTGGCCACGCTTGACTTACCTGATTTGTCGAGGCTTATTAATGATCCCATATGGCATGAACCTCACTAGCCACCCATTCTAACCAAACTCCCATCGGATATTCCCAAGTTCGATGCTAAGCCTGGGGAAGACCCCAAGAACCACGTAATGACCTTCCATCTTTGGTGTTCATCCAACTCCTTGATGGACGATTCCATTCAACTACGGCTCTTCCAACGCACGCTTACCGGCACGACAACAAAATGGTACATCGAGCTGCCACAACACTCTTTCCACGATTTCAACAACTTGGCTATGCAGTTTCTAACCCATTTCTAGCTCCCCATCCGGTACGAGATTGGAACAGAACTGTTAACCTCACTGCGTCAAACCACTTCTACACACATTTCGGATCACATCCATGAGTGGCGTCGACGCCATAGGCTAATCAAGGCACCCATTTCGGATCAGCTACTCGCTAATTGGTTCATGAAATCCTTTTTGCCTCCCATAGCCAGAGATATCGCTATGCGCGGGCCGGTTACAGAAGAACAAGCCATCTCGGCAGCTCAGTACATGGATTTGGTATACACCCAATCCGGCACTTTACACGAACTTCTTCCCCATGCCGCCTGTGTTACCACTGATCCAAAGAAACCTACCACTGAACCCCCCATTGACGGTATTGTCGGTTCAGTCAAGGCCCATCCTACTACCAACTCGACAGGACAACAAGCTTCTGCTTCCCCCGCTCTACCTCAGGCTTGTTAACACCTAAAAAGTGCTCACTAGCTCATTCCCTTACTCACATGACCCATTTGTCCACTTTTCCACCACCTGAGCCTCTGAAACCAACAAAAGGCCACCAAAAGACCTTGGTACACCCCTTTTTCCATTAAAAAAGATTATTTTTTCAAGAATATCATAAAAAACCCTCAAAAAGGGTCCAAATTCCCAAAAATATTAAAAAGGGAATTAAAATATTATTTTTATTCAAAAAAGGAAAAAGGAGGGAAAAATACCTAAACTATGTTGGTCAATACCATTGGTTTCCACAAAACCACAAATGGTATTCCTCACCACCAAAAACTATAAAAAGGTGGTAGGGGCTCCTCATTTCATATCCTTCCATTATCTCATCCTTATGCTGCTGAAATCTCCCATGAGCACTTTTAGCCATTGAAGCAACCTTGGAGAAAGAGACCTATTGGAGTTTGGAGCTACTCATCTTGGGAGTTGCTCAACATCAACCTTCACCATTGGAGGTAACATCGCAAGCACTTGCTTGCCCCCCACTTTTCAATACAAAATTTATTTCTTATGTTTCTTGTTCTTGATTTTTAAAATATTTACATTATTTGCTTAGATTCTTGTTTAGATCCATGAAAAGTATTGTTTATTTAGTTTATTGCTTTTATTTCTATTGAAACTGCTACTACTAGTTAGTAGGTGCCCATAGCACTAAGCTTGGTTGCAAAACCGAGCCAACAGTTTTGGCGACTCCGCTTTGGTTTGAACTTTAGATCTCTAGCTTTGCCATTAAATCTTAGTTTTTATGAGTTTTTAACCATTAGATCCATAGATCTGCCATCTTAGACAGCAGATCCATTGCTGTTCTGAGATTTGGCCCCAAAAAACAGCCCTAAATTTTAAATTTTCGAGTTCGTTTCTCGTTTTCCGTGCACGGTTTCCGCCTCGCGGCTTTTTGCCAGACAGTCGCGCGGTCCATCGCGACTTTTCTGCATTTTTCCGCGCGGTCCATCGCGGCCTTTTTCCAGACAGTCGCGCGGTCCATCGCGACTGTTCTGTGTTTTTCCGCGCGGTCCATCGCGACTGTGCGCCCAAAACCTGCGCGGTCCATCGCGACTGTGCGCCCAAAACCTGCGCGGTCCATCGCGACTGTGCGTCCAAAACCCGCGCGGTCCATCGCGACTGTTCGGCCAAAACCCGCGCGGCCCATCGCGGCTGTTCGTTCCAAAACCCGCGCGGCTGAATTTTTTCATTCGGCCATCCCGATTTTGAAAAATATTTTTTACTGTACTTTCTGCCCATAGCACATTTTTTACAGTATCAAATTCTGCATATTTTCCAGATTTAGAAAATTTTTTTACTATTTAAAAGTGCATACATAGAAATCTTTTTAAAAATTTTCAAGAAAGTGAAAGAAAGATTCATTTTGCATTCTTTATCTAGATTCAAATTTTTTCCTGTTTACTTCTTTAGAATCTTGCCCTTAGCAAATTTTATTGAAACGAAGAAATCCATTTATTTCTTTTAGAAGTTTATTATTTGCTTTCAAAAATCCAAAAAAATCCATTATTTTTTCGAGTTATTTTTTGAAAAAGCAATTTAATTTCTTTTAGTGAAAAAAAGTCTTAAATATTTGCTTATTATTTTTCGAAAAGTCCTTTATTTTTTGAAAAATTTCCCTTAAAGCATTTAATTTTTCAAGTTCAGTTTACAACACCTCACGTGCACTCACACGATCACTTAATTGAACTAAGACTTAAAACTTACCCTAATTTGAACACACTCTTAACCCCACTTGGGGAACACAAAAAGAATTCTTGTAGCTAGGTAGTATTGGGGGGATAGGTGTTCCAATAACACCCCTCAGTTCATACATCTGAGACATAGAAGTTGTCCAATTAGGGAGCTAAAATCTCTTAGTACTTTTTGGCGCGGTCACAACCGGTTTGTGGGAAGGCCTCTCCCCTAGGAGGGTTGAAGTCGCGAGGATGGTTCCGGAAGCCTGAGTGGGATACCGAAACCCATTCAGTAACCGAAGGGCTACCATTCGCAGTTCTCGGGATATCCCTGTATTGGGATATTGCGATCAAAGGACCAAACGGCAGATTTACCTTTTCTCGACGCGTCATGAACGGAGTATCCTAGTAGCCTGTCTTTTTAGGATTGATTACCCGGTGTCCCTCCCGGTAGGGGGATATCTAGCCGTTGTCTCTACATTCATATTGTCTGACTTGGATTTCATCACCTTGCAGGGGATATCGTCTGTTTGAGTCACAATACTTTTAGATTAGGTGTTTGCATGATCTTTACCACCTTTTGAGTCTAGTTACACCTATTTTTTCTAGGAGCCGCTTGCATGTTGGTATTCTGACCGGTTGTTGCATTCCTCCACTTATTGTAGCACAGCTGCTAGAATAAGTGCATTTTTTGAGGATTGATTTTTTGGCCTGTGAGCCTTCTTTTTTCACTCCCCTTTTTGCACCCTTGGTTGCATTAGGGTTTTGAGTCTTTTACATATATATCACCACCTGATACTTAAAACAATTTTTTACATAAAAACCATATTCTCACCATTGAGAATTCTAGACGTTCTCGTCGTCTACAGGGCGAACTCCCAGAGTTTAGTCCACTTGGCTCTCCACGTCACAGACGCAGAGCATTATCCCTTGATTCGACACATCGTCGATCATCTAGACGGTCATCCGATTCTGACATACCCCACTTCACCTTTGATTTGGAGGTAGAATCCGAAAACCCCACAGAGTTACTACCTACCACAATTATGTCTGGAACACCAGAAGATCCACAATTTACATTAACCATAGGTCAGACATCCGCAGACCTTTCTGCGGGGATACCATCCATGACAACACCCACCCCCTTGGGTATGCCCAATATGGGTAACACTCCACATTTAGGAATGCCTACCACAGGACCACAACCTGTCATGGGCATGCCCAACATGGGGGTCATACCCCCTTCGGTTTCCACAAACCCTATCCCAGGAATCCCTAGTACGATTCCTAACCCAAGTGTCACTCATGTTGCACTTGGGAATGCTATCCCAGGAATCCCTAGTGCGATTCCTAACCCAAGTGTAACCCACGTTGCACTCGGTAGTAATATACCAGGAATCCCTAGTGCGATTCCTAACCCAAGTGTAACCCAAGTTGCACTTGGGAGTACTAACCCATATCAGGCCACACCTGTTGGAGGGCACATACCCGCCATACCTAGCATACCTATAGGAGCTACTGGACCCCTACACCATACCACAATGGCTAGGCCAATCCCCGTTCCAATCGCCACATCCGCTAGTCTACCATACATGGCAAGTCTCAACTTGCCAGATTTAGCTAGGCTTACGAATGACCCCATTAGGCATGATCCTGCTTGGCCCCATATGCCCACTAAGCTTCCCTCTGACATCCCTAAGTTTGAGGGAAAGGCCGGAGAAGACCCCCAGAACCACATCATGTCCTTCCATTTATGGTGTTCCTCCAACTCCATAGTGGACGACTCTGTCCGCCTTCGTTTATTACAGCGCACCTTCACTGGCTCTGCAGCCAAATGGTATATCGAGCAACCCCATGGGACGCATTCCTCATTTACCTCCCTTGCCTCGACCTTCCTGCAGTTCTTTCAGCTACCAGTCCGCTATGATGCGGGCGTCGAAATCCTACTGTCTTGCAGACAGAACACGGCCACGCACATCACTGACCATATCCATGATTGGCGTCGGCGCCGAAGCCTATGCAAGATCAAATTAGACGACCGAATCTTTTTAGACTGGTTCCTTAAATCCCTCCTTCCCCTCATTGCGAAGGATGTAGCTTCTGAAAGACCCCAGTCTGAAGAGGAGGCCATCCTTAAGGCCCAACAGTTTGACCTTATCTATGCCCAGTCAGGTTACCTATACACCATCATACCTGACGCCCCACGAGGCGACTCTGCACGCGGTGACACACCGGGGGCATCACATGCCGCTGATGGCATTATTGGCCAAATTACACCGCAAGCAAAACCTTTCAGTATGGTGAGCACCATGCCCGCCCCAGACCTTTCTAGGGCTACATCCAGTTCCGGAGCGACAACTTCTTATGCTCCAATAAACCAGACCCATCATGTTCATGGACCCTCTTGTCCACAACATTGTTATGGCCAAGCGCCATCAGCATATGTACCTCCTACATACTATGCTCAACCTGCGGTACAAAACCCCATGCAGTTTCCACAACAGCCCATGCATTACCCACAACCGGTTGCACCGGCTAACCTCACACCTCCACCAGCGCAGGGGTACCAACATCCCCAACAGGCAACTGGACCACCTCCAGCTCCACCTGCATACTATCCACCGCAACCTGCTCCCGCACCTGCGGCTCCTCAGAATCCCCCCAATGCTCAAGGGCATGTGTACGCACAACAACAGCAGCCCCAATATCAAAATAACCAGCGCAACCAGGGTGGACAACCCAACCGCGGAAGAGGACGCAACCGTGGAAACAATCAAAACCGCAACCAAGCTCCACAACCTACCCAGCCCCCGCAAAACAATAACGCGGCGCCCGCTCATCAGAATCCTGATCGGCCACCTAAGCAACCTAAAAATGCTAATTTACGGACAAACCATCCTTGTTCCATTTGCAATGTCTATGGCCACTATACCCACGCTTGCCCACATCTCGAGCGAGCTCGACAACTATGGACAAATGACGCCCATCGTCAAGGGCAGGCGGCTCCTCAGCCACCACCCAACCCCCCACCACCTCCACAACAACCTCTGGTTCTCCAAAACCCCTTTCCAACACAAGGAGTGGTAAACACCCAGCCGTTAGCCCCCCAACAGGGCAACGTGCAACCACAACAAATAACTTACGCAGCTCCTGATCAACCCATGTTTGATTCAGGTACCCACCACTTATTGATGATGTCCACCGCTGACGTCAATGTCCAAACCCGTCGAAATCAATACGGACCGACTTCTGAAGCCCCCCCCGCCGAAAAGGATACCACTGCTAATCCCACTGATCAGACATTGCGTATACCTCAGGTTCCACTTGATGGCGCTTCTAAAGCACCTCGCTTCCCCCTTCGCCGAATCAACAACAACCCCAATGCACGAGCTGCATCCAATTACAACATCGTAGACGACTTAGCTCAATCTCCCGCAGCCATGTCTGCGTTAGAAGTCTTAAAAACCTGTCCTTCTCAGCGCAAGACTTTACTTTCCGCCATTGGGGCTATTGACCCAAATGATTCGAACTTGATGACCTTTGACTTAGACCAATCTGAACCACGGCTGCCTTCTACCATAGCAGTCCAAGTTTCCGTTTCTATTCGGAATCTTGTCATCCATCGATGTATCATCGACGAGGGTGCCTCCACATGCGTCATGTCCACTTTTGTTTGGCAAAAGTTGGGCTCCCCTGCTCTCCAGCAATCCACCACTGCATTGCGGGCCTACGACGGCCGGTCAGCTCAACCTCACGGTTTATTACCCAAGGTACCCGTCCAATTAGGTGGGAAGACCGTGCTCATCGACATAGAGGTCATTAACGCCCAACTAGACTATAACCTTTTACTTGGCCGCAGTTACATGTATGCCATGAAAGCGGTCGCCTCCTCCGTCTTCCGCACCATGATGTTCCCCCATGAGGGCCGCGTGGTCAAAATTGACCAGCTCACCTACTATGACCCCAACGCCCCTGCAGCACCGGAGAATGTTCTCCCCATGATTGAACAACCCGCTTCTAGTGCTGTTACCTCCTTTGTGTCTTCTGTGGCACCCGGACTGTATTCAAATACACCAATGACCTCTACATTCCAGGCCATTCCACCACCGTCACCGGAGACCCAAGTCGCAAACCTCTGTACTGTTTCGCAGAATACACAAACACCCGGCGGTCAACCACCATTGATCCCCAGTCACATCGGTGTTACACCCATCCACACCATCCCCTTCCTATTTCCTCCTTCGGGCGTAGTAAGCGCCCCGGTTATGGCTACCCTTAGCCTACCCGGGCTAACATTGGGATTACCCGTGTGGTATATTCCGCCTCCCGTTCGATTACCGACACCAGACGTCATCCTCCAACCGGTACAACCTATTGTTACCACAAATCAACCTCCCCCTGGCGTCGCGATCCCTTCGTCGGCAACGACACCTCTTCCTAACCTCAATATTCCTTCGTCGTCAATGAAACCTCCTCCGGGTCTCACGATTGCGTCGACGTCAAAGGATCCCCCTCTCCTTGCTAAGCCCACTGGGGGCAGAGGTCCACAACCCTACACTGCCATACCACCTCCTAAGGCAGCCAAACCTCCACCGGTGTTTCGAGCTCCCCCCAAATGTTCATTATGCGATGAAATTGGCCATCCAACTCATCAATGCCCACATTTACCGGCACTCCAAGAACATATGAATATGTTGGAGGATGACATCGGCATCCCAGTAGTCAAATTAGAGCCACCTCTACAGCCTCGCGACAAATCACTGCGCACTAACCATCCTTGTGCTATATGCAGTGTCTACGGCCACTACTCACACCATTGCCCTGATCTACCAGACTATAGAGCAGCGCTGTACGAATTAAACAATGCCGATTTAGAGATATCTCCTCCCCTCATCGAGGAGATTCACCCTCCACCATCATCCTCGTCAGAAGAAGTCAATACGATATATATGATTTCGACAACCTTCAAACCAGAACCCCTTGATTTATGGTCTAACTACTTCAATACTGACGAGCAGATTTTGGAAACACTCACTGCACCCGACTACCCTTGGGATGATATGCATCATCGCTCGTACTTCCTCCCGGAAGCATCTACCTCCACCGCATCCAACCAGCTATCAGTCGAGTCGAAAGACTTCATACCTGCTAAGGTCGATTGGTTAAAGGACCCCATCCCAGCACCGGATGCCTTTGAAGAAGGGAACATGTCCAACATTTCCCCCACCATACAAATAGACATTTCCATAACACCAGGGAAACCTGAGCTCATCTCGCTGGGCGCATCATGCACTCAAGCAGAAACTCAGGCATACAAAAAACTCTTTCAAGAGTTCCGAGACGTCTTCGCCTGGTCCTATACCGAGATGCCTGGTCTCGACCCCGCCATCATTGAACACCATATCGATACATGGCCGGAAGTACCCCCTGTTCGTCAGAAACAGCGACCTATTCACCCTGCCAAGCTCCCCGCTGTCAAGGCTGAAGTCGAGAAACTTCGAACAGCAGGTTTCATCTACCCTATTCCGTACACCACATGGGTGTCGAACCCCGTCCCGGTCAACAAAAAGCAAGGCACCCTTAGAGTATGCACTGATTTCCGCGACCTAAACCACGCTTGTCCAAAAGACAATTTCCCCACGCCATTCATTGACCAACTCATTGATGAGTGTGCGGGCCATGAGGTCCTATCCTTCATGGACGGGTTTTCCGGATACAACCAGATTCACATCCGCAAGGAGGATCAGTACAAGACTGCCTTTACCACCCCATGGGGCACCTTTGCCTATAGAGTCATGCCCTTTGGCCTTAAAAATGCTGGTGCCACTTTCCAGCGAGCCATGACCTACTGCTTTCACGACTTGGTCCATATCCTGCGGGTCTATCTTGACGACCTCACAGCGCGTTCCCGAAAACGATCAGACCACCTTAGCGACCTCCGGCAAGTTTTCCTGCGTTGTCGTAAATATCAAAACCGCTTGAACCCACACAAGTGTGTCTTTTGCGTCCCGGCAGGCCGGTTGTTGGGTTTCATTGTTTCTCAGGACGGGATCACCGTTGATCCCCTGAAAGTCAAAGCCATCTTAGAACTTCCCCCTCCTCGCACGCTTCGCCAGCTTCAGAGCTTGCAAGGTCGGTCCAATTTTCTTAGGCGCTTTGTTCCTGATTACGCCACCAAAGTCCATGGATTCTTACGCTTACTTCGTACCCACATACCCTTTGTCTGGGACGAACAAGCAGACACGGCATTCGAAGCCCTCAAGAAGGCTCTCACACAAGCCCCCTTGATATCCCCACCGGATTTTTCCCAAGACTTCACCCTTTACGTCTCGGCATCCGAACATGCCGTATCCGGAGTTTTGGTCCAAGAAGATGCTTCCCACAAAGAGCATGTAATTTACTACGTCAGCCAGACCTTGTCTGGCCCACCTCTACGTTACCCATACGAGGAAAGATTAGCCCTAGCTGTAGTCTTTTCCGTACAGAAACTACGACATTACATTTTGCTTAGTCATACCACGGTCGTGGCCGACTCCAACCCCATGGTCTACCTCCTCACCAGGAGAATCCTTCAAGGTCGTGTCGCTAAATGGGTCATTATCCTCCAGGAATATGACCTTACTTTCAAGACTCCCAAAAGCACCAAAGCCCTCGCGCTTGCTCACTTAATTACAGATCTCCCGTCCTCTTCGACATCACCCGTTATCCATACGGACCTGATTGACGAGCAGATCTTCGTCATTTCGTCGGACGACCCTTGGTACGGAGACATTTTGACTTACCTCCGTACTCAAAAATTCCGACCACACATCGATCGTGATGGACGCCGTCGCATACGACACCACGCACCCCGATACCTACTTATTGGAGATGTACTTTACCGACGCGGCGTTGATACAATCTTACGCCGCTGCCTATCCCATAGTGAGGCAGAACAAGTCCTCAATGATTGTCATAGCGGGGCCTGTGGAGGCCATTTCTCCGGCATGGCTACCGCCCAGAAAATCATTCGGGCAGGTTATTTTTGGCCATCGTTGTTTACTGATTGCATCACCGCAGTCAAGCATTGCCAGAACTGCCAGCTCTTTGCCCCCAAGGCAAGAACCCCCCCTGCCCCCCTTCATCCAGTCATCACTGTTGGACCATTCTGCAAATGGGCCATAGACTTCCTCGACTGCAACCCCCCGTCAGCCGGCGGTCACAAACACATCATTGTGGCCGTAGATTATTTCACCAAGTGGGCAGAAGCCATGCCAACCTATAACTGCAAAGCCGACACCGCGGCGCGGTTTTTCTTCAACCACGTCATCGCTCGTTTCGGAGTACCACAACAGCTAGTCTCTGACCACGGCTCTCACTTCGAAGATGCCGTCTGGAAAGAATTATCAACCATGTTGAAATTCGAACACCATTTCTCTTCCGCTTACTACCCCCAAGGAAACGGCCAAGTCGAAGCGATCAATAAAATCTTGAAGACCATTCTCCAACGCACTGTAGACAAGCACAAGTCCAATTGGCATCACATGCTTTTCCCAGCACTCTGGGCTTACCGCACATCAACCAAAACCGCCACCGGTTTTACCCCTTTCCATTTAGTTCACGGTGTCGAGTCTGTCCTCCCTATTGAGTGCCAGATCCCAGCTTTACACATCGCCGTTGAGCTCCTACCAGATACTTCCCCGATCGAGCAACGTTTACTGCTCCTAGAGCAGGCCGATGAAGATCGGCGCACAGCCATTCAAAACATGGAAGCCGCTAAACAAAGATCGAAACTAAGTTACGACAAACGCGTCCACCCAAGAACCTTTTCGGAGGGAGACCTTGTCCTCGCTTACGATCAAGCTCATGATAAAACCGGAAAAGGGAAGTTCGTGTCTATGTGGCAAGGCCCATACATCATACACACCTGCCTCGGGCAGGGGGCATACATTCTGACCGACTCAGAAGGCAACACCTTACGCAACCCACGCAACGGGTTGTACCTTAAAAGATTTTACCCATAGAAAATCTCATGGACACCATCGTCCACTTTTTAGTATAGGCATACGTTTTTCGTTCACAAAAAAATTTTCAAAAAACCTAAAATATTTGTTTTTCCTGCATGACCACAGATGGAGCCCCTTCCACTCTGCCATATCGGTTTCGCTGATGGTGCAAGCCGTTGGTCTCCCAATCTCGCCTCCGCAGCTTGGGTAATATACTCCCCTTCACATGAGTTAATTCACATCGATGGAGTATGTTTAGGTGCCGCCACCAATAATCAAGCTGAATACGATGCCGTGACCGGTCTCCTGGCCGCTGCTCTCCAGATGAGCATACGTCACCTCAACGTTTTCTTGGACTCACAGCTCCTAGTTTCCCAGCTCAACAATGATTACCAGGTACGCGATCCCTGTCTGTTCAGAAAATTCCTGCGCACTAAACAAATGGTTAGACAGTTTGAATCCATTACATTCGCACATGTCCCAAGACACCTCAATAGTGTAGCAGATAATATGGCCAACAGTGTCCTCGACTGGCACACCAATCACATCATGTCATATCCATAAACAAACATGCACCCAGGTGCAAAACATGTGCCTCCACGGGCATATACAAAAAACCATTATTGCATCCACGTGCATAACATGTGCCTCCACGGGCATATACAAAAAACCAATATTGCATCCACGTGCATAACATGTGCCTCCACGGGCATAAAACAAACCAAAATAATGCATCCATGTGCATAGCATGTGCCTCCACGGGCATATATAAATCTACAAACACACTGCATCCACGTGCATACACATCAAAATATCCAAAATATATATCCACATATATATACGAACCAAAAAGGTCTACATGTCATAAGTGCCCTCAGCACTCGATATACACAAAATACATCTGTCATACAAAAATGCTTCCCCATATGCTCATGAGCATTTGGGGGCAAGTACAATGACGTCTAATCATCAGGATCCTCCGGATCCTCAGGATCCTCCTCCGGCTCCTCCTCCGACTCCACTTCCGCTGGCCCAGCCGGGTCACGACGACCCCGAACTCGCCGCTCGGCTGGCCCTGCTGGGTCGTCCCTCAGACGTATCCTCCCCGGTGCCGGCTCTGCCGGAGCATCTCCTCCACCACCCCCGTGTCTCGCAGCAAGCACCGCTGCCCTCAACAACAGTGACTGCCACTCGGGCGGTGCACCGAGACATCCCTGCAAAATGTCCCGATCAAGGTCCCTCCAGCCATCCTCCGGAAGTCTAGCTACGATCCGGGCCAAAGTCCGTCGAACACCATCTATAGCATCGTCCTGAGGGCCAACCCCTCGCCCACGGGCTCCAAATCCTCCACCACGAGGAGGACGTACAGGTACTGGAGGACGCGCAACCACTATCGCCCGCCCCTGCCGAGCCACATAGTCAGGTGGTGGTACCGGACCAATATCTGCACAAAGCAAGTAGAACCATCAGATACTATACAACAGACATCATCATGATCAAACATAATACATATGGTATAAACATCACATAGGACACAAAAACATACCGTCTAAGCTCCAGGCCTGTCCTGGGGCACGCGGCATCTCCGGGTCTCCCCGGTAGTCCATACCAGCGTATGGATAGTCCTCGATCACCAGTGGCATCTGCTCCCACTGCTGGAAAAAAATCCTCTGTAAAGAAGCCACGGATACCACCGCCAGCACGAGGCATCATCTGCCCCCACCTCATCATACGAGGCTCGCTAGGTAGACCAGCACGAACCGGTACGCGTGGCCGTAGGGTCGGCACCCGCTCAAAGAAAAAACAACATAAAAATGAGGCGTAACAGAACTCACCTCCCTCTCTCACGGCCTTGTCCAGATCTCTCCGGACACCGGCCAAGAACATCTGAGCCCAAGCATAGTAAGTACCCCCGTAGAACGGAGTCCACCATCACCGTCTGCCCCCCAGACATACGATGTGGTGCAGCAGCACCCAAAACCCTCAGAACGCAGGCACCAACGGCCCGCATATCCCACTCACGTAGGAACTTCAGACTGATAGAGCTGTTTACCAAAACAGCGTCATCCCCACAAAAGGTCTGTAAGAGGTCCTCCATATCCACGCCTGGAGGCAACCTCGGAGAGATATCACCCACCTCACCCAAGCGAGGCAAACCGGTCAAAAAATATACATCAGTGAGAGTAATCTCCAACCTCTCACCACCAATAATAAAGGCACCCTCTGCCGGCACCCACCACTGAACGAGCTTGTTCAGGAGTCTCCTCACTGAACGGATATAAGGTATCTGAGCGAACTTCAAGAGTCCGCTCATGGCTAAAGTCTGTCTCACCCCCCCATCATCCTCGATCCTCGCCACAATCTCGGCATCAATATCTCTCTCCCGCCATACGGACTGAGCCCTCCGCAACATCCTGCCAAGAAAACACAGAAAATTTTAGCCCCAGCATAAAAATTTTTTGAAAAAAAAAATCTCATCGCGACTTTTTCACAAAAAGCCGCGATGACCATCGCGGCTTTTCCACAAAAGCCGCGATGACCATCGCGGGTTCCATGAAAAAACCCGCGATGAACATCGCGAGTTTCGTCCAGACAGTCGCGATGAACATCGCGACTGTCACCCATGAACACGCGATGAACATCGCGGGTTCCGACCTCACAGTCGCGATGAACATCGCGACTGTGAGTCTAAAACCCGCGCGGTTCATCGCGGGTTCCGCCCCGAAACCCGCGCGGTTCCACGTTGGAGAGTCAACGTGGAGATTCGCGGCTTTCGGGGGCCCACCGCCAACTAAAAAAGACATAATTGACTAGGTTAAGGCGAATAGAGTTACCTGCAACTCGCTAAATCGAAAACCAACGGTGAAATCTCCCGGAAATCGAGAAATAGCTCTGACTGCTCTATCAAACTCGCACGTGACAATGACAAGTCATATTGGGCCCCACGTCCTATTTATAGAAATTCCACAAATTTCAAACAACCATTGCGGTGTCATACGAAGTCCATTTCTCAAACCGTTGGTACCGTTGGGATCAGCACAGCGAGAACTTCATAGAGGTTCCTTCCGTTTCCCGTTTTTTCCCGGGGTCCATTTATGACCATTTTTTAGCCCCTCTCGTGGCCTCGGTTTGCGTGCCACATCGGCCGTTCTCCGTTTTCGATGTGTCTTATATCGCCGGATTCAGTTTTCCGCGCCCCTGTTGATGCTTGAGACCATTTCTCGCTCTCACCTTTAGATTTTCCGGGCATTTTTTCCCACGCCCCCTCGTCGCCTCGGTTTGCGTGCCACATCGGCCGTTCTCCGTTTTCGATGTGTCTTATATCGCCGGATTCAGTTTTCCGCGCCCCTGATGATGCTTGAGACCATTTCTCGCTCTCACCTTTAGATTTTCCGGGCATTTTTTCCCACGCCCCCTCGTCGCCTCGGTTTGCGTGCCACATCGGCCGTTCTCCGTTTTCGATGTGTCTTATATCGCCGGATTCAGTTTTCCGCGCCCTGGATGATGCTTGAGACCATTTCTCGCTCTTACCTTTAGATTTTCCGGGCATTTTTTCAACGCCCCCTCGTCGCCTCGGTTTGCGTGCCACATCGGCCGTTCTCCGTTTTCGATATATCTTATGTCGCCGGATCCAGTTTTCCGCACAGATGACGATGCTTGAGACATTTTCTCATCCTCGTCAATCCATTTTTGTTCGGTATGATTTTACCCCTTTTTCGGGCCGAGCAACCCCTTTTACGAAAAAGGCACTTAGGGAGTTTCTGTTAAGCTCTTTTCTGACTCCTAAAACAATGAAAAGATCGCCGAGCAATCTTGCTTCCTTTCATGCTCGATAAACGTATCTGAAAGGGCGTCTACCTGGTATAAGTTTACCCCTTTTCCGGACCTCGTAGACTAATTACGAAAAAGGTATACTCTAGTCACATCGGCTAGAAGAGTTCTCCATCCGCATCATTTTATACTTTTTCGGGCCTCGGAGACTAAACTTACGAAAAAGAAACACCAACAGAGTCCACTTACTGTTTTCAGACTCTCTAAACATAAAAACAACCATGAGCATGCGCCGTCCTGGGCTCACAAAATCCACAGGACCGTACCATTTCAGAGCACACTTTTATCCCTTCTTGAAGCTCATTAAAACTATGAAGAAGGAAGAAGGGTGCCTCTTGGCGCCACGACAGATCATATCTACTCGCTAACAGCTTCCCCTTTTGGTCGCCTTTGTTCAGAGTATTCTGCAGTATGTCACCCTGAAACTCTCTCGACAGCTACCATCAGCTTGTCCTCCCCCCCCAGAGTCAATATATACCATTCAGTCAAAGCTATGATCCCTGCACCTACAAGTCAGTTCCCTACCCTGCCAGGTCAACCATGTCATCATGCTCTGAACAAAGGAAGTTTTGAGTCTACCCATTTTTTGACCCAGTTATTTCCCATCCCCACAAGTATGTCAGTCCTACCAGCAGTACTACATCACTTCAGTTCTACACCTCGTGCTCCTATCAAGGAAACATCATTGCCTGGTTAGTTGCTGGTCCCCCTCTGTCGACGACAACCACATTGATTCCAGAGGATAGACTTAGAGGTCCCTGTGTCTTGGACTCATTACCATTTATGATGAGTGCCTACGAATCATTTCGAGAGGAATCCTTACTGCCTCTCCAAATGGTTGCTTCTCACATGCTCGACTTCAACACCTTGATCGCATCGTTGAGACTCGCACAGGGTATTGGTTCGTTCAGTTATTAGTCGAAGACCCCGGATACCACCTGACTCCTCCACATTTGAGAGTCTACCTATGGATACAACCAGTTACATTTTTTCTATACATATCCGGGTTGCGTATGGCGACAGTATTCAGTGTACCCCAGTTTTCTACTCCCTCGAGTATACAGATACAAATACTTCTCAGAGATGGCTCACAGTCTTTGAGTCCCTACAGATGTTGGACACCTTCAGTTTCAGCAGTTCCACAGTTGATCCAGTGTATCAGTTATTGCGATCATTCATGATCATGAGTATATCCCACAATCATGTCCCCTCTGGACCATTATGATGTACCAATATATTTCTTCACGTATTAGATCCCCCTTCTTGGGACTAATTGTTTTGTATATGCCTTGATACGAGCATGGGAATGCCCACCTCGTCCTTTATCAGAGATTATACCTCATTCATATTGAGGCCATGTAATATTTTTTGTTTTTGCAGCTTCCAAGGGCCGTGGCTCCAGTCTCCAAACGGTCTCTTCTCTCCCCTAAAACCCAGAAAAAGGACAAAAGAACTATGATGTCTATCGGCCATACGATGAGCTCCTGCCCTCACACATCAGGGGGCAATCTGTTAACACCTAAAAAGTGCTCACTAGCTCATTCCCTTACTCACATGACCCATTTGTCCACTTTTCCACCACCTGAGCCTCTGAAACCAACAAAAGGCCACCAAAAGACCTTGGTACACCCCTTTTTCCATTAAAAAAGATTATTTTTTCAAGAATATCATAAAAAACCCTCAAAAAGGGTCCAAATTCCCAAAAATATTAAAAAGGGAATTAAAATATTATTTTTATTCAAAAAAGGAAAAAGGAGGGAAAAATACCTAAACTATGTTGGTCAATACCATTGGTTTCCACAAAACCACAAATGGTATTCCTCACCACCAAAAACTATAAAAAGGTGGTAGGGGCTCCTCATTTCATATCCTTCCATTATCTCATCCTTATGCTGCTGAAATCTCCCATGAGCACTTTTAGCCATTGAAGCAACCTTGGAGAAAGAGACCTATTGGAGTTTGGAGCTACTCATCTTGGGAGTTGCTCAACATCAACCTTCACCATTGGAGGTAACATCGCAAGCACTTGCTTGCCCCCCACTTTTCAATACAAAATTTATTTCTTATGTTTCTTGTTCTTGATTTTTAAAATATTTACATTATTTGCTTAGATTCTTGTTTAGATCCATGAAAAGTATTGTTTATTTAGTTTATTGCTTTTATTTCTATTGAAACTGCTACTACTAGTTAGTAGGTGCCCATAGCACTAAGCTTGGTTGCAAAACCGAGCCAACAAGGCTGCTTCAAAAGCTACTACTTCTCCTACTATTTCCTTCGAAGTGAACGCAGTTCAATCTACGTCACAACCATCCGGAGTAAAGAAGAAAAACAATCGTGGTAAATCCAAGAAGAACCAACAGGAGAACCCCAAGCCACAACCCACCCACAATGACCAAAAACCACATTGAAAGGCTAAGTTTCCCTGCCTAATTTGTCAAGACGATCACTACACATGTGACTGTCCCTACAAGGACGAAGTCAACAAGTTCGTTAAAGGATCCTCTCGCCCGGTAGTGTTAACTGACCCTTTCCCTCAACAGCAACAACAAATGATCGCCCAAGAAACCCCACAGGGGGGAAACTCGACCAACCCAACTCGCAAGGAGACGTCCACAAATCACAAAATCTTGATGACGAGTAATGAGGAAATTCATATAACCACTCGTTCAAAGACATATGAGAACCCTCCAAGTTCAAACAAACAATCCGAGATAGCCAAAGGCAAATCTCCTGTTGAAGATCTGACTCCTATCCCTCCCCCTACCGGCCATCTCCATATCGAGAGACCGCTTACGGACACAGTGCTACGCCCACCCAAGGGCACCATACGAAAGGCGACATTTAATCCCAATGCGCGAGCTGCCCAAAATTACAACATTGTTGAGGATTTAGCTCAAGCACCTTGCGCCATGTCGACTCTCGAGGTTCTTCAACACTGCCCCACGCAGCGTAGAACCTTACTTTCAGCACTGGGGGCAATGGACCCAGATACTTCAAACTCTATTATGTTTAACTTGGAACACGCTAAACCCCGGTTTTCTCACCAGTTAGCCTTCCAGGTTCATACAAAAATCTGTGGAAACAACATCCATCGCACTGTGTTAGATGAAGGTGCCTCCACGTCGATCATGTCTTTGAATTGCTGGAGAGCCTTAGGCTCACCCAAAGTCACAACTTCTCCCACTACTCTCAGGGCATTTGATGGACACGGTTTTCAACCTTATGGAATCATTCCCTCAATTGGTGTTGAACTGGGGGGCAAAACAGTATCCGTACACATTGAGGTCGTAGATGCACCATTAGATTACAATCTTCTACTTGGTCGAAACTGGTTTTACGCCATGACCGCCATAGCATCTACAGTCTTCCGGATTGTGCAATTTCCTCATGAAGGGAAAATTGTCACCATTGATCAAATTGATTACTGTATCCCAGACTCTCATCAAAACTTCGCCAACACCGTCCCGTTATTGGATCAACCTCGGTACCGGTTCCAAGACATTGGTGCTGGTCTCATGAAGGATTCTTCCCTTATTGGAGTTTTTCCAGAGCTGGGGACCCATGTTCAACCAGTCAACATGATTTCATCAAATGTCACCCCTTCCAATGATTCATGGGTGATTCCAAGTCCCGCTCAGATTGAAGACTATGGCAACTCTATGCCTTTGAATAGAAACCTTGCAGCGTATGAAGCAATCCAATCAGCCACCGATTGTGTCGACTGTTCTACCCATCACACCGTGGCACAGCTCTCATCTGAGACTCATTCATACCCACCACTTATCGATCCTCTCAATTTGATTTTTCCCACTGACGAATCAATTATGGAGGTTATGTCCGGTAATGAGCCACCATGGGGAGATTTCCATCATCGATCTTCATTCCCCACCATTCAGACACTTGAGCATGATATAAAACCCAGTACTTCACTTGGGATGGATCAAACCAAGTTCCCCACTTCCCTCGACGAAGTATTTTTCAAAAGAAACTTGGATAACCGTATGGTGACCACTCCCATAGATATTTCAGTGAAGCCTGGTATCATGGAAAACATACATATTGGCAAAACATGTACTCCCCTCGAAATGGAGTTCTATAGTGCCTACTTCAAAACCTTCCGCAATGTTTTTGCTTGGAGTTATGAAGAAATGCCAGGAATAGATCCCTCAATTGTATTCCATGAAATTCCAACCTTCCCTGGCACCCGACTTGTTCGGCAGAAACTTCGACCCGTCCATCCTCGTAAGGCAGCCACTATTAAAGCAGAAGTTGAAAAAGTTTTGCGTGCTGGTTTTATCTATCCTGTCCCATTGACAGAATGGGTATCTAACATCGTTCCCGTAGCCAAGAAACAAGGAACGATTAGAGTCTGTGTCGATTACCGTGACTTGAACAAGGCTTGTCCAAAGGACAACTACCCAACTCTGTTCATCGACCAGATAATCGATAACTGTGCCAGTAGTGTCATCTTTTCATTTATGGATGCCTTTTCTGGCTATAATCAGATCAATATCCTCCCAGTCGACCAGCACAAAACAACCTTTATCTACCCTTGGGGGGTTTTCACATATCGAAAGTTACCTTTTGGCCTTAAAAATGTCGGGGCAACTTTCCAACGGGCGATGTTATACGCATTTCACGACATCAAACATATTGTAGAACCATATCTTGATGATCTTCCCGCTCATTCTCGGACCCGAGAAGACCATCCTGACCACTTAAGTGCCTTTTTCGTAAGGTGTCGTCGCTACAATATACGTTTGAATCCGCATAAGTGCATCTTTTGCATAGAAGCCAGAAAACTTTTGGGATTCATAATCTCCAAAAGTGGGATACGCTTAGATCCTGCAAAGGTAGAAGCTATCTTAGCCCTACCTTCCCCCACAAACATTCCAGAACTTCAAAGTTTGCAAGGGCATGCAAACTTTCTACACCGTTTCATCTGTAATCTTTCCGAGATAACAAAAGGCTATATGAGGCTTCTCAAGAAGAACGTTCCCTTTATCTGGGATGACGAAGCCCAACACTCCTTCGATAATCTAAAGGAAGCCTTAACCAAAGATCCTGTGATCCAACCCCCCGATTACACACAGGATTACATTCTTTATCTCAAAGCTTCGACTTCCACCATCGGTATGGTGCTAGTCCAGGAAGACCACAACGGCATAGAACATGTGGTATACTATCTTAGTAAGAGTCTTCTCGACTCCGAAACTCATTTTTCACATGTTGAAAAACTAGCTCTGGAAACAGTTTTTGCTATCCAGAGATTCCATCATTACATTCTACTCCGCCAGACCACTATTATAGCCGATTTCAATACAATGTATTATATCCTCACACGTCAAGTGCTTGGGGGCAAATATTCTCGTTGGATCGTCATCCTTCAAGAGTTTGACTTGGAATTTTTCAAAGCCAAGTCCAAGAAGTCTTTGGTCTTTGCTGAGTTGATTTGTAACTTGCCCCATGCTACTAAGCAATCCGATCCCATCGATTCTCTTCCTGATGAATCGTTGTTCCTCATTAGCATGTCTGATCCGTGGTACGGAGATATTCTATTGTATCTCCAAACCCAACGCTTCTGCCCTGACCTCACCCGCAATTAACGTAGACGCATCTGACATCATGCCAAATACTACCTCATAGTCAATGATACTCTTTATCGACGAGGTGTTGACACCGTTCTCCGACGCTATTTGACCCTAGATGAGGCGGAACGCGTTCTTAATGACTGCCACGCTGGAGAATGTGGTGGTCATCTCTCTGGGATGGCTACGGCCCAAAAAATACTGTGAGCAGGATATTTCTGGCCCTCAATTTTCAAAGACTGCATTGAAACAGTCAAGAAATGTCCACCATGTCAATTCTTTCATAGTAAAACACGCTCGCACCCCGCTCCACTCCATCCTGTTATCGCCGTCGGCCCTTTTTCCAAATGGGGCATAGATTTTATGCATTGTAATCCCACTTCAGCCGGGGGGCATAGCTATGTCATAGTAGTGTTTGGGTACACAGGGTACTACCAAAGGACCGAACACCAAGAGCAACCACTTCACACAAATAGATCACAAATCAACACACCGATGTTTTGACGTGGTTTAAACCCTTTTGAGGGAAACACTCCACGGCCCCAGCCAAATAGCTTCTACGGGACAATTTATTATGCAAAGAAAGAAAGTTACAAATGAGCTTCTCATAATCGATCAACTAAACAATAACCCTCCATGCTCTTTAAATAGAGATCATGGACCAATCGGGTGTTAAGCCACGGATCAAGGCTAGGTTTGATCTAAGAGAAGTTGAGCCGTCGGATCACTCTATGTCGAAAACATATCGTGACCGTCGGATTAAGTATTTACAAATGCATACTAATGCATACTAAAGAAACACACTATCCCTAACGGATATATTACACAAGTTGATCTTAACTAACTCCTAAGTGTCTAAATATCCTAACATCCCCCCTTAAGAACAACTTGGGATAGGATTGAAGGATTTACAAAAGTGACACTATTAGGAGAAGGAAGGAGGCATTAGAGCCTATCCCCCCTTAATGACAAGTTCCTGAACTCCTAACATAGATTGAAGTTTAGAAAACTTCGCTTCTGTAAGAGACTTGGTGAAGATGTCTGCAACTTGATCATATGTAGGGAAAAAGAGCACTTCAAGAACCCGATCATGAACAAGATTTCTGATGAAGTGCATATGTAGCTCAATATGTTTGCTGCGTTGATATAAAACTGGATCTTTGGCAAGCTTGATGGCACTTTGACTGTCGCACCAAAGTGGAGTAGGCTGCTGCTGCTCGAATCCAAACTCTGAAAGGATCTGTCGAAGCCATAAAGCTTCCTGACTGACATTAACTGCTGCTCGATATTCTGCCTCTGCTGAAGAAAGAGCAAGAGCTTGTTGTTTCTTACAAGCCCAAGTAATAGGTCCAGATCCCAGACTGAAAACATAACCTGCAGTAGACTTTCGATCATCAGGATCACCGGCCCAATTTGAATCAGTGAAACCAACCAACAAAGGTTTCCCCCCTGTACTGTAATGAATCCCAAACTGAACTGTACCTCGAATATATTGAAGTATTCTTTTAGCTGCTTTCCAGTGACTTTCATGAGGTGTCTGCATATAACGGGAAACACGACCAACGACAAAGGAAAGGTCAGGACGGGAATGAGTCAAGTATAAGAGACTACCAACAAGCTGACGATACAAGGTGGCATCGACTTCAGGTGAAGTACAAGTGGCACAAAGTTTGACTCCAGACTGGAAATGAGAAGGGGCTGGTGTACAATTTTCCATGTGAAAGCGACGAAGAAGGTCACAAGCATACTTAGACTGAGAAAGAAAGATTCCTTCTTTGGTTTGCAAGACTTGGAGACCAAGAAAATAATGCAAATGTCCTAAGTCTAACATTTCAAAATTTTGTTTAAGACTGGATTTCACATGGGTTATAAGCTTAGGGTCACTAGCAGTAAGAATAAGGTCATCAACATATAGAACACGTATGATGAGATGGTTTCCTACTTTCTTGGTATACACATTGGGGTCAGAATGGCATCTAGAAAAACCAGTGTCAAGGAGAAAGTTATCCATTTTGGCATACCAAGCTCTAGGAGCTTGCTTAAGACCATATAAGGATTTCTTAAGGCGGCAGACAAGGCTAGAGTTATTCTGAACATAGCCAGGAGGTTGTTCCATGTAAATTTCCTCCTGTAAATCACCATGTAAGAAGGCAGACTTGACATCCATTTGATGGAATTCCTAGTTGTATAAGGCTGCAAGGGAAAGAACAAGGCGGATGGAGTTCATTTTTGCGACAGGAGCAAAGGTTTCATTGTAGTCAATCCCTTCAACTTGAGAAAAACCTTTGGCAACTAACCTTGCCTTAAGTCTTTCAACACTTCCATCTGATGCATACTTCGTTCTGTAGACCCATTTACATCTGACAAGTTTTCTTCCTTTTGGAAGAGGTACAAGATCCCAAGTATCGTTCGCCATTAAGGAACGATATTCTTCATCCATGGCTGCATCCCAATCTGGATTCCCTGAAGCTTCTGCAAAAGTTTCTGGATCATGATTCTCGGAAACTTGAGCCAAAAGAGAAGAGGCTCGCTGAAACTGAGAACGTGTTCGACGTTGATCTCTAGGATCATCGGCAAGATCACCAGCTACTTCACATGTTGAATGGACCCATCGAGGAAGCACTTGTGTTGGTGCAACTGGAGGAACATGAGCAGGCGGAGGTGGATTTTCATCCTCGCTGTCATCATCAGAAATTGGATTTGGAAACCTGTCAAGGAAGTTGGAAGAAGAAGAAGAAGGCACAAATGCCGAATCAGGATCGCAGGCCAAAGATGGCACAATTGCCGAGTTAGGCTCGCAGGCCAAGATATTTTCATCAAATTTAACATCTCTTCTAATGATTATAGCATGAGAATGTGGTTGAAGAAGTCTATAACCTTTTACATCTTCAGAATATCCAACAAATATGCACTTTTCACTTTTAGGCTGCAATGCTTTCCGTTTTTCATCCGGAATGTGAGCCCATGCTTCACTACCAAACACACGAAAGTGACTTACATCAGGTTTAATTTTACTCCATGCTTCTTCCGGTGTTATACCTTGTAATGCTTTTGTGGGGGTGCGATTAACTATGTAATTTGCACAATTTATGGCTTCAGCCCAAAATTGAAGACTTAGTCCCTTAGATTGAATCATACAATTAGCCATTTCTTTTAAAGTGCGGTTCTTCCGCTCAGCTACACCATTTTGTTGTGGTGTATATGGAACAGTGTGCTGTTGTTGGATGCCTTGTTCAGTGCAGAAAGTAGTGAACTGTTTGTTAACATATTCTCCTCCATTGTCAGATCTTAACTTAATAATTTGATGACCAGATTGTTTTTCAACAAGGGCCTTGAAGGCCAAGAACATGTTAAATACTTCGCTCTTAAGTTTTAGGAAATAAACCCAAGTGCGTCTGGTGTAATCATCAATGAAAGTTAAGAAATATTTGAAACCAGAAAAGGAAGCAGATGGAAGAGGACCACACAAGTCACTATGCACAAGCTCCAAGGGAACCGAGGCGTGCCAAGAGGCACGTTTGTCAGAACTGTCCCGATGATGTTTTCCGAGTACACAACCGGAACAAACACCATCTCTGCAAGATACCATCGGAAGACCTGTCACCATATTTTCTTTACATAGTTGTTGCAATGAGCGATAATTTAAGTGACCAAATCGCTCATGCCAAAGTTTTCTCAAGTTATCACTATGAGCAACAAAAACTGAAGGGAAAGGTGATGACCCAAAGTTGTTAAACTTGTACAACCTGGTAATATCATCAACAATTCCGGTAGCTAGGACCTGTTGAGGATCTTTAAAATCCTTGATTACAACTTGGTGAGGTGTAAAGGTCACAGTTTTACCTTCACCAGAATGAGTGATCTGATAGACTGATAACAAATTGCAGGAAATTCTTGGAACACATAGTACATCACTAAAATGACCATTATCTACTGGAACTGTTCCAGCTCCTACAACACTTAGAGATCTATCATCACCAACAAATATTTGTTTGGTGTTACATTCATGCATAGTAGAAAAGATGGCTTGATCCTTAGCCATATGATAAGATGCTCCAGAATCAATGAGCCATTCATTTGAAGTAGAAGAATAAGAAGCATTATAAGAATAACCAGAAGCACAAAGTGCATGTCCATGAGAGGTAGATTCTGAAGGCAAATCTAGGCTAATGTGGTGCTTCTTCATTGCTGCTTCCAAGGCTGCCATCTTCTTGAAACACTTAGATTCATCATGATTATCTTTCCCGCAATAGTTGCAATGACGCTCAGTCTTCTTGCCTTTTGGCTTGGATCCTTTGTCATTTTTTAAAGAAGGAGCTGACTGAGAGGGTTTGGGACCCTTGTTTGACTTATTATTGCGAAAATTTTGTTTCTTGGGAGGCTTGGACTTTTCTTTATGTTGGGACAATAAGGCTTTCCTAGATGTATCTGCATTGTTGATTATTCCAAGATGAATGAGTTTATCTTGTTCTCTAATCAAGGAATCACAAAATGATTCAAGACTAGGATCTTGATAGCTAGCTGCATTCAATGATGCTTTCATGTAGTAAAATGTAGATACAAAAACAGAATATACAGGTCCAAGTTTGGAAAGAATATGATAAATGCACTGTTTGTCTTCCCTCTCAATCTTACATTCTGCACATAAGAGTTTAAGAGTTTTGTACTTAGATAAATAATCTTGAATGCATGAAAAGTCACTTGGATTTAAAGAAATCAACTCATTTTCGAGTTGGTGACCTCGAATTTCATTGTGTTTACCAAACACAAATTCCAACTTGTCCCAAGCAGCATTAGGTTCATCAATTCCAGATATGTGGAATCGCAAATCAGTAGAAATTGACATCTCAATCAATCCACAAGCTTCATCACATCTATTTGCCCATTTTATTTTCTTATCATCATCAGTGGGTTTTTTTTCTTTCCCTGTTGTAATTCTGAAAAGTCCCCTACTTCGTAGAACATCCTCCATACGAGATTTCCATGAGAAATAGTTGGAATTATTAAGTAGAATATCACAAAGGGTGGCCATATTTGTAAATTAATGGCTGTAAAAGTAGAAACCAATAGTCTATATGTGAATATCTCGAAAAAATAGGTGGTTTAAAAAAAAACGGCACTGAAAACGGACTCTGTATGATGAAGTTATGCTTGAACAAAGAAACTGTTGAAGATGTCCCCAATAGTGACGTGGTAGCTAGAGAATGTCCAGCAAAAAAAAAAGAACCCCCCTCTTTCCAAGATGAACCTTTTGACAATCACTTTACAAGAAAGTTGCTTTAAGTGAACCACTTTTGTAAAATAAGTGATTTCACTTTTACAATGATATTACTTTTAAATAGTGCAACAATAAAAAAACTTAAGTGACTCACTTGTATTTTTATTTTTTATTATTTAAGTGAGATGCACTTTTACAATAAAGTAACTTGAAATTAGAAATTGCATGCACTTTTTCTTTTAAAAGTAACTTCCTAAGACTTGAACTCAAGACCTATTAAGGAATAAAGCAACTTTGAACCAAGTGAGCTAGATTAAAAGGTATGTAAAATATGGGAATGAGGAAGGGGGCTTCTGTTTTTTTTTTTTTTTACTCTTGTTGCTTGGTTTGCGTGCTTGCCCTTTTCCCTGCAAAACAAACCACAAATCGAAACAAAAAAAATAATTTCCACACTTGTGGAGTTAGATCTTGTTAGCTTGCCCGGAAAGTCTATGTTTTCTCTCTGTTTCTGATTTGCCGAGATCGCGCAAGGTGCACGGCAAAGAGCATACGCAGCCGAGAAAAACCCTTTCCCTTTCTGTTTCTGATTTGCCGAGATCGCTCAAAGTGCACGGCAAAGAGCATACGCAGACGGGAAAGCAACAATCCGAACCAAAAAAAATCTAACAGTAAAAAAAAAAGAAATATGAGATTTAAAAAACGAAATAAAAAAATGTGTCACTGTAACATTATACCTTCAGATCTGATGAAATACGCGTTTCTGGAGCAACCGGGAACCGTTTTCGATGAAACGAAAACTATTTCCTAATGGAAACGTCGTTCCAGACGCAATGGAACACCTCCCACAGCCCAAAAATGCACAAAAATACCAGAACTAGAAACCCTTTCGAGTTTCGGCAACAACAGTTCAAGATCTAGATCATAACCGGAAGCGGCACTTCATAAAAGCTCTGATACCATGTTCGGGTACACAGGGTACTACCAAAGGACCAAACACCAAGAGCAACCACTTCACACAAATAGATCACAGATCAACACACCGATGTTTTGAGGTGGTTTAAACCCTCTTGAGGGAAACACTCCACGGCCTCGGCCAAATAGCTTCTACGGGACAATTTATTATGCAAAGAAAGAAAGTTACAAATGAGCTTCTCATAATCGATCAACTAAACAATGACCCTCCATGCTCTTTAAATAGAGATCATGGACCAATCGGGTGTTAAGCCACGGATCAAGGTTAGGTTTGATCTAAGAGAAGTTGAGCCGTCGGATCACTCTATGTCGGAAACATATCGTGACCGTCGGATTAAGTATTTACAAATGCATACTAATGCATACTAAAGAAACACACTATCCCTAACGGATATATTACACAAGTTGATCTTAACTAACTCCTAAGTGTCTAAATATCCGAACAAGTAGCTGTTGACTATTTCACAAAATGGGCTGAAGCGATGCCTACTTATGCTGAGGACGGAAAAACAGCAACACAATTCATATTTAATCACATTATAGCTAGATTTGGTGTCCCACAATCCATTGTGACCGATCATGGCTCCCACTTCAGGAACCATATGATCGAGGAACTAAGTGCCAAGTTGGGTTTTCGCCATGAAAACTCAACCCCGTACTACCCACAAGCCAATGGCCAAGTTGAAGCCATTAACAAAGTCCTGAAACGAATGATTCAGCGTATTGTGGGTACTCAGAAATCCAACTGGCACTCAGCTCTATTTTCAGCACTATGGGCATACCGAACCTCAGTAAAAAGCACTACTGGGTTTACACCATTCCAACTGGTGTATGGCCTAGAAGCCATTTTACCGATTGAATGTGAAATTCTATCACTTAATATAGCCATAGAGCTACTTCCCCACACCACTTCCGAAGAGGAACGGTTTCTATACCTAGCCAAGCTAGATGAAACCCGCCGCAACGCTACTTTAGCCAATGAAGCTCATAAAAAACGCGTCAAAGCACAGTATGATAAATCCGTTCAACCTTGGGTTTTCAATGAAGGTGACCTTGTACTCACATATGATCAAATGCACGATAAACTCGGAAAAGGAAAACTAGAATCTATGTGGTACGACCCCTTTGTTGTAAAATGTATCTTGGAGAAAGGAGCCTATGAACTCATCGATTGTGATGGCACGCCATTGGCACGGCCCCGCAATGGGCTATACCTCAAACGCTTCTATGCATAAGGTTTCCCTATGTGGGTTACTGTTTGTACATAATGTACTTAGCTTATTTTTACTCATTTTTTGGTGTGCGCATGGACCTCATGTATCCATTCTTACTTTGACTCATGATTTTATGCACAGATGTCTGCCTACTTTGGATTCGTCGACGGTGCAAGCCGGCATACCTGGAATCTCGCTTCCGCAGCATGGGTAGTCTATTCTCCCACTGGCGAGTTGATATCTTCAGGAGCTAATTGTTTGGGTCCTGCAACCAACAATATCGCAGAGTACCATGCAGTCATCGGACTCTTGACAGAGGTTGCTTCACTCGGAATTGACTCCCTATCAGTCTTTTTAGACTCCCAACTCATGGTTTCTCATCTGAATCATGTTTACACAGTTCGTGATCCTATCCTACTTCGTTTATTTCGGAGGGTATGCCTCTTGGAATGATCTTTTAATTTTATTTCATATCAACACGTACCAAGGGAATTCAATTGTATAGCTGATTCATTAGCTAATTACATTTTGGATTGGCATCTTGCCCATACATAAAAACACATCACAAAAAATAAACGCACAAGTCATTGTAAATAAATAGATCATAAAAATAGGTCCATATTACTGTATATAAAAGTGTTTTTCCAAATACATAAGTTTGTGTTTTAAAGACAAAATTTGGGACCAAATCCCATACAAAAATTTGGCTCTCAAAGCCTACATATCGTATACATGCCGCAAAAAGATAAAAACCACCATCTAAGGAGATCTGGGAGATCTATCATGTCCGTCATCAAATTCATCACGCTGCTGGTGATAACACACTACAGCTCGAGCCACCCTATGAAGGAGTCGGCCAATATGCCTAGGCACACCTACAGTATTCCGCTGAAGATGCAAAGGGATGTCGTCCACCCTCATAGCAGGAATACCATGAGTCAAACCTTGCAAATTCCTCTCTATTTCTTGGACCCCTCCTGCTTCATTTTCGTCCTCTTCCTCGCCTCGAGCGGCTTGGTGATCAACATCACCTCGACGTAGTGGCGAGTACCCAGCCGGTCTCCGTGGTCCATGATCTGAGACGTGCATACATACATACATTAAAGTCTTTTACACATTCTAAAAATGAAATAAAAATTATATATTCAAAAAAGAAAAAATATATCCATGAAGGTCATACCTGAGTTGTCCAATCCTCATCTTCCGACAGTTCCAAGTCTATGTCCTCGCGGAAGTCCACCCCTGCATAGGGGTAGTCATCGATCATCACTATCTGTTCCTCGAGCCACGAGAAGAAATCCTCACCAAAATCCAAACGTTGAGGTCCCCCAAGACATCCTGCATAATCACTCCATCGAGCCATCCATGGCTCGGTAGGTGGACGGGGGGGCATAGCTATCTGTGGGTGCAACAATGGCACCCTCGCCAAAAAGAAGGTGACTAGGATGCTCCCAAAACCAAATTGGGAATTCTCTCCAACCCTACACTTGTTCACTTGCTCTTTGAGATTGGTCAACACCGCCTCACACCAGTTGAATACCGTTCCCGCCATACAGTCCACTGCAAGATTCATCTGTGTACGGGATGCCTGATGGGGACCCGTACTTCCTGCTGCACGTGTGATGGTGAACAACATGGTTTTTATAGGAAGTTCTATAATGTCTTTGATGACCACCTTGCCGCTTTTCTTCCCCGAACCCTGACGGCAGTAACGAGCAATCAAAGCATCTGTGCTCGCCTCCGAGGCTACGTATCCAGTAAAATTCACCCGGGCTCCTCTTTTTGAGAGGATTGTGAGAAAATAAATGTTCTCAAGTTGAATTTCGAGGATGTGTTCTCCTACTCAGAAATCCTGAATATCGGGGTCCCATATTTGAATAATGTAGGTGAGAAGCTTTGCCTGCTTGCGAATACCCTTGGTTTTGAAGAACTTTAACAAACCACATTCCTGCAGTGCAGTCAAAGTATCTTCATCATTTTCAGCCTCCAAATCATCCGCTTCGTGTTCTGTTTCTTTCCAATGGACCATTTTGCTCCAAACAAGTTTCAAACACCTGCAAAAGGTCATGGGAAACATTCAGTAACTATTTAACAACTTGATCTCAGCTAAAAATTTGGGAAAAAATGATTTTTTCATCCTAAGTTTCGCTTCTATCGTGCCTGGGTAAAATCTGGCTGCGTGGTACTTCACAGTACCACGCCTCTATTTAACATCACATCCCGGTACTGTTACACAGTACCGCGCTTCTCGATATGGCCCCCGCGCGGTACTATGGAGGGCGAATTTTTTCCAATAGGGCTTGCCCAAAAAATTACTTTTTCCTACTGAAAACAAGTTATTCTTACATGAAATGAAAGAGAGGCTTAAAAGCTCTTACCTAGCGCAGACGGTTGTTGAAATGGTGCCCTGAATCTCTAGATATGGACTCTTGAAGTTTTGCTCCTCAAATGGGTAAAATCTCCTCTTTTGGTAAATGCACAAGTGAAATGGTAACTTTTTATTTTTTACCCATCCTTTATATAGCCTTTTCACTCATTTTTTTTTTTTAATCTAGTTAAAACAAAACTCATTTCACACTACTAATATCTGGTTTTATGAGCACTTATTGACAGGATCTCCTTTAAAGACAATATATTCACACTGGCGTTTATCCATTGTTTGACCTTCATTTTGAGCCTACTTTATCTTTTTCGTGCTCTGGATTTAAAACTTGAAAAAGATTCCAAGCGCTTTTACACCCGTGTCGTGCTTTTCAAACTCAAGTAAATGGTGTCGAGTTCAGTCAGCTTTACTCATGCTCGTTAAACGATGAGGAAAGTATTATCCTGGTTGTATTTTATTCTCTTTTTGGACCAGAATAATTAAAAATTACGAAAAAGACCATTAGAGTCCATAGTTAAGCTCTTTTTAGACTCCCTAAAATTGAAAATATTGCCAAGTGATCTTGACTCTTTCACACTTGTAAAAGTATTTGAAAGGTCGTCTATTCGGTGATAGGTTACCCCTTTTTCGGCCCGTCTAGACTATTTACGAGAAAGGTATACCTCGGTCAAGTTTAGCTGGGAGAGTTCTCTCGGGAATTGTTTTACACTTTATCGGGATCGAGTGACTAAATTTATGAAAAAGTACATTGTGGAGCCTCCTTTAAGTTTTTCAGGCTCTCTAAATGCGAAAAACTACCGAGTTTTCCTTCCTTGGACTCGTTAAAATTTAACATCGAAGGACCCACTTTGGGACGAACCCCTCATTTCTCAGGTTCGTAAAACATGTGAGATTGGACTCATCTATGAGATGAGCTACACCAAGCATCTGTTATCCTCTTCAAGCTCGAAAAACAACAAAGAGGTACTCGTCTATCATGTCAGGGGAATATGGGGAACGAGTCAAGTTTGTTTTGGCAGCTTGTCAGTCATTACCTTTGAACATGGCATGTGTCTGTCCCTTGTCTACAACAAGTATCTATTTTTCATTGAGTTATGGTCATCATCCTGAGTCGTCTCCCTGGCCACGAGCCTACTCATACGATGTCTATCCTCTGCTATCAATAATCCCTGCTGCCAAGTCCTGTTACGTGCCGTTATATGTTCAAAGGGTTGCATTGTTCAGAGTCATTCATTGTGTCAGGCCTCCGATGTGTCAGTACATAGTCCATTGTTTCATCATCTTATACTACCTTTCATTCTGATTTCGTGTCGATGATGTGGGAATCATTATGGCCCACCTTCGACGAGTCTATTCCTTTCGACATCAAATCACTATCCGGGAATTGGACTTAGAGATCGACCATTAGTACCTTGGTACCTGCATGCCTCAATGGCAGGTTTCCTCGTGTTCGACAGTAGGTTTACATCACTAACCTTTGATCGAACAATCTCTCGAATGATCAACATTAACTCATCTATTCGCATTTCCTTGAGATGTACTTCAGATACCTTGGGGATCATCGTCATCATTGGTGATTTCCCTTGCATTTGTTAACGGTTCACATCATTGACTGGTAATCAAATGGTTTCTACCATGTTCGACTTCAACACTTTGTAATCACATGGCTAGATTCGATCGGGTAGAAGACCCTGGGCGCACCTTTGTATCTTGATTGCGTCCAGGTTGCGTTGGAGATATCTTTTGTATTGTCACACAGATCCACTTTTTGTATTGGTCGTGGCTATGTCATTACTGTCTCATGGATCTACACTTGTTCATAGTAGCCATGATCTGCCCACAGTCTATATCATCTTAGTACTCATGGATCTGCAATGTATTGGTCGGCAGCCATGCTTTGAGTCAATTATTCCCGAGCATGGGGATGCCCGCCTCGGTGGTATATCTATCATCTTGTTTCTATTTCAGCTCCTTGTTGCTCTCCTCGATGCTATCTCTGCACGGTATTTGTAAAGTCTTTCGGCCATCAGTCCCTTCTGACCTCACACTTTAGGGGGCATCTGTTATACCTCCATATTCCACAGTGTCGCATGTTCACCACAAAAAGAGTTGACGACACTTCCCCTACTGCTTTAAACACCCAAAAGAGAAAAATGATGAGTGATCCTTGAAGGAAAATCTACCCTGTCAAGATTCAACTTAGTTGAGACTTCATTTACCCTAACTACCGCGCCTTGCTCCATGTTAGGTGCGCCGTAGTCCATACTACCGTGTTATGCTCTTTCCCTGCCACGCGATACTACCGCGTTATGCTCTGTTCTCGAGGCGCGGTACACCTTTTTTATCCTTTTTGCCATGGCTTGTGGGATTTTAATTTTTGAGAGATTTTGGAGGATTGGGGTCCCTGATTTGATCCTAACTCACTTTCTATGATTAGTAGGCCTGATCCACTTAACTCTCCCAAGATCCACCCTTCTCTCTTGTTGGTTAACCCTACCACACACTATAAGAGAGAGGCATTCCATGAGCAAAAGGGAGGACTCTTAGAGATACCAAACTTATGATCTTGTAGCTTTGTGGAGATAGCTAGAGGAGGAAGCACTTGGAGCTGGAGGATTGGCTTGGACATCAAGCAACCTTTGTAAGCGTTCTTCAAGTTTGTGATAAAGATAACTTGTCTTGTTTTTCCCATTTCATGTGTATTGTATAAGCTTTTGACATGGAATGTATCTAGTCTAGATTTGAATTTAATCTTTACTTCAAGGTATTTGGAAGCTTGTATGCTTGTTCCTTGTTTGGTTTCAACCGGTTCTATATTGGAGCTTTGGGATCAAGAGTCAGAAGCGGGACAAACATCGAATTGAAAGGTGAGTTATGTATTTCATCTCTTCTGAATGCATGTAATCTTATTGTGAAAATTAGTTCAGGAAATTCAAGGTAGCATTTGTTTAGTTTTGTCTTATCTTAGAGTCAGTTAGAAATCTGCTTTAATTTAAGAGAATTTTGACTTATCCGTAGGGAAAAATTCTACAAACACTGGGAGTATGAAGAACTTTGGATATAGCAGCATCCTTTGTACCTTCTTCTTTGAGAGGGTACTTGCTCTTAGTTTGGGCATGCCTCTACCTCCATTCATTCCTCGTGAGCCGAGATTGGGCCATTGGGGTGACATTTTTCGCTACCAAGGTGGTGGTGAAAGCCACTTTTGCTATCATACTGATGATTTCTGGGGATGGTGGGAGAGACAGGTGTCGGCATTCGAGCAATTTACATATGTTGGTTTAGACTTATGTCATGATCCAGAGCTGGTACTTCCTCCAATTGGTGCCTAGGGAGATGTAGGTATGTTTATGTTTTGAAAATTATTTAATTTTTTCAAATTTTCAAGTATATGATTTTTATGATGAGTTTTGAAGTACTAAACAAGTGTCATATGCAAATATTGGACCGATTCATCCTTAGGGACATCCTACTATTTTTGTAAGGCCAACAGATGTGGGTGCAGCTGATGCTATGCTAGGGACTATAGAGAGGAAGATGAGTCAATTGACTCATGACATTCCCACATATCGTATTGAGTGGATGCCTCTTGATATGCAGGAGGATGTAGCTGGTGTGCCCCCAGCATGGATTAGGTTGCTGCGGAAGATAGCTAGGTTGGTCATATGTTACCGAGAGGTAGTAGATACCGATGAGGCCCCTCCTTCTCCATAGGAGATGGATATTTATGTATATTTTTTAGGCCACTGAGCCTAGTTTTGTATCTTATGACATGACTTGTGATAGACTTATGATCCAAAACTCATATTATGTTTTTTGATACAGTATCGGATATATATACAGTATCGGTTATTTAAATGTGTGTGTGTTTAACTTTATGTGTGAAATGATATTTATAGAAATGTATGGTACAAATGCCAATCTAAAACATAATTTGCAAATGAATCAGCTAATGCATTCAAATTTCTTGGAATGTGTTGATATATAATGGAATCGAACTGTCTTTCCAATAATCTAACTCGCAAAAACTGTCGTAGAAAAACATGATCTCTAATCTGATAAATACCCATTAACTGAAATACAACTAGTTGCGAATCAAGTCTTACCTCCAAATGTGAAATGCCATGAATAAGAGCATCTCAGAGAAGTTCTATAACCGCACTGTACTTAGCCACATTGTTCGTAGTGGGACCCAAACAAACCCCCCCGAAGAGAACAGTTGGCCAGCTGGTGAGTAAATGACCCAAGCTGCTGAAGCCAACTGTCGGGTGTGGCGACTGGCACCATCAGCAAATCCTAAGAAATTTTCAGTCGACATCTGATACACGAAATGAAGACACACATAAGGTTAACTAAAAAGCACAAGCAAAAACTAGCTCTACAAAATATACAACTATGTTACAAGAAAAAGCACAAACACCTAAGCGTAGTACTTCTTCAGGTACAGCCCATTTCTAGGCTCAGGCAGCTTATTACCCTCGTAGTCTGTTAGCTTGTAAGCACCTTTCTTCAGTACCTTAGAAATTATGTAGGGACTGAGCCACAAGGACTTGAACTTGCCAGGTCCTAAAGGTTCCTTGTCCTGATCCCAAAGTAGAACAATGTCTCCTTCGAGAAACACCCTAGGTCTGACAGACTTGTTGTACTGTCCTTTGAATCGTTTCTTATGAAATTCATTTGTTGTGAGCGCGTTGCGACGCTGCTCATCTAGATTCTCTAAATGCAACAAATGTTCTTCCAGTGCTGAAGTATCTGGTAGGAGTTGGATATCCAACTTCAACGAAGGAATCTTGCATTCAATCGGAACAACTGATTCTATCCCATGCACAAGCTGGAAGGGAGAGAACCCGGTAGCAATCTTTACATTCGCTCGGTAAGCCCAAAGAGCAAGGTATAGCATGATGTGCCAGTTATTTCGACTGGAATTAATAGTTCTTTGCAGAATTATCTTTAAAGTCTTGTTAACTGCTTCAACTTTTCCATCCTCTTGTGGATAATATGAAGACGAATGTTCTTGCCGAAATCCTAATATCGTGTACAAATTGGTCATCATGCTATTCTGAAAATGACTACCGTGATCAGTCACAATTTATTTGGGTATGCTGAACCTTGCAATAATCTAATTGAATGCAAAATAAGCGGTAGTTTCTCCATCTTCCTTGATAGTAGGCATTGCCTCGGCCCACTTGGTGAAGTAGTTGACGGCAATGATGATATAATGATGTCCTCCAGCTGAAACTGGATTGCAAGTCATATAATCAACCCCCCATTTTGTGAAGGGGCCTGCTATAATCACAAGATGAAGAGGAGTTGGATGTGCTCTCATTTTCCTTGTGAAAAACTAACACGGACGACAACGTTTCACAGCTTCCACACAATCTTTAAAGATTGTGGGCCAAAAATACCCGTCACACAGTATTTTCTGAGTTGTTGCCAACCCATAAAGATTACCCCCAAAGGATCCACTGTGAGCATCATTCAATACTGATTCTACTTCTTCTAAAGTCAAACAATGTCGTAAGATGGAATATATCCTACATCTATACAAAGTATCAGAGATGATGAGATAGTTTTTCGCATGACTTTTCAGTTTGCGTCGTTCTTCTCTAGAAAAAGTGGTAGGACACCTCAAAGTCTGGAGATATACTAAAATATCCCCGTACCATGGGTCAGAGGAGGCTATAAGGAAGATATGTTCATCCGGGAATGATGACTCTTCCTCAACATGCACTAAGTCACTCGGAAACTCTGAGATTAGCTCAGAGAACACTAGTGATTTCTTCGACTTGGCCGATTGAAAAAACAAATCGAACTCTTGTAAGATTACAATCCACTTAATGTACTTCCCACCGATAATGCATCGCATGAGAACATATTGGAAAGGATTGACCTCTGCTATCATAGTAGTTGTTCGTAAAAGGATGTAGTGATGAAGCCTCTGCACCGCATAGACCGCAGCTAGTGCTAACTTCTCAACATGTGAATACTTGATCTCGAGAGCTATCAATGTGCGCGAGAGATAATAAACAACATGCTCTTGGAGTGTGTCGTCCTCTTGAACTAGTACTATGCCGATTGTGTAAACAGATGTCGCCAGATATAAGAGAAAATCTTTTGTATAATCAAGCAGACTTAACAAGGGGGATGAAAGTAGTTCCTTTTTCAAGGCCTCAAATGATACTTGAGCAACCTCATCCCACAAGAAGTAGGTATCTTGTTTAAGCAGTCTCATGAAACCTTTTGTGATTTTAGCATAGTTTATGATAAAGCATCGCAATAATTTAGACATGCCTTGCAGACTTTGAAGTTGTCACAAGGTACGAGGAGGAGGCATATTTACAATCACCTCAACTTTTAACGGATCAACCATTATGCCACGACTGGATACAATAAAACCCAGTAAACGTCCTGATTTGACATAGAATATGCACTTATTAGGATTCAATCGAATCTTATATTGTCTGCATCATTCAAACACAAGTCTCAAATGAGCTGGATGATCCCGTCTCTTTCGAGATCACGCCAGGAGGTCATCCAAGTAGGGTTCAACTATGTGCTTGATATCGTGAAAAGCAAAATTCATCGCTCGCTGGAAAGTAGCTCCAGCATTCTTTAAGCCAAACAGCATCTTCCGATAAGCAAAGGGAAAATAAAAGTTGTTTTGTGTTGATCTTCGGGTTTGATTTGAATTTGATTATATCCCGAAAATCCATCCATGAAAGAAAACATCTCATGTCCCACATAGGCATCTATGATCTGGTTGATAAATGGTATGGGATAGTTATCTTTCGGACAAGCTTTATTCAAGTCCCAGACGTCGGTACAGACTCGGATGGTACCTTACTTTTTATTAACCGGAACAGGATTTGAAACCCATTCTGTCATGTCAATTGGGTAGATAAATCTGGATTTAAGCAATTTTTCAACCTCCGCCTTAATGGCAGTCACTTTTCGAGGATTCACAGGAAGGAGCTTCTATCTCATAGGTTTTTCATTAGGATATGTTGTGATGACATGCTCCACAATGGTTGGATTGATGCTTGGCATCTCCTCATAAGACTAGGCAAAAATTTCATGGAATTCTTTAAAAAGCTTGGTATACAGAGTGATCTCTTCTAGAGAACAGTCTACTCCAATAAAAATGTTTTCCACGACCCCATGTTTGGTGGAAATGTTAATCGGGATGGTTCTCAATATATTAGCCATATTCCCTTTAGCGTAAACAACTCTTGAAGTAGAAGGAAAAGAGGACAAATCAACAAATCCACCGGGTCTCATAGAGAATTCTCCTCTCTCTATCCTATCTAGATTTGGAAGTAGGTAAGTCCTGTGATGCATATGTTCCTATGGATGGTCCAGGCCCATCATGGCTTCCAAAATGGCTTCATTAGAAGGTAAAAATATGTCTAAACAATCAAAAGAGTGGGTAGAATCCACTGACCATGCATGAGCATAGTCCATATCTGACTCAGCAGAGACTAGCAGAGTCATGATATGTTCCGTTGCAGCGCGTTGTGCTTCTATGTATGTTACTTTTGCTACGGTTAAAGGCACTGATGGTTTTGATACAGTAGGAAGGATCCATGGATCAGTCCTTAAACCAACCATGAAATTTTCAGTAGATGTACCTACATCCAAATGCATGAAAAGAATGGGAGAGGGTAGGTCAAAAGTGCCTATTAATGATCGATAAATCCCTGCTCCTAAACTCTCGCTTACTGGGGTAGATTGATCAACTAAAGCAATAGTGGAATCCGATGAATTTTGGTTGTTTTTCCGAGAGAACGAAAGTTGATTGACCGTGACGATCTTGCCTTCGTGGGGGAACGTAACAACTCAGAAAACTGCTGATGCAATGGCTCGCATGGCATATGTCTAGCTCCTGCCTAACAACATATTGTAATCAAGCGGAGTGTCCAGAACTTCAATCTCTACAGTAACTGTCTTACCGACAAGTCTAATTTCAAACGATGGTAGAAACCCGTGTGGACGGAAAGTCCTGCCATCGAAGGTAGTAAGCAGTGTGTTAGAGGGGGCTAACTCGGGAGAACCCAAATCTTTCCAACAAGAAATTGACATTACGCACATAGACGCGCACTCATCTACGACAGCTCATAGTAGGGTCATAGGACCATGAGCTACCTCTATCTGAAGGGCAACGTGGTACAGAAACCAGTATTTGATATCAGCCATATTGGATGATTCCATACTTCCAATCACTGCTAGAAGTGCATTTCGTTCTAATGGACAACTTTGTAGAACTTCTAAGGTGGACATGGCACAAGGGGTCTAGGCTAAATCTTCAACCACATTGTAGTTGGCCGTAGCCCATGCATTGGGATTGTGCGATGCCCATTTCAAGACACCTTTCGGGATCTTGGGAAGTGGGTCCACAAGTATGTGGAGAGGAGTGGAAGATTCAGGAACATCTTTATCCTTGTTATGCACATCCGGGGTATAATTTCTTGCTTGCGTTTGCAAAAGTGCATCCGCGCTAACCATATTAATGAAATTTTGATCAATTGAAGCATGAGTAGCGTCCCCAGCATTGGAGGTGCCAGAAGCTGAACTCTGCCCCTTAGGAAATGGATCTTTAAGTACGGCGGGTTTCTTTTCTTGAAGCAGCTTCTGGCCTTCTTCGTGTAGAGGGCATTGATAAGTGAGGTGATCCTACTTGCAAAGCTTACAAGGGAACTTAACCTTCTTCTTTTCTCTGTTACCCTCCTTGACATTCTCTTTGTTCTTGGGATTTTGCTGGTTCCCCTCTCCTTTCTTGCCCTTCTTTTTATTATTGGGCTGTCGAGGGCCCTTTTGATTATTCTGAACTTGGTTTACAGATTCAGTAGTAGAAAGAGAGGTTGTGATGAAGGTCGCTTCTGCAGTTGATTGTTAGATGGATAAGGCATGAACCTGCTTAGTCAATGCGTCGAAAGATGCAGAATCAATTGAACCCACTATGCCATCAGCATGTGGTCCAGGTTTAGGTCTGCCAAGATCAGTGTTTGATCGTGGTGCATCTGGTATAATCTCATAAAGTAGCCCAGACTGTGTATAAACTAGGTCTAGCTGCTAGGTCCGTAAGATGGTTTCTTCCTCTGAAGACACTCCAGAAGTAGTTACTTCCTTAGAAATGTAAGGAAGGAGTGATTTCAGATACCACTCTAAAAGGAATTCTGGAGGTATATTGGCTTTAATGAGCCTCTTCCATCTTTGCCACTCCTGAATGTGATTAGATAATTGAGTGGCCTTACTCTATCTAAATATAGACAAAAGATCTGTCTCGACATCATACTGAACAGGAAGTTGGAAGTGGTTCATAAAAACTGTCGCGAGATCCTGAAAACTGAAGAATGTGGCTACAGGTAACTCAATGTACCATTTGGCTGCAGCACCGGTTAAGGTTCTTTGAAAAAGTCTCAACCTAACAAAATCTTTGTTCAACGAGTTCGAAGAACACCATAAATGGAAAGTGGTAACATGATCACCAGGGTCCTCACCAGTTTTTCCTTCGAATTTTGGAATGTCCGAAGGTAGCTTAGTAGGAACTGGTGGCCACGTCACGTTATGGTACACCAGATCATTCGTTAACTTGGAAATATTTGGCAAATTCAGAATTTCCAGAAATGGTAAATGAGGTCTATAAGATGGCATTTGATAAGCCGGGGTCATAAAGGGGGAACCACCCATATTTTGACCCATAAACTGCTGGTTAGGGTTTCCCCTAGCCATTTGCTAGTAGGGGTTGCCCCAAGCCATCTGCTGGTAGGGGTTGCCCCCTGCCATCTACTGTTGTGTGAAAGTGTTGTTTAAATTCCCCCATCCAAATGAAAGTGAGTTGGTACTCTGTATGTTCATCCACTGTGGCTGGGTGTTAGCCCCGCCATATTATTGATTAAGGATGTTACCCCCTCCTCCAGAAAATAAAGAAAAATGGGTGTTTCCTGCAGGTACATTATTTTGATTCATATTGTAACTTGCAAAGGTGTTAAAACCAGGGGTAGTCGAGGTGGATGGCGCAGTCATGGTACTCATGACAGGCATAGTTGCAGAGGCGTTCGGCCCTACATTGGGTGTGGAAATCCAAGTACTAGGTATATGGTATGACTGTTGAGTCGCAAGAGGTGGAACGACATTCATTGTGTTACTGGGTCCAAAAGTAGGGGTAGAGGTGGATGTCAAAGCTGTTGAGCTTGGCATGCCTAATGTACCAGCGTTAAAACTGAAGGACGGAGTTGAAACAAAAATTGTCTAAGTCGAACTCGGCGTAACAATGGAAGGCAGATTTACAATATTGGTATTCATACCTATTGTGGGAGTCTGTGGAACTCCTAGTTCACCTCCCGGGTTAGTCATAACATGCCTAGGTGTGAAAAAGTATGCACTATAATCAGGTTGCTGGAAACCAACAGGTACCAAAAGTGGATTGTTAAATCTGTTTAGAGGAGGATTAAAAGGTGTATTAAACTCATCAGAAGTGAGATCCTCAATCTCGACTGTATTAAAAGCTTGCTGATCTGGAGTCCTAGGTTGTGGTTCACCAGGAACCTCTATTTCACCAGTAGTTTCAAAAATAGCATGGAGTCTGTCCTCCGTCATCATGGTGGCGGTAGTGGCTCCACTCTAAGTGGGAGAAGGTTTTGCAACCTTTGATACCTACGAAGCTGTTGGTCTTCCACAATTATATATAAAAATAAAACTAAGTAAAAACCTAGTGGCCACTAAGACTAAGGGGCAAACAGCATACCACTAAAAAATCCTAAGTATACAAACCAGGCAAACAAGATTCCTTTCGGAGAAGAATCTGGGATGATGAGGGCCCAGAACAGATCAACGAAGGAAGAAGGACAGTTACCCAGGGTCCACAATACAATGACTGAGGGTGCAAGTGCTGGAATCACCCAACCGCCCTCCCAAAGACATGCAAGGGATTTCCTCCCACGTCTGTCCTAGGTACAACAGATATAATCCTCCGCTGTCACCTGTGAATGATCCTATAGGTCTGATACTAAGGCTACCATAAGTATGAAATATCCTGGGGGGACAGTCGTCAGCATAATCAAAACGCATGGGCAGGGTATCAAAGCCCGAAGTCCGGATGGACCCTTGTACGCGAATCGACCTTGGTTTATGGTTGGAGGGAAAGTGAGGGGATATCCTCAACAAATCCAATCTTCCACGGCCTCGTGCTTAGCTTTGGTTTCAGTAGAGTTTCCTAGGAATATTTGATACAAATGGGTTTACCTATATGAAAGTCGCACTATGATTTTTGAGCAATGAAACAAGCTTCGAGTAGTTTAAGGTGTTTTAAGCTCGAAACTATAGCCTAAGCTAGTTGGTGTCGTATATCCCTAGAAAGAAAATCATTTCTAATTGATTTTATTAAGATTCTTTTTAAGGTTACTTTTTACTCAATGGGGTAGTGCATTGTGTGGTGTGGTTACAACAGAAAGTAAAGTGCGAGAAATGAAACAACTTTCAACAACAAAAGAACTCTTTTTCTTTTTCGTTTATGCTCTTTCCAAAATGAAGACTAAGCAAACCTAAACAAAGTTCTCTTTTTCATTTTCTTTTCAATTTCACAACAAAGTAAACTATGCTACTCTGAAATGATTATAAGCCTTACTACTCTAAACTACCAAACTCATTTTTTGATTTTTCGTTATATGTAAAAGAAAAAGTACTTGAAAATGGAAGCATGTAAGACCTATAAAAGATATGTGAGTAAGGAAAAATGACTCTAAAGCTCACAACAATCAAATTGATGACTTGATAAAGACTTGTCCTACGAAGTTTTTCAAATGAAAAAAAGCTTCAAACATGGAAACAAAGTGGAAAGAAAACAGGGATGAGAGACACTTATAACCGGAAAGCAAACCTCTACAGTTGCTCCAAAGCACCAAACCCTAAACGAAAGCACTAAGCCAAGTAGAAGGTAGGAGAGTGAACTAAAGATGACCTTACTATCGCAAAGACTAAAAAAAAAGAAACAAATTAAGATACTCCAACTTGCTTGAAACTGAAACTAACAAACGAGATCAGGAAGTGTCGGGACTCAAAACGTTTTTTGAAAGGCACCCTAAAGACTCCAAAGATGGGCCAAACCCTAAATCAAAGGATAAGACACCAACAGAGCATACTAGTGTTACAATAAACAACAAATGTTATGCACAAAGGTTTGTATACCTACAACACACTACTAGGGTATGGACAAGCAGCTATGTCCGTTAAAGAACAACGCACGGTCTCCAGAAAAAAAAAAAGTTGCAAAGAAGCAAGACACCTCAAAAGTACTCAAGCAAGCAAAATATGACCTAAGGGACTTAAGAGAGGCTAACGAGACTCAATGAAAGATTACAAACCTCAAAGACCAGTTAAGAAAGCCAAGTACAAAACTAGAAACCAAACCAAACAAGCGGAAAATCAAACCCCACATCAAACAGAAAGTTACAGGAGTATGCTCTACTGTGCAGTAGGAAAACTAGCACATTTTGGAAGATGTGCCCTACTGTGTAGTAGGGAAAGTGGTGCACAAACTTAGGTATGTGCTACTATATGTATAGAGGAGTGGCACACAAGTTAGGAGAGGTTGAAATCAAGTTTTGCAGAGGTGAAAAGGGCTGATTCAGGCAAAGGAAAGCAGGTAGGGGTGACCTACAAGGACTCTCAGAGGATCAAAGAGATAAAAAATTACTAGAAAGAAAACAAAATGGGTTTGTTAGAGCCAAAAAACAACCGGTCCCCAGTGGAGTCGCCATCCTGTTGTTCAGGAATTCTACCTTATAGCATGGAAAAGGACACTACCAACTTCTGGGGTGACACATAAACACATTGATCATATTACATAAGCATCTATAAAGGAAAAGAGATCAAGGATCTTGAATACATACCTTACTAACGACGTTCGATCCTATCTTTGCTCGATCTTGTGCTCAATCTTCAACTTGATCTTCTGCTCAATAGAATTGCAATACAAAGATACCTTCCTCAACGTATCTTGACTGATATAACAATGATAAAATTGAAATACAATTTAAACATCAAGAACAATCAAGCTTTTAAACAAACAAACACACAATCCATTAGACATTTGATTGGGATAGGAAGGATGTTTCAACCTTTATTGTAAAAAGCAAATAATTAGAACAAATTATACTTGATCATTCAGAGTGCTTGTGCAACTGGATTCTGGGCTCCTGCTCTTCTCTAACTTTGGAATTCTTCTAGCATAACAACCTTAATGCAAGTTTCTCCTCTTGTGAATGAGATTCTAAATGTGTCTAACCCTTCTCCTCAATCCTCCTTGTATTTATGGGTCAAGGTAGGCAATTTAGATCGAGAGGTAGTTGAATTGGGTGGTTGGGGAAGTTGCAAAACCAACTTCAACTAATCCCAATTCATCAAATTAATATATTTTTAATCACATTTTAAGATGTGCGCGATTTTTTCACAATGGAGTAGCACTCAATATGCAACTTCAGTGCTTTACAACCAGCATTTGCAGGATTTTTGAAGATGTGCGCTAGTTTGTTGAAGTGGAGTAGGGCATACTAGGATGTGTATGCTACTCTTATGCCTGTGGAGTAGGGCATGTGCACTACTATCATGCCTATAGGGTAGCGCACATGTCAAAATGTTTTTTCATCTTGCAGAGGGGTAGGTCAGGTCAAAGCATCATCTAAGGCCATCATGCTCTTCAATCCAAGTTGTCCTTTTGTGTGATCAACAACTAAAGGTGATCATGGACGAGGAAGTGCAAATTTGACCTATAACACTTGGCCAGAATCCTAAGGAGAGTTGAAGAATCCTTTTGAAGACTCTATAGAATCCATTAACCTAATAATAATGTCCTAATACCATCCATATACATTCTGTGACAATTTGGGATCATTTGGAGCCATTTGGAGATCAAGAAACCAATACTAGTCAAGGATCGAACTAGTGGAAAAATTGAAAATTTCACCATTTTAATAAATTTCAAATAAGGGACATTACAGTGGTATTAGAGCATGGTCCTTGCACCCATGAATTGAAAAACAATTTTCATCCATGTATTACTATTATGATGACTCCTACGAGTACAATGCTTATGAGCAATATGCAGATGATTGGAGCAATATGAAGCAGAATGTGAATGGTATTAGGAAGAGGTGCCATCATGAAGCATTTCTTACAATTTCATAAGGAAAGAGGGTTATTCTTATGACTTTGAATCTGATGAAGATGAGTGTGTGACACTACTAAAGGATAATCCCATGAATAAACTACAAAGATTGAGAGCAACATGTAAAACCTTGCCCCAAAAATATCAGACATATCTTGATTGGTATAAGGGAAATACAAAAAAGGCCCCTCCTTTCGAAGACTATGCTGATTGGGTGTTTGCAAATAGGCCCAAAAATGAATATTTGGAGTTAGTGAATAAAGGTTTATTCCATTCTTGTAAAAGACCTTGGAGAGAAAATAATATGTGTGTGAGTGAAAAGAGAAATGAAGTATATGAAGCTTTAGGGAATGCATGTATGTCCTACTTGAGGAGAATTCTTTGGATTTCTTCAAAAAGAGATTTCAAATATATTGATCTTAAGAAAACCAAGGGGAAACATGCATCAGGTTGCTTGAAGGAGCAAAAGGAAGAGACACATTCTACCTTGGACATGAATCAAAGAGCATCTACTGATGGATGCTTAAACTATGAAGGAATACCTACTGATGGGTGCTCACACCTGTATGTTGGTGACATAGAAATAATTTTTGAAAGTGTTGTTGCAAGCCAAAATTCCATTAAGCATGAAAATTAAGACCTTGTAGCAGTTGAATAAGAAACAAGATCAACTTCCCCATCACCACTTGAGCTTCATGAATTTGGTCCAAGTAAGAAGGAAGAAGATGAGGAGGTTCATTTACAAGAGCCTCATTTTCTTGAAGGGTCCTTGAATATGAATGAAAAGAAGATCCAAGAGACCCTTAGTATACTCCATGACACTCAAGCATTGGTGTCAAATTCTTGTTGGAGAGTTTCTTCAGTGAAGGATCCATCCTTCCTTGAAGACATGGAGAAGATTCAAAGAGCTATAACCACTTATACTATGAAATGAGAACTCGACACAGTTCTCGTTTTTCTCTCTCCTAATTTTAGTAGCTATTTTTAGCTCCATTTCAAAAAGGGGTGATGCCAGAATCACACATTTTCATTTGAAGACATTTTTTGGGGCCTTTGAGTTATCTTTATCGTAAAATATTTTTTAATTTCTATTTTCAAGTGTGGTTTTAGAAATTTAACAAAATAACATACATTTTTAAGCAATTTATAATGAAAAACATATACATCTTGCAATTTTTTCTATAAAATGAGACATTTTTATGGACAAAATAAGACACTTATATTGACAAAATTGTAAAAAAATCCAGAAAATAAAGACATTTAAAACCATTTTCAATCAATTTTCAGAGATATTTTGTATAAAAATGATACTATTTCATATTATTTTCCGAAAAGTGTCGATTCACATAAATTCAAGAAAAACTATACAAATTATTTGTAAAAAACATATTTCAAACATTATATATAGAAATTTTATTTCTAAAATAAAGTATGAAAGTCAACATTACTAATATATCTTATCAAAAAAATTGTCAAATTTAACATTTTCTTCAAGACATGAAACTAATCAACAATATCATGCAGTTCACATTCTTCATCGATATTGGAATTTTCTGGAGCTTGGATTTCTATAGGGACATCAATGTCCTCTTCCATTGGGTCTTCTATGTTTGCAAGATGCCGAAAGTGCTCATTTCTAAACACCCCTATTAGGCCTATACCTTTTTCCTTGCCACAGTTGCTTATTCTTTTGATATGACTTATAAAATCCATCTAGTACTTCAATTTCCTCTTATTTGTATTTTCCTTAAACTTCATATATGTAAAATTAAAGATCACCATATTGCTAATTTGATTATCTTCTCTATATTTATTCCCTAAAGCCTAAACCACCACCAATACAGACAATGTATTGAAAGCTAATAATAGTTCACTTGGTTATAATTATGCATTCTACTTAAATATTGTTTTTCCTCCCATTTGGTCGAGAACTACACACATAGATTATACCTATCTATTTCCTCCTTAATGTTTCCTATGCCAATGAAGAGATGACCTTTATGCTCTAACAGTTAACCTGTATATGAGAATATATAACTAAATCTCTTTTAATACTTTCATTAGTACTACTCATACTAGAAGCACTACCATAACATATAACTAAATCTCTTTTAATACTTTCATTAGTAATACTCATACTAGAAGCACTACCATAAATACTATCATTGATAACTTTTACCAATTTATTTTCAAATGCAAATACTTAATAATATTTTTTGACCCCACTAAAGTACAATAAGCTTCAATTAATTGAATGAGTTAACTAGCTTTACATACAATTTAGAAAATATAAGATATACATACAATTTAAAAAATATAAGATATGAAGCATTTGTGAATTTTCTTAATACTTGAAGATGCCAAAACTTTTCTTTTGTAAAGTCGATGATACGCTTTCTCACCGAACCGATTGCAACATGTAAATGAGAGTATGTCGACCAAAATGCGGCCAACTTTTAGTAATTCATAATTGTTTGCACGTATTATTTATTTGGTCGATGGGAAGACTCGGGTGGTTGAGCAAGTGTAGATTTACGCATTATAAATTGAGATGACAACAGCTTTGGGTGGAGAAATATTAACACTAATATTAACATCCAGCAACTTAAAAGAAATACTAATATTAACCCACATACATCAAGGATTGGCACGCTAGTTGAAATTGGTCAGCTGGTAACGTATTGGTAGTCGACTATAGTAAAACACACTGGTATTCACAATCACAGCAAACACATATGCACAATACATGTGGTGTCAGATTCGATAATGGTCATAGCTAGACTTCATAGTAAATGATGAAAACATAAAATCACTCACAAAAAGACTTCATTCCCGCTATGATGCAATGTGGACCATTAATATAATAAATGTAATAAGATCTGGGCCATTTGTACTATGCTTACCTTTTTAAGACTCCATCGAAATGCTTCACCGTGATGCAATGTGGGTTGTATATTTAATCACCCAAGGAGATCTTAATCATTAACACTGCCATCCTTGAGAATTTATTAACAAAAACATAAATTTGTTGAACTAACGTTACCTGCAAATAGTCCAAAAAATGCTTCATTACCAGGCATGCTTGATCAGTTATACTGAACGGAAGCTTTGATAGGCCACTGGAACCATTGGTAGAATCACTCCACAACCTAAATTTCTCTTCAAATTCAACAATTAATGGATAACAAGAACTGGAAAGGACTGAGGGCCGCACAGTGCCAGTATCAGCGATTACTCCACTCATTTGGGTGCTAAAGGGCCGCCCCTCACTGGCGGCATGATGAGGGGTGGCCCTTTAGTGCCCAAGTGAGCGGAGCAATCGCTAATCCTGGCACTGTGTGGCCCTAGTCCTTGAGAGTTCCTGTTATCCATTAATTGCTAAATTTGAAGAGAAATTTAGGTCATGGAATGCTTCTGCCAATGGTTCCAGTGGCCTATTGGAGCTTCCATTTAGTATACCTTATCTAGCATGGTTTGTACGAGTAGGTAGGTGAATAATGATTTTTAGAATTATACAAAAGAGGGATGATGACTGCATAATGCAATATAATTAGGAGTAGGACTATGTGTTTAGGTTGGGTTATAATTTAACCTTAGCCAAAAGAACTCTAGTCCTTGCATGCTTCTCATCCCAGCTGAATATATTGATGTTAGCGTCGGCTCCAAGACTTTGGCCATTTGATTGAATGTAGTTGAGATATGATACATTCCTCGAAGCTCTTTGTAACCATGCTTCTCCCCACAGTAATTCGTCCTGCAAGTAAAATCCCATGCCATGAGGATAAATCATCCTCTATAGCGTCACATATATATGAAAAGCATAGTCTCTCACACATATATCTGTGTATGAACACTTACACGATATCCCGAGTATGAGCAATAGAATGGACAAACTTCAGACTGCAGAGAGTCACTGTAAGCACCTCTTTGTTTATCGGCGAAATCAAACATATTACTATAAACATATTACTGTAAACATATTACTGATGTTACAGACAAATAACTACAATTAATAATACTAATATAAAATGCAAATTTGAAAATAAAACCGCGCATCATAAAAAAATATTCTATCCTACTACAGTGCGAAAAAGCTTGAGCAAGCCGTAGGTTACTAACATGGCCATCCACCCTCCTATTAGTACTCTCATATTTCCTTTCACCAGGGAAGAGCGGCCATAGTAAGCTCCCACTGCACCGAAACAGGAAAGGGTCACGCTGGACATGAATGCCACGACTCCAACTCTAATAGCGTAGTTGGAGATGAATGCTGTTGAGAGTAAGGGCACGATTCCTCCAACACAAAATTCTAGGGCTGATGCAATTGCTTCCTAGAACAGGTTGGGGAGGCTCTTATCATCTTCATCATCATTAGGGTTTCCAAGATTTTTTGCTCTTATATTCATGTCAGAGACTTGTACATCAGGATGAACATACACAGAAATGAATTCCCCAATGGCCATACTGCAAGCACCGGCCACCAGAGCTACCAACCTTGATACGACTAGGTTCTTTTGTTTTGGTTTCACTTCTCCCACTCCTATCATTAACGATGCTATGGTCACCAATCCATCGTTGGCTCCCAACACAACAGCCCGAAGCCAAACACTGCAGAGAGTCACTATAAGCACCTCCCCCTCCTCCCTTCTCCTTCCTCCTCCTCCCGTCGACCCTCCCTTCATCCTCCTCCTGCCACCCATCCCTTATTCCTCCTCCCCCTCCCTTATCCCTCCTCCCCCTATCCCTTCTCTGTCCTCCTCTTACCACATCAAGTGACTGGAGCTCCGCCACTTGAGCATCGCGCCGCTCGTGAGGGGCGGCCCTTTGGCGCCCAAGTGGTGGAGCTCCACTCACTTGATGTGGGAAGAGGAGGACAGAGAAGGGAGGAGGTCAGCATTGCACTGCTTGTGAGGGGTGGCCCTTTGGCACCCAAGTGGCAGAGCTCCACTCACTTGATGTGGGAAGCGGAGGATGGAGAAGGGAGGAGGGAGGGGGAGGAGGAGGAAGGGATGGGTGGCAGGAGGAGGAGGAAAGAAAATGATATTGTATCGACAACTTTAAAACATAGATTCCATTGATAGGATCTCTACGTCATAACGAAACTCAGAACGTGTTGTTTCACGGGTGCACTAATTGTATCATCAATGAAGTTTCAAAAGTTCGATTCCAAATCTTTGTGCCACCATGGGCTTGGTAGATCCAAATTTAACATAGATTTATGTTGGTGTTAGGTGTATAAAATAAATTTCATATTGAGAAAAATCATAAAATTATTCAAGCTGTTAACATTCAAAATTTGTTTATTAATTCACTTATAATCAAATTAGGCCTATTATTGCAATGAGCTTAATTGGAGGATTGGAAACATAGTAATATTAAGAGATTTTTCAAATGTAACCCTACTTACCAGTATAAATGGTTTTGTTAAAAGTCAACATTGTATAATTGTTTGAATAAGCTTTAAAAGCTTAAGTCTAAACTAAAAACATGGTTATTCATTCTTCAGTTCATATGGAAAATAATGTTGGGCCCTAAACACACTTTTATTGTATAGCATTTGATAATGGGAGTCCCACCCATTGAGAAAAAACTTACTTAGTAGTTCAAATACCTTGTTTCCCACAAAATGGTTGGCTTAGAATACTAAAACACCTTCTTTGGTTTTGTTTTCCTACCAATTCTACTTAGAATTAGGTTGAGTCATTTTGTAGTTGGCCTTTATCCACATCTAATTCTTATAGAGTGACACTCCTAGAAGACAAGTTACCTTGGAAGACAAATTACGTTTGCTTAGGAGACAAATTACCTTATGCTTAGAAAATGAAAAATGATTTGTGTTGAATTCTTTCTTCTCATATGTAAATGAAGTAGAATGAAGTTTTATTTAATAATAAGGAACATGTAAGATGCTTTTTATGGTTTGAGACACATTTACCTTCCATGGCCATATTTACCTTGTAGGTTTAAGATAGATCCATGTTGGTGTTAGGTTTATAAAATCAAGTTTAAATTAAGAAATATCATAAAATTATTCAAGCCAAAGTTTAAAATTTGATTTTTGACGAGCACTTATGATCCAACTAGGCTTATTAGTACATCAATTTTAATGGGAGGATTGGAAATGGAATCATATTAAGAGATTTACCAAATATAACCCTATTTACTAGTGTACATGGTTTTGTTCAAAGTTAACATTGTATAATTGTTTGAATAAACTTTGGAAGCTTGAGTCTAAATTAAATACATGATTTTTCATGCGTCATTTCATATGGAAACTAATGTGAGGCCTTAAATGCATTTTTATTATGTGAAATTTAGTAATGGGATTCCTACTTGCTCACAAGAAACATAGTCACTTAGTAGTTCATAGGCCTTTTTTCCCACAATGTGGTTGGCTTAGAACACTAAAACACATTTTTTGGTTGTATCCCCTTGCCAATCCTACTTAGAATTAGGTCGAGTAATTTTGTAGTTGGCCTTTATCCACGTCTATTTCTAAGAGAGTGACTCTTCTAGGAGACAAATTACCTTAGGCTTAGAATTTCATTCTTCATGGAAAATAATTTGTGTTGAATCTTTTCTTTACATATGAATGAAGTAGAATGAAGTTTTATTTAATAGTAAGGAACATGTAAGTTGTTTTTCATGGTTTGAGACACATTTTACTTCCATAGCAATATTTTCTTTTCCCACACAACGCATATAGATATTCAAGCTAACCATATAATTGTGATGGTATGGCTATTAGGGAGTGGAGGGAAAGGATACATGATTTCCCTCCTCCTCTTATGTAACATAGCATTAATTTTACTGTATTTCCACTTACAATAATGATACCAAGAAAACTTTAAATTGGGTGATGATGAATGAGACTTGATAGTTGTGAAAGCATAGTTTATTGGTATAGCTTAGGGGCCAACTCTCAATGATTAGGATGATCCTCCACTTGATGTCAACTTCTCCCTATAATTATTTAATGAAACTTTTATTATGCTTATGTCTAATGTAAAGAAATCACACATGAGAAAATGCAGAATGAATGCCACCTAGAAATAAATCATATATATCAAAGCTCAAGACACTAAGTTTTACATGGTAAAACCATCTAATAGGGAAACATCCATGGAGCAACATAAAATTTGTATTACTTCTTAAGAAAGAAAGACTATATCTAATACAATACACTTCTCTTTGTCTTTAACCAACAATGGAAAATGATTCTCCATATTAATGTTTAAATACGGATCATGGACTATTGAGATGATATGACAATGATGAAGTGTCATGAATACCAAGAATATTCAAGGATTATCGGATCACCTATGCATAATATAGAATGGTGACTATTGAATAACTAATGTACAAAAACATGCTAAAGAAGCACACTAAAAAACATGTGGCTATATTACATTAGACCTAGGCAACTCAAAAAAGTTTTGAATAAAATTGTTTATTGTTATTAGGCAACTCAAATATTATTATTTAGACCTAGTATTATTATAAAGTTTCATAACATAGTATTTTATAAAATTGTTTAGACCTAGGTAATATTATTGAAATTAAGTAATAATATATGGCTTTAACAATAGGCAGCTCATTTCGTTTCAAAGACCAGGAAGCCAAGTTTAAATTTCATTTCAAAGACCAGGAAGCCAAGTTTAAATTCTAACTTTGAAAACCTTGCTTTGCTCTCACGTGGTGTTAGTCTTTTTAACTGTGGACATTTCTTTGTCAACTCAAATCCTAGCGGAGAAGTAGTTTGGAGACTGGAATGGAGTTTAAAAAAAATCAAAGTAGTGACTTATCAATGCCATGAATTTCTTTATCATCCTAAACTAAATTTTTAATATATAGATTAGTTTAGGGGTTGGGGTAGCTTTTAGATGTTTTTTATTATTATGATGTTTTTAATTGAAACTCTAAATGAGTTTTTGAATATTTATATGAATAATTTTTTCTTGTATGGTCTAATATATTATTTAGTTATGAATCACATCATAATTTCTTTGTTTTTATATGGTTAGAGTGGTGAAATTATTTATGAATTTTTTTTGTTTGTTTAACATGCAAGTTTCATAAAAGTTGTAATTTATCTCTTGAAGAAAAAAAACCATTTTCCAATTTAGGGGTTGATTTTAAAGTTTTTGCAAACAAAAGTATGGGATGTTTAGGCCATGGATTTATTTTTTACTTTGAAAAAAAAACGTGTATACTGGTATCAACACTTTTCTATTTTGGAGGTGTTTTTGGTGTTTTTTTTTGCAAAAATCATCCTTTTTATGTTTAAAGTTCTCGTTCATAGTATAAAGTTCTCGTTTCATAGTATAAGTGGTTCAATGTGCAACATCAAAGGTAATTTCATGTCTTTGCTTTTTGATAGGAACAATTTGATTGAGTCAAATGAATTGTTACATGATGCATAATTGAAGAATAATGAGGATATTCATAAACTCAAAATTCAAAATGAGCAACTTCTTGAAAGTTTGCAATATACTTGTTCTTCCTCCTATGTTTCAAATTGTCATATGGTAGATTGCATGGAGGATTCTCATGACATGGTAGATCATGAGAAACATGGAAATTTTCATGTGCTTGATGTGTTTGAAGATGAACTTGATGAGATCCAAGCACTTGATGGGGTGGAAGGGGAACTTGAGTTTCCTCTTGGAAATGGTGACACAATTTTTGAAGAAGTGTATGATTCCACTACCTTGGAACCAACCAATGAGGAAATTTTTGCACTTTTGAGGGAGGTGCATGATCCTACCATTATGGAGCATTCACATGAGGACACTTCTGCACTTCTGATCATTTGGGTGAGTTGGTTCATTCTCCTACATCCTACATTTCCATATTTTGCAGCATTCATCCTAATGAAGTATGGGTGAAAGGTTTATTTTTGATGGTGCCACATGAGGAGCATGAAACTCCTATATCTCCTTTATATGATGGCATTATTAGAGCCATTTCTTATTTACATTTTCAGCAACATTCCTTGTTACCTTATGATGAAACACATCTACATGGATGCACTTGTGATGTTCACTTGAGTCACTTGAAGACTCATGATTTTATTTGCTCCTTGCTTAGTTCAATTGATGTTGGAGGAACTTCATTAACTACTTGGGTGAAGAGACATATGATTGGAGAAAATGTTTATTGGAAGCAACAACCCTTGTTATTTCTTGATGATACACATATCCATAGATGTATAAATGGTACTTATGTGAGCTCCTGGAAGGCTCATTGTTTTCTTTGCTCCCTACTTGGTTCATATTTTAGTGGAGGTTCTTCATTCACTTCTTGGATGAAAGAACACATGGCTGATTATTTTGATGCATCTTACATCCTTTTGGAGTAGCATTATAGGACATGGGATCCTCACCTATGTCATTGGATCATATTTGGTTGGTCACTTGAAGCTTGTATGCACTTGGAAAATGGTGGTCTACTTACTTGGAGGTACAAGCACTTTCATGATTCTTTGATAAGGCACCTCCTTGATGTACATTTTTATTATGTTGCTATGTACTTTGATGATATATATTTTGTACTCATGATGTTTGGAAGAATGCATACAATAAAATGGGATCCAGGAATTCTCTTTCCTGATGGTATGGGTTGGAGAGCACTCTTAATTGTTGGAGTGCAATAAAAGCAATGGGACCCTGGGATAATTTTTAGTCCCATTGATTTCAATTTTTTTGGGAAACAAGCAATTTGGGAGATGGATTCCCCACTTAATAAAGTGATTTTAATCAGATTAGTGCAACATCAAGCATGGTGGTTCCTCTCTAAAATATTCATGGGATCTCAAAGACTGAAAGTTAGGCAACTCAATGGCAACTTCAAGAATTACAGTGGTATCAGAAGGGGTTTCCAAAATATGAAAGAGGTAAAGAGTAATTGTGAAAACATGGTTTTGATGGATTTAATTAACATTTTGGTGTTTAGTGGTGATGTTACAGGGGATATCAAAATGAAAAATAAAATCCATATTTCCTTGCTTTTGGAAACACACAATTGTAGTGCATGGGTGGCTCTACTCAAGGTTCCAGAAGAGATGTTTTGGGAAGCTAAAATTTTGGAAAGAAAGCAGTTTCTTCCACATACATATGTTGAAATTGCTTGAGGACAAGTAATATTTGGAAGGGAGGATTTTTCATATCCCAAAATTTTGCATTGGGTCACAATGGCCTAAGCCCCTTGGCCATACTCACAATAGTTTGTCAAATTGATGCTAAGGGTCAAATAATTGCCAAGAATGAAGTCCAAGTTAGTAATAATTTGAAATTAGATCCAAATGGACAAGGTGGGTCACATTAAGAGAAATTCCCAATTCAAAGTTTGTAATATACCCATCCAAATGAACTGTCATGGAGGAAATTACTAGTTCCCTAGGTTGGGGGTGGAAGTTTTGGGATTTGAAATAAGGGGGATAATAAATTATGTTTGGAAATTAGAATGGAATAAATATTTAATAAATGAATCTAAATAAATAAATACAAGGGAAAATCAAAGTGGCAATTGATCATGAAGACACATGGAGGATGTGGGACTCACACAAGCTAGATTTTCTATGCCACATGTCATCCTCCTCTTGTCATTTCAAATCCATAAGAAGCCCAATGTTCTTGGGATGAGTTGGAAGGTAAATATACTTGGCATGACTCAATTAAGGTCGAATTGGAGTGGAAGAGTAACACCCATGCAATAGGAAGAGGCATTTTGGAGCTAGTGGGACACTTGGACTAGATTCTTTAGCTCTATGACAATAATGATGAAGATGTTATGACACCTATGACACAAATCAGACTTGAATGTTGACATCTGACATATATGACATGTCAGGGCTAAAAATAGCCTCCAAGAGAGCACTCAAGGGAGTTAGGGAAGCCAAAGAGACACCTATTTGAATTTGGTGGAGGAGGAGGCTAGAATTGGAGAGACAAGTAGCACACAATGGAATCTCTTCCCAACTTGACTTGGCATGAATCTATTGGAAGGAATTCAAACCATGGAGGAACTTAGAAGTTTATAAAATACAATAACAAAGAAGGATAGTGGCTTTTTATCATTTTACATTTTTCATTTGGAGAGGAGATCTAGTGGAGTGTTACTCTACTCGCCTTAGCACCAATTTCGAGGATGAAAGATTCCCATCCTAATTGGAAATTGGAGAGACCATTCAAACATTTCATTTGGAGTTACAATGGAGTCATTTGTTATAGTTTGAAGCTATGTTGGTAGGCGTTTTGGTAGAGTACTACCGTAGCATCTCCGATGCTGCGACAAGGAAGAAGACAATGCAAATGGCGATAAGCAGAAGATTAGTTATGCATTTTGGGTCAATTGTATCGCAAAATGTAGGTTTTGGGTCATTTGGACCACATATTATGTAATGTTGAGTCAGTTATACCGTAGAATGCGGGTTTTTGGTCGTTTTTGGATAAGTCAGTTAGATGTTGGGTCATTTGTCCACAGTGTTAGTTAGGAAGCCGGTAGTAACTGGACAAGAGTTGTAAGGTGGAAGCCTATATATAGACAAGAATTGTAAGTGTTAGAGGAGAACTTTTAGCTGGAGAAGAATGTGAAACTTGATGTTGGTTGTATGATTCCCGGGTATGTTTTGATGTCAAGAGTCATTGCAGAGATCTAGTTTTGTGCAAAGCTGTTGTATCTGGGTTGACAATGATAATATGATGAAGCTATTTTGGTGCAATCTCTGTGTTCAATCTGGTTCAGTTATGATAATGTGATGTTGCCCTATACTGTCGAGCACCCTATATGCAGATAAATTATTCCAACATATAGAGCAGAAGAGATTTATTGTCAACTCGAGAAAGTCTTTTATTTCAAGGATAGATGCACAGTCTATGCTTAAACACCAAATCACTATAATTGAATACTGTTATCCTCTAACAACTATGTTCATCCCAAAGAGCTGTGTAATCCCAGTTGTTGTTTAAATACTATAATTTCAATTCCTTTCTACCATGCAACAACAGGAAATAAAATAAGATTCAAGGACAATTGCAGATAAAAAGAAATCCTATTCACATCCTAGAACAAGTAACTCACTTCTTCAATCTGATCACTCTTGAAAACCATAAGCAGAAACTGAATATTAATCTAGGAAACTGAATATTAATCTAGAATTTCAATTGCAAAAGATTGAGTTCAGCTGCTCTAAGAAATTGAATTACAGGAATGAAAATCAACAGTCATAACAGGAAAGATAAATTGCAGAGGTTCATGGGATCACAACTTAACTGCGAGATGAACAAGGCTGTGTACGATTGTCACACGAATTGTATAAAGTTCCTATTCAGTTGACTGTCACTCTGTACTACTTGCCAATTTCAAAGAAACATAATCTTAATTATACTGAAAATCCACACCATAATTACTACTGCTACGTACAAAAGAAATATCATAAACAAAACATCACACTACAATAAAAATCCTATTTTAACTCAGCAATCTCTGTGGAAGACGGGCCCAGCCTTCACACAGAGACGTTGGCTGAACAACGCAAGTTCCTTTAACTCAGAGGTAACTCCTTATATTAATAGAAGAATGATTACACAGTTGCTTTTACTGCTAATACAATGAATTAATTATCTGTTGTTCAACCCCCTGGGTCGAGGCAGCTCCCCATATTTATACATACAAGTCATAACATCCAATCCTAATAACGGGCAGCCATGAAGATCTCTGATCTTCAGGCGCCCTAAATAACACTAGCTGTTACAATACGTGGCAAAGTAGGGACATAAGAATACGAGAAAGCTATTGATTGGCCCAGGAGTGGCGATCTTTCCAGATCACAACTATACTCGAGCAGCGACATACTAAAGATAACGCATTCTGTTACAGCTTCCCTGTCACAGCTCCACCTAAGATGTTATATTGGAACCACATGCATTAATTGATGATTGGAGCTTCGAGGATCCTTTTAAGCAACGAACATCCCTTCTTTCAAGACTTGTTCAGCCCCACCTTCCTGCAATCCACTTATCTCAAGCTACCTTCATTAATCATAACATGTTAGCACAATTGAGAGATACACAGCTTTAATTATCACAATCATAAGCATTAATAAGATAAAGCAATGATCAGTCATACCTTTGCAGTTTGGGGGAATAAAATGAGGACAACAGGTCTGATTAGCATGATAAATGGTGTAGGACAGGGGAAGGAAAGGTGATCAAGGATGATTAGAAGGGGCCAATTCTGGGCTCAACATCTCCTCCCAACTACCCTGTTGCATGTCCTCATGCAACAACCTGCATCATTTGGAATATGAATCCTGTACTGAGCTATATCCATGGAGAGAGGAAAAATTGTAGGGAAACTCAAGCACCCCATCTGTCCTTCCAATGCTACCTGCTGGTGTCTAAAAATGTAGTTGGTGCAAGTGGAAATCTTCCTGCAGTCTCATTATATGCTGTGCCTGGGGAGGACTTGAAAGGAAATCTTTAATCTGAATCCAAATCAATGACATTTCTAGGAGGTAGAAGCACTGGTTCTTGTGGGGTAGTGTCTTCTAGCACATCTAAGTCTAATAAGAGAGTTGCTGGTTCTTGTGTAACAACAACATCCTTTAGACTCTCTTCAGCAGCTACCTTTATTGCTTTTAGAGACACTAGTTCTTGTGTAACAATGTCTTCTTTGTCCTTCTACTACTGAGATTGGATATCTTTCTCATTGTGCAGCTCCTCCTCCAAGATTTTAGTGTCACCTGAGCATGGTGTCTGTACCTGTTCATCTTCACTCCACTGTGTATCGGGAATGATATCCATTCCAGGGTTATCTTCTAAATGAAATTCAGGAGTTCCTGCTGCAGCCTCCAAGGATGCTGGTTCTTGTGTAGCAGCATCCTGGCTTGCCTCTTCACCCTCCTGTTGTTGCAATTCTTCTCCTATGAGCTCTGTGTCATGGGAACCCTCTGGGGTTACAACCCAGAGTTCATCATTAAATTCCAGAGTGTTCTCTACCCCAGGTTCTTCTCCCATCTGTTTGGCCGATTGGACAAGTATACTCAGGTTTGCTGGTTCTTGTGTTATAGCACCCTGTTCAAGTTTATCAATGTCTTGCTTTTGTGGCTCCTCTTCTAAAATTTCTGTGTCATGGGAGCATTCTGGGGTTACAGTATGGAATTCTTCATTGAGCTCCAGAGTGTCCCCCAGTTCTTCTTCCATCTGCTCTATAATCTCTGTGTCGTGGGAGCATTCTGGGGTTACAGTGTATTCTTTATCCCCATCATCATACATGATTTCATCCCTTAGCTCCTCTGTCACAGGATTGGTGGCAGCTTCAGCAAGTATGTTTAAAGATGTTGGTTCTTGTGTGACAACATCTTCTTCTTCTGTTGCTTCCTTTATTGTGGGCACGGCCTGTTGTGCTGAGCAGGTACGAAGTATAATTTTGTGGCCTGCTTCCTTGAAGATTTCTCCACAGGTGGGACAAATTACTCATTCATCTTCCTTGCCAGGCTCAACAGAATCTGATCCCTCCAGTTGGTCTGCAGCCTCTACCAATGTATACATTTTTCTTTCTCCTTGTTTTCTGCAGGTTTCCTTCCACGTTTCCAACTCCCTTCGAAGTACTTGGAGGTCTTCTTTTAATAGTGCATTCTCAGCCAGAAGTACTTCAATTCTGGGTTCTTCCTCCACTGGCCTTTGTGGAGCATCCATTGGTCTTGGTACAAGGATCGGGGGCTCAACCTGTGCCTCTAGGGTTGCCCATCTTTTTCTGGCTGCCTCTACTACTATAGCTGATTGAGTTCTTTTCTTTCTGATTGGTGAGGTTATGTTAAATTCATTGGTTGGTCTCTTTGTTTTCCTTTGTGGTGTTTTCTTTTGTGGGGTTGGTATATAGGGATTCATAGCTGAGGTCGAAGGAATTTTTTCTTGCTCCTCATGCTATTCTTCTTCAATTACAGCTCCTCCTTCCCACTCAGGTGAGGATTCAATAGTTACCAGCTCAATATTCTCTTCTATTGCCCTGGCTCTGTCACCTTCAGGTTCAATTGTCGTAGCATTTAATGCTGCTCCAATTTCACCTTCTGCTGTCAGAGCTGCCCTATTGTCTGGATTTTCCACAGGATTTTTATCTACACCCTCCTCCAATGGCTCTGCTTGTGCCCCCAATTGCTCTTCCTCTAATATAGTTTCATCCCCCACAGATGGCTCTGCTTGTGCCCCCGGTTGCTGTTCTTCTACAATTTCATCCCCTCCAGATGGCCTTGCTTGTGCCCCCGGTTGTTGTTCTCCTGCAATTTCATCCCCCCCCCCAACTTCAGTGGAGGGACTCCGGTCCTCCTGTTGTGGTGGAACTCGTATCTGCTATAATGGGACAACCCGCAAGGGGATGGGTTGCTGAGCTCGAGCTATTAATTGTTCCCAGGTTATATGATGTTGGGCAAGGGTTCTTACAATTATTAATTTGATAAGGCCATGGTGGGTGAGGGAGGAAAGTGGGTGCTTAGCAGACTGGACAAATGCCACCATATGACGCAAGTCATGCAGTAGATAATATGGAATGTTTAATAAAATGCCATGGCGGAGATGAGAAAGTAAAGGGAGTTCAGAATTATACACAGTTTGATATCTACCTTCACAAGTGATGTATTTCTTGAGGAATATTGCAACCTGGTCCCATGGCTGCGGCAATGAGTGCAGTACGATCCCTCTTCTTGATGCTTCTACTTGCTCCCCTCCATTAAAAATGCTTCCTGTGCAGTCGTTGCGGGGACTCGTCGGTTAAACCATGGCTTTCCCACCAGCGGGATGGCTGTAACCTCGGATATAATGGCCTCGGAGACCTCTATGCGCAGCCCCCACACCGTGGAGTGAGTTTTGGTGAGGTTTAGAGCAAATTGAAAGGCTGCTTCCCAATTGAATCCATCTAGTCGCTCAAAGAATTTGAGCCAGCCGGCGGCTTCAAAAATGGCAAGAACTTGAAGATTTTTCCTGAGTTCTTGTGTATTCATAGGTTCATGACGAACTGGAATCCCCATGGTCCTGGCTGCAGGCTGAAGTTGTGATCCCACAGATGGCAGAATCCAAGAATGGAAGTTGTAGCACAGAGGATGCACGAATCGCTGAGCGAAGACGTTGAGAGAATGGGCAAATTTGGAAAGTTGAGCACAGAAAAACGTTCGAAATTTCCATGCCGAATTGGGGAAGGTGGCAGTTATTAGTGTTTACGTCGTACGAGGGAAAGGTTTAATCAGGCATAATGGTAATACGAGTAAAGGTACGACTGATATTGTTTAAATGATATCAATACTTAATCACGTGATAAATCAAAGCCATACCTCATGAGACTGTGCATTGGATAACCTGCGGAGAATGGTGGAGCGTGCAATTGTGACGTTGCGGAGCCAAACTTGTGCACAGTCATAAATAATGCAATAATTCCTTCCTCCAATGAAACACAAACCGTCGCGTCCTCGGGGTCGGAATGATGAGTTCGTCGGCACGACTGGGATGAATTAGAGCCATAGTTTAGCAAGTTTGGAGCAATTCTTTCCTTAACACAGGAGTTACCACTGCAAGTTGCCAGAAATGATATCACAGCCGACAAAAAAGATGTTGCAGCCGCCAGGAAAGATTCACAGCCACCGGGAAAAGCATTTATGGGATCGGGAAAAAATTACGGCTGTCGGGAAAAGTTTTACGGCGATGGGAGATATGTCGCAGTCGCCGAGAAATATGTTACATCCGCCAGGAAATATGTTGCAGCTGCCAGAAAATGGTTCACGACAGCCGAGAAAAAGGTTTTACGGCTATTGGGAAAAAAAAATCACGGCACCGGGAGATATATCGCAGTCGCCGAGAAATAAGTTGCAGCTGTCGAAAGATATGGTTCACAGCTGCCGGGAAAGGTGTTGCAGCTGCCAGGAAAATGATTTTACGGTTGACGGGAAATGATATTGCAGCCGCTAGGAAATGATGTTGCAGCCGCTGGGACATGGTTCACAACCGCCGGGAAAGGTGTTGCAACTGCCGGGAAAGATGTTGCAGCTGCAAGGGAAAAGGGTTTACGGCTGTCGGGAAAACGATATTGTAGCCACCGGGAAATGATGTGGCAACCACTGGAACATGGTGTTGCAGCCGCTGGGACATGGTTCACGGCTGTCGGGAAAGGTGTTGTAGCTGTCGAGAAAGATGTTGCAGCTGCCGGGAAAAAGGGTTTACGGCTGCCGGGAAAAGGATTTGCGGCCGCGGGGAAAATGATTTTACGGTTGATGGGAAACGATATCGCGGTTGTCGGAAAGATAATGCAGCTGCCGGAAAAGATGTTGCAGCTGCCGAGAAATATGTCGCAGCTGCTGGAAATTTTTTTTTTATTTTTTTTTTAAGGAAAAAGGGAAATACAGCACAGGACGGCACAGGGTGACTCTCGCTTGATGGGCCCAATCTGGTCGTTCTCCTGGCGCTTCCCTGTAAATTTTTGAGAAACAATAGCAAACGAAAAGATCAAATGCAAAGAGAAGGAAAAAAAACAATTATACGCTACAACAGAAAGTTATTTATGTACAGTATTTTAAAATGCGATTTTCAGTTTAAGGATTGGCAAGAGCAGAGAGAAATTCCTACTCTGGTGCCAGCTGATAATCTGGATCGACGGCAATTTGCGAAATGAATGCATCTCTCGAAATAGGCTTACGATACAGTCGCAGTCTGTGGCCATTAGCAAGTAATGGTATACGGTTTTCATCAATGGTCACCAGACGGACAATGCCGTTGTCAAATACCCTGTCAACCAAATATGGACCCAGCCATCTTGTACGTAATTTACCTTTAAAATCCCTCTTGAACCTGGAGTCGTATAGTAGCACCCAGTCTCCCTCACGGAAGATTTTCTTTTTAATAAATCGGTCATGCCGGTTGGATCTCTGTTGCTGAAGCAGCACAGTCTGGTCTACTGCGGCTAACCATTTCTCATCCAATTCATTTAGTTGATTCAATCTTCTCTTTTGGGCTTCTCTTACATCCAGATTCATTTTGGTGGCTGTTTTCAGGGTTTTGATCTCAAACTCAATTGGAAAGATAGCACTCTTCCCATACACTAGATCATAGGGAGGGAACCCTGTGGTGTTGCGCCAAGTTGTGCGATATGCCCACAGTGCTTCCGGAAGCCTGTCATCCCAATCCTTTCGATGGCTCTTAACTGTTGTAGTAAGTATTGCTTCAATAACTTTATTAGTACTCTCCACCTGACCATTGGCCTGAGGGTGGTAAGGTGAAGCCACCCTATGCTGTACATGATACTTCCAGAGCAAGGATTCAAATTGGTGTGAGATGAATTGCGGCCCCCCATCCGTAACTACTTCCTTTGGTACCCCAAAGCGGGTAAAGATTTCACTGTACAGAAAATCAATCACCGCCTGGTCATTAGCCTTAGCCAAAGCTACAGCCTCTACCCACTTGGTCATATAATCAATACAAACCAGAATGTAAACTTTCTATCCAGAAGGAGGGCTGATAGGGCCAACAAAATCCAGTTCCCATCTATCAAATGGTTCAACTACTACTTGAGGTTGTAGAGGCATCTGATCTATTTTATTAGGCTGGCCCATCCTTTGGCAGCTGTCACAGGACTGAACATACCTTTTAGCGTCCCTGAACAGAGTTGGCCAATAGTAGCCCATCCGCAACGCTTTATGCCCTATTCTTTTGTCTGCAAAGTGTCCTCCACAAGGTCCATCATGATAGGCCTTCAGTATATGAAAGATCTCATCTTCCCTTACACATCTCGTAATCTCAAGATCGGGTCCTGTGTAGAAGAGATGATCATTGAGCCAACAATACCTGGCACTTTGCTGGATAATTTTTTTCTTTTCTCGTTTAGACATATGTGGTGGGAGATTTCTTGCAACCAAATAATTAGCAACGTCTGCATACCAGGGGGAATGAGCTAAGAGTGCGAATAGATGTTCATCTGGAAAAGAATCCTCAACAAGCGAACTGTCATCGCTGTTAGTAAAACGTGATAAAAAATCAGCAACAACATTTTCTTTTCTAGGTTTATCTATAATGGTAATATCAAATTCCTACAATAATAAGAGCCACCTGGTCACTCTGGCATTGGTGACCATTTTATTCATTAAATACTTAATGGCAGAGTGGTCAATGTGCACAAATGTAGGATACCTAGTAATGTAATGCCGAAATTTATTAATAGAGTAAACGATAGCAAGGAATTCTTTTTCGGTAACAGTATAATTAAGTTCAACAGGGGCTAAGTTTTTACTAACATAATAGATGGCATAAGGTACTTGGCCATCCTGCTGTCCTAGCACTTCTCCAATGGCGGTATCAGAAGCATCTGAAGAAATGTGGAAGGGTAGGGTCCAATCAGGTCCCCTTAGAATAGGAGCTGTGGACAGCTTCTCTTTAAGCTTATCAAACGCTGTCTGGCATGCTTCACTCCACACAAACTGTGCATCCTTTATTAACAAGGAAAACAAAGGAGAAGCAAGTTTGGAGAAGTTTTCTATAAACCTCCGGTAATATCCAGCATGTCCCAGAAAAATTCGCACCTCTTTCTGAGTTGAAGGAGTAGGTATATTTTTTATCACTTTAATTTTTGAAGGATCCACCTGAATGCCATCGGTAGAGATGAAATGTCCTAATACCACCCCCTCACTCATCATCATATGGCATTTTTCAGTGCTTAATGAGAGGCGAGCCTGTTCGCAGCGAATTAAAACCTTCTTTAAATTTTCTAGTGCTTCCTCAAAGTCCTTGCCATAGGGAGTAAAATCGTCCATAAAGACTTCCATACTGTCATTAACTAATTCAGAGAATATGCCAATTACAGCTCTTTGGAATGTTGCTGGTGCATTACATAAACCAAAGGGAAGCACTCTGTAGGCAAACATTCCCCAGGGGCAAGTGAAGGTGGTCTTATCCTGGTCCTCAGGAGCAATCTGAATTTGGTTGTACCCGCTGAACCCATCTAAGAAGGAGAAGAACTTTTCCCTGATAGGGTATCAAGTACTTGGTCAATAAAGGGCAGAGGGAAATTATCCTTTTGCGTAGCTTTGTTCAGCTCCCTATAATCAACACAGACTCTCCATTTACCATTTTTCTTGGGCACAATTACAAGTGGGGAAACCCACTCACTATCTGAAATAGGATAGATAAATCCCGCTTCCAAAAGTTTCTGGATTTCCTCCTTCACTATATCCCTCAGATTGGGGTTCATGCATCGTTGAGGTTGACACACAGGCCGGGAGTCACTTTTAATGTAAATATGGTGGGTGCACAGATTAGAGGGGATACCCCTCATGTCTGTATACTCCCAGGCGAATGCCCCCGTATGTTCTTTCAAGAGACTGATTAGGCACTTATGTTCCTCTAAGGAGAGACTAGGGTTGATATTCAAAGTCCTTCCAGGTTCTACCTCAATACGAATACTTTTTGAATTTTTCAAAACTGGGATTATGTTTTTGTCACCAACCAATGCTTCTTCCGTAAGATTTTCTTGTTCTTCCTTACCAAGGATAATGTTCAGGATTTGATAGAACTCTTTATCCACTGAAGCGGGTTCACTAATAAAATTACTAATAGCATCGTCTTCTATTTCATTTTTAAAAGTCAAGGCCTTCCCTATAGTTAATAGTGGCTGAACATCCTCCTCATCCTCCTGCTCTATCCAAAGGGAAGTTTCAGCTTCTAGACTCGGCTGAGCTGGAGGATACAGGGTGAGGTTTTTAGTCTTCATGCCATCAGATATAGTCATGGACCCTGATCGACAGCTGATGCAGGCATCAGCTGTGGCCAACCAAGGCCTCCCCAGGATCAATGGGTGTCCCCCCAGCTGTGATTTTGGTTGTAATATCAAAAAGTCAGTAGGGTACTCCCATGAATCTACTTAGATGACAAGGTCGTCCAAAATCCCTTCATGTCTAATGGTGGATCTATCTGCCAATTCTAAAATGGTAGGGGTCGGTCTAAAATTAGTGAGCCCAAGCTTCTTGACAGTCTCAATTGTTATGACATTGATCGCTGCTCCTAAATCAACTAGCACGTTGGGTATTCGCGTCTATCCTACATGTACAGTGATAGTAGGATTGCCAAGGTTGTCATATTTGGTCACAGGGGTTTTTCCTGTTATCAAAGCAGATAAATTCCCTATGACGTGAACAATGGGAGGATCTCTAGGTTTCCTTCAGTGATAGGAACTGTATCGGATGGATGCTGTGACCTCTTTCCTTCTTCATGCACAGAAGGTGGAGTATCTTCTGTAATTACGGGTTCTATTATCTTCCCAGATCGTAGACGAATATCATTACAAGGTACAGGGGAAAGAGAGTAGGCCGGCATATTGACAGTTTCCAATTGATGGACTGTTTTATTATTCGGGTTAGGATTAGGTTGGGCAGGCAGCTAAGGCCGTATTGGTATATTAGGGATAGAATTGTTCTGTAGCCGCAGCTGCGATTGCTGAGGTGGGTATTGAGGATATTGAGGAAATTGAGGGTATGGGGGAGAATATGGTGACTGTTGAGGTGGACGTGGTTGAGGAAACTGGTTCCCAGGATGGAAGTCCCTCCACCCAGGAGACCACGACGTAGGTTGATGTGGTGGCTGTGTCCAGGGACTCCATGAGTTATAATTTTGCATTGCAATTTGGGAAGGATTCCACTGAGCATAATTTTAAGGGAATTGTGTATTCACATTTTGCATGTTATTATTCCAATTGCTCATATTATTCAAAAATGGAAATGAGTCCAGAGGCATACCTTGATTTCGAGGCTGCCAAGGTTTCTTCTGTGCAATGAAATAGGCTGATTCCACTTCTGGAGTTGATGCCTATAGAACAACCTTCACTTGGGGAAGTGAGGGACATTCTTTCATGTCATGGTTCAGCTCACACAGCTGACATACTACTACTTTGTGAAGCGGGCATTCTTTTAGTGGATGATTCTTTCTACATCGGGGACAGAACACACCTAGTGTGAGATCCTCCACTGCCTGTTTTTGTTTTGCCTTTAGGACATCAATCTCTGAAGAGATGGAGCTCATCATTTCTATTTTAAAATTTTCAAGGAGATTGCCTATCTCTGCACGGGTAGCTCCTCCGTTGGATGACTTCTGAGTTCTGTCGAAGACATCACGTTCCAGCTTATCCTGTTTGTCCCGCTTATTACTCCTGGAAGATCCCCTGGAGTATCTCTTACATAGTTCCACAATCTTCCCAAAAGGTTCTTTGGAGATGTCTCCCTTTCCTAGCAGATTTAACATGTCTAAACAATCATCCCTAATCCCACGAAGCAAGATTATCTTGAGCACGTCCAGCCCCATGTTCGTCTACCCGGCTCTCTACACATTGTACAATAGCCTTTCTACAAAATCCTCCATACTTTCGTCCTCCTTCTGCACCATTTTGAATAACTCCTCTATTTTGTCCTTGGTGTTGCAATATTCCTAATATTTCTCCAGGAACACTTGTTTCATCTTATCCCAATTAGCAACGGTTCCTCCCCCAAGGCTCATGAACCATCGTAATGCATTGTCCTTCAGGGTGGCGGGAAAAAGTTTTAGCTTTTGGGCATCGGTGACATAATCATAGCTGCGACAGAGGATATCGAATTCAAAAAGGAATTCATCTGGATCTTCTGCTGCCCTTCCATGGAAGCGAGGCAACACCGATGGTGAGATGTTCTTCATAGGAGTTGTCCCTTCTGGTTGCTGAATTGGAAATTGTAATGTAGCCGTCGTTCTTCTAGTAGGGAGTAATTTTCATGATGATAGTTTTCCACCATTGCCTCTTCCTCGTCAGTCTCGTGTCTATTATTCATCTTCTCTTCTATTTCCTCTTCTTCGTTTGTTCCCGTGTTCCTTTCCTTGTTTGTAACAGCTGCGTCTTCCTCAGTTGTAACAGCTGCGTCTTCCTCAGTTGTAACAGTTGCGTCTTCCTTAGTTGTAACAGCTGCATCTTCCTCAGTTGTAACAGCTGCGTCTGCCTCAGTTGTAACAACTGTGTCTTCCTTATTTGTAACAGCTGTGTCTTCTTTGGCAGGGATATACAAGGGAGTCACGGCCACTCGTGTATTCTCCACCGTGGACGCTGGCACCCCAGGATCAGCAGGGTTTCTTCTGATAGGAGTTTCTTGATGATGAGCCCTAGTGGATGAATCAGTTCTATCAACAAGATCGTCGATGAATGTCCTTCTGCCCAATGGTGGTCCTCGACCATGACCCGAACCACCTGCGCTGTTAGTATTTTGTGGGGTTTTGGGAGTTGGGAGGTGATCGCGTTTTACCCTCCTTGTATTCATGCGAACCAAATCATTTCAGTAAGGAAAAGATTGACTAGAAACAATTACCAGATGCAACTAATGATTAGTGTTTAATTTTTTTATCCTTCCCTGGCAACGACGCCAAAATGTCGAGCACCCTATATGTAGATAAATTATTCCAACATACAGAGCAAACGAGATTTATTGTCAACCCGAGAAAGTCTTTTATTTCAAAGGATAGATGCACAGTCTATGCTTAAACACCAAATCACTATAATTGAATACTGTTATCCTCTAACAACTATGTTCATCCCAAAGAGCTGTGTAATCCCAGTTGCTGTTTAAATACTATAATTTCAATTCCTTTCTACCATGCAACAACGGGAAATAAAATAAGATTCAAGGATAATTGCAGATAAAAAGAAATCCTATTCACATCCTAGAACAAGTAACTCACTTCTTCAATCTGATCACTCTTGAAAACCATAAGCAGAAACTGAATATTAATCTAGGAAACTGAATATTAATCTAGAATTTCAATTGCAAAAGATTGAGTTCAGCTGGTCTAAGAAATTGAATTACAGGAATGAAAATCAACAGTCATAACAGGAAAGATAAATTGCAGAGGCTCATGGGATCACAACTTAACTGCGAGATGAACAAGGCTGTGTACGATTGTCACACGAATTGTATAAAGTTCCTATTCAGTCGACTGTCACTCTGTACTACTTTCCAATTTCAAAGAAACATAATCTTAATTATACTGAAAATTCACACCATAATTACTACTGCTGCGTACAAAAGAAATATCATAAACAAAACATCAAACAACAATAAAAATCCTATTTTAATTCAGCAATCTCTGTGGAAGATGGGCCCAGCCTTCACACAGAGATGCTGGCTGAACAGTGTAAGTTCCTTTAACTCAGAGGTAACTCCTTATATTAACAGAAGAATGATTACACAGTTTCTTTTGCTGCTAATACAATGAATTAATTATCTGTTGTTCAACCCCCTGGGTCGAGGCAGCTCCCCATATTTAGACATACAAGTCATAACATCCAATCCTAATAACGGGCAGCCATGAAGATCTCTGATCTACAGGCGCCCTAAATAACACTAGCTGTTACAATACATGGCAAAGTAGAGACATAAGAATACGAGAAAGCTGTTGATTGGCCCAGGAGTGGTGATCTTTCCAGATCAAAACTATACTCGAGCAGCGACATACTAAAGATAGCGCATTCTTTTACAGCTGCCCTGTCACAGCTCCACCTAAGATGTTATATTGGAACCACGTGCATTAGTTGATGATTGGAGCTTCGAGGATCCTTTTAAGCAACGAACATCCCATCTTTCAAGACTTGTTCAGCCCCACCTTCCTGCAGTCCACTTATCTCAAACTACCTTCATAAATCATAACATGTTAGCACAATTGAGAGATACACAGCTTTAATTATCACAATCATAAGCATTAATAAGATAAAGCAATGATCAGTCATACCTTGGCAGTTTGGGGGAATAAAATGAGGACAACAGGTCTGATTAGCATGATAAATGGTGTAGGACAGGGGAAGGAAAGTTGATCAAGGATGATTAGAAGGGGCCAATTCTGGGCTCAACATATACATGTCATGCTTCTTTGATGCGATACTTGCTTTACAATTACTTTTGTTGCAATGATGAATGTTTGGGTTGAATATTGCTTTAATCTTATGTTTAATGCTTAAAGATCTCTGTCGCTGTATTGCAATAAGTTTGAGTATCATAGCCGCAACCATCCTCCTCCCTTCGGTGGAAACATGGTTCCATCTACTCTTCCTAGACACCTCAGGTGAGACCTCATCTGCTTTGCAGGTGTTGCTGGGAGGGTTAAACCCTGTCTAGACCAGTGCTCAGGAAGACTGCGATATGTGTCGACAGTGAGTAGGACCCCTATCAACTGGTGTCGTACTAACAAATGGTTCCATTTTCGGGACCGTGTATGGAGTGAAAGGAGGATATGTTGTGGCACTTGACGAAACCGGAGATCCAAGAATGGTTTGATTAGAAGTTGCAGGAATTCGCTAAAGAGGAAAGCAGGAACATGCGGCTGACGGTAGGACAGTGGGTAGATAGATACATTCACGATGGTCCACACGAATGGTTCTTCTATGAATTCCCAGTCCTATTATTCGAATGGTTGGCAAAGTTGACCTTCTAAAAGAGAAACTTTCAAGGTGGTGAACTGACGACCTGGACCCCCGAATTGATTCAGGAACTGCAGGAAGTTGATAATAAAGCATCACGTGCTGTCGAAGTATGGTTCGATAACATCCTAGAAGGCTATATCACAAAGTTCGCGGTTGATACTCAGAAGTCCTATAGTGAAGCCGAAAGATATTTTTTCCGTGAACCTCGGGGCAGGTTTTTACTGTTGCTTCAATTGTCGATCAAGATGCTTATTTGCGAAAAAGGGATATTGAAGATGCATCTTGATCAGTAGACAGCCTAGTGGGTGGAGGCCGTGGGTACTGCGACTGTTGGGGGGTGGTACATGGAATAGTAAGGGGTAGATGGGTGCAGGTCATGATGAGACTGTGAGTGAAGCCAAGGAATAAAGTGGTCTTACGAGGGGAGGAGCGAGGTTCCGACAAGAAAAGAGGCAGAGCACGGGAGAGTGTCATGCTGCGGTAGAACCACAAGACCATGAAGGAAGACCACACGGGATGAAGCGACCTGACAGTCTTGACAAGGACAACCAAGCTATGCCCAGGATAGAGGTAGGACCAAACCCTAGCACCAACGTACCCACAACTCCGCTCACTATCTCTCAGATAGCAAGGAATACCACTTCGACACCGCCAAGTTCGCAGAAGTTAATTGGTAGTAGTACAACAAAAGGAGGAAGCCAGAATGGCGGGTGATGATGCTAAGTTACCGTTGTTCCATGGGAGTGCGACAGACAACCCAGAACAATATTGGTTTTTGTGTGAAGCGGTCTAGACCATAAAACAGATCACCGATGATGCTGCTAAGAAAGGACAGTTAGCAATGACTCTGCGAAGTCGTGCATTAGACTGGTATATGAATTTTGTTCTAGCCCTACAGGAACCCCAGAGAGGTCATTGGATGAGATTCAGGATGGGCTGATCGCCAAATATAGAAAGCCCAAGTCGGAGGCTCAATATATTATGGAATTGAAAGAAATTAAGTAGTATCCCAATGAGATGGTATGGGATTTCGACCAGCGATTCAAGACGCTGATGGCAAAGGTTATATTCAATATGAGCATTGTCCAACATAAAGAATGGTTCATCGTAGCACTGTTACCACACATTCGGCTTCCATTGATGCAACAAAACATCTCGATGCCCAGTGAAGCTCTAGAGATTGCAATGCGATTGGAGGCGTCGCCGATTGGAGATAATGTAGTCGGGATGTCACAGATACAGACACAGCTCACTAACCTAACTATACAACTGTAAGATTTGAAGAAAGGCAAGGAACAACGCGATGAAGTATGGTGTACACGATGCCAAGGGGAAGGGCATACGAAGGACAATTGCCCGAATTTTTGAAATTATTTGGTGTCAGGTGTGCCAAACCCGTTGAATGGTGGCAGCATTCCATGGTGTCGCGTCTGCCAGGTGTATGGGAACAGTCACAATAATTGCCCCTATATGCAGAAAATGGTCACAACCCCGAGAAATCTTTATTGTACATTTTGCAAATCGGTGGGTCATGATGAAAAAGATTGTTGTGCATATGGGATGATACAAGAAAGAATGTATGATGCATTTTATGTCAAGGATGATCAGCATGCTGGACAACAATCGCAACCGCAGCTGCAGGTATCCCAGCCACTACCTCAAGCGCAGATGCAGTTTGCACCGCAGCAACAGAAACTGCTGTAGCTCATGCCGCAATATGCTCCGATGCAGATGGCTCCACAACAACCTCAATATGTACAGCAACCGCAGTATGCACAACAAGGGCAAGGGATGCAACCGACACCGATGCAGCAACAGTTCAACCAACCGTAGTACCAGCATCAAGGAGGATTCTGGGGAGGACGTGGCGGAGGATTTGGTCACGGAGGAGGACGAGGTGGTTGTAGAATTATTCAATGTTATCATTGTGCAGTATGGTGACATTATCAGCGAGACTGCCCACTGTTGCAGAACCAGTGTACGTTCTATTTTGTTAACAATCATACAATTGAGAATTGTCCACAGCTGATTGCACGATGGCAAGTAGGGAACACTCCCCAGTTGCAGACACAGCCCCAGGCACAATAGCTCGCTCAGAACCAAGTACAACAACAAGTGCAGAACCAGAATCCACGGCCGAATCAGAACATAAATCAAAATATAAATCAACTGGGGAACGTACCACCGAATCAGTAGCAGGGTGCAAACATTGCGACAATTTTTGCAGAACCAAGACCGCAGGATGCTTCCGTTGCTGTGGTTACTCAAGGAGGAAAGACAACTGGAAAAGACATCTCAACAATCCAGTTAGCTGGACAAAACAAGGTATCATTTGATATTGATACGAATGGGAGATGGTTCTTCAGGCACAACGGGCATTAGGAAATGACCGGGGTAAAGCCGTCATGTATGACATGCTCTCTACTTTTGATGCTACTTTGTAGGTTAGCCCGTCGCGGTGGTCCAGCACACTTCGAGCATTTTTGGAACATCGTTTGTCTCTGGAAAAAGATCTCGATGCTCTTGTTGCGATTGAAGCCTTGTTGCGACGACCGGACTAGGATCAACAAGAGCTTGCGGTTAATTCCTTACAATGACGGAAGACGAGTAAGGAGATGCGAATGAATATTCAAATTGGAGACTATGATGTTGATTCAATTATTTTGGACCTTGGTTCGGATGTCAACATCTTAACCAAGCAGGCTTGGAAGAAGATGGGGAGCCCCCCATTGAGCTGGTCTCCTATACAGCTCCGATTGGCTAACCATGTGAAAGTAACACCCATTGGGTGAGTTCCACGGCTGGTGGTAGATATCGAGGGTATGAAAACCCATGCTAACTTTGATGTCATAGAAGTTGTTGAAGGCGGCAACTCCTATCCTGTTTTGTTGGAGATTGGTTGGGCTAATGATAGTGGAGCTGTAATCAACTTCAAGCGATGGATGATGACCTTTGAAAATCACTATCTCAGAGTGGTCGCCCTATTGGATCTGGCTGAAGGCTTCCGCTACATAGAGCCAGTGAAGGATGATGACCCCAGCGGATGGGACCATGCTTTCAATATTTCTGAAGATTATATACATCCGACTGCCAACGATGAGCTGGGATGGCATAGTGATAGCTCTGCATCTTCCGACTCTTATGATGCACTGGAATATTGGTAGAACTGCTTGCATGAAGTGTCGCTCCGGAAGTGTGGGTTGGTCACATAGTCATTATGCCGTGTCGTAACTGAAACAGTTACACTACCAATAAATGAGGGACTACCTGGCTTATCCGAATTTCTGATGGAGTTTGAAGAAAGAGTTTTCGAACCACATCGCTTGCTGGCATTGAATGCAGCATTGAAGGCTACTCCAACACGCTAGTGGGCGACACACAAGGCTTCAATTGATGGATGGTTACAATGTCGATGATTGATGATGGTATGTTTTGGTGATACTGAGGTCTACAACATTGGAAAGTATGATGGTCGGACTGATCCGGGTGGTCACTTGATGGAATGTAAGTGGCTATGGGTATCCCGCCCAAAAGATGAGTGGGTCCATGCTTTTATCCATACATTGGATGAGATGCCACGCTCATGGTATACTGCAGCTGAGTTGCGTGGAGAAATTTCTACTTGGTTGGAGCTCACAGTGTGCTTTACCCATACATTCAGTTTTGCGGATGCTAATCCAGAGGTTAATAACGCATTACAGCTCATCCGTGATGTAATTTTGCGGGTTGTCCCAGTAGCATATCCTGCGGATCCGCACACGCACTGCCAGATGCAGTCTCTCATAGAGTGTTTCAATATTAGTAGTGGGCTAGAAGATGGTGATGATCCACAGAATGTGAATATTCTGGAGTCAGAAGGAAGTCGTTCTGTGGTACCACCTGATGCGCCAAGTGACCCGATCAGTCAGCCTCTAAAGCTTCAAAAGATTAACATTGGAATAGCAGACACTCCGAAGTTTGCAAATGTTGGGGATTATTGGGATGATGAGATGATGAGCAAAGTCACTGATTTGTTCCATGAATTTCAGGACTTATTTCCCACGAAAGTTTATGATATGAAGGGGGTTCTGGGAGACTTAGGAGAGATGAAGATTTCATTGAAACCCGATGCTAAGCCTGTCCGACAGCGACCCTATCGGCTAAATCCGTGACATAAGGAAAAGGTCAAGGTAGAACTTGATTGCATGTTGGACGCTACTATTATTGCACCCGTTGAGGAGTCAAAATGGATTAGTCCTATGGTGGTGCAGGATAAGAAGACTGGTGAAGTGCACATTTGCGTTGATCTTAGGAAGCTAAATGATGCATGTTTGCATGATCCATTCCCCACTCCATTTACTGATGAAGTGCTTGAAGGTGTGGGTGTCTAGGAGATGTACTCCTTCACAGATGGGTTCTCTGGCTATCATCAGATCCACATTGCCAAAGAAGATCACCATAAGACAACTTCCGTTACTGAATGGGGCTGCTTTCAATACACTGTAATGTTGTTTGGTTTGAAGAATGCACCTGCGATATTTTCACGAGTTGTCGTTGATGCATTTAAAGACTTCATTCATAACTTTTTACAGGTATACATGGATGATTGGACGGTCTATGGTTTAGTTCGTGATCATTTGGCGAATCTACGGTTGATGCTCGAGCGATGCCGACAGTACCATATATCGCTGAATCTAAAGAAATGCATCCTTTGTGCACCATTTGGGATATTGCTCAGCCATATTGTGTGTAAGCAAGGGTTGTTGGTTGATCCAGCTAAGATTGCGCTCATTTTGAGTTTGCAACCACCAATCACTGTTAAGCAGCTACAGGCGACTCTGGGACACACAGGTTATTATCGCAAGTTCATCAGGGGTTATGCTGCGATTACTGCCCCTATGGAGAAGTTGTTGAAGAAGGATGCGGCATTCCAATGGAGCCCAGAATGTTATGCTAGCTTTGAAACACTAAAGGCAAAGATGGCGTCGGCACCAATATTGGTACTTCCAGACTGGAGTAAGGTATTCCATGTTCATGTTGATGCCTCATCGATTGTGTTGGGCGTCGTACTGGCACAACCTGGAGAAGGTGACCTTGATCATCCTATTGCTTTTGCAAGTCAGAAGTTGTAATCTGCAGAAAGAAATTACACTACCACTGAGAGGGAAGGTTTGGAAATGGTCTACGCACTACAGAAGTTCAGGCACTATTTGTTGGGTGGGCACTTTAAAATGTTCACCGACCATTCCGCGTTGAAATACCTAGTCAATAAGGCTGTGTTGGGGGGGAATATATGCCGCTGGCTACTTCTTTTTTAGGAGTTCAATTTTGAAGTCATTGTGAAGCCAGGACGGTTGAATGCCGGTCCTGATAATCTCTTGCGGATTGATATAGGAGAGGAGCCAACCAACATTGAAGATGGTTTACCAGATGATCAACTGGTTCGGATTAAGGTTGCAGATGGCTACTTTGCGGAAATCATCTAGTTTCTGACAACGGGTACTACACCAGATGAGTTCACCACCAGTCAGAAGAAGCAGTTGGTAGTCAAAGCTGCAGACTTCCAGCTAATTGCAGGAGAATTATAGAAAATGGGTGCTGATGAGGTATTGCACAGATGCATCTTGCCACATGAGCAATCACAGATCTTAGCAGAAGCACATGGAGGAGTAGCTGGAGGACACTACGGAAGTAGGGCGACTGCTAGGAAAGTGTTGCGTGCTGGGTTCTGGTGGCCCACACTACATAATGATGCCACAGACTATGCTCAGTCCTGTGATGTCTGTCAGCAAACTGGAAAATCCTCTCGACATGATGAGATGCTGTTGAGGCCCCAAGTGACATTGTGTCATGTCCCAAATTTGTAATTGGGTCACAATGGCCTAATCACATTAGCCATATTCATTAGAGTTTGTAAAATTGATGTTAAGGGTCAAATAATTGCCAAGGAGGAAAATTACTAGTTTCCTAGGTTTGGGGTGGAAGCTTTGGGATTTGGAATAAGGGGGATAATAAATGATGTTTAGACATTGGAAGGGTTCAAGTATTTAATAAATAGAGTGAATAAATAAATTCAAGAGAAATCCTAGGTGACAAATGGTTTTGGAGACATATGGAGGATGTGGGACCCACACTAGCTTGATTTTTCATAATACATGGTATATCTCTTTTGCAAATTTGAATTAATGGGAATGTGAACACTCTTGGGTGAGTTGGTAAGTCATAACACATGTCATTGAGCATCTTAGGTCTAATTGGGAAGGATTGGTAACCTCCATGGAAGATAAAGAGTCAAAGTGGAAGTTTGTGGACGCTTGGGCTAGATTCCCTAGCCCCTATGACACCAATGATGGAGCATCTATGACAACTATGACAAATTGCAGACCTGACCTCTGACATCTGACCACTATGACATGTCAGCCCCAAAAATAGGCTCAAGGAAGTCGAATTTGGGAGTTGGAGAAGCCAAAGAGACCCAAAATCGAATTTGAGAGAAGATGGAAGGTTGGAACTAGGAGACAAGTGGCAAATGTGGAATATTTCCTAAATGGAAATCTATTGAATCTATTGAGAGGATTTCGACCCTTAGAAGGCTAATGTTGGTTATAAAATGTAGAAATGAAGTATGAGAATGGCTTTTGATCATTTGTAGAATTTGCAATTGCATTTGTGAAGAGGGAGAGCTAGTGGATGACTAGTTTCTTGCCTTAGCCAATTTCGAGGGTGAAAGATTCCCATCCAAGTTGGTAATTGGAAAGGCCATTCAGACCTTTCATTTGGAGCTTTAATGGAGTCTTTATTTGCAGGTGTAAGCTACAGGTCAGCTCATGGTTTCTTCTATTGCAGCTCACTCCTTCAACCATTTCCGGTTTTGATGGCATATTCTTGATCCTTGAGGGAGGGCGTTTTTGGTGAGCTATTGTACTCTTTGGGGAAGCTTTTAATGCCCCATTTATTTTGTAATATGAAGTAAATACTCTGTTCTTCATCTCCAAAAAGTTTCAGGTCGAAATTCCAAGTAGAAATGTATAAATCTCATTTTTAATGGAAGAACAATGCCATTTCCCCACTACCTTGTTGTGAACCAATGTATTGATGATGATTTCGAATGAATGGATGATTCTCTGATGAATTTGTGATTAATGGACTTCCATGGATGTATTTTACAAGTTTCATGTACTGTACTTGAGCATTTGAAGTATTTTTACTTAGTTTAATTGCACTGGGAGAAGAAATAGTGCCATTTCCCCAAGGGTTGAATTGGTGATTTTTGCAGTTGAATGGGAGAGGGTTGGAACAGATATAATAATCAATTAATGGTGCACATGAGACCTTAATAACATCCTTAATACATTCCCTACCTCTGTTCAGAAATTTGAGTGGCTTTGGAGGCATTTGGGAAGCCATTTTCAATACTTACCCCAGGGGGATTTGAACCCCAAATTACTAGTAAAATTGCATACTTGGTCCAGAATCTTAAGAGAGTTTGCAGAGGTATTTTGGTGGCCATATATCATCCCTGAACATCATATTCAAGTATTAATATCATTCATACACCTTCCTTGAAGATTTGAAGGCATTTGGAGTCAATTCGAGACATAGAGACCAATACTAGTTAAAGGCAAATTACTAGTAAAGTTCCCTACATTGGCCAGAATTGAAAGAGTATTTGCAGAAGTATTTTAAAGGTCCAAAGGCATCCTTAAAACACATATTTATGTTCTAATCTCATTCATATACCTTCTCAGAAGATTTGAAATCATTTGGTGCAAATTTGGGACCTAGAGATCAAAACTAGTCAAAGGTCGAACTAGGGAAAAAAAGTGGAAAATTGTCATTATAATAAAATTCCTAACAAGGGACATTACAGTGGTATCAGAGCATGATCTTGGCACCTGATGTGGTATAATATTCATGAGGACAATAATTCAAGTACCACCATTAGATATTGAAACCAAAAGTGCTTTTGTTGAAGAAAAAAAAAAGTAGGAGAAGAAGAGCAAATTTTTTGAGGAAACTATGACTAGGGATGAAAAGGGAGCCTCATATGATGGTGAGGAGCATATAAAAATTATGAAAACAATATTTGAAGATATGACCAAGCAAATTAAGGAAGGATTCGAATTGTTTTCTACCGAACTTGTGGAAAAAATTATTGATTTTAAGGAAACCAAGGGGCAAAATGCATCAGCTTGCTTGAAGGAGCAAAAGGAAGAGACATCACAAGATCATGAAGAAGATTCTATTGAAAATATGGAAGATCATTTCGAGACACCTTCTAGCTTAGACATGAACCAAAGAGCATCTACTGATGGATGCTTAAACTATGAAGGAGTACCTACTGATGGGTGCTCACACCTCTATGTTGGTGACATAGAGATCACGTTTGAAAGTGTTTCTACAAGTACAAGTTTCATTAAGCATGATAATGAAGACCTTGTAGCGGTTGAAGAAGAACCAAGATCAACTTCCCCATCACCACTTGAGCTTCATGAAGTTGGTCCAAGCAAAATTGAAGAAGATGAGGAGGTTCATTTGCAAGAGCCTCATTTTCTTGAAGGGTCCTTAAAGATGAATGAAAATAATATCCAAGAGTCCCTCAGCATTCTCCATGACACTCAAGAATTGGTGTCAAATTCTTGTTGGAGAGCTACTTCATTGGAGGAAACATCCTTCCTTGAAGACATGGAGAAGATTCAAAGAGCAATGTGCCACATCAAAGGTAATTTCATGTCTTTGCTTTTTGATAGAAACCATTTGTTTGAGCTTAATGAATTGTTACATGATGCATACTTGAAGAATAATGAGGATATTCATAAGCTCACAATTCAAAATGAGCAACTTCTTGAAAAGTTGCAAGATACTTGTTTTTCCTCCTATGTTTCAGATTGTCAAATGGTAGATTGTTTGGAGGATTCTCATGACATGGTGGATCATGAGAAATGTGAAAATTTGAATGTTCTTGATGTGTTTGAAGATGAACTTGAAGAGATCCAAACACTTGATGTGGTGGAAGAGGAATTTGAATTGCCTCTTGATGAAGGTTATGCAATTTTTAAAGAAGAGCATGATTCCTCTACATTGGAACCAAACTATGACAAAGAGTTCACACTTTTGAAGGAGCTGCATGATACTACCCACATGGATCCTTCCCATGATGAAACTCCTGAACTTTTTGATCATTTGGGTGAGTTAGTACATTCTCCTACATCCTACAATTCCATGTTTTGCAGTATTAGTCTCAATGAAGTATGGGTGAAAGGGTTCTTTTTGATGGTGCCACATGAGGAGTATGGAACTCCTAGATTTAACCTTTATGATGACATGGTTGGAGCACATTCTTATTCACATTTGCAGCAGCATAATTTGTCACTTTATGATGATTCACATCTACATGGATGCACCTATGATATGGATTTGAGTCACTTGAATACTCATGGTTTTTCTTGCTCAACACTGGGTTCATTTGATGTTAGAGGAACTTCATCCAACACTTGGATGAATAGATTTATGATGGGAGAACATTTTTGTTGGAAGCCACATACTTTGTTACATCTTTATGATTCTCACATTCATGGATGTATGGGTGAGACTTCTTTGAGTCATTTGAAGTCTCCTTGTTTTTTTTGCTCATTATTTGGTTCAGATTCTAGTGGAGATTCTTCATTCACTTCTTGGATGAAAGAATACGGGGCTGAATATTTTGATGCATATCACATCCTTTTGGAGCAGCATTATAGGACATGGGATCCTCACCTATGTCATTGGAGCAGATTTGATTGGTCACTTGAAGCTTGTATGCACTTGGAAAATGGTGGTCTACTTGCTTGGAGGTATAAGCACTTTCATGACTCTTTGATGAAGCATATCCTAGATGTACATTTTCATTATGTTGTTATGTACTTTGATGATATATATTTGGTACTCATGATGTTTGGAAGAATGCATACAAGAAAATGGGATCCAGGAATCCTCTTATCTAATGGTGTAGGTTGGAGAGCACTCTTAATTGTTGGGGTGCAATACAAGCAATGGGACCCTGGAATAATTTTTGTCTCATTGGTTTCATTTTTTGGGGGGAAGCAAGCAATATGGGAGATGGATTCCCCACTTAATAAAGTGATTTTAATCAGAGTAGTGCAGCAGCAAGCATGGTGGTTCCTCTCTAAAATATTCATGGAAACTCAAAGACTCAAGGTTTGGCAATTCAATGGCAACTTCAAAGAATTATACAGAAAAAGCAGGTTCTTCAACACCCATGTTTGAAATTGCTTGAGGACAAGCAATATTGGGAAGGGAGGATTTGTCATGTCCCAAATTTGTAATTGGGTCACAATGGCCTAATCACATTAGCCATATTCATTAGAGTTTGTAAAATTGATGTTAAGGGTCAAATAATTGCCAAGGAGGAAAATTACTAGTTTCCTAGGTTTGGGGTGGAAGCTTTGGGATTTGGAATAAGGGGGATAATAAATGATGTTTAGACATTGGAAGGGTTCAAGTATTTAATAAATAGAGTGAATAAATAAATTCAAGAGAAATCCTAGGTGACAAATGGTTTTGGAGACATATGGAGGATGTGGGACCCACACTAGCTTGATTTTTCATAATACATGGTATATCTCTTTTGCAAATTTGAATTAATGGGAATGTGAACACTCTTGGGTGAGTTGGTAAGTCATAACACATGTCATTGAGCATATTAGGTCTAATTGGGAAGGATTGGTAACCTCCATGGAAGATAAAGAGTCAAAGTGGAAGTTTGTGGACGCTTGGGCTAGATTCCCTAGCCCCTATGACACCAATGATGGAGCATCTATGACAACTATGACAAATTGCAGACCTGACCTCTGACATCTGACCACTATGACATGTCAGCCCCAAAAATAGGCTCAAGGAAGTCGAATTTGGGAGTTGGAGAAGCCAAAGAGACCCAAAATCGAATTTGAGAGAAGATGGAAGGTTGGAACTAGGAGACAAGTGGCAAATGTGGAATATTTCCTAAATGGAAATCTATTGAATCTATTGAGAGGATTTCGACCCTTAGAAGGCTAATGTTGGTTATAAAATGTAGAAATGAAGTATGAGAATGGCTTTTGATCATTTGTAGAATTTGCAATTGCATTTGTGAAGAGGGAGAGCTAGTGGATGACTAGTTTCTTGCCTTAGCCAATTTCGAGGGTGAAAGATTCCCATCCAAGTTGGTAATTGGAAAGGCCATTCAGACCTTTCATTTGGAGCTTTAATGGAGTCTTTATTTGCAGGTGTAAGCTACAGGTCAGCTCATGGTTTCTTCTATTGCAGCTCACTCCTTCAACCATTTCCGGTTTTGATGGCATATTCTTGATCCTTGAGGGAGGGCGTTTTTGGTGAGCTATTGTACTCTTTGGGGAAGCTTTTAATGCCCCATTTATTTTGTAATATGAAGTAAATACTCTGTTCTTCATCTCCAAAAAGTTTCAGGTCGAAATTCCAAGTAGAAATGTATAAATCTCATTTTTAATGGAAGAACAATGCCATTTCCCCACTACCTTGTTGTGAACCAATGTATTGATGATGATTTCGAATGAATGGATGATTCTCTGATGAATTTGTGATTAATGGACTTCCATGGATGTATTTTACAAGTTTCATGTACTGTACTTGAGCATTTGAAGTATTTTTACTTAGTTTAATTGCACTGGGAGAAGAAATAGTGCCATTTCCCCAAGGGTTGAATTGGTGATTTTTGCAGTTGAATGGGAGAGGGTTGGAACAGATATAATAATCAATTAATGGTGCACATGAGACCTTAATAACATCCTTAATACATTCCCTACCTCTGTTCAGAAATTTGAGTGGCTTTGGAGGCATTTGGGAAGCCATTTTCAATACTTACCCCAGGGGGATTTGAACCCCAAATTACTAGTAAAATTGCATACTTGGTCCAGAATCTTAAGAGAGTTTGCAGAGGTATTTTGGTGGCCATATATCATCCCTGAACATCATATTCAAGTATTAATATCATTCATACACCTTCCTTGAAGATTTGAAGGCATTTGGAGTCAATTCGAGACATAGAGACCAATACTAGTTAAAGGCAAATTACTAGTAAAGTTCCCTACATTGGCCAGAATTGAAAGAGTATTTGCAGAAGTATTTTAAAGGTCCAAAGGCATCCTTAAAACACATATTTATGTTCTAATCTCATTCATATACCTTCTCAGAAGATTTGAAATCATTTGGTGCAAATTTGGGACCTAGAGATCAAAACTAGTCAAAGGTCGAACTAGGGAAAAAAAGTGGAAAATTGTCATTATAATAAAATTCCTAACAAGGGACATTACACATTGCAGCCGTTCGAAAAATGGGCGGTGGATTTTGTAGGACCAATCAATCCACCAGGGAAGCACATGGGTGCATGCTATATTATCACCACGACAGAGTATTTGACTCGATGGGAAGCAGCTGCACCGGTCATTGATTTCTCCGTGGCCACAACCATGTGGTTTCTCTTTGAACACATTGTCACTCGCTTTGGTTGCCCCAAGATATTATTGAGCGATCAAGGAAACCACTTTCTTAATCGCACCATTAGTGCATTGACGGAGGAGTTGCAGATACAACATAAGAAGAGTACACCCTATCATCCGCAGGAAAATGGAACGGTGGAGGCTTTCAATAAGATATTGGAGCATGCACTGACAAAGGTGTGTAACATGAACCGCGATGAATGGGATCTCAAAATCCCAGTAGTCTTGTGGGCCTATCGCACCACATGTAAATGGATGACAAGGCAGACACCATTTAAGCTGGTGTATGGACAAGAAGCAATTATGCCCATGAATTATATTGTCCTGAGTCTATGCATTGTGGCTGCAATAGGCCTGGATGATGTAGCGGCACTAGATGACCGACTAGAGTAGTTGGTGCAGTTGGAGGAAGATCGTCTCATCACCGGGTTCCACCAGGGGGTCGAGAAGGATCGCCAGAAATCATGGCATGATCGACACATTAAAAACAAACAGTTTCAGCAGGGTGACTTGGTGTTGTTGTACGACAGTAAGTTTATGAAACATCCAGGGAATTTGTAGATGCATTGGCTTGGTTCGTATCGCATCAGTAGTATTACTTCAGGGGGTGCGGTTCAGCTGCAACAGCTGGACGGGGCAATGCTCCCAAAAATGGTGAATGGTCATAGGTTGAAGCCTTATCCGTTGGGCTTGGAACAGCACGATGCCTGAGTTGCATCAGGAAAAAAGAAAAAGAAAAAAAAAGTGTGTGTGTTATAGGCTGATCGGTGGCAGGATGGCGCACCGACGGAGAAATAAATGCACAAGAAGGAGGGCTTTTGTCGCAAGTAAAAAATGACCCGCGACAACTAGTAGTGTTGCGCTCAGGTCACATCAGATATCATTACCCTGCTGGTATCTTTATTTGTTTAGGAATATATGTTCGTTACATGAACTAGATCGTGTCAGCAATATGCACATGTGGAAAGAGGAATACACTAAGGTAGCATGGTCGATGGCATCTGGAGGGATGGGTTGGCATGAGGCATCCACCACAGTGGTATGGCTGAAGGGATACTTTGCACACTTTGCACACAGGGTGACAGGCGGGGGTATGATCGCTCCGTCCACTTCTGTTGTCCGAGTAATGGAATCTTATGATTACCCTGGAGCATGAGTAGGAGGTGCACAGGATTTCCAAGGAAAACGAATGATCAAACGTGCCGTATAAATATAGGACCCAAGGCTAACGAGAGAACAAAGGTTGTTTTAGTTTAAAGAGGTTATGTTACGAGATGTTTGGGCATCTAGCTAAGTTAGGAATTCCAAGGATGTTGTGGAAATGATCCATTTTATTTCCTATGGGAGCACACCAGGTGCGCTGAGGGCCTGAACCATGAGCATCCATGCGCGGTTAGAGCAATCGACGTTTCAGACACTCCATTTCCCTAAGCATGAAGTCCTATCCAGAATTTCTAGGTAGTTGGTGATGGTTCGAAGTCTCGTGATCCCAACAACCACACCAAAGGGAGGGGTTGTCAGCCTCGGGTCCCTGTAACATATGCTTACTGGTGCGAAACAAATGTGCCAGTATTGTTGGCCTATTTTACACCTTGGCATGGCTTCCACAATTCCTCTCTGTCTCCCATTGGTCTCTCGAGACTGGAGGATGAGTTTGCAAGGCCCACCACAATAAGCTGGGAAGAGTCCACTTTTGGGTAAGAAGTACATGACAACGAGCAGATGATTAGTGCACCATAAAGAGTAGACCTACATCGCAAGATCGAGATAGCAAGAACAATAGATGAACTAAGAATTCCACCCTAGTAGAGTAGAGATGACGGAGTACACTATATCATGTTGACGTGGCTCGAGGGCGAGCCACAAGATTGTGTTGGCGGCCTGTTGGCAGGCGGTTTGGTAGAGTACTACCGCACCATCTCCGATGCTGTGACAAGGTAGACGACAACGCGAATGGCGATAAGTGGAAGACTAGTTATGCATTTTGGGTCAATTGTAAAGCGAAATGCGGGTTTTGGGTCATTTGGACCACATATTATGTAATGTTGAGACAGTTATACTGCAGAATGCAGGTTTTTGGTCATTTTTGGATAAGTCAGTTAGATGTTGGGTCATTTGTCCACAGTGTCAGTTAGGAAGTCGGTAGTAAGTGGACAAGATTTGTAAGGCGGAACCCTATATATAGACAAGAATTGTAAGTGTTAGAGGAGAACTTTCGGCGGGAGAAGAATGTAAAGCTTGATGTTGGTTGTATGATTCCCGGGTATGTTTTGATGTCAAGAGTCATTGTAGAGATCTAGTTTTGTGTAGAGACGTTGTATATGTGTTGACAATGATAATATGATGAAGCTATTTTGGTGCAATCTCTGTGTTCAATTTGGTTTAGTTATGATAATGTTATGTTGCACTATACATGTCATGCTTCTTTGATGCAATACTTGCTCTACAATTACTATTGTTGCAATGATGAATGTTTGGGTTGAATATTGCTTTAATATTATGTTTAATTCTTAAAGATCTCTGTCGTTGTATTGCAATAAGTTTGAGTATCATAGCCGCAACCATCCTCCTCCCTTCGGTGGAAACATGGTTCCGTCTCCTCTTCCTGGACACCTCGGGTGAGACCTCATCTGCTCTGCAGGTGTTGTTGGGTGGGTTAAACCCTGTCCGGGCCGGTGCTCAGGAAGACTGCGGTATGTGTCAACAGTGAGTGGGACCCCTATCGACTAGCTTCATGCTAAAAAGCTACTAGGAATCTCATGTTCACATCTCTTTCAGCTTGCTTCTACAACCATTCTTCTATTCCTTGGCATATTCTTGCTCCTCGAGGAGAGGTGCACTTTTTGAGGTGATGAAATATTTGGGATAGCTCTTGAGGCCCCATATATTTGTAATCTGATATATATACTCTGTTCCTACTTCTCATAATACTTTCATGTTGAAACTCAAATATATTTGATGTAAAAAGTCTAAACTATGAATAAATGGTGTCATTTCCCCAATACCTTGTTATTTGCACTTGAAGTGGTATCAAATTCGAATGGTTCAGTCAATGTCTGATGTATTAATGTTTTATGGAGTGCCATTAATATTCTGAATAGGTTTAATATTCATTACACAAGCATTGGGAGCAATATTCTTAAGTTTCGTAACCATTTGTGAAGATTTACTATCATTTCCCCCTATGTCGAAACTAGTCTTTTTGTATCTAATTTAAGAGAGTTGTAGCAGACTTATTAAAATGAATGGTGATGCATATGAGACTATATTTATGTCCCCTAGATATCCCCTACCTCTGTTCAGAATTTAGAGAGGGTCCAATAGCATTTGGAGAGCCATTTCTAGCATCTACCCCATGGGGAATTGAACCCCTAATTGCTAGTCAAATTCCCTACATTGGCCAGAATTCAAAGGAGAGTTGTAGAATAATTTTGAAGACTATGAGGAATCCATGAACCTCATAATAATTTCCTAATACCATCTATATACCTTCTGTAACAATTTGGGAGCATTTGGAGCTATTTGGAGATCAAGAAACCAATACTAGTTAAGAGAAATTGTTAGTCAAATCCCCTACCTTGGCCATAATCCTAAGGATATTTGAAGAAGCCTTTTGAAGACTCTAAAGCATCCATGAACCTCATAATAATGTCCTAATACCATACATATAAATTCTGTGACAAGTTGAGAGCATTTGGAGCCATTTGGAGATCAAGGAACCAATACTAGTCAAGGGTCAAACTAGTGGAAAAATTGAAAATTTCACCATTTTAATAAATTTCAAATAAGGGACATTACAATTGGGTTTGGTGGTGTCCAGGAATTTGGCATTGAGAAACCAGTCGGGTTGTCTCAGGGCATAATCCCTAGCAAGTGCTTCAGGATTGTTGTGGGTACAACAGATCCCATGTTTTCTAGAAAACACGAGAACCCCAATTTTTTATATGCAAAGAAAATGATTAAATTCCTTGGTCATTTTGGGGTTTTTCATCATGCTTTCATCGCTTTGCTTTGATTTGATTAAGTTAGTGGTTTTTCCCTTTGAAAATTTCCCTTGATCTTGTGTGTTTTTGTGAGTTGCGGAAAGCTTTGATTTTCCCAAAAGTCAAGTCTTCCTGCAACCCGCAATCCACAATGTGGATTGTGGAACCTTGGTTTTTAGTTTTGAAAATTTTTCATCCCGCAACCCGCAATTGCGGATTGTGGGAATAATTTTCATTTTAGTTGTGTGCTTTAAATTTCCGCAACCCGCAACCCGCAATTGCAGATTGCGGATTGCGGAAAGGATTTGAATAATGAGTTCGCGTCTCGCATTCCCGCAACCCACAATTACGGATTGCGGATTGCAGAAAGGTGATTTTATTATATTGTGTGGTTTGTATTTCCGCAACCCACAACCTGCAATTGCGGATCACGGATTGCAGAAAGAATGTATATAATTGCAAAATAAACCTTCTGCATTTTTCTTCCGCAGCCTGCATGTTTTAATCTTAACCGTTGATTTTCTTCGATCCTATGGTTGATATTGGATTGTTTTGTTTTGAATAATCATTTCGGTTCTTTGTTTTTCTTCACCATTTTTTATTTTCAATCATATTTTTAAACTACGATTTTCACCTATGGCCACATATAACTGATAATCATTGATTCAACTAATTTATAATTGATCGATTGTTAAGATTTGACATTAATCATACGTGAATTATTGCAATCGTATATTTCTTAATATAATTTATGTCGATGCGTGATGTGTGTTAGTTCAATACAGACATGATAATTGCAAGTTCCAAACTGTAAGATTTTAATCATGGCACATAATCTATCTATCTATCTATCTATCTATATATATATATCAAATGATAATTTAAAGGAATCGATTCATGAATTTTAGGTCTAAAGTTAGTGTAGAAAGAAATATTTAATATGGGAATTATTTGTTTTTCTCTCTATATTTAAGAATTTGTATTATTATGTATGCACCCATATAAGTCAACAATGTACATGATATTGGGGAAATATTGATCTAGAGCATGTTCCTAAAATTGAAAATGGATTTGTAAATACAAGAATGAAGACGAGTTTTGCGAAGTCTAAACACATAGTCCTCTTATTCTAAAGGTGTCATTGAAGATGGGATTTGTTAAGTATGAATACATGGTCTGAAGGTGTCGTTGTTCAAGTTCTAAAGTGAGGTGAGTTAAAAATTCATTCAATAAGGTTCAAAAGTAAGGAATGTTTTAAATCATTTGTAGATATCTTTAAACACAGTTGGAATTCCATCACAATGTGCCTTAAAGATAGGGGATGACTCATCCATTTACTTTGATTATCCCTTCTATACACATTCAAAGGTACATCTCCATGCATTTATTTACTACTTTATTTGTCTAGCATGTTTGAGGGTGATAGGAACAATACTCATTGAAAGTTACTCATGCTAATTTCAAAAGTTCATTCCAAAAGTGACTTGAGAAATTTGGATCCTTGTAACTAATGAGGGAGTTTATAGATATGCATAAATAATAGATCGCCAACCTCAAATGTTGTAAACATGCTCAAATGGTTGAAAAGTGCATACTTTGTCAGACAATCAACTACCACAAAGATAGAATCCTTATCATAAGTGCATTCATATCATGAAATTGAAATCTTGAAGTATTTATCAAGTATACAATAGAAACCATTAATAGTTTCATGTTTGTTTCACTTAAAGTACAAAAAAACCTATATTATCAATCTCACTAGTAATTATCCAAATTGAAAAAACCACAATATAATGAAGCATGGAATTGCCATGATAAAGAAAATAGTTAGAAGTTGCACTCAACAGACATCAACATTGGTTTCTATTAGCTTCATGATGGAGAAAACAAGCCTTATACAAAAGGCTAGAATGTTTCAAGAAGAAGAAAAATAACTTTCTCAAGACAATAAAAGGTTCATAAGAACCTACACAAGAAGAGAGTAACTAACATCCAGAGAAGTGACAGGAACTACTATAGCCATGGTAATTTCACTAGACATTAGAACGGAAAAATTTGGAAGTTACATTCTCATCTTCATCCTAATAACCTAGAGAGAAGTAGATAGAATAAGACAAGGGAGAAGAAGGAACACTTACATATACATTCCAAAACACAATAGCAACCAGAGATGATAGTCACACTAGGGAAGATCTTAGTAAGGAAACACAATCATTTTATGGCATCCCATTTAAGGTTCCTTGCCTCTAGCAAAGAATTTATCTTTGGAAAATCTTGAAGTAGTTAGTTTGTTTCCTTCTATATCTAGAGGAAGAGACATTCCTAGAGTGATTACCTTTTCATGTAAGGATATATGGAGTCAATAGTTCATTTACTTGATTGCATTGTATATGAGATACATTGATTGTATTTTTTGGTGATTCATGAGTCGGGGACTTGGGATTCAGGACATGATTCATTTCGATGTGTGATGTATCACTAGACGTTGTATACATTTTTAATATGATGATGAAGGGTTTTCATGCTGGTTTTATTTGTCCTGCATCTCAAGAATAAATATTAGCCTTTTCCTAGTACCATATTCCATAGATTTTTGGCAAGTCATGGCATGATCGAACCATAAAGGTGTTGGTTTGCAATATTTTAGTGGATGGCCAATAATGATATTTACCTGGAGATTAAATCCATGACCTATTATTTTCTCTTAAATGCCGATATACCATTGGAAACAGGGCACTAGAAATCATGTTCCTGTACAATATTAGGCTAAACTAAATATCTAATTAGAGCAATGTATGGGGTCAATCCTTAGAGTAGGAAAATGGCAGGGAAAGAAAGCGCTTTTAAGGTTTTAAAACAAAAACAAAAAACTATCATAAAGGCTAAGAAATAACAGAAAGAAAGTATTCTTCAAATAGAATTTTTGTTCACATTAGAAGGTTATTCAAAGGAAACTTATGCATGGGAAGTCAACTTGAAAAAAGGTAGAAAAATATGGTTTTGTTAAGACAAAAAAAGTAGTAAAAATATTCCTACAAAACTGTTAATTAGAAGCAAGAAGCATTACATTTAAAAAGCAGAAGAAACTAGATTCTGAAAAAGCATAAAACAATGCAGAAAATGTAAAGGTTCGAATGACAATCCGAATGCATGTCTGAATGCCAGTCCGAATGGAAGAAAACAATTTAAACTAAAGAAAAGAAGAATTTTGAATGACTTTGATTACCAACTCGCCGATGCATATGATCCTATAGTGCAAAGGAAGCAAATAGATTGATTAATTAGAAGCTAAACTAACAAGAGAACTATTTATGCTAATCATTATCTAAGAGAAATAGACTATTTCTATGATATGCTAAAGCAAGACTGATGATGGAAGATAGAAGTAACCTACAGCTACAGGAAGAAAAGCTAACAAAGGGAGAAAAGCTAATAAAACTAATGCTACCTATAACAAAATTGAAGCAATATCTAACTATAGATGATGGAAGAAAATTGAAAATAACTTCAGAATACTAAACTTGGTCGACCATTCCTAATTCTGAAAAATAGATTATGTTAGCAACAACATACAGTTTACAAGAAACATTTGTCAAACTAATCTAACTATGAACTGAACTTAAAATGTGAACTAATTAACTTATCTAGTTGCAAAAAAGTCTGAAAGTAATTAAGAAAGCTATGCTTGACCGGTCACTAATAATCCTAGAAAACAAAATCAAGTTAGCAACAAGATATAGTTTGTAGAAGAATAAGAAAATAGCATCTATAAGAAAAACATAAATAATTAGACAACTGAGAAATAAACTATCTATTTGCAAAAACGAAATGGTTGAAAGGAACACGTAACAGATATGTGCAAAAATGAAATAACTTAGCTGAAAATACAAAGAAATAAACTGCTGAATGTACAAAGATGGAACCTTTGATTGTTGAGGGGCCCTTCCCAACAATAGGGGTTTGTTTCCTAAGCTACTCAATCACCAACCATTAATAGAAAACGAAACTGATCATCAACAACTGCAAACATAACTTTTTATTAAACTGAGCAAAGTTTACACAACGTTTTCCACTCCCCATCTCTCAATCCTGGGGGTCTTTATATAGTGTTTTACAAAGAGAGAGAAGGTCGACCCTTTCAGTGGTCGACCTCTCTAAAAATAACAAGTCTTTACAGCTGGAAAAACAACCCATTAAAACAGGAATAGAATCTGAAACGACCAGCCACGTTTTTTTTGTTTTCTGGGCAAGTTGGCTTCAAGGAACCACAGATTTCTCTCAAACAGCTTGGAATTTTGGTGAAATTCCTCATTGTGACCTAAATGGGCCTATTCCACACAAAACCCGTGTTCCAGAATTTACAATTTCGCTTTCATTTGCCCAATAATCAAGCCCGAAATTTGCTTCCTGTTAAAAACACATCCTTGACGGAATTAATGCTAGGTTGTTGGCCATACTGAATGAGGCGAATCTTTACAAAAGTAGCTTCTAGATTACGTGTGCCAGGTGGGAAACTATATCCACATCTTTGTTTCTACCTTTAATGCTCCAAAATATGCTAACCAACGAATTTGCAGGTTGAATGAAGGGTTGAACGATGGGCACGTCTGAATGGAGTTTCGTTTGACAACCATGGCCTATAAAACCAAAACTAAATACCAAGCAAGTCACAAAAATGTCAATTAAACATTAATAAATCATAATATGGCGAGATTTGACCAAAATCCATATGATAAGTGAATATATGCATACTTGTTCTGTTTAATGGTCTAAATGGCGGAAAGAGTGATCTATTATATCAAAATAGTGAAAATAACGCCACTCAGAGTATATTTGATGATAAAAAATGGTGAGAAAAATGGACGTCAACACTCCCCCAAACCGAAGATATGCCAGGTCCCACTGAACAAAGAGAAAAAGAAATAGGGAAGAAGTGGATGCGATCGGATGGACTTGGAAAGGATGAGAGTGAGTAGGGTGATGGTGAGGATCACGTAGGGATCAGTTTTAAAACAAGGTCCAATTGAATGTTTGAAAAATCACGAGACGAAAATTTGGCACGTTTGAATGATCATGCCATTATTTAGAATTTTTGAAACGTGTCCCATAATAAATATGTGCACATTAATGAATTCATATGGTTTGTGAAATATTCAACCATGTCCAAAGTAAACTTTGGACAAGTTGAAAGAAAATTTTCATCATGGGATTATAACATAGTGCATTAAAAATCATGATGATCCTTTATTAATAAAATGATGGTTCGCATGTTGATTTTTTGCATATAACTTAATGAAAACTTAAAACCATATGATAACCAGCTAATAATTCTGAAAATCGCAATAATGCATGATTAATCGATTCATTTGGTGAAGTCGAGATGAATTAAAGGAATGAGATCATGTGAAGAGATGACATTTGATTAATCCCTGATATGGTTAGTCGATTAGATTTATCAATAGAATTCAAAAATTAAATATCTTAGCACATTTAATCATGATGTTATAAGCTATGGTTTCATTCAGATTGTCATTTATTCGCTTCATTCGACCCTTCATACAGACCATTTGTCTGTACAAGATGTGCGTGCTGGATCTGATTGTTGCTGATTATACAGAGAATTTCTGAGGCTTCTAGTGCACAAAAGGATGATATAAACATGTTTTTTATGAAATTTTCAGTCCCTCTTCTTTGGTCAACATGGATTAGAACAGTTTCTTTTTTATGTGTTGGCCTGATTTTATGAATCAGAGCCAATAAAGAGGTTCTATCCACACAATCAACTTAAAGCAGTATCCGGTGTGTTTAAATTAACAAGACCTCGCAGGTTATGGTCCTGCTACCAGCTAGTTTGTCTCTTAAGGAAACCTCAAAACTAGCAAAATCTAACCTATTCTAATGTTTATCCTATCTATATATTTACAAATGTCCTAAAGCTGCTTTCGGAAAGAAAGACTTCAATTTTTTTTTGTGAAATTTTCTAAGTATGAAAGCTTAATTACAGTATGCAAAATGATTTAACAATGCTAAAAATAAAATAAACTTAAAACTAATCTATCTATCCTATTTAACCCTATCTCGGCTGAGAGCAGATTTGAAACTAAGATTAATCATTAATCTTATAACAGAAAATTGAAGTATGATATAAACCAAACATGTTAAAATTATAACAACAATTACTCTGCTATATAGAAATGGAGATGATATTCAACCTAAAACACACAATCAAATTTCACTTCCAGAACTGATTAATAATTATTATTCAAGACAGTCATTCAAATTTGAGATAATGCTTATTTAAAATTCACCGTTAACATACAAATGAAACTTTAAATAAACAAGAAGTTATATCATTCAAGCTGATGTTCATAGTGAACCACTAATGAACAAACCACAATGACATATGCATTCAATAACTAATCTTAAGACGACAAAGTGAGAAATTGTTTAAACATCAGTATGACACAGCATACAGAGTTTGCATATAAACAGAAGATCACAAAATGAAATATATGTATATATAAAACCCAAAAATGAATACCATTCACAGCATCATTCGTAGATATCCAGTATCATCCACAACAAAGCTCCAGCTTCAAGTTTGAAGTAATACTAGCAATAGAATATATTTCAAAAAAGTTTTCTTCTACACTTCATCCCCCCCTTGAGTTCATCAAAAATCTTCATTCATATACTAGTGAGAGTCAGTTTTTGCTATAAATGTTGCATGCAACATTATAGGAAATTACTTAACCATAAAAGCATCTAATTACACCAAATACTAAAAATAGAATCGACTAGCCTGAGTCGAGGCATCTCAGAACATTCTTGGCCATTCAGAATACTCCAACTTGTAACAGATCAGCTATACTTTCATGCCAACGCATCCACCATGTCCTGCATTCCTGGAAGAAAGCGGTGATAAAACCCTCCTGCATTAAATTCAATAAATACATTATATCAAAAACGATTTAACACAGTTAACCGAAATTTTAAAACAAAATTATAAATGCATGCCTGTAAAATCTCCGATTTTACAGACATGCTAAATCAAAATAATCGTTACCTGTTCAACAAAGAAAAGAACTATTAGGCTTCATTATGAAGAGCGACTACTCTTCTAGCTTCGGCCAATTTAGCCTTCAACCTGATAATTTTGACATTTTGTTTTTCAATTCGTTCCAAAAGCATCTGGTTTGTTTTTAATATGGATTTCTTAGATTTCTTGAATTGATTCTTTTTCACGTTGGCCTTTTTCCACCTGTCAATCCATTCTAACAATTCCTTCTTGAACATTTTATTTTCTTCTTCCAACAAGACCGTATACTGTTTGCGTTTTCCTCTAGACTCTGATTTTTTATCCTGATAGATACTTCCTAATACCTGCTGTAGGGTTTCGTCTTCGCTAGCTACATGAGGAGAACGAGGACTATCACAACGCTGATTGTGTAATGGTTCAAATTGTACAGTGTCAACATCTATTTCTGGTTGATTGCCCTCGACCTCACCTGATGGCACATCATTTCCCTGGACAGTGGTAGAATTCCCTACACCCATTGCGCTAGGGACAGGTATCGGAATATCATCCTCAATATCTACAACTGCAGGTTCGGCAGCAGTAGATTTGGAAGTCTGTGGATCAGACCTATACCTTGGAGTAGAATGACGACTATGCATGCTTCTGGTGATTCTATGTGAAGATGATAAGTTTCCAACCTTCGACCCTTCCTTATCACAACAAACCTGAGCCAAATGGTTCAGCTTATGCATAGAAATTTTATCACATTCAGCAGGTTTATCAATTTCGTCTTCGGCTGATCCCTCTTTTAATTTTACAGGGTTGCCATCATTATTATCGGGTTGTGATTCATTTAAAACTTCCCTAGAACTGCAAGGAACTGAAACCCTATCATCATCTTTATCTACCTCATCGTCTACAGACGTGCTTATGGCCTCTGGTTCATTATCCTCTGAGCTATCATCCTCAGGATCTATGATTTTTCGTTTCCTACGAGCTCGAGGAGACGAATTAGGCCAATGCTGTGTTGGCCCCAATTTACAATCGACTAGGAATTCATCCCAAGACCGACCTTTTGCGGATAATTGAAATTGCAGTAAAATTTTAATCAACCCATGGTGACACAGACTATTATCAGGGTTATTGAAATTCCTTACAGACTGTGACATTTTCTTCAGGCTTTGCCACAGATAGAAGGGCAAATTAATTTTATAACCCTTTACTGCTAACAACAACCGTAAATGATACAAATGCAAATGGGAAAAACGTCCACAACAGGTTACGTATCTTACCAAGATTTCATAGTAAGCTCTCCACTCGGGCTTGAGAAATTTTACAGGCACGCCTACTCTCAATTTCGTTTTATCTGGTAAAGGCGTAAACAAAGCCAAACACTTCTTCTTATCAACCATAAGGCCTTTAAACCAGCGTTCTCCCACCTGGGGAAGTTTCGTGGCTTCAGCAATTTTGTCTTCATTGATAACAAACTCAAAACCTCCAATTCGCACCCTATCATTTTTAAAACCCATTGCAAACATTCTGGTAATCTCCACATGATGACCATCAAAGCTTTGAAAGAAATGCGTCCATCCCATTTTCTCGAATTTCTGGGCAACCTCCTGATTAGCTTCAATAATTTCATACCCTGAGATTTCAAAACGATTCAGAGGAGACATGGTTTCTTCAGCACTGTCTGGGCTTAGTCGTGGAATGAAAGGGAAAGTGAAAACAGAGGGAATAGGTATCCACACACACGACATGCTAGAAAAATCTTCACATGCTTGAAATCTGATCAAAATCAAATCTCTGAACCTACCATTTTAGCGGGATGGTGATAAATATTACAACTTTCATGCTACACCATGGCTTATGCCAACTTATCTGCGTTTTGACCCTGCCAAGTAGTGATCACCACTTAACTTAACGAACCAGCGATACGAAGACTGCTTAACTTGGCGAACCAGCGATATGACAACTGATATAACCATTATTACGATCATTGATTATTTACAGTGGTTCATTATTATAAGGTACGATGGCGTAGTTCGTAATGAGTGTTAGCAATTAACACTGTCAACATGGTTTTACCAAATGCATACAATTGTCGAGTCTGTCAAGTGGTGAAGGCCACGTTTCCATGCCAGCTCACCGATCCAAAGGTTTATCGATTTAACCGTTGATTTAGCGCATGGCCAGTTCATCAAACGATCATCATTGTTCTATGATATTACGCCGTGATATGAATAGTAATAAATTGCGTTTTTAAGGTTAAGTAGGTATTAATCATAGGGCCAGCTTGGTGTTTATTTTATATATATGTACAAACTATATATATACAACATTAAATCGAAAGCTTTATACATGCTATTAACACACTATAGTATGTATCATTACCTAGGGTATTTATCATATGTGAAACGCGTCCTATATAAACCGTCATTTATCGATTAAGTATGATTTTGACAAAGTTTATGATAGGATATTACTTATGATATTAGATTCACAAATTCACTTAGTCTCGAGATTAATAATACCCTAAACAATGTGTTTTATGATATTTCTTTGACACAAAACCCTTAAGTCACATAAACTCGTTTCAATATTTTAAACAATTTTTAACGAGAATTTACGAAACTTATCAATCCTTCATTCAAAAGCCAAGTTCGATGATCAAGTCCCTATCAGCTTCTAGAGTCATTAATTACTTTTTCTTTGATTAAGAGCACCTTCAGAATCAAAGATTCTGAAGGAGCTCTATATAATTTTTAATTCATTTATCACATAAAGGACTGATCTCTCTTCACTTTGTCAAGAAGTGAAGAGGTTGTTGCTTGCTGCCAACATTATGTTACTTGCATTATTCCTGAAAACACCTATCATTTTGTCAGAAATGAATAAACTTTTTGATAAGTAATCAGAAAATAAAGATAGTTATGAACCTCCCCAAAACCAAAAATATGGCATGTCCTCAAGCCATCAAAGAAAAAAAAACTGATTGGTATACAAATTTTCAAATTAATAGTTTAGCCAATAATTATGAAATGTTGTTATTTTATTGAAAAAGAAATACTAACTCAAAATGGAAATGATTCATACAGGCAAATTCATAAAAAAAAAAAATAACAGTGCTTATGAAGAGCATATGAATAGTAATGGTGTAATTGATGCGAAAAATGCCATATGAAAACTAGTCATCCATGAGTCATTCTAAAAGATTTCTTGTCATCCTAAGAATATAGATAAAGTTCACCCTGGAGTTTGTTAGATTTCTATGGTTATGGGTCCCACTTCTAGGATAAACACATCCTAGGTATTGTTTGAATTAGATGACAGGGCCTAAGTCCAACTTACAACCATTCTCTAATGATAATATAAATAATTGACCTAAACATGTATTTGTGTACTCAGGTTTGTAAAACGAGTCATGTGCATAGTAATGTATTAACCATATCTCTTTCACCCTATATTGCCCCGCTGCCAGTGGTGAGCTCCCAATATGGATGCCTAATGAGGGCAGCTTTACTAAGAGCTTACTTTTAAATGTCAACCCGGGGGACGTACAAACTTTAGAGGTGCAGGCACTATCTGTGCTCTTATAGGATAATATTTGTCACAGTTGGATGTCGGTATTGATGTTCTAAGGGTTGCCTACGAAATATGTAAAACTGGTTATGCTACAGAATTAAATATTGGAAAGCAATAAATCTACTTAAAAGAATTAAAGTGCTGAAAGCAGTAAATCTGTTCTAAGAAATAAAGATACCAAAAGCAGTAAATATGTTCTAAGAAATAAAGATACCAAAAGCACTAAATCTGTTCTAAATAATTAAAATGCTGAAAGTGAAGGAGATAATCTTATGAAATCACTTAATGTAGAATGGTAAATCTAGAAAATGAAAATGCCATAACAGATCTATTCTAATATAGGAGAAAACAAGGTTTGTAATTACTTTATGCCTAAAACTAAAGTTCTGATCTAAACCATTTTAAATTCCAAGACTCAAATTGAAGTGCGATCATTTCAAGCTATCCATCTATTACTAAGGAGTCAAAGAAATTAATCACGATGAGAAACAGTCATAAACCTCAGATATAAACCATGATATTGAAAGCACAACTGCTACACATGCAATCGTTGATTAAAATATGCGTTGAAAGAAAGCACCTACAGGACTACTGAAATTGTTTTGCTGTACTACATAATGTATTATAAATTACTACAGAAATAATAAATCATTCAAGCGCTTCCATATGCAATATAACTGTTCATCAATGTAAAATGCATAATTGGAAAAATACCTGCAAATAGAAATCTCCTGACTTACGTGTTGGAGGGGCCCTCTCCAACCCGTACTCAGGAGAGAATAAAACTTATAAACACTGGCTGGAATTAATCATCAATTTCTCATTAAAATATAAAATCCATGTCACAACAAAGGTCTGTACTTGCAGTATCGATAGGGCAGAAAACGTTAAAACAATGTTTTTCTCAAAATAACAACAGGGGCCTCTCACTACTCGAGAGGTCCCTATTTATATGATTTAATGCTGATCCTAACTAATTGTCAAAACGTCGATTCTTCTTGAACTGGAGTGCGTTCCCTATAAGTCAGGAAAAGGGTGCCGAGCTTGGTGATCCCTCAGTATTCTATGCGTTCATCCTTTAATGCCCTGTACCTACTCAATCACGCTTGGTTTCCACAGAATTAGTTCATTGAAATATGCATTTTAACATACAAGAATAATCATCAAAACAATTTCATTAAATAATTAAAGTAAAACACTTTTCCCACAATTGAGTGTGTTTCTTCACCATTGCTTGAGCTTGACTGTAGAAAAAAGGGTTATCAAATACCTGAAAATTGGACTCATCAGCCAGCAGGCCTGTTCAGTACCCCGATGGGTTTGTCTTGGTACCATGCAAGCATAGCCCCGCTGCCAGCGAGCCTGTTCAGTACCCCGGCAGGTTTACTTGCATTTACCGAGCTTCCTTGTTTAATATTTTACTTAGCATGGACCCGCTGCCAGCGAGCCTGTTCAGTACCTCGGTGGGGTTGCTTTGTATAATAATGCTAGTATGGCAGTCAGTTGGCACAAGAGTGCATTAAGCATTGCTAAACACATAATTCAAAATTTTTAGAGCAAACCTTATGAGTAACTTTATTTATAATAACCTGTATTACTGATCATATCAAAAGAGAATAACCTAAAGTTGTCTTTGACCTCTTAGTATATCTTCTTCATAAGAGATCAGTAGTGTTCCCCACAAGTAAAAATATCACTTACCCCTGAGCTTACCTTTTTTAAAGAATGCTTAAGAGACAAGTTTTGATAATGAGTCTAAGATGAACTAGTAATCCATAAGTGTGAGATAAAACTTTTTTTTTTTTTTTGAAAAACATGTTGATTATAGTAGGTCTTAAGCAACTATTCTAATGATAAATAATGAATTTTCATATTCGAATCAAATACCATATGAGCATAAAAATGAAACTAATCGAAAAGAATCATAAAAGAGAAGTGGTTAGAAATAAAAAAAAAATATTTTGCAAAATAATCAAAGGAAAATAAATCACAAGAAATACTTCCCTTTTTAATTGATCAAGCTATATGAGTTAACCAAAATTCCTATGTAAATATAAACCAATTGTCAAAAATGATTCTCATTTATTCCAAGAAATAGAAATATATGTACATAATATCTTATTCTACTTAAAGAGAAAGAAAACAATTATATTCAAGTATATGAATTTTTCCAATGTAACCAAGTGTGAAGCAAGATTAAAAACATGCCTTTATCCACATACGAGAAAATTATTGCAGTGATTTCCTGGATGTGGAGAATCAATCGACTTACTTGCATTTGCAACATAAGGTGTCGAAGGAAGGAATGGTATTGTGGCCTCATTACCTCTTGGGACCATATTTCGATGTAATCCCGATGCTCACCTTCCTTCCTCATGCCATGCAGATCCTTTTCTTCTGAATGTTCAATTGCTTGAGTACATGAAAGATCTGTCGATAGATATGTGGAGAAATTTTCAACATCAGGTCTCTCTTCATCAAATGTAGTTTCCAAGTTTTCGGTTTCCTTGGTAAATTGGCAAGGAGATTCGGTTTGTAGCTCATGGAATTGTGGTTCTTCTATCATTTCTAGAGAGGTAGATAAATTCTTGACTTCTATCAAGATGTGTTATTCTTGAGAAGAAGATATTGAGATCCCAGCTGCTACTAGGATTTGAGAGTTCTATCATACTAATAAGCATCTTTAAATCCATGTCACTGGTTGGTAGGTTTTGTCTCACACATGGGTTAGTCCTGGGGTTCTTACAGCACCAAAATTTTCCTTTTTTATGTGTTTTTTTTAAATACTTTCTATTACTAAAACGGATTTGTGAACTAAACACACCACACTTGTTGAAAGAATAACACACTTGAAAAGACGGAAGGCAAACTTTTATGAAATAAATTATGGAAAATTAAACACTCAGACGTATAGAAAATAAATCACACTTATGTGGAAAGAAATAACAAGGATTTGGGGCACCCCACTATAGTGGATGCGCAGGTTCTTACCTCTTGTCTTACCATTCTCCCCTCCCCCTTGTTGTGTAATGAAAAAGAAACCTATCTACCCCTATCTACCTAGACTCCAATCCCTTTAGCACCTTCTCGGCAACAGCGCCAAAATGTTGGGTAAAATATATGCTATCTAAGTCAACACTTAATTGTCAACCCAGGAAGGGAGCTTATGAGATGCAAACACTATATGTGCAGCATTGAAGGCTTGAACTAACCTAAGCTGACTAAAGATGCAAATGTGCTAACATGAAACTATATGATTTTAAACTACTTGCATGACTTTCATAATTCAAGTGCAAGAATTTATTCTATCTATGAAAACAGGAAACGGATTAACAAATGAAACAAGTAGAAAAAATAAAGAGATTTATTTATGATCCAAATCTTATGTCATGAACATCTTTATTATTTATATGAATGGAAAACTAATCTTATGATTGACAAAGGAAAAACACTAAAACAATTTAGAAAATGAAATCATTAACTCTTCACTTAAAAATAAATTATTTAAAAACGAGACTGATAAATTCTGAAATAGTGACTAATTAGCAAATCAGACATGAAGAACTTAACTTTGGAAGAAGGTTAAAAGAAAGTTAAAGAAGATAATATGGAAGTAGGAAATAATGACAAAACTTAATTAAAAACTCTATGTAACATGAAACAAGATTTAAATTACATCTAAAACTGTTAATTAGAAACAAGAAGCATTACATTTAAAAAGCAGAAGAAACTGGATTCTGAAAAGGCATAAAACAATGCAGAAAATGTAAAAATCCGAATGATGATCTGAATGTGTGTCCGAATGAAATTCTGAATGGAAGAAAACGATTTAAACTAAAGAAAATAAGAATTTTGGATGACTTTGATTACCAGTTGGCTGATGCATATGATCCTACAGTGCAAAGGAAGCAAATACATTAATTAATTAGAAGCTAAACTAATAAGAGAACTATTTATGTTAATCATTATCTAAGAGAAATAGACTGATTCTATGATATGCTAAAGCAAGATGGATGACGCAAGATAGAAGTAACCTACAACTACAGGAAGAAAAGCTAACAGAGGGAGAAAAGCTAATAAAACTAATGCTACCTATAACAGAACTGAAACAATATCTAACTATAGATGATGGAAGAAAATTGAAAATAACTACAGAATACTAAACTTGTTAGGATATTTAGACACCTAGGAATTAGTTAAGATCAACTTGTGTAATATATCCGTTAGGTAAAGTGTGTTTCTTTAGTATGCATTAGTATACATTTGTAAATATTTAATCCGACAGTCACAATATGTTGTGATCCGACGGATCAACTTCTCTTATATCATACCTACCCTTGATCCGTGGTTTAACACCCGATTGGTCCATGATCTCTATTTAAAGAGCATGAAGGGTCATTGGAAAGTTGATCGATTATGAGAAGCTCATTTGTAACTTTCTTTCTTTGCATAATAAATTGCTCCATAGAAGCTATTTGGCCGAGGTTGTGGAGTGTTTCCCTCTCGAGGGTTTAAACCATGTCAAAACATCGGTGTATAGATTTGTGATCTGTTTGTGTGAAGTGGTTGATCTAGGTGTTCAGTCTTTTGGGAGTACCCTATGTACCCGAACATGGTATTAGAGCTTTTATGAAGAGCCGCTTCTGATTATGATCTAGATCTTGAACTGTTGTTGTTGAAACTTGAAACAGTTTCTGGTTCTAGCATTTATGTGCATTTCTGGGCTGTGGGTGGTGTTCCATTGCATTCGGAGCATCGTTTCCATTGGAAAATAGTTTTCATTTGATCGAAAACAGTTCTCGATTGCTTCAAAAATGCGTATTTCATCAGATCTGAAGGTATAATGTTACAGTGACATTTTTTTATTTCTATTTTAATATATATATATATCTCATATTTTATCAGGTTGTATTATTATATTTTCTTAGTTTCAGATTGTTGCTTTCCTTGTCTGCGTATGCTCTTTGTCGTACACCTTGTGCGATCTCGACGAATCAGAAACAGAAAGGGAAACGGTTTTTCTCAGCTGCATATGCTCTTTGTCGTGCACCTTGTGCGATCTTGGCAAATCAGAAACATAGAGAAAACATAGACTTTCTGGGCAAGCTAACGAGATCTAACCCCAGAAGCGTGGAAATTGTTTTTTGTTTTGGTTTATGGTGTGATTTGCAGAAAAAAAAAGGGCAAGCACGAAAATCGATCAAGAAGAGTATTGAAAAAAAAAAAAAACTTCCTCCTTCCCATACTTTACATATCTTTTAAACTAGCTCACTTGGTTCAAAGTTGATTTATTCCTTAATAGGTCTTGAATTCAAGTCTTAGGAAATTACTTTTAAAAGAAAAAGTTCATGCAATTTCTATTTTCAAGTTACTTTATTGTAAAAGTGCATCCCACTTAAATAATAAAAAATAAAAATAAAAAGTGAGTTACTTAAATTCTTTTTTATTGCTGCACTATTTAAAGTAACATCATTGTAAAAGTGAAATCACTTATTTTACAAAAGTGATTCACTTAAAACAATTTTCTTGTAAAGTGATTGTCAAAGGTTCATCTTGGGAAGAGGGGGGTACTTTTTTTTAGCTGGTCATTCTCTATCTGTCACGTCACTATTGGGGACATCTTCAATATTTTCTTTGATCAAGCATAACTTCATCATCCGAAGTCAGTTTTCACTGCCGTTGTTTTTGAAACCGCCTATTTTTTCGAGCTCTTCGCATCCAAACTATTGGTTTCTGCCTTTACAGCCATTAATTTACAAATATGGCTGCCTCTTGTGATATTCTACTTACCAGTTCGAACTATTTCTCATGGAAATCTCATATGGAGAATGTTCTACGAAGTAGAGGACTTTTCAAAATTACCTTAGGGAAAGAAACAGAACCCACTGATGATGATAAAAAAATCAAATGGGCAAATAGATGTGACGAAGCTCATGGATTGATTGGGATGTCAATCTCTACTGATTTGCGATTCCACATATCTGGAATTGATGAATCTGATGTTGCTTGGGACAAGTTGGAATCTATGTTTGATAAACACAATGAAATTTGAGGTCACCAACTCGAAAATGAGTTGATTTCTTTAAATCCGAGTGATTTTTCATGCATACAAGATTATTTATCTAAGTACAAAACTCTTGAACTCTTCTGTGAAGAATGCAATATTAAGAGGGAAGACAAACAATGAATTTATCATATTCTTTCCAAACTTGGACCTGCATATTCTGTTTTTGTATCTACATTTTACTCCATGAAAGAATCCTTGAATGCAGTTAGCTATCAAGAGCCCAGTCTTGAATTCTTTTGTGATTCCTTGATTAGAGAGAAAGAGAAGCTCATCCATCTTGGAATAATTAACAATGCAGATACATCTGGGAAATCCTTATTGTCCCAACAGAAAGAAAAGTCCAAACTTCCCAAGAAACAAAATTTTTGCAATAATAAGTCAAACAATGGTCCCAAACCCTCTCAGTCAGCTCCTTCTTTAAAAAATGACAAAGGATCCAAGCCAAAAGTCAAGAAGACTGAGCATCATTGCAACTATTGCAGGAAAAATAATCATGATGAATCTAAGTGTTTCAAAAAGATGGCAGCCTTGGAAGCAACAATGAAGAAGCACCACATCAACCTAGATTCGCCTTTAGAATCTACCTCTCATGGACATGCACTTTGTGCTTCTGGTTATTCTTATAATGCATCTTCTTCTTCTACTTCACATTAATGGCTCATTGATTCTAGAGCATCTTATCATATGGCTAAGGATCAAGCCATCTTTTCTACTATGCATGAATGTAACACCAAACAAAAAATTTGTTGGTGATGATAGATCTCTAAGTGTTGTAGGAGCTGGAATAGTTCCAGTAGATAATGGTTATTTCAGTGATGTACTATGTGTTCCAAGAATTTCCTACAATTTGTTATCAGTCTATCAAATCACTCATTTTGGTGAAGGTAAAACTATGACGTTTACACCTCACTAAGTTGTAATCATGGATTTTAAAGATCCTCAACAAGTCCTAGCTACCGGAATTGTTGATGATATTACCAGGTTGTACAAATTTAACAACTTTGGGTCATCACCTTTTCCTTCTGTTTTTGTTTCTTATAGTGATAACTTGAGCAAACTTTGGCATGAGCGATTTGGTCACATAAATTATCACTCATTGAAACAACTATGTAAAGACAATATGGTGATAGGTCTTCCGATGGTATCTTGCAGGGATGGTGTCTGTTCCGGTTGTGTACTCAGAAAACATCATCGGGACAGTTTTGACAAACGTGCCTCTTGGCACACCTCAGTTCCCTTGGAGCTTGTGCATAGTGACTTGTGTGGTCCTCTTCCATATGCTTCCTTTTCTGGTTTCAAATATTTCTTAACTTTCATTGATGATTACACCATATGCACTTGGGTTTATTTCCTAAAACTTAAGAGCAAAGTATTTAACATGTTCCTGGCCTACAAGTCCCTTGTTGAAAAACAATCTGGTCATCAAATTATTAAGTTAAGATCTGGCAATGGAGGAGAATATGTTAACAAAAAGTTCACTACTTTCTGCACTGAACAAGGAATCCAACAACAGCACACTTTTCGACATACACCACATCAAAATGGTGTAGCTGAACGGAAGAACCGCACTTTAAAAGAAATGGTTAATTCTATGATCCAATCTAAGGGACTAAGTCTTCAATTTTGGGCTGAAGCCATAAATTGTGCAAATTACGTATTTAATCGCACCCCCACTAAATATTTAAAAGGTATCGCACCAGAAGAAGTATGGAGTAAAATTAAACCAGATGTAAGTCACTTCCGTGTGTTTGGTAGTGAAGCATGGACTCACATTCTGGATGAAAAATGGAAAGCATTGTAGCCTAAAAGTGAAAAGTGCATATTTGTTGGATATTCTGAAGATGTAAAAGGTTATAGACTTCTTCAACCACATTCTCATGATGCAATCATTAGAAGAGATGTTAAATTTGATAAAAATCTCTTGGCCTGCGATCCTAACTCGGCGATTGTGCCATCCTTGGCCTACAAGCTTGATTCGGTGATTGTGCCTTCTTCTTCTTCTAACTTCCTTGACAGGTTTCCAACTCTAGTTTCAGATGATGACAGTGAGGATGAAAATCCACCTCTGCCTGCTCATGTTCCTCCGGTTGCAGTAGAACAAGTGCTTCCTCAATGGGTCCATTCAACATGTGAAGCAGCTAGTGATATTGTTGGTGATCTTAGAAATCAACGTCGTACATGTTCTCAGTTTCAACGAACCTCTTCTCTTTTGGCTCAAGTTTCCGAGAATCATGATCCAGAAACCTTTGCAGAAGCTTCAAGAAATCCAGATTGGGATGCAGCTATGGATGAAGAATATCGTTCCTTAATGGCCAATGATACTTGGGATCTTGTACCTCTTCCAAAAGGAAGAAAATTTGTCAGATGTAAATGGGTCTACAGAACTAAGTATGCATCAGATGGAAGTGTTGAAAGACTTAAGGCAAAGTTAGTTTCCAAAGGTTTTTCCCAAGTTGAAGGGATTGACTACAATGAAACCTTTGCTCCTGTCGCAAAAATGAACTCCATCCACCTTGTTCTTTCCCTTGCAACCTTACATAACTGGGAAGTCCATCAAATGGATATCAAGTCTGCTTTCTTACATGGTGATTTACAGGAGTAAATTTACATGGAACAACCTCCTGGATATGTTCAGAATAAATCTAGCCTTGTCTGCCATCTTAAGAAATCCTTATATGGCCTTAAGCAAGCTCCTAGAGCTTGGTATGCCAAAATGGATAGCTTTCTCCTTGACACTGGTTTTTCTAGATGCCATTATGACTTCAATGTCTATACCAAGAAAGTAGGAAACCATCTCATCATACTTGTTCTATATGTTGATGACCTTATTCTTACTGGTAGTGACCCTAAGCTTATAACCCATGTGAAATCCAGTCTTAAGCAAAATTTTGAAATGTCAAACTTAGGACATTTGCATTATTTTCTTAGTCTCCAAGTCCTGCAAACCAAAGAAGGAATCTTTCTTTCTCAGTCTAAGTATGCTTGTGATCTTCTTCGTCGCTTTCACATGGAAGATTGTACACCAGCCCCTTCTCCCTTCCAATCAGGAGTCAAACTTTCTACCACTTGTACTTCACCTGAAGTATATTCCACCTTATATCGTCAGCTTGTTGGTAGTTTCATATACTTGACTCATTTCCATATTGACCTTTCCTTTGTCATTGGTCATCTTGCCCGTTATATGCAAACACCTCATGAAAGTCACTGGAAATTAGCTAAAAGAACACTTCGATATATTCAAGGTACAATTCAGTTTGGGATTCATTATAGTATAGGGGGGGAACCTTTGTTGGTTGGTTTCACTAACTCAGATTGGGCCGGCGATCCTGATGATCAAAATTCTACTGTAGCTTATGTTTTCAGTCTGGGATCTGGACCTGTCACTTGGGATTGTAAGAAACAACAAGCTCTTTCTCTTTCTTCAGCAAAGGCAGAATATCGAGTCGTAGTTAATGCCAGTCAGGAAGCTTTATGGATTCGACAGATCCTTTCAGAGTTTGGATTTGAGCAGTAGCAACCGACTCCACTTTGGTGCGACAATCAAAGTGCCATCAAGCTTGCCAAAGATACAATCCTACATCAACCCAGCAAACACGTTGAGCTACATATGCACTTCATCATAAATCTTGTTCATGATCGTGTTCTTGAAGTGCTCTTTTTCCCTACAGATGATCAAGTTGCAAACATCTTCACCAAGTCTCTTATAGAAGTGAATTTTTCTAAACTTCGATCTATGTTAGGAGTTCAGGAATTTGTCATTAAGGGGGGATAGGCTCTAAATGCCTCCTTCCTTCTCCTAATAGTATCACTTTTGTAAATCCTTCAATCCTATCCCAAGTTGTTCTTAAGGGGAGATGTTAGGATATTTAGACACTTAGGAGTTAGTTAAGATCAACTTGTGTAATATATTCGTTAGGTAAAGTGTGTTTCTTTAGTATGCATTAGTATACATTTGTAAATATTTAATCCGATGGTCACGATATGTTGTGATCCGATGGCTCAACTTCTCTTAGATCATACCTACCCTTGATCCATGGCTTAACACCCGATTGGTCCATGATCTGTATTTAAAGAGCATGGAGGGTCATTGGAAAGTTGATCAATTATGAGAAACTCATTTGTAACTTTGTTTCTTTGCATAATAAATTGCTCCATAGAAGCTATTTCGTCAAGGCCGTGGAGGGTTTAAACGACGTCAAAACATCGGTGTATCGATCTGTGATCTGTTTGTGTGAAGTGGTTACTCTAGGTGTTCAGTCTTTTTGGAGTACCCTGTGTACCCGAACAAAACTTGGTCTACCATTCCTAATTTTGAAAAATAGATTACGTTAGCAACAACATACAGTTTACAAGAAACATTTGTCTAACTAATCTAACTATGAACTGAACTTAAAATGTGAACTAATTAACTTATCTAGTTGCAAAAAAGTCTAAAAGTAATTAAGAAAGCTATGCTTGACCGGTCACTAATAATCCTGGAAAAGAAAATCAAGTTAGCAACAAGATACAGTTTGTACAAGAATAAGAAAATAGCATCTAGAGGAAAAACATAAATAATTAGACAATTGAGAAATAAACTATCTATTTGAAAAAACGAAATGGTTGAAAGGAACATGTAATAGATATGTGCAAAAATGAAATAACTTAGCTGAAAATACAAAGAAATAAACTGCTGAATGTACAAAGATGGAACCTCTGATTGTTGAGGGGCCCTTCCCAACAACAGGGGTTTGTTTCCTAAACTATTCAGTCACCAACCATTAACAGAAAATGAAACTGATCATCAATAGCTGCAAACATAACTTTTTATTAAACTGAGCAAAGTTTACACAATGTTTTCCACTCCCCATCTCTCAATCCTAGGGGTCTTTATATAGTGTTTTACAAAGAGAGAGTAGGTCGACCCTTTCAGTGGTAGACCTCTCTAAAAATAGCAAGTCTTTACAACTGGAAAAACAACCCATTAAAACAGGAACAGACTCTAAAACGGCCAGCCACATTTTTTCCGTTTTCTGGGCAAGTTGGCTTCAAGGAACCACGGATTTCTCTCAAATGGTTTGGAATTTTGTCAAAATTCCTCATTGTGACCTGAATGGGCCTATTCCGCACAAAACCCATGTTCCCGAATTTACACCTTCATTTGCCCAGGAATCAAGCCCGAAATTTGCTTCCTGTTAAAAACATGTCCTTGACGGAATTAATGCTAGGTTGCTGGCCATACTTAATGAGGTGAATCTTTACAGGTAGAAGCTTATAAATCACATGTGCCAGGTGGGAAACAACATCCACATCTTTGTTTCTGCCTCTAATGCTCCAAAATATGCTAACCAACGAATCTGCGGGTTGAACGACGGGCACATCTGAATGGAGGTTCATTTGACGACCACAACCTATAACACCAAAACTAAATACCAAGCAAGTCACAAAAATGTCAATTAAACATTAATAAATCATGATATGGCAAGATTTGACCAAAATCCATATGATAAGTGAATATATGCATACTTGGTCTATTTAATGGTCTGAATGGTGGAAAGAGTGATTTATTATATCAAAATAGTGAAAATAACGCCACTCAGAATATATTTTATGATAAAAAATGGTGACAAAAATGGACATCAACAATATGACAAACAATGCCTCAAATGATTTAGTCCACACACCTTATCAGCATGCAATGAGGTGTATTTTTGTGCATATACTATCATTAGAAATTGATATATAGCAGTGGGATCAGACTACAATGTTAACTTTTTAACTGAGGTTTATTTTTCTAGAAAAGAGAGACATGCATGACCAAGTGTTTCCCACAATGCCTAATAAACATGAATTTTTCCAACAGAGGTATTTAGGAAGCATCTATTTTGTTCAATTTTGGCTTATAGTCCTATATATGGATTAGTACAAAAATAGGACAAGATTGCTTGTGGTGACCTCAAACCTTGAAGAAGAAGAATACAACCAGACCATATGCTTTAATTGCATAGAATTTAAAGTTAGTCCTACAAAAGAGCTTGTTTCAAGGGGATGAAGATGTAAGGATCTAGGGATGCCCTCATCCTGTTCCCTGAACCCTATTTCTTGGGATATAGAAGGGATGCCACAAAACCCTCATGGACACAACACATCTTGATGAATAACTAGGGAATTGTGATCAATAAATGACTGTACTATTACTTTTATCTTTCATATTTTCTAGATTCCTCAAGCCTACTTAAAAATATCAAGGTATGCCAACTTTTCTTTTGCCTCATGTATTATTGAGTACTAGAAAATTTCATGAAAAAACAATTTAGGTCATCTTTAGTTTCTTTATAGTTAATAATTTATTTTAATTTATCATTTGAATGTTAAGACCTAAATCGTACTTATCACCTACATTAAATAACCCATTAAATATCATAACACTCTATTGCCAGGTTTTCACAATTAAACATTATTATAACTTTTTCCCAACGTACTTCACTTATTATACCATTAAAATTTTATGTCTAGTGTACTTTGTAAAATTAGTCACAGCAGATCTAATGAACAAGTAAATCAATCACAACAGATGAACATAGAAAATATGGTGTAAAACTGTGCAAAACATGCAGCAGTGCTCAATATCCCAGTAAGGGTGAATGATTACAATAGAATACAGTGACAATGACTGAGCAATTCGAATTGCCTAAGGAGGTCATTCGAATCACTGAATGGAGTAGCTTGACTCCAACTAGGAGTCCTCATCATCAATCAGTGTTGGTCATCAATGCACAAGAACCAGTCATCCAGGTGTCAATCTGAGTCTAACTGGGTGTAACATGTGTAACTGAAGTGTGTAGCACTGATATAGGGAAGTGGGCTCAATGGAGGGCGCATGGGAGGCTAACTGAAGTCAGAACAAGTCATCTAGTCAATCTGGAGGTCTAACGGAGTGAAATAGTCAGTCGGGAGTGAAACTAGCCTCAAATCGGGGAGAATCGGAGCTAATTGATTGTAACTAAAGTGGAACTGCAGTGGTAGGTGAAGAAGTGCGCCCTTCTCTGGAAGTAAGTGAGAAGTGGGCGCCTTCCAGACTAGGAGGGTTGAAACTTTGATGTAAGAAGCTCCCAGGTGCTAGAATAAGGTGGCTAAGGTGCTGGAGGCATCAACCTGGTGACTAGGATGCATGCAAAGTGCATGCAAACCCTAGAATTTGCATGCAAACCCTAATTGCATGTAATATCCTGAAAAAGATGATGTGGATATCCGAACACCCCCGCTCAAGCTAGACTATGTTGTGCAAAAAAAATAATGTGGGGCCCTGGTAACTAAGACCAAAGGTCACCCCAATACAATAATCCAAAAAATGCTGAAAATAAACTAAGTGAGGAAAGAGGGAAAACCCAGTGGGAAGAAATCCCCCCCTCAAGCTAAAGCATAATAATGGGTCAATTTGTCTCCACCATGATGGAACTCACCCCCAACAGTGAACGGAGGTAAGAGAACTTCTTCTCAGTGAAGCTCTTGGTGAAGATGTCTGCAATTTGCTCATCAGTAGGGCAATATTGCAGAATGATGGTGCGATCATGTACCAACTGTCGAATGTAATGCATATGAATCTCAATGTGTTTGGTCCTCTGCCACTGAACTGGATCTATGGAGATCTTGATAGCACTTTGATTGTCACAAAATAGGACAATTGAAGTAGTGCCACCAAAACCAAACTCGGAAAGAATACCCTGCAACCAAACTGCCTGAATACAGGCATTGACTGCCCCTTGATACTCTGCCTCTACTGAAGAAAGTGCAATGGCTGCCTGCTTTTTGCTGGACCAGCAAATAACACCATTACCAATCATGAAAACATAACTGGAAGTGGACTTTCGATCAATGCTATCACCTGCCCAATCTGAATTAGTAAAACCATTGAAATCAAGCTCAAAATCTGCTCGCCAATGAAGCTCATGGGGCTGCTGCATATACCTTGACACGGCACTCATGGCATATGAAATAACAGGACTTGAGTGTGTCAAATAAAGTAGTGAACTAATCAACTGTCGATACATACTACAATCTGCAAGCGGTGTAGAATCTCCCTCCTCAAGACTGATTCCTGAGAGGAATGGGAATGGGGCTGCCTTACATTCAACCATATTAAACTTCAATAACAGGTTGGAAGCATATTTTTTCTGAGATATAATGATCCCATCAAAATTTTGAGCTATCTCCAAGCCCAAAAAGTGACTCAGCAAGCCCAAATCGCTCATGTCAAAAGCTAGATTTAAGGCAGTTTTTAGCTTGTTTATTGAAGTAAGAGTGCTACCAGTAATAAGAAATGTTGCTGCATATATACCTCTTCAGTAAGGTCTCCATGTAAAAATGAACTCTTCACATCCATGTGGTGCACTTCCCAGTGCTTGGATGCGGAAATAGCCAAAACAAGGCGGATGGAATCCATCTTTGCAACTGGTGCAAAGGTCTCAGTGTAGTCCACTGCTTGGACTTGGGAGAAACCTTTTGCCACCAAACTTGCTTTGTATTTTCCGATAGAGCCATCAGCAGCAACTTTCGTGCGGTAGACCCATTTACACTTCACTAATTTTCTTCCAGGTGGAAGAGAAACTATCTCCCATGTATTGTTCTTTTGAAGAGAACTGTACTCTTCATCCATGGCACTTTGCCATCTCGGATCTCGGTGGGAAGAATAGTATGATGTGGGATATGAACCAGCCATCAAATAACAAATCTCAGGAAGTAATGGATCAGAAATAGAAAGAGCCATACCTGCTCTTTGAAAGTCTGCTCTTGTTCGTCTAGGATCAATAGGATTTCCAAGGTTCGAACCAGCAGATTAAAGAGTGTTTTGGGTCCACTTTGGTAACTGAGAAGGATCATAATGGTTGGATTCCGAACCTGATATGTCATGATCATCATGTATTGCTAAAATATCAGAAATATCAGAACTCATACCTTCATTATCGCTGCACGGATCTTCTTCTGGTGAAGGCGGTGAAACGACAGTTTCTTCCTCGACTAGTTGCAATTCTTGAAGCGGTTCTTCGAATTGCACACTGCGCTCTATGAATATCTTTTTAGATCTGATATCCATGAGTTTATATGATTTTGATTCTTCCCCAAATCCTATCAGTATGCACTCAATACTTTGTGGATCCAAATCTCGTCTCTTCTTGGAGGGAATTCTAGCCCATGCAGTAGAGCCAAAAACTCTCAAATTTGACACATCCGGTTTGTGACCAAAGAATGCTCCGAAAGGAGTCATACCTTTCACAGATGAATGTGGAACATGGTTCTATATGTATGCAGCAACATTGATTGCTTCAGCCCAAATATTTGTAGCCAAACCTTTTGATTCAATCATGCATGTAGCCATCTATTTCAGTGACCGATTTTTCCTTTCCGCTACACCGTTCTGCTGGGGTGTGTAGGGAACTGTATGTTGGATCTGAATTCCGCTTTGGGCACAAAGTTGCAGCAACTCAGCCTTAATATATTCTCCACCATTATCATATCTAAGAGATTTGATCTTGCTCTCAGTGGCAGTCTCAACAGAAGCCTTAAAATCCTTGAATTTTTCAAGCACTTCTGACTTGTTTTTGAGAAAAAATACCTATGTAAAGCGGGAAAAATCATCAATAAATGTCAAAACATACATTGAACAATTTAATGACATATGGGGCAGCAGACCACTGATATCAGAATGTATCAACCCCAAAACTATAGAATCTCTGCTAGCTTTGCCGCGGTCGAATCTATGCTCGGGGTGCTTCCCAATAATGCAACTAGTGCATATTCCCATCGAGGAATGGAGTTGTGGAAGACCATCTACCATGGAATTGTTTGATAGCAGCAGCAAATACTTATAATTAAGATGTCCAAATATTTCATGCCAAATCCTACTAACCTCATTACCATGTGTGCGAAGAGCAGTGGGATTTGCAAGCGGAATAAAGTGTGAAAACTCATAGCATTTTGCAGTGTGGTTTGCCTTTCCAACTGCAACAAGTCTTCCACTTTTGATATCAAAAATTTCAACTGTATTAGGGCTGAATGTAACTTGCTTCAGTTCACCAGTGTGTGTCATTTGATACACAGAAAGAAGATTTGAAGCCAAGGAAGGCACATAGAGAACATTCTGAAAGCTTCCATGATCTACATGAATCGTACCTTTGCCCTTTGAAGAAATTTTTGAGTCATCTCCCAAATGGATGGGGATGGAGATGTTTGGATCAAATGAAGAAAAATAATCAATATTTGCAGCCATATGATTCGATGCACCCGAATCTATCAAGAGAGTAGTGGGCTTCGAAACAGTTTCCATGAGTGCTTGTCCTCTTTCATTATCACCATTCCTATCCTTCTTCCTTGCACCGTCAGGAAGAGTTATGTTGTTCTTTTCCAAAAGGAGGGCCATTTGATCTATAGTCTTCTTCATACATTAATTTTCGGGATGAAAGCCACGGTTGCAATAAGTACCTTTATATTTTTGGTTACCTTCTTTGCCCTTTTGCTTGAACTTTCAACTGGATGGTGCATCCGTCTGCTTGCCTTTCTCTCTTTGCTTGTGAGGTTCAAATTTGGGCTTCTCCTTATTTTGCTTTCCTTTACCATTCGAGATATTGGGTCCTTGAACATATAAGGCTGAATCTTTGGAGCTTATGGACCCCATTTGAATCAACTTGTCATGCTCTTTTGTGACGGACTCAATGAAGGCATTCAAGGTAGGCATCTTCCAATTCGGGGTAGTTAGCTGACCGAAATTGAAAGTAGAGACAAATACCGAATAATCTTTACCAAGCTTGCTGAGAATGGAGAGGATCAATTTCTTATACTCTTTGATAACTCTACTGTTCTTCAACTGCATGTTCAATTTCTTGAATTTTGTGAAGAATTCATTAATGGTCTCGAAATTCTTAGGACTAAGGGCAATCAATTCATTCTCTAATTGAAAAGCCTTAAGCTCGTCCTGCTTTCCAAATAGTGTTTCAAGTTGCTCCCATATGGCTTTTGGAGTCTTCAATCCACTGAGATGGAAGTGAAGATCTTTGGATATGGAGAGACAAAGAAGACCATAAGCTTCATCAAGCTTGTTGTAGTGTTTGGTTCTATCTGACAAGGTGTTTGGCTCCAATTCAAGACCAAGAGTGACTCGATAGTAACCTTTTGAACGTAATATGATCTCCATATCATCTTTCCAATCAAAATAATTGAATGGGGTGAGGATAGGCTTTGAAGAAGAGTATTCCATTTCTAGGAGCGAGTGCACACTGATGTAGAGAAGCTTGCAAGGGCAGAGTAGCGAATGCAATTGATGGAGACAATAAATTGCAAATCACAATAAACCAAGAATAATGAGGTCGAACAATCCACCCTTTTAGAGTTGCATCACACTTGGGATTGGAGATCAAACAATGTTGAATGGGTCCAATGTATCAGATCCAAGATTTATGTGGAAACTCAAGCTTTTGGAGTGGTATTGGAAGTATTTTCAAGCTTTGCATGCACAGGAGCGAATGCCCTTGAGATCTTTCATGCCAAAACTTTTTGTAATTTTTGAGCAAATTCACTCAAATCTTCTTGTAGAAACACCTATAGAAAAGAGATCTTGTCCCTGTAATGGCTCTGATACCATGTAAAATTAGTCACAATAGATCTAATGAACAAGTAAATCAATCACAACAGATGAACATAGAAAATATGGTGTAAAACTGTGCAAAACATGCAGCAGTGCTCAATATCCCAGTAAGGGTGAATGATTACAATAGAATACAATGACAATGACTGAGCAATTCAAATTGCCTAAGGAGGTCATTCGAATCACTGAATGGAGTAGCTTGAATCCAACTAGGAGTCCTCATCATCAATCAGTGGTGGTCATCAATGCACAAGAACCAGTCATCTAGGTGTCAATCTGAGTCTAACTGAGTGTAACATGTGTAACTAAAGTGTGTAGCACTGATATAGGGAAGTGGGCTCAATGAAGGGGCATGGGAGGCTAACTAAAGTCAGAACAAGTCATCCAGTTAATCTAGAGGTCCAACGGAGTGAAACAGTCAGTCGGGAGTGAAACTAGCCTCAAATCGGGGAGAATCGGAGCTAATTGATTGTAACTGCAGTGGTAGGTGAAGAATTGCGCCCTTCTCTGGCAGTAGGTGAGAAGTGGGTGCCTTCCAGACTAGGAGGGCTGAAAATCTTATGTAAGAAGCTCCCGGGTGCTAGAATAAGGTGGCTAAGGTGCTGGAGGCATCAACCTGGCTACTGGGATGCATGCAAAGTGCATGCAAACCCTAGAATTTGCATGCAAACTCTAATTGCATGCAAGATCCTGAAAAAGATGATGTGGATATCCGAACATACTTTCACTTCTTTTGGTATCAATGATCTCTGTTAGCATACACTTAGAAAGGAGAATGTGCTCCTTAATAGCATAACATGTTATTTCTAGGTTTTCAGAGGTACGAGTATCTCTTGGATTTGGTAAGTATGTAGTAAGGAACATATTCACTCTTGAGAATTCAATTATTGCATGTATTCATCAATTTTTCAAATACGCCTGTTAGTCACAAACATCATTCACAGTCATGCCATTCACTGAATTGATGCATGACCTGCTAGGAGATAGCTTAACAAGACCAAGACATATTGTTTGCATCTTATCCTATGACACAAATCTCAACACCAAATTCTTCACTATAAGGACGTCGTAAGTGTATGATACAAGAGAAATGATATACATCTTATCCATACATATAGTTTACTAATCCTACTTTCACATGCCAATTATCTTACAGCAGAAGATAATATATGCCATACTATAGTTTGTTGAGATATTGTAACTTCAAAGAATATTATATTTGTACTTTATTATTCCAGAGATGTTTATTCCTCCGTCGGAATGTGGTAACTTGGGTTATTAGACTTCCCTAGTGGGGGTTGGCCCTGTATGTGTTATGTGGGTCAAAGGGTTATTAGAACACCCTAGAGGGGTCGGCCCAGTCAGTTGTAGTGGGGTATTTAACCCAATGGTTAAATACGAGCCTACATGATTTGTGTAAAAGACAAGTTGGAGTAGTGTATAAATAGAGGAGGTGTATTCCTCAATACACACACACTCACTCACTTGAGAGTGGCGCACTTGTGGAGGAGAGGTCTGCTATGGAGAAGGAGGAGCTTATGCTGAGGGTTACATCTTTTGTATTTGCTGGTCATCTATATTGAGGAAGCTTTGCTGGGTTTTCTACCCCATGAGGGTTTCCCAGGATAAATCTGTGTCTCTTGTGTTTATGCTATGCTTGTTGTTTCTTCAGTGATCCTGTATATGCTATTATTGTGAAATGGAATGTAATGCTGCTATTTTCTATCTTAGCATATTAAATCTTAACATGGTATCAGAGCTAACCTGAAGGAAGGAAATGTATGGCACTTACGACACTTGCTTTACTTACGACAATTTGAAGGTTAGGGTTTTATATAGCAAAACCCAGTCATCGTGGAACTTTTGCCATAAATCCACTTTGGCGAAGGTTCGGGATCTGAAACCTTTACAGGTCGTAGATAACATCCCAGGTACCTTATTTCCAAAGGGCACCCTTAGATTCATTGTACTGTGTGAGTTATGATCAGTACAAGTTAGGGTTTCTGCCTCTTCCAGATCTCAGTCAAAATCAGGTGACCAAGAAAAAAAAGGTCATAACCTGGGCTAGGAAGCTCCAAATGAAATTTCATAAAAAGTGATAGGTATTAAACAGACTGTACTATCTTAGGAAACGTTTCTAGAGGCCAAAGTTGAACCAGTGACACGTGGCACGCCGTACACGTTCGCTCTTCTGTCTTATCCCATAAACAGGTCACGTTGCGACACTTGGCATAACTTGGGCTAGGAAGCTCCAAATGAAATTTCGTAAAAAGTGAAAGGTAGTACACAAACTGTACTATCTCAGGAAACATTTTAGAGGCCGAAGTTGAACCAGTGACACGTGGCACGCTGTACAAGTTCACTCTCCTGTTTTATCCCATAAACAGGTCACGTTGCGACACTTGGCATAAATCTCTCTCAGAACATCCAATTGAGGTCAGACCTATCAGGATGGAAAGATGACAAGTCAGGATACTACAAAAAAAATTTTAAGACCCTGTGGAGCAAAAAGTTCGGAGTTACAGCAGAAACAATCAGGTACATATTTCTGTCAAAACATAATTATTTTTGGAGCACCTTCATTCACGGCTTCCGGAATTTAGGGTTTCAGAGAAAGTTAAAATTTTTGGAATCGGAATCCACTGCTGAATGCTACTCAGGAAAATCGAAATTTAGAGACCAAGATCAAATTTTTTGGTTGGGCAGAAGACCGGGCTTTGATCAAACCCCAGTTCGGGATTTTGATCAGAAAGATGGAAAATTAGGGCTTCAGCAAAAGTTGGTATTTTTGAAGTCTGTAACCACGGCTGGAAGCTCCTCAGAAAAATAAGAGTTTAGAGCCTTGGATCAAACCTTTTGATTGGACAGAAGGGTGGGATTTATCAAACCCTAGTTCGGGTTCCTGTCCAGAAGATCCAGAAGTTTTGAAGGCAATTTTGAGGGGTCAAATTTTGGAGATTTCAAAATTGAAGTATGCTAGTTTGATCAGCTCAACAAGACACATCCTTCCATCCATTCAGAGTGTGAAAGTCAAAGATTGAATTTTTAGGGTTTCTCTAGCAAACCCTAATCAAGCTCCAGATCAAGTTTCAGGGGGAGTTGAGGCTAAGTCCTTACATAAGAAGACTACAAGAAGTCTCGACAGGTATGACTTAAGGAGGTTCAGGTATGTCTTGAAATCTGATTCTTGATTAAGATCATAATATGTTTGTCTTCATATTATTTAGTACAATCTTGATTAATGTTAGATTTGTCTTATCACCCTAGTAACAGTGTGAATGCATGTGAATGATAGAAGACATTCATTGATTAGGGGTATATGACTGTACTAATGCACTGTGATGTTGTATAAGGTTGATGTTGTTTGCTAACAAGATACAAGTACGTCACGAAAGACAAATCAAGTTCCATGACCATGACAACATGAAGACAAAGACTCATCCATAATCTTTGTTCCACTTACGAGGTATGTATGACTTTGTTATATTATGCTTAACCTATGAGACATGCAGGTTCTAGCTCAGGATCTCTAAATCATTGAAGAGATTGTTTAGGTATGTTGTACATAACTAAGCAGGTATACTAATCTAGGTATGTTTTCCTATGTCAAGTTAGAATCTTACCTTATGTTAGGATCCCTTATATAAGTATACTTGGTATGATTGGTTATGCTTATTCATAAATTTAGTAATCAAGGGTTTATGCATATTATGTCTCTTATCTTGATGATCTAATTAACCAGAAGAGTACTATGATCAAACAAGAATATGCAAGAGTAAAAGAAGACTTCCCTGAAACCTTGAATATTATCTATAATCATGACTATACATTTTCAAGATTATTTAGAACTATAATGTTTTGATAACATTGAGAATATACTAATGAATGTATGTTTGTGTATGAGATCATGAGGATGACACTTGAGCATACACAGTGGTACAGAATGAATAGAAGTTCAAAAGACATACAGAAGATCAAGCGGGAGGCAACCACACAAACATAAAAGATAAGTATTTGAGTTGTTATTTGAAATAGTAAATGATATTGCCTGTAATAGGTTGTATGCATATTTGTATTCCTAGAATATATCATGCTGAGTGTAAACATTCATAGAACATTGAACAATATACTACTAATATGCATATGATTGGTAAGTTGGACAAACATTCCATTGTTGCTTGTCTAGAATGAAACCTCTTTGCTAACATGCTGAGAGCTGTGCACACTCTCGATAGTACGTTCTGGCAGAGATGGAAGGCATCTAGATAGCCACTGTATGCATACAGGATATGGGAAAGTGTTGTGCCAAATTATTGGTCAAAATAGTTGCATAACTATGTAAATGATATCTGTATGCATAATAGGTTATCATGTCAATATAATTTGATGATTATGAAGTATTACTAATCATGTACTTAATTATGATTTGTAGGAAAGATCATGATGAATGATGAACTCTGAACAAGCGATGGATGTTCAACAAAAGATTTACACATCAAACACACTATAAAAGGCTTGGGGCTAGAAGATTCTCTTAGAAAGAGGAAGATAATCATGATGATATGTTTGCTCTAAGTGGCTAAATAAGACCATTCTCTTAATGGTGTAATTAAAGAAGAAGTGTGAATCAGGTTCTGTATGGGTTCCCAGGATCGATAATCAATTGATGAGCTTAATGATCACCATGGGTGATGTGGATCTCAACCTTTGCTACAAGGTTGAATATGGTTTCTATACACAGATGACATGGATGCAAGAAGGAACTCACCACAGAGTTCAAATGATATTGAGGCTCATATCAGTAGACCCATCTAACGAGAGATGGCACATATAGATATGCAGAATATCACTCACTGCAGAAATGAAAATGAAAGATCTCAGATTGATGCATTACTTCCTAGGTCTGGAAGTATGGCAAGGATCAGAAGGAATCTTTCTCAACCAGGGAAAGTATGCTGAGAAATATTAAAAGGACTTGATGTGTTGGAATGGCCACTCTCATGGATTCCAACTTGAAGTTGTTAGCAGATGACTCTTCAGAGTTAGTGGATATAACTCTGTACAGACAAATTATTGAGTCATTGATGTGTCTAACGAATACTAGGTCAGATATATGCTTTGATGTGAACACCTTGAGTCAGTATCTAGTGGAAACTAGATGTGTTCACCTGTTAGTTGCAAAGCATGTGATGAGGTACCTAAAGGATACAATAGACTTTGATCTATGTTATCTTGGAGATCATGACTTCAGATGGCTACATAGATGTTGATTGAGCAGAAAGTGTATCAGACAGGAAGAGCACATCGAGAAGATGTTATTGTCTGGGATAAGCCATGATCTCATGGTTTAGAAGGAAGCAATCTAGTGTGGCTCTCATCACAAGCGGAATATATGGCTCCTTGCTCTGCTAGTTGTGAAGCCGTATGGCTTTAGAATTGTTTGACATAAAAATGGACCCAACTGTGATCCTATGTGACAAACAGAGTTGTACCAAAATGGCAGAGAATCCAGTATTCCATGATAAGTCAAAGCACATAGAGAACTGACATTTCTATATACAAGATATGGTGCAGAAAAGAATTAAAGTTTGAATTTGTAACAAGTTACCAATGTACTAACCAAACCTCTACCTCAAGTAAATTTTTCCAAGACAAACTTAATGTAGTTTAGAAGGACCCTCCTCGAAAGGGGGAGTGATGTGATCACTTATGATGAGATTTCCTGCATCGACAGTGAGGTCAATGATGTGGATACCTATATTGGTGATGCCGACAGAGAGGTTGGTGGATGGTCCTTAGACAGGGTCTAAGGTGACAAGGGGATTGCATCATCCTTGAACACATGTTCTAAAAGGAGTCGTAGACATGATGCCTCCGAGAATGAAGTCCTTGGTGGACATGATAGGATTGCATCATCCTTAAGAGAGCCATAGACATGATGTCTCCAAGAATGAAGTCCTTGGTGGACATGATAGGATTGCATCATCCTTAAGAGAGCCGTAGACATGGTGTCTCTGAGAATGAAGTCCTTGGTGGACATGATAGGATTGCATCATCCTTAAGAGAGCCGTAGACATGATGTCTCCGAGAATGAAGTCCTTGGTGGACATGATAGGATTGCATCATCCTTAAGAGAGCCGTAGACATGATGTCTCCGAAAATGAAATCCTTGGTGGACGTGATAGGATTGCATCATCCTTAAGAGAGCCGTAGACATGATGTCTCCGAGAATGAAGTCTTTGGTGGACATGATAGGATTGCATCATCCTTGAACTCAAGTTCTAAAGTGAGCCGTAGACATGTGTCTCTAAGAAAGAAAAAGGATTGGATCATCCCTGGACTTCAGTCCTAAAAGTGAGCCGTAGACAGGTGTCTCCGAGAATTGAAGATAGGACTGCATCGTCCCTGAACTATGTTCAAAATGTACGTGACGGGATTGCATCATCCCTAGACATGAGAATTGTCTTAAAGTGATAAGGAATGATCATCCTGGAACTGGATCGGGATTGCATCGTCCCTAGACATGAGACTTGTCTTAAAGTGATAAGGACTGATCATCCTGGAACTGGATCGGGATTGCATCGTCCCTAGACATGAGACTTGTCTTAAATTGATAAGGACTGATCATCTTGGAACTGGATCGGGATTGCATCGTCCCTAGACATGAGACTTGTCTTAAAGTGATAAGGACTGATCATCCTGGAACTGGATCGGGATTGCATCGTCCCTAGACATGAGACTTGTCTTAAAGTGATAAGGACTGATCATCCTGGAACTGGATCGGGATTGCATCGTCCCTAAACATGAGACTTGTCTTAAAGTGATAAGGATTGATCATCCTGGAACTGGATCGGGATTGCATCGTCCCTAGACATGAGACTTGTCTTAAAGTGATAAGGACTGATCATCCCAGAACTGGATCGGGATTGCATCGTCCCTAGACATGAGACTTGTCTTAAAGTGATAAGGACTGATCATCCTGGAACTGGATTGGGATTTGTAATGACCCTTTTTCAAAATTTTATTAAAATGCCAATTTTTCCACTTTTTCCCCCAATTTCGACCTTTGACTAGTTTAACTGTTTTGACCTCCAAATCAACCCAAATGCTCCCAAATATTCTGTAGGAGTGTATGAATGGTATTTAGACTTGAATATTAGGTTCAGGGATGTTTTATGGCCCTCCAAATACTTCTGCAAAATTGATTTGTATTCTGATCAATATAGGTAATTTTGACTAGTAATTTGTGCATCAAATCCCCCCCCCCCCCCGGGTAACACTGAAAATGGCCTTCCCAATGCCTCCAAACTCCCACAAATTTATGAACAGAGGTATATAATGTGTTAAGTATGTTATTAAGGTCTCATATGCACCATTAATTGATTTTTACTACTGTTCTAACTCTCTCACATTCAACAGCAAAAACCCCCAATTCGACCCTTGGGGAAATGGCACTATTTCACCTCCCAATACAACTAAACTAAGTAAAAATGCTTCAAATGCTCAAGTATAGTACATGAAACTTGTATAAGACATCCATGGCAGTATATTGATCACAAATATATTAGAGAATCATCCATCCATTCGAAATAATCAACATTATAGTGTCATACATCAATGCATTGGGGAAATGGACATTGTTTGCTCATTAATCAATAGTTTTGCATACAACCAGTGGGTATTTCGACCTGAGACTTTCTGAATATTAATAACAGAGGATATGAAGCTATTACAATCAGAAATATGTAATGAGAAGCTCTCTCAAGAAGCACAAGTGCTCACCAAAAATGCCCTCCCTCAAGGAGCATGAATATGCCTTCAAAATTGGAAATGGTGGAGAGAAAGTGCTGCACTAAACCAAACCATGAAACTTCCTGTAGCTGCTACCTGAAAATAAAACTCCATTAAAGCACCATGAAAGACCTGAGTGGCCTCTCCAAACACCAACTTGGATGGGAATCTTTCACCCTCGAAATTGGCTAAGGCAAGAAACTAATCATCCACTAGTTCTCTCTTCACAAATGCAATTTTTCTCAAATCATCAAAATCCATTCTCATACTTGATTTCTACATTTTATAACCAACATTAGCCTTCAAGGGGTCGAAATCCTCTCAATAGATTCAATAATTTTCCATTTAGAAAATATTCCTCATTTGCCACTTGTCTCCTAGTTCCAACCTTCCATCTTCTCCCAAATTCGAATTTGAGTCTCTTTGGATTCCTCCAACTCCATGAGCGCCTTCCTTGAGCCTATTTTTGGGGCTGACATGTCATAATGGTCAGGTGTAAGAAGTCAGGTCTGAATTTTGTCATAAATGTCATAGATGCTTCATTATTGTTGTCATAAAACTAGGGAATCTAGCCCAAGTGTCCACTAGTCTCCAATTTGAATCTTCCTCTCCCATGGAGGTTACTATTCCATCCCATTTCAGCCTAAGATGATCAATTCCATGTGTTATGACTTACCAACTCACCCAAGAGTGTTCACCTTCCCATGAATTCGAATTGGTAAGAGAGAGCTGCCATGTGTCATTGAAAAATCAAGCTAGTGTGGGTCCCACCACCTCCATATGTCTCCAAAACCACTTGCCACCTAGAATTTCTCTTGAATTTATTTATTCATAATATTTATTAAATGCTTGAATCCTTCTAATGTCTACATATCATTTATTAGCTTCCTTATTACCATCCCACATGTGCCCATCCAACCTAGGAAACTAGTAGGATTGATGGGATTGTCTTACTATGCACTTATTTGAATGGGGACATTACAGTCCTCCCCACCCAAGATTGCTTGTCCTCAAGAAATTTCAAATTTGGATGCTGCAAAATCTTCTCCTCTTCCCATTTGGCATCTTCATTTGGTAAGTCCTTCCATTGCACTAAATATTCTTTGATGATTCTACTCCTCAACCTTCTTTCCCGTGTCTTCAAAATCTTTTCTGGAACAAGTGTGAGCTGACCTTCATCATCCAAAGGAGGAAGTATTTCTGAAGTGATGATTTGCTGACCAAGAGATTTCTTAAGACAAGAAACATGAAATACATTGTGGATTTTACTCCCTTCCGGAATTTCTAGTTCATATGCTACTTCTCCAACCTTCCACACTACCTTGTATGGCCCATAGTACCTTGGTTTTAATTTTTCTGCTCCATTCTTTTTGAGAGATGTTTGTTTATAGGGCTGCAACCTTAAATATACTAAATCATTGACTTGGAAGGTTCTTTCTTCTCTATGTCTATCAGCATATTGTTTTTGCTGATTTTGAGCAACCTGCAAATTGTCTTTCAAGAGCTTTAAAATTTCTTGGCTCTCTTCCACCCAATGTTTAGCCTTTGGGGCTCTACTATCACCAAATATAATGTCATCAAATGTAAGTGCATCATAACCATATAATGCTTTGAAAGGAGACATTCCTATTGACATATGATAAGTGGTGTTGTAGCAAAACTCACCCAAGTGTAGCCATTTTGCCCATGCTTTTTGCTGCCCTCCCACATAGTTTCTTAGGTATCCTTCCAACCATTGATTTACCCTCTCTGTTTGTCCATCAATTTGTGGATGATAGCTGGTACTTGGAGTCAATTGAGTGCCTACCAATCTAAAAACTTCTTTCCAAAAAGCACCCATGAATCTACTATCTCTATCACTGACAATGCTCTTGGGAAGCCCATGCAATCTGAAGATTTCTTTGAAAAAAATATCAGCCACTTTTGCAGCACTAAAAGATGATGTAATAGCAAAAAAATGAGCAAATTTTGTCAACCTATCAACTACCACATAGATGCAATCCTTACCCAAGGATCTAGGCAATCTGGTGATGAAATCCATGGAAATACTGTCCCATTTTTGCTCCGGAATGGGCAATGGTTGTAATAGGCCGGCTGGACATGTAAGTTCTGATTTGTTTTGTTGACATGCTTTACATTCATTCACATACTTCTGAACATCTTCCTTCAGCCCCTTCCAAAAAAATCTTTGCCTCAACTGTCTATAAGTTTTGAAGATCTCCGGATGGCCCGCTAGTGGGGAATCATGTGCTTCTTGCAAAATTCGGTACTTGAGCTTGGAGTTATGAACTAAATAAATTCTTCCCTTATAATATATCAGCCCATTCAAAATCCTATAATTATCATCCCCTTTGATTCCATCCAACACATCACAAGCAAATTTGTCTTTGGCATATTCAACTAGTAGCATGTTTTTCCAATCCTTGGCAATATCCATGAGAGAAAAAGAAGGCCTTCTTGACAAAGCATCTGCTACTATATTATTCTTTCCTTTGACATATTCAATATCAAAATCATAAGCTTGAATCTTGCTTACCCACTTTTGTTGCCTTTCATTTAGATCTTTTTGGGTGAGAAAGTGTCTTAGACTATTGTGGTCAGTTTTCACCACAAACTTGCTGCCCACCAAGTATTGTCTGAATTTAGCCAATGCATGCATAATGGCCAGCATTTCTTTATCATAGATGGAGTAAAGTTTTTCATGAGGCTGCAACTTTCTGCTCTCAAAGGCTATGGGGTGTTGGCCTTGCTTTAGGACAGCCCCTATTCCTCCACCTGAAGCATCACATTCCACAACAAAAGGTTTAGTAAAATCAGGAAGTGCAAGTATGGGACAACTACTCATTACCTCTTTCATTTTTTGGAAGGCCTTTTCAGCCTCTTCATCCCACTTGAAAGCATCCTTCTTAGTCAAATCAGTAAGTGGAGAAGTCAACTTGGAGAACCCTTTCACAAATTTTCTGTAGTAGGTGCATATGCCAATAAAGCCTCTCAATTCGGTAATATTTTTTGGTGATGGCCATTCCAAGATAGCCCTGATTTTTTCCATGTGTACCTTCACTCCTTCTTGCCCAATAATGTGCCCAAGATACAGTAGTTCTTTCATTCCAAATTCACATTTTGATAATTTAGCAAATAAGGACTCTTCTTGCAATATTTTCAACACAATCTCCAACTGCTGCAAATGCTCTTCCCATGTTTTATTGTAAATGAGAATATCATCAAAGAAAACCAAAACAAACCTTCTTAGTTGCTTGAAAAATATCCTATTCATACATGCTTGAAAGGTGGTTGGAGCATTGGTTAACCCAAAAGACATGACAAGAAATTCAAAGTGGCCAAAATGACATCGAAAAGCGGTCTTTTGCACATCTTCATCCTTCATTCGAATTTGGTGATACCCTGATCTAAGGTCAATTTTTGAGAAGTATTTGGCCCCATGCAGCTCATCCATGATCTCATCAATCCTAGGAATAGGATACCTATTCTTTATAGTCTTTTTGTTCAAGGCTCTAAAATCTATGCACATTCTCAATGTTCCATCTTTTTTCTTCACTAGCACTACTGAAGAAGCATAAGGGCTAGAGCTTGGTCTAATGAGTCCCAACTCTAGGAGTTCTTGGATAGCTTTTTCAATCTCATCTCTAAACCTTTTAGGATGTCTATAAGGTGGTATCTGAATGGGTGAAGTACCCTCCTCCAAAACAATACTATGCTCAACCCCCCTATCCGGTGGCCTACCATGTGGAAGGTCTCTAAAAACCCTTTCATATTTTTGCAAAAGTCTCTCTATCTCCTTTGGGTGTTTGACAATATTTATAGTTGGCTTGGGAGATGTAATATGACATTCAACAGCCCATTCTATATCCCCATGCCTCAATATAGATCTCATGCTATTGCAAGTCACTACTTGATTGGGATAAGTGTGTTGCCCTCTCACAACTCTTTGTACTCCTTTTGAATCTTGGAATTTCATTTCAGAAATTTGATCATTTACTGTATGCTCTCCTATTGAATACAACCATTGCACTCCCAAAACCACATTAGTATCAGCAACATCAACCACATAAAAACTATCAACAAAAGTATAGTTACCTACGGTGACTTGCAGCTTTGGAACCCATGTTTTGCATTGCATTGTGTTTTGACCGGGAATGACAACTGTGAAGCCATCAAATGGTTCAATAGGTATCTTTCTTTTCTCTACCATCTCTGCATCAATGAATTTATGAGTGGCTCCTCCATCTACCAAAACTGAAGTTCTTTGTCCTTGTACCACACCTTTGCATCGGATAGTATGATAGCGAGGTACTGCTGAAAGCACTGCCATTCTTGGGTTGTCCGGTGAAGGCTGATTTTCTTCTTGTCTTTCCTCTTCTATTGCTGTCTCATATGCCTCTTCTTGATCTGAAGTGTGTCCATCTTCATCCATGCCCCCATCATACCCCTCATTATCAGAAAATACTTCTATGTATTGAGCCTTTCCTTTGGTACATTTGTGCCCCGGTGTCCATGGTTGGAAGCATGTGAAGCATAGTTTCTTTTTTCTAAGTTCATCCCTGTTTAGTCCCTCTTTTTTATTCCTCTCAAATGAATCTCTTTTCCAAGGTTTCTTATCATATCCATCCCTTTGCCAAGGTTTCTTTTCAAATTTATAGCTAGGCTTAGGAGGAAATCTCGTTCTAGGAAGCACATTTTGGAGATCCCTAGTCAAGCTCATTGCATCTTTTAATGTAGTTGGCTTGTGTGCTTTGACCAAACCTCTTAAGGGTTCAGCCAAACCTTCAGTGAACAACAATACTAATCTTCCCATAGATACATCAGCCACCTTGACTGATAATTTTTGAAAGTCCATCATATATTCAGTAGGGGACCCCGTTTGCTTCAATTGAGCTAGTTCTTTGAAAGGCAATTCTGGATCTTTTTGTTCAAATCTTTCTAGTACCCTGTCAACAAATTCTCCATATGTTTTAACCTGATTATGACCCAAGTTTTTCATCCCATTAAACCACCATTCATTGGCATCTCCTTCCAAATGCAAAATGGCCATTTTTAATGCATCCTCTTCCAACATAGGATTCAGCTGAAAATACACATCCAATTTTTGCACCCAAGTGTGAGCAGAATTTTGAGAAGAACCATCAAAAGTAGGAAGTGACATTTTTCCAATAGCACTATTTAATTCTTTGTTTTGGAATGGACTCCTATTGTCTCCCTTCCTATTAATCTTTTTCATAGCATCAATGTAGTCACTGAGTGGTACACCTATTTTACACTCTTCACTCAAATCATTCCAATCATTTACTAGTTTCTTGTAATCTAATTCAAGATTGGGCTCTTCTTTGGGTGTGAGAAATTTAGGTGCGGTAGGCCTTTGTGTGCTTTGAAATTCATCAGTTCTATTATGAGGTCCTGTACTTGAGAAAATATGCTCATTCCCTTTCATCTTTTCCCCTGAGTGTGAACCACTATTATCTCCTATTATTCCTTTGCTTTGAAGCTGGCTAATCAACAATTCGAATCCTTGCAACAATTTATCACCTATCCTATCCATGTTTGCTGAAAGTTTAGAGAAACATGGATCCAAGGTTGCAATAAGTTCCTCCTTATGTTTTAATTTTTCATCCTCCTCTCTACCCATGGTTTCAGTGAAAGACTCCTCTTCTTCTACTACCTCTTCTTCAACAAAAACCTCTTCAACTATTGGTTCAAAGGGTGGTGGATTATTCTTTTGACTTCTTGTTAAGACCATCAGGTGCCAAGAACATGCTCTGATACCACTTGTAATGACCCTTTTTCAAAATTTTATTAAAATGCCAATTTTTCCACTTTTTCCCCCAATTTCGACCTTTGACTAGTTTAACTGTTTTGACCTCCAAATCAACCCAAATGCTCCCAAATATTCTGTAGGAGTGTATGAATGGTATTTAAACTTGAATATTAGGTTCAGGGATGTTTTATGGCCTTCCAAATACTTCTGCAAACTTGATTTGTATTCTGATCAATATAGGTAATTTTGACTAGTAATTTGTGCATCAAATCCCCCCCCCGGGTAACACTGAAAATGGCCTTCCCAATGCCTCCAAACTTCCACAAATTTATGAACAGAGGTATATAATGTGTTAATTATGTTATTAAGGTCTCATATGCACCATTAATTGATTTTTACTACTGTTCTAACTCTCTCACATTCAACAGCAAAAACCCCCAATTCGACCCTTGGGGAAATGGCACTATTTCACCTCCCAATACAACTAAACTGAGTAAAAATGCTTCAAATGCTCAAGTACAGTACATGAAACTTGTAGAAGACATCCATGGAAGTATATTGATCACAAATATATAAGAGAATCATCCATCCATTCGAAATAATCAACATTATAGTGTCATACATCAATGCATTGGGGAAATGGACATTGTTTGCTCATTAATCAATAGTTTTGCATACAACCAGTGGGTATTTCGACCTGAGACTTTCTGAATATTAATAACAGAGGATATGAAGCTATTAAAATCAGAAATATGTAATGAGAATCTCTCTCAAGAATCACAAGTGCTCACCAAAAACGCCCTCCCTCAAGGAGCATGAATATGCCTTCAAAATTGGAAATGGTGGAGAGAAAGTGCTGCACTAAACCAAACCATGAAACTTCCTGTAGCTTCTACCTGCAAATAAAACTCCATTAAAGCACCATGAAAGACCTGAGTGGCCTCTCCAAACACGAACTTGGATGGGAATCTTTCACCCTCGAAATTGGCTAAGGCAAGAAACTAGTCATCCACTAGTTCTCTCTTCACAAATGCAATTTTTCTCAAATCATCAAAAGCCATTCTCATACTTGATTTCTACATTTTATAACCAACATTAGCCTTCAAGGGGTCGAAATCCTCTCAATAGATTCAATAATTTTCCATTTAGAAAATATTCCTCATTTGCCACTTGTCTCCTAGTTCCAACCTTCCATCTTCTCCCAAATTCGAATTTGAGTCTCTTTGGATTCCTCCAACTCCATGAGCGCCTTCCTTGAGCCTATTTTTGGGGCTGACATGTCATAATGGTCAGGTGTAAGAAGTCAGGTCTGAATTTTGTCATAAATGTCATAGATGCTTCATTATTGTTGTCATAAAACTAGGGAATCTAGCCCAAGTGTCCACTAGTCTCCAATTTGACTCTTCCTCTCCCATGGAGGTTACTATTCCATCCCATTTCGACCTAAGATGCTCAATGCCATGTGTTATGACTTACCAACTCACCCAAGAGTGTTCACCTTCCCATGAATTTGAATTGGTAAGAGAGAGCTGCCATGTGTCATTGAAAAATCAAGCTAGTGTGGGTCCCACCACCTCCATATGTCTCCAAAACCACTTGCCACCTAGAATTTCTCTTGAATTTATTTATTCATAATATTTATTAAATGCTTGAATCCTTCTAATGTCTATATATCATTTATTAGCTTCCTTATTACCATCCCACATGTGCCCATCCAACCTAGGAAACTAGTAGGATTGATGGGATTGTCTTACTATGCACTTATTTGAATGGGGACATTACAGGATTGCATCGTCCCTAGACATGAGACTTGTCTTAAAGTGATAAGGATTGATCATCCTGGAACTGGATCAGGATTGCATCGTCCCTAGACATGAGACTTGTCTTAAAGTGATAAGGATTGATCATCCTGGAACTGGATCGGGATTGCATCGTCCCTAGACATGAGACTTGTCTTAAAGTGATAAGGATTGATCATCCTGGAACTTGATCTGGATTGTATCATCCATGGACCTATGTCCTAAAGAGAGCGGGATTGATCATCCTGTAATATGATCGTGTGTGTTGCAGGGTATGCTGCTATGTTTTGATGATAGATGTATTAGTGAGAATACATGCTTTTGATGATAGATGTATTAAGTGAGAATACATGCTTTTGATGATAGATGTATTAGTGAGAATACATTCTTGTGATGATAGATGTATTAGTGAGAATACATGCTTTTGATGATAGATGTATTAAGTGAGAATACATGCTTTTGATGATAGATGTATTAGTGAGAATACATGCTTTTGATGATAGATGTATTAAGTGAGAATACATGCTATATGTATTAGTAAGAATACATGTTTTGATGATAGATGTATTGGTGTGGATAGTAATACAGATGATCCAGATGTTGTAGATCGTGATTATCCAGATGCTGTAGATCGAGATGATCCAGATGTTGTAGATCGAGATGATCCAGATGCTGTAGATCGAGATGATCCAGATGCTGTAGATCGCGATGATCCAGATGCTGTAGATCAAGATGATCCAGATGCTGTAGATCGTGATGATCCAGATGCTATAGATCGAGATGATCCAGATGCTGTAGATCGAGATGATCCAGATGCTGTAGATCGTGATGATCCAGATGCTGTAGATCAAGATGATCCAGATGCTGTAGATCGAGATGATCCAGATGCTGTAGATCATATGATGACGATGCTGATGATCGTGAGGATCCAGATGTTGATGTTGTTGTAGCTGTTCGAGTGCTGCAAAAGATAAAGACTCAGTACTGAAGATGTTGATGTTCTAGTAACTGCTTGAGTTACTGATGATGTTGAGAAAGCTTCCAATGATTTATAGATGTATCATGTATGATGTTGATGACTCCTTGCTCATGCAGATGCTGTTATAATATCCTTCTCGTTAAGGTGGAGTGTTGAGATATTGTAACTTCAAAGAATATTATATTTGTACTTTATTATTCCGGAGATGTTTATTCCTCCATCGGAATGTGGTAACTTGGTTTATTAGACTTCCCTAGTGGGGGTCGGCCCTGTATGTGTTATGTGGGTCAAAGGGTTATTAGACCACCCTAGAGGGGTCGGCCCAGTCAGTTGTAGTGGGGTATTTAACCCAATGGTTAAATATGAGCCTACATGATTTGTGTAAAAGACAAGTTGACGTAGTGTATAAATAGAGGAGGTGTATTCCTCATTACACACACACTCACTCACTTGGGAGTGGCGCACTTGTGGAGGAGAGTTTTGCTATGGAGAAGGAGGAGCTTATGCTCAAGGTTACATATTTTGTATTTGCTGGTCATCTATATTGAGGAAGCTTTGCTGGGTTTTCTACCCCATGAGGGTTTCCCAGGATAAATCTGTGTCTCTTGTGTTTATGCGATGCTTGTTGTTTCTTCAGTGATCCTGTATATGCTATTATAGTGAAATGGAATGTAATGCTACTATTTTCTATCTTAGCATATTAAATCTTAACATAGTTGGTGTTGTTTGAAAAAATGGATGATCAACAATCCCACATTTTCAAGAATCACTTGAAATCTCCTATCATTTAGATGCTTTTGTAGATACTTAATCACAAGAAAAAAATCTCATTTGTGTTTTATAACTCTTTCCTTTTTTAATGGAGATGCTAATATAGGAAGCCTATTTGTATATTGCCATTCCAATTGTCCCTTCATGGTTAACAACTGGTAAACTATCTGCATTATATTTCTCACATGCAATGTCTGTCTCCATCTTATCATCATTGGCCAACTGATATGCTTCTAGCATTTGAGATGTCAATGGTTTATCCAATTTGTTTTTTTTGTGAGTTTAGACACTCATTACTTCATGTTATACATATTTTTTGTCATCCATGACCTCAAACACTATTCAGGTATGATAAAGTCTAAAACAATTATAAAATTTTACATCTATTCTCTCAAGTCTTTCTTGGTGTCATCTAGATAGTCCTTCGTTATGCGAGCACCTTTCCTTGAAGCCACCCATGAGGACTTGTTTTATGGAAAATAGGAACACACAGAGTCTCGAACGTACAACCAATCATTGGCAGTGATGTCATTGTTGAGATATTGTAACTTCAAAGAATATTATATTTGTACTTTATTATTCTGGAGATGTTTCATTCCTCCTTGAAGACCTTATTGTATATCCGGAGATGTTTATTCCTCCGTCGGAATGTGGTAACTCGGGTTATTAGACTTCCCTAGTGGGGGTCGACCCTGTATGTGTTATGTGGGTCAAAGGGTTATTAGACCACCCTAGAGGGGTCGGCCCAGTCAGTTGTAGTGGGGTATTTAACCCATTGGTTAAATACGAGCCTACATGTTTTGTGTAAAAGATAAGTTGGAGTAGTGTATAAATAGAGGAGGTGTATTCCTCATTTCACACACTCACTCACTTGAGAGTAGCGCACTTGTGGAGGAGAGGTCTGCTATGGTGGAGAAGGAGATCATGTCTTTGGTTTGCATCTTTGTATATTGCTGTTCATCTATATTGAGGAAGCTTTGCTGGGTTTTCTACCCCATGAGGGTTTCCCAGGATAAATCTGTGTCTCTTGTGTTTATGCTATGCTTGTTGTTTCTTCAGTGATCCTGTATATGCTATTATTGTGAAATGGAATTTGATGCTGCTATTTTATGTCTTAGCATATTAAATATTAACATGGTATCAGAGCTAACTTGAAGGAAGGCAAGGTATGGCACTTACGACACTTGCTTTACTTACGATAATTTGAAGGTTAGGGTTTTATATAGCAAAAACCAGTCATCGTGGAACTTTCACCATAAATCCATTTTGGAGAAGGTTCAGGATCTGAAACCTTTAGAGGTCGTATATAACATCTCCAGGTATCGTGTGTCCAAAGGACACCCTCAGATTCGTTGTACTTTGTAAGTTATGATCAGTACAAGTTAGGGTTTCTGCCTCTTCCAGATCTCAGTCAAAATCAGGTGACCTTGGAAAAAAGGTCATAACTTGGGTTAGGAAGATCCAAATGAAATTTTGTAAAATGTGACAAGTATTACACATATTGTACTATCTCAAAAAACATTTTCAAAGGTCGAAGTTGAACCAATGACACGTGGAACGCCGTACAAGTTCGCTCTCCTTTTTTATCCCATAAACAGGTCACGTTGCGACACTTGGAATAAATCTCTCTCAGAGAGTCCAATTGAGGTCAGACCTGTTAGGATGGAAATATAATAGGGCAAGATATCTCAGGAAACATTTTCAGAGGCCGAAGTTCAAACAGTGACACGTGGCACTCCGTACAAGTTCGATCTCCTGTTTTATCCCAAAACAGGTCACGTTGCGACATTTGGCATAACTCTCTCTCAGAGAATCCAATTGAGGTCATACCTGTTGGGATGGAAAGATGACAGGTAAGGATACCACAGAAAATGTTTTCAAACCCTGTGGAGCAAAAATTTTAGAGTTACAGTAGAAACAATCAGGTACATATTTATGTCAAAACAGAATTATTTTTTGATCACCTTCATTCATGGCTTCCGGAATTTAGGGTTTCAGAGAAAGTTAGAATTTTTGGAATCGGAATCCACGGCTAAATGCTACTCAGAAAAATCAAAATTTAGATACCAAGATCGAATTTTTTGGTTGGGTAGAAGACCAGGCTTGATCAAACACCAGTTCGAGAATTTGATCGGAAAGATGGAAAATTAGGGCTTCAACAAAAGTTGGAATTTTTAAAGTCTGTAACCACGGCTGGAAGCTCCTCAAAAAAATAAGAGTTTAGAGACTTGGATCAAACCTTTTGATTGGAAAGAAGGGTGGGCTTCATCAAACCCTAGTTCGGGTTCCTGTCCAGAAGATCCAGAAGTTTCGAAGGCAATTTTGAGGGGTCAAATTTTGGAGATTTCAAAATTGAAGTATGCTAGTTTGATCAGCTCAGCAAGACACATCCTTCCATCCATTCAGAAGTGTGAAAGCCAAAGATTGAATTTTTTAGGGTTTCTCTAGCAAACCCTAATCAAGCTCCAGATCAAGTTTCAGGGGGAGTTGAGGCTAAGGCCTGACATAAGAAGACTACAAGAAGTCTCGACAGGTATGACTTAAGGAGGTTCAGGTATGTCTTAACTTCTGATTCTTGATTAAGGTCATAATGTGTTTGTCTTCATATTATTTATTAATACAATCTTGATTAATGTTAGAATTGTCTTATCACCCTAGTAACAGTATGAATGCATGTGAATGATCGAAGACATTCATTGATTAGGGCTATATGATTGTACTAATGCATTATGGTGTTGTGTGAGGTTGATGTTGTCTGCTAACAAGATATAGGTACATCACAACAGACAAATCAAGTTCCATGACCATGACAACATGAAGACAAAGACTCATCCATAATCTTTGTTCTACTTATGAGGTATGTATGACTTTGTTATATTATGCTTAACCTATGAGACATGCAGGTTCTAGCTCAGGATCTCTAAAATCATTGAAGAGATTGTTTAGGTATGTTGTACATAACTAAGCATGTATACTAATCCAGGTATGTTTTCCTATGTCAAGTTAGAATCTTACCTTGTGTTAGGATCCCTTATATAAGTATACTTGGTATGATTGGTTATGCTTATTCATAAAGTTAGTAATCAAGGGTTTATGAATATTATGTCTTTTATCTTGATTAATGATATGCATGAGAAAATAAGACTTCCCCAAAATCTTGAATACTAATGTTTATTATCTATGATCATGACTATACATATTCAAGATTATTTAGAATTATAATGTTTTGATAATATTGAGAATATACTAATGAATGTATGTTTTTGTATGAGATCATGATGATGACACTAGTGCACACTTGAGCATGCACAGTGGTATAGAATGAATAGAATTTCAAAAGACATAAAGAAGATCAAGCGGGAAGCAACCACACAAACATAAAAGATAAGTATTTGAGTTGTTATTTAAAATAGTAAATGATATTGCTTGTATGCATATTTGTATTCCTAGAATATATCATGCTGAGTGTAAACATTCATAGAGCATTGAACAGTATACTACTAATATGCATATGATTGGTAAGTTGGACAAACATTCCATTGTTGCTTGTCTAGAATGAAACCTCTTTGCTGACATGCTGAGAGCTGTGCACACTCTCGATAGTATGTTCTGGTAGAGATGGAAGGCATCTAGATAGCCACTGTATGCATACAGGATATGGGAAAGTGTTTTGCCAAAGTATTGGTCAAAATAGTTGCATAACTATGTAAATGATATCTGTATGCATAATAGGTTATCATGTCAATATGATTTGATGATTATGAAGTATTACTAATCATGTACTTAATTTTGATTTGTACGAAAGATCATGAAGAATGATGAACACCGCACAAGTGATGGATGTTCAACAAGAATATTTACAAATCAAACATAATATAGAAGGCTCATGGCTAAAATACTCTCTTAGAAAGAGGAAGAGAATCATGACGAGATGTTTGCTCCAAGTGACTAGATAAGACCATTCTCTTAATGATGTAATTAAAGAAGAAGGGTGAATCAGGTTTTGTATGGGTACCCAGGATCGATAGTAAATTGATGAGCTTAATGATCACCATGGGCAATGTGGATCTCAACCTTTGCTACAAGGTTGAATATGGTTTCTATACACAGATGACATGGATGCAAGAAGGAACTCACCACAGAGTTCGAATGATGTTGAGGCTCATATCAGTAGACCCATCTAATGAGAGATGGCACAGATAGATGGCTGCATAAATGAAAATGAAAGATCTAAGATTGATGCATTACTTCCTAGGTCTGGAAGTATGGCAAGGCTCAGAAGAAATCTTTCTCAACCAGGGAAAATATGCTGATAAATATTAAAAGGACTTGATGTGTTGGAATGGCCACTCACATGGATTCCAACTTGAAGCTGTTAGCGGATGACTCTTCAGAGTTAGTGGATATAACTCCATACAGACAAATTATTGGGTCACTGATGTATCTAATAAATACTAGATCAGATATATGCTTTGCTGTGAATACCTTGAGTCTGTATCTAGTGGAAACTAGATGTGTTCACCTATTAGTTGCAAAGCATGTGGTCAAGCACCTAAAGGATACGATAGACTTTGATCTATGCTATCTTAGAGATCATGATTTCAGATGGCTACACAGATGTTGATTGAGCAAAAAGTGTATCAAACAAGAAGAGCACATCGAGAAGATGTTATTGTCTGGGATCAACCATGATCTTGTGGTTTAGAAGGAAGCAGTCTAGTATGGCTCTTAGCACAAGAAGAATATATGGCTGCTTGCTCTGCTAAGATATGAGGCAGTATGGCTTCATAATTGTTTGACATAAAAATGGACCCAACTGTGATCCTATGTGACAAACAGAGTTGTACCAAAATGGCAGAGAATCCAGTATTCCATGATCAGTCAAAGCACAAAGAGATCTGACATTTCTATATACAAGATATGTTGCAGAAAAGAATTAAAGTTCGAATTTGTAACAAGTTGACAATGTACTAATCAAACCTCTACCGATCCGATGTACTAACCAAACCTCTACCTCAAGTAAAGTTTTCCGAGACAAACTTAAAATAGTTTAGAAGGACCCTCCTCGAAAGGGGGAGTGATGTGATAACCTATGATGAGATTGCCTACATCGACAGTGAGGTCAATGATGTGGATACCTATATTGGTGATGCCGATAGAGAGGTTGGTGGATGATTGTTAGACAGGTATCTCTGAGAAAGAAGAGGGATTGCATCATCCTTGAACACATGTTCTAAAGTGAGCCGTAGACGTATGTCTTCGAGAATGAAGTCCTTGGTGGACATGATAGGATTGCATCATCCTCAAGAGAGCCGTAGACATGATGTCTCCGAAAATGAAAATCCTTGGTGGATAGAATAGGATTGCATCATCCTGAAGAGAGCCGTAGACATGATGTCTCCGAAAATGAAGTCCTTGGTGGACAGAATAGGATTGCATCATCCTGAAGAGAGCCGTAGACATGATGTCTTCGAGAATGAAGTCCTTGGTGGACAGAATAGGATTGCATCATCCTAAAGAGAGCCGTAGACAGATGTCTCCGAGAAAGAAAAAGGATCGGATCATCCCTGGACTTCAATCCTAAAGTGAGCCATAGACAAGATGTCTCCGAGAACAAAATCCTGAATGAATAGGTAAGGGGATTGTATCGTCCTCGGACTTTAGTCCTGTGGATTGAGCCATACACAAGATGTCTCTGAGAACAAAATCCTGAATGAACAGGTAAGGGGATTGTATCATCCTCGGACTTTAGTCCTATGAATTGAGCCGTAGACAAGATGTCTCCGAGAACAAAATCCTGAATGAACAGGTAAGGGGATTGTATCGTCCTCAGACTTTAGTCTTGTGAATTGAACCGTAGACAAGATGTCTCCGAGAACAAAATCCTAAATGAACAGGTAAGGGGATTGTATTATCCTCAGACTTTAGTCCTGTGAATTGAGCCATAGACAAGATGTCTCCTAGAAAAAAATCCTGAATGAACAGGTAAGGGGATTGTATCATCCTCGGACTTTAGTCCTGTGAATTGAGCCGTAGACAAGATGTCTCCGAGAATAAAATCCTGAATGAACAGGTAAGGGGATTGGATCATCCTCGGCTTTAGTCCTGTGAATTGATCCATAGACAAGATGTCTCCGAGAATAAAATCCTGAATGAACAGGTAAGGGGATTGGATCGTCCTCGGACTTTAGTCCTGTGAATTGAGCCGTAGACAAGATGTCTCTGAGAATAAAATCCTGAATGAACAGGTAAGGGGATTGGATCATCCTCAGACTTTGGTCCTGTGAATTGAGCCGTAGACATGAAGTCTTCGAGAATTGAATGATAGGACTGGATCGTCCCTGGACTTCGGTTCAAAAGGTACATGATAGGACAGGATCGTCCCCAGACTTCGGTTCAAAAGGTACATGATAGGACTGGATCGTCCCTGGACCTTGGTTCAAAAGGTACATGGTAGGATTGAATCGTCCTTGGACCTCGGTTCAAAAGGCACATGACAGGATTGCATCATTCATGGACCTATGTCCTAAAGAGAGCAGGATTGATCATCCTGTAATATGATCATGTGTGTTGCAGGGTATGCTGTTGATATGGATACTTGTATTGATGTGTATACTTGTATTGATGATGTGTATACTTGTATTGTGTGAATACTTGTATTGATGATGTATACTTGTATTGTGTGGATACTTGTATTGATAATGTATATACTTGTATTGTGTGGAAACTTGTATTGATGATGTGTATACTTGTATTGGTGTGGATACTAATAATGTTGATCTAGATGACGATGTTGTTGATCGTGTTGATTTAGATGACGATGCTGCTGATCGTATTGATCTAGATGACGATGTTGCTGATCATGTTGATCTAGATGACGATGCTGCTGATCGTGTTGATCTAGATGATGATGATCCAAATGCTGTAGATCGAGATGATCCAGATGCTGTAGATTGAGATGATCTAGATGTTGTAGATCGTGATGATCCATATGCTGTAGATCGAGATGATCCAGATGTTGATGATCATATGATGACGATGTTAATGATCATAAGGATCCAGATGATGATGTTGTTGTAGTTGTTCGAGTGCTGCAGAAGATGAAGACTCAATACTGAAGATGTTGATGTTCCAGTATTGAAGATGTTCCAGTAACTGCTTGAGTTACTGATGATGTTGAGAAAGCTTCCAATGATTTATAGATGTATCATGTATGATGTTGATGACTCCTTGCTCGTGCAGATGCTGTTACAATATCCTTCTCATTAAGGGGGAGTGTTGAGATATTGTAACTTTAAAGAATATTATATTTGTACTTTATTATTCTGGAGATGTTTCATTCCTCCTTGAAGACCTTATTGTATATCCGGAGATGTTTATTCCTCCGTCGAAATGTGGTAACTTGGGTTATTATACTTCCCTAGTGGGGGTCGGCCCTGTATGTGTTATGTGGGTCAAAGGGTTATTAGACCACCCTAGAGGGGTCATCCCAGTCAGTTGTAGTGGGGTATTTAACCCATTGGTTAAATACGAGCCTACATGTTTTGTGTAAAAGATAAGTCAGAGTAGTGTATAAATAGAGGAGGTGTATTCCTCATTTCACACACTCACTCACTTGAGAGTAGCGCACTTGTGGAGGAGAGGTCTTCTATGGTGGAGAAGGAGATCATGTCTTTGGTTTGAATCTTTGTATATTGCTGGTCATCTATATTGAGGAAGCTTTGCTGGGTTTTCTACCCCATGAGGGTTTCCCAGGATAAATCTGTGTCTCTTGTGTTTATGCTATGCTTGTTGTTTCTTCAGTGATCCTGTATATGCTATTATTGTGAAATTGAATCTAATGCTGCTATTTTCTGTCTTAGCATATTAAATCTTAACAGTCATCACCCCGTTCTTCTCGGCCTTGAATGTTAAGGGAGTTGGTGATTGACAACATTGTTGGTCTAGGGATTCTTCCTTGATTTCTTTCACAGTCTCACCCATTTAGTTGTGTTGGCCTTCCTAAGGTTTGACTACATCTCTTTTGGCATTTAGTATGTATTATATTTCTTTTATAGTGATACTGGACATACTTTATCACTACCAACATTCAGTCGTCTTTGTACTTTTTTATAGTCCTATTGGCTAGTTATGGCCATTGGTGGAAATTCATATTTAATTTTATTTTCTATGTTCTCATTGGAAATTTTTCCCATTCATTTTCATCTCCTTGAATTCACAATAAGAACCCAAAAGGAATTTTGGGTAAAACGTTTACATTTACTATACCATTTCCTTCATGATATTGATTGTTTCTTTCACATAATGTACCTCATTAGAGAGGATGCACAAACCTTACTAACATAAAGTGCACAAACCATATAATTTTCAATCTTCTTCAAAAACTATTAGGCAAAAGTAACTGTAATGGACCCTCAACACTCAAGTTGGAATGAAGTGATGTTCACAACTTCTAAGTCACCAGCATTAACCACATATAGCCAAATTAACCAGCCATGGAAAAGAGAGGATAGTATGTCAATTACCCAATCATATTTCGAATTCCATCAAGAAACATTTAATACCAAGAATCCATACATATTCAACATGTAACTAACCATTTCCCATCCAGCATCATCCTATAGTTCAAATTGGCCTTACCATAGAATAGACCCCTAAGTTGATGACACAAAAGATCAACCATAGTTATGGTATGACACACACAATCTTCCAATTTTTTTCTAGCGAGGCCACATCAACCACTAATGGTACTATTGCATAAATATAGGGAAAGAGTATTGTGAAAGAAAACACAACTCAAAATCATAGTAGAAAGTGATTGCCTAAAAATACAAAATGGAACTTTGAAACCTAACATAATGCTGCAACCTAGCATTCATAGCTCTATAATGAATAGTTAGTTATACTTTGTCTATTGGTGCTCCTCCAACGCAATTAATTTTTTCACATGCCTCCATTCATATGTTTTTTAGTGCCAATACTATTAATCCTTAGTTTATTCATTTTATGAACTTTGCATTGAATATACTTGGATCACAGATATTTTAAGCACTCTGCCTTGAGTTCAAACATGTGATGGTTTCCACTTCTATCATTGATCGTTGTTTGTCAATATCAATTATTTATTTTCTATATCATATGGACAATTGAATGGTCAGTCACCCCTTCACATCTCTTTAGTTTATTATGTATGAGATTCATTGGTTTATAAATAAACTTGTGAAATCAAGCATGGAAAAGAGAACATGCCTTCCTCTTCAAATGCTATTTGCAAACTTATTATTTTATAACAGATGAATTGCATTTTTCACTTATGAATTGTTTAACTGATCTAAATATCTCATTTGAATTGAATTCACAAATTCATCAAAGAAAAAATTAATTAAAGATCATCGAAAATTCAAAGAAAATGGTAAAAGAAATAAAATACTTACTGCATGTCAAGAGGCCACCGGACCTTAATCCTATCTGCAATCAACTTTTGATATTCAATGTTTTGTTTCTTTGCTTTCTTGAAACTCTGCAAAATATTTCTTAATAGAAAAATATTTACTTACAATTTTGGTAATTAGAGAGATAAAAAAATGCAATTACATATATATATATATGAATGACTGGAATAAAAAAATTATAGCGGGAGAAACACATATAGAGTTGAGGAAGGTCAATCCTCGTCATATACAGAAGAGAGAGGATGGTTTCCAATGAACCATTTCCTAGATCCAAAGCTCGCCTTCTCAGAGTTTGTTGGTTTTACAAAGAGCCCCTTTTTTCCCCAATTCCATTTGATGTGTTTAATCATGGTTCCTATTTTTATTCTCAATAAATAAATTGGATCATGGATACCAAATTCTCTATCAATCAATTGGATTATGCATAAAATCCCTACCCTCAAAATGGTAGAATCTAATCAATAAATCAAACAACCAATCCCTCTTATAATGGATAAAAGTCTTGAAATTCTCGTAAAATATCAAACCCTAAAATTATATTTAAACCTATAAATTGCTTCGACAACCACGCATACAATTTTAGACTCCGATTGGGGAAAATCCATTGATGAAAAATAAAATCCTATTTTTCGAGGTTTCCCAGACTAGAACCTGTGACGATCAATGTCTAAATACACCCTTGCTTTTTGAGGTTTCCCTGAATGGAACTTGTGATGAGATAGAAGAGTTATGATGAAGGTTCTCTGACAAACATGTAATGTTTACGATATGTTTTATGTGGGATAAATGTGACGCTTGGTGAAATTATGAGACTTGATGAACTAAAAAAATATTTGTTTGTAAAATTTGCAGTCTCCAAGTTACTTGGAGGGAAAATTTTGAATTTTATGATGGGAAACTACAAGGGTATAATATCATATTTAATACTTGCTACTAAACTATTATAAAATTCTAATGTTTCGGAAAAGGATATCCATTTTCACATGTACCACATTCTCATGTATGTATAAAACCCTTTGATAGAATGCTAGCTTTGTGCACATTACCCCAATACCTTGAGGGGTTTTAATATTTTGGAGAAGGATATCCATTTTCACATGTACCACATTCTCTTGTATGTATAAAACCCTTTGATAGAGTGCTAGCTTTGTGCACATTACCCCAATACCTTGAGGGGTTTTAACCTTCATGGAGTTGGATCAACCTTCACTCTCAAATACCTTTAAATATCGGATGGATGGAAAAATAAATCAAATATGGCTCAAAATGTACCAATATAAACTCAAAAAATTTAAACCTTCTCATGCTAGAGAATAACAACCAGACTAAAACTTAACGTGATAAATTCTTCTAAATTTTAAAACCTTGATTATTTTATGATTTTTTATGGTTTATTGATTTCCATGATGATGTAGTCCCTTGTGCTTCCGATGAATCCATAGGGTAAAATGTGAAATTTTGCATATTAGTCCAATATACGAAAAGAGGATTGATGTAATCAAATGCCTCACTGATTTGAAGTACCACTGGGTCTAAAATATTTGTCAAAGGTGGGTTTACATGAGTAGTTGTGTTGTTCTCTAGTGTTTCAATTTCAAATGGAGAAAGATTATCAACAATGTCTGTGTTTTCCTTGGTAGGTGATGTTTCTGTATTTGTTTGATGTTGTTCTTCTCTGTTGTTGTTAATTGAATCTAGAAGTTCTTTAGTTTCCAAGTCACGAGTTTGGGTGTTTTGTATCCATCTCTACGATGTAGCGGGGCCTTCAATTTCTAGTGACTCACCTCGTTGCCACCGTCATTGGCAGATGGGGAGAGTATCCACTTTGAAGAATTTGATAAAAGGATTTGTTTAAAATGATTTTAATCAAAAAATAGAATAAAACAATCCTAAGGCAATCTAGACTCAAAAAAATAAAAAGTGACCACACAGTAAAAATTCCTATAGATCCAAGCAAGCACACTACTTTTCCAAAGAGCCAAATCTCAATGAAAAGCTAGATTAGAGGGCCTTTTGAAACTAGTAGTTGTTGAGGGATATGAAGCCTCAAACAGTTACGAACAACGAAGGTGTTAGAAACAGTTACAATAAAATTTAATTGCCAGGGGTGCAAGTATTGGTTCTTGACTAATCACCCCCCGAGGAGTAAAATTTTCAAAGTCTTTCTGGGATAATACAAGTGTTCCCAACTCACAATAGCCTATGTGGTATCCTAGGAATAGAAACTAAGGTTACCACTTCACAATTGACGGTCATGAGGAACAATTGTAAGTCAAGGACAACTCTCATAACGAGGTACTCTAGAAAACTGATGTCACCCCAAGGACTTGTCACTTTACATAGAATTCTTTGATGAGCTCATGTCCCACTAAACAAGAAAGAGGGGGGGAACCACCCTTACTTATCCAGATTGACCTCGTGCTTAACGCATGTGCTAGATGCACTTTCCCCACAAGAGTTTTTTGTTACTAATGGATTTAAACTCTCAATAATCAATGCTAGTTTCAAAAATTTTGCAGCCCAAGAGTGTTAACTCTCCAAACCTAATCCAGGGAACTAACCTATTCTTGTTGGTGATATGAAAATCAAATGTTGGCTAATTTTAGAGTAAGCGTCAATTTTAATGGTAGTTTGCTTAGTTTTAGGTGTGGAAGTGAAACTGGTGGTGTGTTGACTCGAAAAATATGAACCAAACAATGCAATATGCTTACTACTCTACCTTTGAATTCAATGAATGTTCTAAACTAATGAAAGGTTAGAGTTTCATGTGTGTCTTTCAAATATGCAAAATGTTTTGGTAGATTTGGGATTTTTAGGAACAGTTATGTTGAAATATGGATAATGACCGATTTTAAAATCAATGTAAACCAAACAGATATCTAATAGAAAATGAATCTATTTCTATTACACAGGGGATATATTTTTCTCGTTTGTGGGGCCACCTGAAAATGCAAGCAAAGAGGATAGACAAATCGCTTTGAAATTTTTATGAATTAAATTCTTACACATGAGATCTACTTTCTCGTTTGCAGGGCCACCTAAAAGTGCAAGCAAAGAGGATATGGTAGCTCGAGAAATGTATGTGAAAATTGAAATCTACTCTATTACACTTGAGATCCACTTTCTTGTTCACAAGATCGCCCGAAAGCCAAAGTGAAGAGGATACGGTGGATTAGAAATAAAATGCTTGAAAAATCAAATTCTAGACTATTACACTTGAGATCCACTTTCTCATTTGTAGGGTCACCCAAAAGTGCAAGCAAAGAGGATACGGTGGCTCGAACACAAATTATCACAAGAAAATCGAGATATGAAGCTACAACATCCTCTAATTATGCATAAACATAATCAAAATACTGTAGATCCAAAACAAAATTTAACTAATTAAAGTTTGTATTTGGTTTTGGAGGGAAATTGTTTTCAAAATGTCTCAAAGTGTAATGTTCAATTCTTTGTTTTTCAATGAAAATATCTTTGGGAAATTTGTTCAAATTATAATTTCAAATGTTATAACTGATATTCGGTGTTATGTTTCAAATAAGCAAGTGCACGAGATTCAACAATTAAAGGGTCTTAAGTTTCTTTGAACAAATCTTTATGTTTTTTTTCAATTTTTGTGATTTGCTAACTCTTAAAAGAATCAAAATTATTTATATATCAGTCCTAATCTATCCAATGAGGGATCCAAAAAAAAATATGACTTTAATCAAATGTATCAACCACAAATTTAAGAAAATTTTGAAATAAATGCCAATTTGGGCCATTTTTGGAGGTTTTTGGGAAGAAATTCCAAATCTAAGGAGCTCAAACCAAACCCTCCAAAATTTTTTCCTAATTATTGGTAAAATTATTCTAAAAAGTTTTAAAATATTTTTGAAAGTCTTCAAGTACAAAAATCAAGCCTCCAAGCAGCCCTAAAACAGTAAAAACTCAAAACTAGGTGACATTTCAAGGTTCTTCTCTATGTTTTTTTCAATTTTTGTTATTTATTATTAAAGGAATCACAATTATTTAAAATATCAGTCCTAATCCTATCCAATCAGGGATCTAACAGCAAAATATGACCTTAAGCAAGTGGATCTATCACAAATTGTAAGAAGATTTTGAAAGAATTGCCACTTTGGGCCATTTTTAGTGGTTTTTGGAGGGAAATTCCAAATCTAAAGATCTTAACCCAATTTCTTCCAAATTTTCCCAAACTAGTGATAAAATGATCCTAAAAATATTTAAAATCCTTAATAATGTTTTCAAATGCAAAAATGAATCCTCCAAGCAGACCTAAAACAAAGAGATCCCAAAACTAGTTCATAATTCATGCAAATCTGAAACAAGAAAGCTTTAAAAACTTTGAAAATTCTCCCAAATATTTAGCTAAGGAGGATCAAAATGAGTTTTAAACTCTGGTACCAAGAATTCCTAATCTCATATAAGAAGAAAAGATCAGCAAAAATGAGGCAAGGAGGTAGAACCAACTCAAAATCTCATGAAAACTGCTTCAACGCACTCTTTGCTCTATTATAGAGCATTGAAGAGGCTTCAACACACCCTACAGACAAGCAGAGTGCATTGTTGACCCTACTTGCACACTATAAGGCTGTGTTGATGGCCTTTCAATGCCCTTTTTGCACACACAAGGTGCATTGAAGCCTGAAAATGAAGAAAGGCCAAGATCTAGCTTGAAGTTTGAAGATTTTTTATTGTTTAGGAGTGGATCTAGGCCGGTTTTGAGCTTCCAAACCTGAAACATAGGCTCTTTAAGAGATATTAAGGAAAACTTGGAGTATATATGAAAGATTAAAACACCAAAATATTGAATAATTTAAAAAAAAAATCAACTAGTAAGGTCGCCAATTTGATAATAGGATTAAAGGTAGGCTTGAATCTACACTAAATTGCAATATTACTATGAAGTAGGTGAAGCTTCAATGTCAGAAATCCACAATTATCTAACATTCCCTAACATATTTAAACTGATGAATAGGAAGGGAATTGAATTGCTTCATATTATGCGAAAGAAGAAAGTACATACTTACAATCTAGCTTGATATGCATCCATCCTCCTTTGCCATGAGCTATCCTTTCTCCACCCTTTCCTTTGATTAAGATGAGCTTTCCAATCCTCCAAATCTCTCCAGCATGCCTTTTCTCTTCCTTTTGCCTCCCTTTACCATGCCCCAAATGCCTTTGTTTTATAGCATTGGGAAATGGGCTCTCAAGTTTCTCTTTTCAATGTGGGATTATCCCTTTTCTTTTTTTTTTATTATTTTTACTCAAAAACCCACTTTCCATAGTATTTTTAGGCTTTTGTCACAACTTTAGCATATTTAAGTACAGTTGAAGCAATTTTGTGCATTTATTCTCACTATTTGACTGGTGGAGACTAGATTTGAGCCTTCAATTGAGCAATTTAATCACTGAACCTTGTCTCCTTAGGCTACCTCTTTCTTCACTCAATCTTTCTGATTGTGGACGTAGTGATTAAATAAGAGAGGACTATTCTCTTGTGTACTTGTCTTCCATCTTCATGTTGTGAGCGCATAGTAAAATATGATTCTTCCCCTCACTTTGTTAAGGGTGTTAATTTCATTGTTAACACTCTTGTATGTATAAAACCCTTTGATAGAGTTCTAGCTTTGTGCACATTACCCCAATACCTTGAGGGGTTTTAACCTTTAGGGAGTTGGATCAACCTTCACTCTCAAATACCTTTAAATATCGGATGGATGAAAAAATAAATCAAATTTGGCTCAAAATGCACCAATCTAAACTCAAAACATTTAAACCTTCGCATGCTAGAAAATGGCAACCAGACTAAAAATTAATGCGATAAATTCTTCTAATTTTTAAAACCTTGATTATTTTATGATTTTTTATGGTTTCTTGATTTCCCTCCTTTTTTACATTTTTGAGATAAGTGATTTGGAAAATATTATTATTTATTAAAAATAAATTATTAAATAATAAAAAACAATTGCTGTACACCTTCACAATTACATGGCAATTGAACCTACATGGTCCTTATTATATGCCAACCTTAGGAATTTACATGGTATCCACCAATTTTGCAACATTTCATTAAGTGGAATGATGTACAACCACCACTTTTGCATTATTTCATTGAGTAGAATGATGTACAAAAGAAAAATGGAAAAAAAAATAACCATTTTAATGCTTGATTGTATACAAAAATTTCCAATAGTCACATCAAAACATGGGCCTAACTAACTAACTATGATTGTAACTAGGTATTCATATTCAACTAAAAAGGAACCATCGATTAAGTTTTCAGTAGTCACATCATAACATGGGCCTTGTGGTTGTAATTAGCTAGGTCAAAATTGAGTATCAAACCCCATAACTTCATATGTAGGAATCATCAATAAGTTTTCAATACTCACAACAACAACATGGGTCTAAATAATTATGGTTGTAACTTGTATTCAATTAAAAAGGTCAAAATTGAATATCAAATCCATATCTTCATATGTAGGGACCATCAACCCAAACCAAATTATTATAATGTATGTTTTCTTCATGAAGATGTAATTATTATAGTTTTTATTTATCAAGCAAATATTAAAATAAGTTTAAGTATGATTTAGGTAACCAATACATTAAGTATGCAACTCAAATTGTACCTAAATTGTAAGGGGAACTCAGACCCTTATCCTTAACACCTAAACCTAAATGGGAACCTCTAAACTTAATCTCGCTATAGAGATACTCATGGAACCTTTCCCTTTGAACACCCTCAAATTCCAAGCAACATGCCTAAATTGTTAAGGGAATTCACACCGATCTCCTGAAGACCTAAACCTAAATGGGAACCTCTAAAATTCATCTCACTATAGATATACTCATGGAACCTTTCCCTTTGAACACCCTCAAATCTAAAGCAACGTGACTAAATTGTTAGGGGAATCCACACCCATATTTTTAGAACCTAAACCTAAATGAGAAACACGCACTAGGAACATGGGAAACATGCACTAGGAACATGGGAAACACAACTACAGATATTTAAGGGATCTACACATTTTGTCCTATTGTAATGGGTGGATGTTGATATGGACACTTTAGGCTTGGGAAACTATCTTCCTTTCCCTTGAGAGTCTAAAGGCCTCCCTATGGTTAATCAAGTGATTGTGTTCCTTGATCTTCCTATGGTTCATCGAACAACTATGGGTTGTGTGGATGACAAGAACTAGAGATTTGTATTATAGTAATATTTAATTAATCTCCTATAATTAAATTCGATGGGGGATTATTATTGTAAAATATGTGAGTCATGTTGTTGACTTGTCCTTATGCCCTAAATAATCTAGGGTTCACCATGGGTACCATCCTAAAAATGAGAGGAAGTGCCTAGGGATTTTCCCTAGGATAATTTACCTAGAAAAAAAGAAAAAACATCATTGAGAATTTACATTTCAAGATTTCCAATTTTATATTAAGTATATGTTGTTTAAAAGTTATACTTTACATTGGGCATGCAGACTCATTAGGTGAGATAGAAACTAGCCTCGTCTAGGTGCTTTACAATTATGGGAAGTCACAAGGTCAGATCTACCTAGTTGATTTATTTAATCCTTTAATATTATAGATGATGGATGATAAGGATTCACATGAATTTCACTCTATGATTACTTAATGTCCCAAATACTTGCAACAAGTGATTTATAATAGACCAAGGAGACAAAGACCAAATCAATTGTAAAGGGTGAATCTCCTACTTCGAAAAAAATTATACTTTTAACTTCAAAGTAAGTACAACTTGAGTGGACCTAATGGTTAATAACATGTGTTTACTCCTAGGAGGTCACAGATTCAAATCCGAAAGGGGGTAGGGTATGTACACCTTCGTAGACTTTATTAGTAAAATCATTGCATGGAAGTGGTCCTTTATCCCACAAACAAGGAGATCTTATACACCAATTTAGTGTCTAGCGTGGTTGTGACCTTAAAACTATATTATTATTATTATTGACAAAATAAAAAATAAAAAACTTTTACACTTATATTATCTTTCTTATAACTTTTAATTACATCATTCTCTTCTAATTCTTATATTCTTGTTGCATTTAAAAATATTATTATAAAAAATTGTTCTATTCATAAGAAATAAGATAAAATAAATTGTTTAAATTGGAGTGTTGTTATTGTCTTTAATTGACATTGACATGTTTGCACATTAGAAATCATATTACCCAAAAGCGAAAGCATTGATTATTAAAGTTTATCATCACCATGGGATCAATTCAAATTGACCACCCAATATATAGATTGTATAAAATGCCCACCTCTTCATAAATGATTAATGCTTCACACTTATTTTTTTAATAAAAAAGCCATTTGCTTCAGAAAGAAAATGATTAACCCAAAAGGAGGTCCATCTTCAGGAGAGGCTTCAAAAATCTTCTCGATTTCTTAAAATGGTGACCATATCTCACATGTAGATTACATATTCCTTATGCAGGCCCTTTGTGTTATTTTAGTGTACCATGATGTTATTTTAGCGCACCATGATGTACTGTGAGCCCCATAGGAACTTGTAGTGGATTTAGAACCTACATTCTAACCCTAAACCATGGCGTGGGACAAGAGATTCATCCATGGTGTTACAAATTTTAAAATTCCCATCATATCCCACTTGTAGGTCAAATATTCTCTCTCTAGGGCCTATGTGATGGCTCAAGGTGTTATGCATCACTCATGAGTCATAAAGGAAAATGTCATGACCTAATACTCTATCTTTTGACCACGTACCATGGCGTGGGTTGTGAGAATTGTACTTGATGTGCAAAACCTTGAAATTAGAACCATATCTTGATCTCATGCCAATTATTCCCTTTTCATGGAGTGTGTGGTGGCTTAAGGCTTGACACGGGGATCATGAATCATAGAGATAAATTGTGTGTCCCAAACACCTAGATTTTGGCATTGAACCATGTCTAGAACACTAAAAAGAGTCCCTATGTAAGGCCTATCTAGTGGTTTAAGGTGTTGTAATGACCCATGATCCCCTTAGGAAATTCATATGGCATTAGACCCTATGTGGCCTTAAATTCCATGATCCAAAATCACCACAAATACCTGTAAAGAGAATATTTGGCCTGCATGTGTTGCATGGTTTCCATTACAAGTTTTTACACACCAAGGATGGTTCTCAATGTATTGGGCATGGTCCAAGGGGGGACATTGATTTCTTCAGGCATGAAAGAGGATTTTAATGCTCATGGACCATGCACATTGTATGTGTTGATGTATTTGCAACTTCAGAAGATATCCACTTGTATATTGTATGTGTTACATTTGTACTTTATTGTATCCCCAATGGAGATGTATTATTCCTCCGATTGGAAGTATCGTCATTTGTATTTGCAAGCCGTTGCAAGTTATATTGTAAGTGTCGTAACTTATATTTTATGGGTTATTAGACCACCTTAGAGGGGTCGGCCCAATATGGGTTAAAGGGTTATTAGACCACCCTAGTGGGGTTAGCCTAGTGACAAGTGGTAATGGGTTATTAGACTCTCCTAAGGGAGGTTGGCCTAGTTAGAGTAAAAGGCAAGTAAAGGTAAAGTATAAATAGAGAGGAGCACCTCTCTATTTATCCATTCACTCACTCATCCGACTTGCATAGTTGAGAGAGAGAAGTGCACACAAGTGGAGGAGGAGTAGCTACTGAAGACATCTATCTTTTGGGGTTTCATCTTGGTGATATTTGTATTGGTGCTTATTCTATCTCTGAGGAAGTTGCGGGGTTTTTCACCTTCTTGATTTTCCCCGGTGAAATGCTTTGTGTCTCTTGTCTCTTGTGTTTGATATGTTGTACATCTTGTTCTCTCAGTTAATATCCTATATCATATTGAATTAAATGATTAAAATCTAACATGGTATCATAGCTAGCCTGAATTTACGACAATTGTTGCACTTGTGACAAATTGGAAGCTAGGGCTTGGTATAGTAAATACTAGTCATCGTGGAACTTTCGCTATAAATCCGTTTTAGAAAAGGTTCAGGATCTGAATTTTTTATAGGCCGAATATCAGACATGGATGTACCCTATGTAAAAATTTCAGCCTCAGATTCGTTGTACTTTGTGAGATATGATTTGTACAAGTTAGGGTTTCTGCCTCTTCCAGAATGCAACCCTAAACAAGTGACGTAGGAACAAAGGTCATATCTCGGGATAGGAAGCTCCAAATGGAATTCCATAAAAGGTGACAGTTAGGGTATAGACTATAGTTTCAGAGGCTGAAGTTGAAACAGTGACATGTGGCACTCCGTACAAGTTCTCTATGTTGTTTCATCCCATAAACAGGTCATGTTGCGACACTTAGCATATCTATCTCATGGAAAATACCTTGGAGCTAAGATATGTGGGGTTGGAAAGATGACAGATCATTCTACCATAAGCTGAATTTTCAGACTCTTAGGATCTGAAATTTCAAAGATGCACCATAAACAATAAGGCATGTATTTCTGTAAAAACAAAATTGGATTCTGAGCATTTTCATTTTTGGCTTGTCACTGCTGCGAGAAATTAGGGCTTTTGACAGAAGTGTAATTTTGGATTTCTCTCGGCACAAGATTTATCTTCTCAGCAGAATCAAAATTTAGAGACCAAGGTCAAAGTTTTTGGTTGGGTAGAACCCCAGGATCTATCAAACCCTAGTTCAGGTTTTGGACCAGAAAACCAGAATTTGACAGAAATTGCAGATCTGAAATTCGCAAGTTAATTTTGAGGGGTCAATTTTTGGAGTTTTCAAAATCTGAGCACACCAGCTTGCTCGCCTCGGTCAATTGCATCTCCCTATCCAGACGTTTGAAATTCCAAGTTTGGATTTTTAGGGTTTCTCTGCCAAACCATAGCCAGCTCCAGATCTAGTTTCAACAAATCAAAGTGGATTGGATTAATCCTAGAAGAGAATGATTTGAAAACCTACATAAGTGAAGAAGTTCCAATTCTAGAGGGAGATGAGGCTAAGGCCTTACAAAAGAATGCTACAAGCAATCTTGACAGGTATGACTTGAGGAGATACATGTATGTTTTGAAATCTGTTCATGATTAAGTTTGTCTTCATGTTATTGAGGTTAGTACAATATTGATTAATTTTAGAATTATCTTATCACCTTAGTAAAAGTATGAATGCATATGAATGATAGAAGACATTCATTGATGTCACCTACCCAAATTTCTGAAAAATTATTATTTGATTTGCAAAATACTTTATGTTAAATTTAATTACACAGTTTTGTAATTATGATCAATTTTGATCAAGGATGAATGTAATTACTGATTATTATTATTTAAATAAATTAATTAGGAGATAAACACCCAAGGGGACTGTTAAATGAGTGTTCACTGACCCACTAGGAGGAATGGAAGCTGTTGGAAGGTATGGGATAGATGGCAGCAATTGCACCACACCACTAGTTGTTGGTTATGGGACAACTACCCCTAAAAATATGGCATTATCTCCCAGGTGGTGGGAGTGGGAAGGAAGCTCATTTAATGACCAAGTAACAACTGAAAAGGCCTAGGCAGCCTACATAAGGAAAATTCGAATTGAGCACGCAACTCTTACACAATATTTCTGCAGGAATATTTCCTCATGTGCATCAGGTGATCACTGAGAGATTCGAATAGGGAGGCTAGCTGTGAGTGCAATCATAAGTCTGCATACTACATTTATTAAGGAGAACTAGAGGTGCTGGAGCAGATCCCTTAGGCTGCTAGCTCTTGAAGATTAGACAGTATTTGCTACTGCAAGAAGAGATCCTAAAGTCCTAAGTTTCTTCCTCCTGGTGGTTCAGTGAATAGGCTCGAGGGTCCTAAGGCAAGTACTTGACTGTCTTCAGGAATTGGTTGGGTGGAATAGTCTTCTTGGGCTGTTTGTTCCCTACAGATTTTATCCAGGTTTTACAGTTTCTACTTTATTTCAGTTATTAGTTTTGTTTAAGTAAAATTATTAATCTGTGTTTTGAAGAAGAAATGTGTTCTGATTCTGTTTGAGAGTCTGCATGTTAAAGTTTCAATGATGATTTGAATTGATAAACCAATATCTACATTTTCCCACATGTTGTTTTATGCACCGTACTCTAGTGTAGATACACAAATTAAGTATAGATGAAAGATAGGCAAATTTCCATTGATTCGATAGATAAATATAGTAATTTATATGTTTATCAGTTTCTATCCTATAATTAATAATAGTAGAGAGTTCTGCATAATACCTAAATATTATAGACTATTCCATTGTTTCATTACAAACAACATTGTTTACTTCCTGTAAAAATATATTATAATTTCTTACCTCTACTATGTAGATAAGAAATAAATGAAATTCAAATTTCCCTACATCCTATCATGTCTGCAATATAATTAGCAATGTTGTAAATAAATAAATGTGTTCATTATATCAAAGCTGCAACTAACAGTCATTACATAGTTTTCACATTTCACATACACACATTGTTTTCATTTCCCACTATAACCATTGCATTTGACTATTTAGTTCAATCAAATAATGAAAATATGATAAACCTTATTTCATCTCTTTCATCTTATTCATATATTTTATAAACTATATATATTATAAACTACATATATGTGATTTCCAAAAACTTGGTTCATATCAAAATTACAATCTACACAAACTATGGATCGAATCCTAGTTTTTGGCTTCAAAGACTATTTTTAGAAGTTCATATTCAAACACTTATCTATTTTCAAAGACAAGAATCAAACTAGGGTTTGACCCTGTTCTTTTCCATTACAAACAAAAGAAAACCATTTCGTCATTACACATTACAGAGTTATCATCTACGACAAGCATTTGGACTCTAACCTAGCTCAAAATTCACGATATCAATCAACAGTTTTCAAACGTACAAACAGACGAATAGCACAGAACGAAACAGTATATTTATTTTCATTGCCGAGAAGAAAAACATTGTATCTACAGTAGATGAGCCTCGGTTCCTTTTCTCATTTCTCATAACATAAACCATTACAAATTCCCACTCCAGGACGAAAAACCTTTGTTCTCAGAAACAAAAAGATTACAACATGTTTCCAAAACGAAAATCGCATAGGTTTATTCCCAAGTTTAAACAATTTAAACAAGTCCAAAAACCCTCAACATTGACGAGTATTAGAACTCCCAATTCGACGAGCTAGGAATCAAATTTTAAGATCGAGTATCATATAAACAAATGAAGGGCACAACCCCATACAAACATCGTTTGAATAACAGAAGGGTCTTCAAAGTTTTTCAACTGACAGACAATGCCGAGGCATGGTGAAACACTGTTACTCATCCTCTTGAAACCACATCAACCAAAGTCGAAAGGCACCTACGAGGGTTTGAGACCCGAAACTTACCAGGAATGGAAGCTTGCCTTTCCTTTCCAAACCCTTGCCCAAGTCACTCTTCAAAACCTGCAACTAGCAAAAACAACCATTTAGAATTAGAACAACTGTAATATTTATTTTAAACTAAAAATCAAAAACGTCAACGAAAGAATCACTATTTCTTTTTCGAGGATGCTTACCTTCTCAACCAGCGGCCAAGTTCTTTACATTCACCAGTAAAATGATGAGCTCTTTGCTGTAGACGAGACCAGGATACCTCTATCATTTTACAGCTTGGTGTGTTTCATACGAACTCAAAAACGAAAAGCTTCAAACTATCAACTCGATAACCACTCAAACCAGAGACTTAATCTTTTAATACAACGCCATTACAACAAGACGAGACCTGCAACCTTCAAGCTTAACCTACAGGTCACGAGATCGAAACCATTTACAAAGCTTCCTAACCCTAGAATTCGGCAGCCTGTCAACCACATAGACCAAAACAATAGAACAATAAACAACATTCAAATCTCATAAACCAAAAACAACAGCAAAGGTTAGGGTTGCATCAGACGATCCAAACTCATCACTATCAATGATCATAAGAGTGCCAGCGAGATGGCATTGGGACGGACAACTTCTGCAATTAATGCCCCATCCATTAGTACAAGCATGGCAATGCCACTTTGGCACATAGAGGGTCGATCAACAGCCAACTCGGAGGAGTTCACTATAGAAACCATTACACAGTGGTTGACACGGGTTATAATACATCGATTTTACACTACGTGGATTGGTAACAATCCCTGTCATGCTGAGTTGTGAATCAAGTGTTTAATGCAAGATCGAGTTACGATCTCCACGACAACTCAAGGGTTATGTCACTTTAATGACCGTCAACTCGCCACCCTGTTGACATAAATGTATGTCAGTACCAATTATAACGACAACCAATCCTTCATGTAGATATTTTATAAATCAAAACATTCGATTGCATGTTAATAGTTAAAGCTCTAACTTTATGATCACAATTTAGGGTATTAAGGTTAAGTTTAGCCACATATCAAGTCTCGTTTTGTATATCATTTCAATATTGTAAACTCTCATATATTTTGTAATAGTTTGCAATTATAAAACTATTATATAGGATAGCAAACTATAGGATTGACTTGGTTAGCATATTAATCATAGTTTCTATTTTCTCCATTTATAAAATTATAATATTGTAGGAGTTTACACTTGTGAATTTCCAACAAGACCAATGAATTGTAACTAGCATAAAAACCATGCTATTGCCATGTACTCCATACCCTAACTCTTAAATGCAATGCTTTTGACAGTTGGCGATACATTTACGACATTAATACTTTACAAGTATTAGTTATCTTAAGACGACGACCAAAGCCAAACTAGAACTACATCATTGGCTTACGACAATAAACATAAATAGCATGTATACCTTTTAGATGTCATTATTTTCCAACATTAATAAATTGTAATACAGCGTTGAAAAAAAAAACAGTAAGTAGCACTAGACATTTCATACCAGAAGATACTTTTTTTCGCAAAAGAATTGACAACATTTTTTTTTTTGACGTTGAACTGAATTACACACGTACTTTTAAACTATGCAGGTTTTGAACCTCTTACATGTCGTCTGCACATAGAATTTTCAAATGCGTTAGCGTCGCAGCTAAGTAAACTCCAGGGTACTTCGTAGGACACCCTTGTTCATCAAAAGTCAAACTGTCAGTATCTTTTCAATAAAAAGTATCGCATCACATTAATGACCTGTTAGTTTGTCTATTACCATAATCATGCTCGTAATTTATGTATTAAAGTTGTCATTGTCACAATGCTGCTAAAACATAATTTAAATTATATTTAGTACTAACGAATTTTTAATTAAAGCTGTCGTAATCAAACAATTATTATTTCCGCATCTATAAATTTTGTATTTAATGCCATTTTCAAAAGTTTTAAATTTTTATGAAAATTCGGGATGTTACAATTGATTAGGGTTATGACACTTATGATTGTACTAATGCACTGTGGTGTTGTATGAGGATGATGTTGTCCGCTAACATGAAAGGTACATCAAGAAAGACAATTCAAGTCCTAGATCGAGAACATATGACCATGGTGACATGAAGACAAAGACTCATCCATATCCATTGATCACATAGAAGCTCTACTTATGAGGTATGTATAATTTGGTTCTACAATGCTTAACTTATGAGATTGCAGGTTGCTAGCACAAGGTCTCTAAATAATTGAAGAGAACGTAGGAAGACATTGTTTGGGTATGTTAGACATAACTCGCAAACATGATAATCTAGGTATGTTTTTCCTATATCAAGTTAGAATCCTACCTTGTGTTAGGGTCTCATATAAGTATACTTTCATATGACTGATAATGATTATTCATGAAGTTATAGGTTTGAATAATCATGGGTTTATGCATATTATGCATCTTACTTTGATTAATGATATAACAAACCAGAAGAGTCCTATGGTCAAATAAGAATATGGACGAGTAAAAGAAGTCCTCCTTGAAACCTTGAATACTAACGCTTATGATAAATTACCATTGTATGAAATGACCATAAACATACATGTTTAGGATTATTTAGAATCATAATGTTTTGATAGTATTGAGATTATACTAATGCATGTATGATTATGTATGATATATTGAGGATGACACAATGATGACACTAGTGCACACTTAAGCATGCATAGTGGTCCAGGATGGATATAAGTTCAAAGAGAGATAATCCAGGAAGCAAACATCAAGAGGGAGCACACTCCAGTAGTTCCTGCAAGGAAGCAAAGATCAAGACGGAGCACACTCTAGTAATTCCTGTAAGGAAGCAAAGATTGAGAGGGAGTCCACCCAACAACCAAACAAAGATAAGTATTTGAATTGTCATTTCTTGTATATATGATTACTTAAATGATGTTGTTCAGTCATGTACATACTTATGTTCCTAGATTTAGGATGTATATTATGCATTTTAGAAAAGTTGCATTAATGAACAAGATACTACTAATATGAAAGTAATGGGTAAGTGGCCTATGGTATTGTACAACATCTCATTGCTACTTATCTAGAATTAAACCTCTTTGTTGACATGTTGGGAGTAGTGCACACTCTTAACAATGCTCTGGTAGAGATGGAAGGCATCTAGAAAGTTACAGGATATGGATAAATGTTGTATTGAAGCATTGGCTAAGATAATTGCATGACTGTACACTAGTACAAATTGAGAGATAAGTGACTAGGAGACTAAAAAAGTTAGTCACCATAGCTTTTTCAAGGGATAAACAACTAAAATTGAGCAATTTTAAGTGATCCAACTAAAAACGACTAAGAAAAATGACTAATTTAGTCAGAGGATAAAATATACGACTAGATAACAAGTGACTAAAATAAAAATGAGTAACATAAATGATTAATTAATCAAATGAATACAAATATGACTATATAGCAACGACTAAGAATATGAATTAGTCATTTATGTCAGTCATTTTTAGTTGTGTCACCCTAGCAATGGAAAATTACAATTTTGACAATGAATTTGTACAATTTACTAAATTTTAACATCGCATATGTTAATGGGGTCTTTGAATCCATCTATAGTGTTAAAATTTACTAAATTGTAACTTTTTATATGGATTTAGAGACCTGAGTGACGTTAATAGTGTCACTCAGCAATTGAAAATCCTAGTTTTGACAATGAATTGTTATGATTTACTAAATTTTAACAATGTAAATGGATTCAATGGTCTCTAGATCTGCTTGAACCATGTTAATGTTAATTCTCAACATCGATGATTTTGAAGTGTTGAAAAATAGTGACTCCAACACACCTATCAAATTTTGTCATCCAACCATTCTGATCTCACCATCATGTCTAGTTTGAAGAAATTTTCATGTGCATATCTCATTTAATCATTTTCATAGCTTCCATTGTACCCCTTCAATAGACTTACAACCAGTTTTCATCTAATGTATTGTGGTCGTGTTGTGGTTAGGTCAAGTTTGGCTTTTGGTAGTTTCTTATCAATCATTTAATTGTCATGCCGAGAATTCATGAGTGTCTACATAATTGTATTCATCTAGTCACATTGGTCATGTCCATTTTTCATTTGATGAAAATCGTCATCGTTTGATCCTCTCGGCACTCAGTTGAAATTTCGGCATTTCATGTCATGACAATTAAATTTTGTCATTTTCGCATCCTTCATTAATTCATAGGATGCATCTGTGTGTCAGGGTTCTCTTACGTCTATGCTTGGAAAGTTGAAAAATATTTCACCCCTAAGTCTTACATAAAAAAATCCAATATCCCATATTTTATAATAAAAATATTAGTGCTCCCTCCTTTTAATTATTTCCCCTATCCTGGCTTTTAAACCCTTTTGTCTCTAAAATCCTCACCCCTTCCCATTTTCATTTACATAAAAAAATAATAAAACACCTTTAAATCCCAAACCCCTTCATCTTGCGTCCCAACTTCCAAAGTCTCCTCCCTTGAGCTCTCTTTGTCTTATCCTAATTAGTTTCCTAATATTCCCGACCATTTTAAATGAAAAAAGTGGCATTTCTCTAATCCTTAATCCCCTTTACAATGTACAAAATATTTTTAATCTCCTTTATAATGTATATATTAAAAACATATAATATACCATTCTGACCCTTTATAATATAGTTTGAAGCACTTTTCATGTGCATATCTCATTTCATCATTTTCACAGCTTCCATTGGACCCCTTCAATAGACTTACAGCCAGTTTGCATCTCATGTACCGTGGTCGCGTTGTGGTTAGGTCAATTTTGGATTTTGGTAGTTTATTGTCAATCATTATATTGTCATGCTACGAAGTCATGAGTGTCTACATAATTGTATTCAGCTAGTCACACTGGTCATGCCTATTTTTCGTTTTAAGAAAATTGTCATCGTTTGATCCTCTCGGCACTCAGTTGAAATTTTGGCATTTTGTGTCATGACAATTAAATTTTGTCATTTTCGCATCCTACATTAATTCACAAGATGCATCCGTGTGTCAGTGTTCTCAATACATCTATGCTTGGAAAGTTAAAGTTCTTTTAATTTCTAATTTTTAAATTATTAGCCATTTTAATATTATTTTAATGTTCTAAACTCTTAATTTTTTAATTTCTAATCTTGTTAATAATATTATATAATAACTTATTAAATTGGTATTTTTTATTTTTTAATATTTAAGATAATATTTAATAGTATTAGTCTTTTAGATAATGTGATATGAGCGGGAAAGATTGTTGAAAGGAGGGAAAATGAATTTCCACAAAATCGCCAACTCATCCAAAGCTAAGAGGAAAGGGGAAAAAATGCACGACTCGACTCACTGGGTGTAGCTCCACTCATGATCATGAATGTTCAACCCCGCAGGCCAACAATGACCACCCTGCTCATGATTTATCCATTATCCAGCGGCTTGTTAAAGAGATCTATGAGATTCTGAGAGCCAGTCCTCACGAGATGCTTCTGATAGTTACTTATGATGAACATGAAGGGTTTTATGATCATGTGCCTACGCCTGTGAGAAATTTCCCCAACCCATATGGGATTTTTGGTCCCCATCCTTATTTTTTCAAGTTTGATAGATTGGGTGTGAGGGTGCCCACGATCATGGCTTCTCCGTGGATTAAGAAAGGCACATGTATGATTACGACAGATGCCATTGAAATTCTTTGAAAACCTTTTATTCATTCATATTGATCCTTGCTTGTATATTGGAATGTTTGATTGTTGCAGTGATACACCGTCCGAGTGGGCCAACCCCTACTTCAGAATTTGAGCATTCATCTATCCCAACTATTGTTAAGAAGATATTTAATCTCAGCTATAATTTCCTCACATACATAGATGGATGGGCTAGAACTTTTGAAAGCGTGTTGAATGTGAAAGAAGGCCCTCAGATTGACTGCCCAGGTTTACCCTAATCCCTTCTTCTCAGTTGGATAAGTTATTGGTAGTCGTGTTAATTCCTTGAGTAGTCCAAGGGTCAATCCTTGTAAATATTCTAAGTCATCAAAGGACAAACCCTGTTCGTAACTGCGGTATGCTTTCGTTTGTCTTTTGGCCAAAGTATTCTTGTCACAACAGCTTATTTTAATAATAATAATAATAATTTAATTTAATTTAATTTGAGGTCACATTCCAGCTAGGCACGTATGAGATTTTTTTGTTTGTGGGACAAGGGAGCTCTTCCATGCAGTGGTTTGATTATTTAGTCTATAAAGGTGTACCTTCAACTATTTCACATTATTTAATAATATTATTATAAGCAAAGTGAAGAAGAAAAAAGCACCCATATAGATAAAGTGTTCTCTCACTTCATACCAGATATGTTCAACTAATGAGCTTTTATCATTCTAATTTTATTAAAAAGAATTGAATAAGAGAAGAAATATCATTTAAACAAAATGAGAAGTAAATTAGCATCTACAAATTTGTAACCAGTGGTTAATAAGGCAAGTTGTGACATGTTTGCCCATAGCGGGTACCATCAATCTCACTCTTACTTAAGTGCTTGAGGATGAGACTAGATATTCCAAACATTTTTTTTTACTTAGAGTTAACTTAATCTCATGTCACTTTGCTATAATGTTTTTGGTAATCAAGCCCTCTATAAAGGTCCGATGTCCATAAAGTGAAACACACAAATTCTGCCCACTTTACACTTAGTAATATCTTGGAATAGAGGAATTGTTTTTCATTTAGAATTTATTAAAAAAAATAATAATTAAAAATTGTAACTACTTAATATAAAACTCCTATTATCATTATTAGTTTTAAATGTCTTTAACAGAAAAATGTATCTAAAAAAAATTGATCCTTTTTGGTTCTTGGTAGATGTGGGTTTAAGATGGATCTATGTTGGTTTTATTTTATGAGCTAGTAACATTATCATAACTTTACAGCTCGGTGGGTTAGCTCGAGTGGTTGAGAGCCGTTTTTTTCAAGTAGGATGTCTCAGGGTCAAATACTTGGGTGGCTATGCATATATTGTAATAGGGCATCACTTAATGTCCTCATTGGGTTAGGCTCTGTTGTTCTCCATATTTCAGGAGGGGGGTGTCAAATCCCTTGGTGGCTATGCATAGATTGTAATAGGGCCTCAATCAATGTCCCCATCAAGTTAGACTCCACTATTCTCCTTGTTGTTCTCTAAATTTCAAGAGGTTTTCCATTACGTGACAACATTCTCTATACAAAAAATATCACCTTTATCAATGTTAATAATATTACTTATATCTTATAAATAATTTACATTATAAATGTTTTTTCACAAAAATACCACAACTTAAACCCACAAATTACCAAAATCCTACTAACCAAAGGAAGCTCAATGACCAACTAAGCTAAAGGGGGAGCCCAACACTAAACAATGGCTCGTGGGATGACATTGCAACGAACCAAAAAGAATAATTCTCTATTCCAACAAAGTGTGGGATATCTACGGCCCACCAGATATAAATAAAAGTTCAAAATAAAATTTTAATTTTATTTGGTTCAGAGTCTAGAGGCTGCGTGGATTTGTGATATTGGGATCTAAAAAATGGTAGAAATACTAAAAAAATAGTTTAAAATTGCAAGTGATCATCCTACAGAGTACTTTTTCAGTTAGTGATCACTTTCCTCAATATTTCTTTCCCACCATTTGACACAAAAGAAGGCCTAACAGAGCATAGCACGTCGAGATATTCGTTTCCAAGGAGACTTCTCAGGTGTGCCGAAGGAGATCGGTGAATTCGATCGATTGATCGCTTCTATTGATCCATAATCTATTTTGGATTTGTTATTTCGAGAGGCGGGTAAAATGAGTGAAGTATTTGAAGGATACAAGCGGCAATATTGCGAGCTCTCTGCAAATCTTTCAAGGAAATGCACCTCTACGGCTCTTCTCAATGGAGGTAAGAGGATCAATCATATGGTCCTTGCATCCAGTTATACAAATTATTAAATTTTTCTTTCAATTGATACAAACCCACATGGGAGAAAGATTGAACCTTGCACCTCTCCCCATCATTTGATTTTTTATCAATACACCGTAGAATAATTCCCATATTGTCCTTGCCCTTTCCCTTGTACCTTCCACGTTTCTCTCAATTTTTTTGGTCAATTGGAAAAATAAAACTGATACTCTTGATGCAATATCCATGTATATGAAGATACCCTAAATCTCTGGGATTGAGACCTAGGGTTTGATAGCATTGAAATATACCTTCTGTGTTGTTGCGATTGGTAAATTTGTTGGGGAATCGAAATCATGAACACCCGGTTTGCAAATAATCAGCTTATGGTTTGTTGGATTTGGATCGTGTAAAGTTTATAGGAGTGTACACAACACTAAACTCTATTTCAAGCTACATTCACTAACGAGCAATGCCAAAATGAAATAGCACTTGCAGATCAATGTGCCTACGCAACACTCAATCCCATTAACATATAGTTGTAGGTGTCAGGGTATGTATGTCTGGATGCATATACTGTGTTTGCAACATGTCAATCAACAATAGCTCTTAAATTAAAATTGTGCCATTTGAGACTAAATTCTACTCTTGAAAAGTAATTGTGCTCTTGAATTTTTCATCAACAATTCTCAGGCACTTGATCCTCTTCCCAATCAAGTAGTTACTGAAGCTGAGTAATGTGTTGAATCACAAGAAAGAATGGTTGTTGGTGTAAATAATGTGTTTTTGTTGTTGTTGTCTTGCACATAATACAGTGGGTGGATGAAACTGCACTGTGGGTTGAAGTATATGGTAGAATATAGCCAAAGGGTGGTTGTAGGTGAGTTACTACACCCTGTACAAGCGTATACATCATTCCCATGCAAGCCAATGGTTCCAATGATTAATAAAGGCACTGGAAGGCATGGTATATGCAGCTAGTCTCAGACCAAAGGTCCATCCACAATTATTTCATAGAGAAAATCACGCAGCAAACCCATTGCTTCAATAAATTAATAGCAAAGCAAAGATTCAATGCAGTTCTGGAGTAAATCTTGTGGTTTATACAGTTCCCAAACAACAATTAAAACACAGAACTAAAACAAGATTTTGGGTGTGCATTTTAGTTTGTTAATTGAGCATAAAAAAGTTAAAACACAATCATTTTACAGAATGAAGCAATTAACCAGCAACTGTTAATCACACACCATAACAACAGAGCTTTTACCCTGGAAACTACAACGGGGAAACCAACATTTGATGCGGGGCTTTATTTTTCTCAGGAAGATTACAAAGTTGAGATGCATCAATGCATTTTTACTCACAGACAAGATTGAAGATGGTTATTCCTTGGAGAGAGCCTTTGATATTTGAGCAGGCTTCTTCTTGAGAGTCCATGCTCTGCTACTTCCCTGCTTCTTCATTTCCTCTCCAACATTCTTCTCGATTGAATTCCCTTCTTCTCCATAGCCTTCATATTTAGTTGGCTGCTTTGGAAGGCCGACTGTCACAATGGTTCGTTTCTTCTTCCAAGTGAAAAGGAGTTTAGGACTATTCACTCAATTTTAATTTTTTTTATAATGAAGTTTTACAAAAGAGATTTTAATTAGGATCCAATTTGATAAAAAAATGAGCTTGCAGGTAGGAGGTGCCAAGAATGGTCCCTTTATGGGATTTAGCACCCTTGAATCCATTACAAATCCTAGATTTGGTGCAAGGTCATGGGAATCCACCAAATTGCTTGCATCTGTACACAAATACTGCATTGCCCCCATGTGAAGGGCTAGTTTTGCTGTTAGCAGGAGTCCAAACTTTGCGTGTTTGGAGAGGCTCACTCATACCAGCCATTTTAGTGTCCTTTTGTTTCCCTTGTTTTCCTTTCTTTCATACTATCCTCCATTCACCTTCCCCATTATTGTCTGAATTTGAGTCCAAATGTGCTTGCTGGTGACTGCTTACTTTCTGATCTGAAACAATGTGACTTATCTTTCTTTTATTCGGTGTTCAAAGGGCAATCTTTAATCATATCTCCAGGAGGAAAGTAGAGGAAGTGAGCATTAGAGAGGTTGAGGTAAATGACTTTCTAAACATGGGCATATCTTGGCAGTTGCAAACAATTTTTTGAAAGAAGATGGTGTGTAAGATCAATTTCAACATATACAGAAGTATTTAGTCTTGTAATTTCTCTCTCTTTTCCCAACAAATATCTGTCAAAAAGGTTTTACAATTATTTTGTCAATTTACGCAAAATAATTCTCTGACATTGGTGGATTTTCGATCCAAATGGGATATTGGTTCTATGATGCCTATGAAGGAAACAAATCATCTTGCTGGAGTTTAACATAAGCTGTGGTGGTGGTAATCATCCAAGACCTTTTTGGCACACACTCTGAGGTACCTCTTCAAATCAAATCACTACACAAATATAACCTTCCTCAACCTCCAAGAAGATTCAACATGCCATCTTTGACACTTCCTGTTTTTGGCATATAATATATCGATATCTTGTGCATTTTGTGAAGAGTAGAGTATAATAGCTCTTTTTTCTAGTTTCTGTGTTTTTAATATAATGGAAGGACTATCCTTAAGGTCTATATCAGACTCATTGAGTTCCATATTTTTCTCAATCAATGGGTTTCTTTTGGTATCAACAAGAAAATCAGTGCCTTTATTGATGGCACACCCAAGTTGGCATTCGAATTGAAGGTCTCCATCTGAAATATATTGTGAGTGTCATTACAGGTCTCGTTAGCCACATCAGAGGAATGGGACCAAGTGCACTACATAGTACATAGTTTAGGTTTAGGTTTAATTAGTTGTAGGTTAGGTTGAGGTTTAGGTTTAATTAGTTTTAGGTTAGGTTTAGGTTTAGGTTTAGGTTTAATTAGCATGCATTTTAGGGATAGGTTTTTGGTTAGTTTAATTATTTAAAAAAAAGACAATGACATTATAATTTTGGGGCCCGCAGAGGAGTTTTGACGTTGGCTAGCCGGTTAATTGCGGGCTCGGCCGGCTAGGACCGGTTCGGTAACTAACTGGTCCCTGGTCCAAGTTTTGTGCCAGTTTAATGCTGCAACTTTGTTGGTTGGTCAAACCAGCCGGTTCCGGTTTGGCCAGTTTTTAAAACAGTGGATTCCACATGTATATCTGATTATTCTCCACAACTAGCAGCATCCACTTTTTTTATATTATAAGGTAAATGGCAAATGCTATGGACTCAATATGTAATTCATAGGACACAGTTATGTGAACTTTACAAACTTTTAACTGTACGGTGATTTACAGATACATTCATCAAAAAAACATTTTATGATTACTACTGGTAGCTTTTTATTTTGGTGATTTTGATTTTAAAATCTGTTATGCATTTTAATATTGATAATTTATTGGTCTTCTTGTGTTGGAGAAAACTCACTATGGCTTGGGGTATACCACAACAGACAGATGACTACCAGAAATCAACTCAATTCTCAAAACTATGCTATATAAATGGCAATGCTAAGATAATGAAGAAGATAACCAACCTCGATCCAATCGTTTGATGTAGATCCCTGTTGGAGCTTTTCAATCCATGTACTTGAATCTGCAAATTAGTCTTGACAGCCAATATACAACAAGTACATATAATATATAAACGGCATTAACATCATCAATAGAAATGGTCCATGATATAACAAGTAAATGCAACCCAATGTAAGATAAACAACATTTACAACATTAATGGATGAGAATATGAGTGTTTCTATTAATAAACAAGAAGAAGTACAAAGTGATACGACCTCTTGCCGGCAACCAATCTGAACCAAGATCTGGATCAATCCACTTGTGCCTCCACCATTTCAATCTTCCATGAATGGAAAACTCAAACTAGATAGGAGTTTGGAAGGTGAACATAAAGGGTTCACAACTACAAGGATCAATAAGTGCAGACTCAAGATAGGGAAAAAATCCACTAGAGTTCTCTTGCTCTTCTTTCCCCTCCCGCCCATAAGCCATATGTGCTCAATATATAGTCCTCTCCAAGGTAAGTGGAAGGACACATCGAGACGTTACTTGGGCAGATGGAGAGCCAAAGGTCACCCAATGACCGCTTTTTGGGAGTAAAAAGTAATAAACTAGTGATTTTTACCATTTTACTTGATACCCGCGGGCTATAGTGATGCAAATCGTAGGTACGCTTGCTATAATGATGCAACAAGCGGGTTAGAGGAAAAATGAGGAAAAAATATGTCTGAAGGATATAAAGTGAATCTGAGTTAGTGAAATGGATCCTATAGGCCAAAGAATGCTGATGCTCACAAGGTGGAAGATTACGTTGTAATAGATGCCCCCTAATGTGTGAGGTTAGAGACTGATGCTACGATGGCCGAAATACATTATAAAACTCAGAAGTGGAGTGATGGAGACACGAGTGGAAATAGCAGCTCACTCGTCATAATACAATAGTATCCCTGAATACATGTCGGTAGTACAACAATCTGATACAATGGCCATGAATAGGCAGTACATAGTGAATACATGTCATAAGTGATCATAGCCATGATCCCTCTATAGTAAGATATGGTCTCCTGCTGAAAAGGAAACAACTGGTGCAAACTGGAGGTACAAACTGCTGATATCTGAGAGGTGATATATTAGATGTAAAGCCAAAGTCATAAGTAGCATACTGAATGCCACTATCGCCTGGGGTCTTCTACACAAGTCTTCGACAGTGCAAGTCCCATCAAGTGAATAAAGGAATTGGGGTCGAACCTGATGTGACATAGTCTGATTACTGGTCAATGATGTATACCGTTAATAGACGCGAGATAACCCACCAATAATGAAAATGGGTATCAAGGCACAGAGCACAATCATCAGAGTGTGAATAAATGAGCTGAAATCAAACACTAGGATGAATCCATCGATCAGGGGACATTGATGTATTCCCAAAAATGTCGATGGCAAGAGAACCTACCACTAATGACTGCAAGCCTCAAGGTACTCAAATGAACTCTAAGCCTCAAGTCTTGGAATAAATGGGTTGAACTCGATGGAATGAGACTCGCTGGAAGGAGGGCATTAAGGCATCCCCCATCAACCAGCATGAGGTACCAGCTATGCTGAAAGATTTGGAAGAACTCAGGTGAAACGGACTGACTCAATAAGGATGGACAACATGCAATAGTCAAGAGATATGAGGAGTGGCCGACACTGGCTTCACGACTTCCATTGAACAAGAGCATGAGTAGATGGATAGACTCAGGCAGCATAGACTTGACATAAACTGTGCAATGTAGGAGGCATTACAAAGGGCTCCATAATGACTGGAAGCTTAACCAATCGGTGGAGAAAAGTGAGAAACAAGTACAGCACCTAAGGTCCAACTATAGTCCCGACTCACAATGTACGAAGTGGAATGAATGCTCTGTTCAAAGGCGACACAACAGATACCAACAAGAAGTAGTAACCATAATCCCGTCTGGCGTTTTGGAATATTTGATTTTTTTTGGTCTTTTTCATATTTGGGAAAAGCTTGAAAAAGAATAAAATTGCTTATAGTACAATGAGTGAGGGAACGAGTGTCAAATAGCGAGCAGACTAGTTCCATGCAGTGGAACATACCTATGATCAATGCAAGGAAGTGCATGCAGGATTTGGACACTCGGGGGGGATGTTCCCTCAGGGTCAAAAGGTGATCAAATTGTGAAGGGAAAATATAAGCTCTGCAGGGCTCGACAGGGAAAAGTGCTCAGGCACCAGGCTAACAACTGAATAAGCGGGAGCCGGCACAAGGCTCAAGCAGCAAGCAGGATGATGCAATGCAATCACAACATGATATAACTAAGAGGAGTCCTTAAGGGAGATGGCCAGCATAAGACAAAGTAGAGTATGAGTCTTTATCGCAATGTCATGGCATAACTACAACGGACTCCCAATCCTAAGGACAAACAACGGCATGGGCACCAGAATGCACAAGGGGGTTCTAACTAGGGTACCCATGTTTGGAAAAGCCCTACCTCCACATAACGACACTTCTATAGCAGTGTGAAGGTTCCGTGTCAGTTACGAAGTGGGGTCGCACCTAGGGTTTATGAAAGTGGTCAACAGGTCAAATGCATAATGCACATGGAAATGGCATCTAACCTATATGCCAGGTGTGAAATGTACCTGTCGTAGGTGTGAAATAGTCCAGAACAACTTTTGTCGAAGAAATCTGATTAAAAAATACTACTCCAAGACAGTATATTAGTCCATAACGACACAAAACGATAAAAACTATAGACAAGTGGGTCCTGAAAATTATAAATAGTAATAAAAAATTACAATTTACAATTCATTTTTACTATTCACCCATTTGGAGCTTTGTGGTTAGTTTTCACCTGATAGTTGCCGATTCTGGGAGCTACGAGTGACCGTTTATCAAACCGTCTGGAGCAGGTTGGTAGTCTCATCCATACCTTTCATTTCAATGCTTTCATTTTGATTTTTAGCGGTGGGATTTTTTGTTTGGCCAAGCCCTAAATGGATTTGGTGCTACCCGCGGGTTGTAGCTATGTAGGTCGTGGGTAGGGCAAGATACTCACAGTCAATGCACATACTGACTGCAAATACCCGCACCTATATACAAGTTAGCCCGTGGGTACAGCCGTGAAGTTGAAAATGCAAAAGAATTTGACTAAAATCCTTATTTGTCTGCACTCCAGGATGGTTCTAGAGTGGAGGGAGAGGGATCATGACCAAGTTGATCAGGCCATGCACAATGACATGCAAGTACAGCAGGCATTGCAAGCATGTGGGTTGTACAAATTTTGGAGTATAGGGGGTTTGAGGGACCAAAACCTATTACTCCATCGCTTAATCGACTATTGGGATGTTTATGCACAGAACTTCAATCTCATTGGGAAAATCCTCACACTGGAAGTGGAATACATCTACTTCATTACCGATTTGTCCCATTGAGGTGAGGAGGCTAGTCTTCGGTCTCGTACTCTGGGTGGTGGGATCACCATCCTTGACTACATAGCGCGGTATTGCCCTGCAAACACACGCATGGTGGGAATTCAGGTGCCCATCAATGCCATAGTAAATCTGAGCATGAAGATCATTGTGGCTACCTTAGTGTTGATCACTGGATCCAAAGCTCTGCACCAGGCGTCCAGGCCAGTGATGTTCTATGCATCACAATGCATGCAGCCTATAGTATTTGACTGGTGTACCACACTGCTGGGGTCTATGAAGACCCAACTGACAGAATGCAAAGAAGGGAAGGCCAAAAACTTCGGATATGGGAGTATCTTATGCAGCTTCTTCTTTAAGAGGGTTCCAGGGCTTAGTCCGAGGGTGTATGTCCCTCCTCATAGTCTCCGGGATCCAACCTTGACCCAGTGGGCTGAGGTCTTGACATGACAGGGTGGTGGTCATCTGGCATCACCATATACCGAGGAGTTCTTCCACTGGTGGGACCGACAGGTCATTGCCATAGAGGACTACCCCTATGTAGGGATAGACTTCCGCTAGGATAAGGACATGCCACTCCCACCAGACACAGCATTCAGAGACATTGGTGAGTACTCTTTTCAAGTTTTTTGTGTATTAAATTTTTATGGATTTTTTATTATAGATGTAAATGCAAAAATATTTTTGGTGGCAGTATCATATGCTAATGGTTGACTATTTGCTCACAGACAAAAGCCCAGTGAGACCTGATGGCTTCCCGAGACATGGTCGTCGGGGCAGGGGTGAGGAGGCAGGCGATGTTGCAGCAGGATGCACTCTACAGACCTTGCGGTGCAACCTCACATGGATGGTTGCTAGGGTTCCACAGATAGAGGTGGCGAGACTACTTGAGGCCATGCAGTGCCAAGTAGTGGGGGTTCTAGGTGACTGGGTGTGGCTACTGCAGCGAGTAGCCAATGCAATTCAGTACTTCTACAAGACACATCTTGTCGGGGTTGCAGCTAGGCCTCCTCATAGGGAGTATATATCTCAGGATCTCATTTTTGTATCGATATGTATATTTTTGAGGGCTACGGGCTCCAGTTTTGTATGACACTACCATTTTTGGACATATTTATATATATATAACTTTGGTTCTCTGGTTCTATGATATGTGTGTATGTACAAATGTATGAATGTCTTCTTGTATTTATGTGTTTCATGGTGAATGTGACAAATGCCAATCTAATAAATAGTTAGCGTATGCATCAGATATATGATTAACACTTCTCGGAACATGTATGTATGTAATTGAAACAAAATGTCATTCCAAGAGTCTTACCCTTAGGAATTTCCGTAGTAGCATAGGATCTCACACGGGGTACTGCCCATTCAGCTGAGACACAACTAGTTGTGAATCCAGGCGGACTTCTAAAGACTAGACGCCATGGGAAATGAAATCCGGAAGTATCTCAATGACGACACTATACTCAACCACATTATTAGATGTAGGACCAAGACAAGCACCTCCTGAGGACACAACTAGGTGGTCAAGTGAGAAAATAACCCAGGTAGCAGAAGCAAGCTGCTTCATATGATGGCTAGCACCATTCGCGAATCCTAAGAATGTAGGAAACTCTACTGACATATGTCAATCAAACGGAAGCTAATCAGTAGACCCGAAAAACCAAAAGAAATATAAACTATGTACAGAAGCAACTATACAATAGTATATAAAAGTATCAGCCTGAACCAAAGGTTCAAGCGTAATACTGCTTGAGGTAGAGCCCATTTCTAGGCTCCTTCAAGACAGTCCCCTCATAGTCTTCTAATTCATAGGATCCTTTTTCCAGGACACGCCTCACAATGTAAGGACCGTGCCACATGGGGTTGAACTTACCTGCCCCTAGGGGTTCTTTAGCTTGGTCATATAAGAGGACCAAGTCACCTTCAGCATACTACTGGGTACGGACAGACCTATCATACTGAACCTTAACACGATGTTTGTTGGCATCTATGGCCATAGCGGCATCTTGATGTTAAATTTTGAGCATTAATTCACAATACTCTAGGATCTTTACTAAGAGAATAACATGTATAGTATATCAATGCATAACAATCACAATAAGCATGACAAGCACCACAAGAATCAAAAGCATGAGAGACAAAAGACACATATTTTTCATGGATAAAACCCTAAGGTGAAAAACCCCACAACTTCCTCAGAGATAGAGAGAGCAATGGCTCAACCAAAGGACAACCAAAATACACTAAGATAGTCTCCTAGTAGAAGATGATCCTCCTCCTCACTATTGCTCCACTTTCTGAGTGAGAGAAGTATGAGTTTTCGAGTGATCCAAATAGAGATCTCCCGATCTCTATTTATACTTAACCTATTTTCCCAATATCCTTATGGGGACGACTTGTCTAGTTAGGTACATCAATTACATATTACATAAAATAGGGTCGACCCCACACAAGGTGGTCTAATAACCCATCGACAAGTTCACACACTAGTGACACTTTTCAATACACATGACGACACTTCCTTATAGAGGAATAACACATCTATTATAAGGGTACAATAAATATATATGAAATACATAGATGAAATACATTCCGAATTTACATATACATCAACACTCCCTCTTAACTAGGAAGGTGTTTCTCGACACAGATCTGCTAGACAAGTCTTCTTCTAGGGATCATCGTCATCGATGCATCGTCATCATCATCGTCACTACTGCTGCTATCTCAACCAATCTCTGACTCTACTCATCATAGGAAGTTCTACAGAGCCAGTCCTTTTTCATACTGGATGTAGGCCCACCACCTGCAGGTCTTCATCATCACTGACCATACTGTGGAATCCTCAGGACTTATTACGTCCGTCACAAAACCTTGCAAGAGCATCCCAAGCTGTCACGAGCACACAACTCTACCTATAGGATCTCCTAGGGCCATATTATATGTGACCTCACCACAAAACCTTGCAAGAGCATCCCAGGCTGTTACGAGCACACAGCTCTACCTATAGGATCTCCCAGGGACAGATTATATGTGGTCACCACAAAACCTTGCAAGAGCATCCCAGGCTATTATGACCACACAACTCTACCTATAGGATCTCCCAGGGACAGATTATATGTGGTCATGGAAAAACCTTGCAAGAGCATCCCAGGACTTATTATGGGCACACAGCCCAACCTATCAGATCTCCCAGGGACAGATTATATGCCATAGGACAAAACCTCAAAAGAGCATCTGCCAGATATCTCAGGGCCAAATTATATGCCATAGGAAAAACCTTGCAATACTATCTACAGATCTCCCAGGGCCAAATTATATGTCCTCCCAAAGCAAAACCTCGAAAGAGCATTTTCCAGATATCCCAGGGCCAAATTATATGCCATAGGAAAAACCTTGCAAGACTATCTGCAAATCTCCCAGGGCCAAATTATATGCTCATTTGCACAACCTGATCCACGGCCATAGAGTATCAACCTAATACTCACCATACATCATCTTGATGTACACATGATCATCCTGATCATCATCACTACAACATCCTGCTGCATATCATTTGGAGCAACATCCTAAAGCTCGTCATCCATGATCATCCTGATCATACAATGCATCTACTTGATGCATACCAAGTATCTACCTGATACATATCATCATACATGATCCACCTGATCATACAATGTATCCACCTGATCATAAATGATACATATCAACATACATGATCTACCTGATCATACAATGTATCCACCTGATACATATATAGATACATGGTCCAAGCATCCAACATGATGTATATACATACAAATGATCCAACCGATCATATCCAGCATACAACATGATGCGTACATACATGTACATATAAATGATCCAACTAATCATATCCAACATCTTCTTGATGCATATACGAAGCAGTAACTGGAGCATCGTCCTGATGCTCATCATCCAGCACTTACATCCACAGCCATGTGAAGGATCCTCCTTCCAACATGCTTGGAATGGCTTCTACAAATGTGTCCATCACTTCTTCCTTGAAGTGTCATCAATACGAAGAACACCAAGCCTCTTTCTGAAGTACTCAAACTTCACTTTGGCTAGTGGTTTCATCAGCACATCTGCAATCTGCTCGTCTGTTGCAACATACAGGAGCTTCACAGCTCCTCTCTGCACCATATCCCGGATATAGTGATATTTGATCTCTATGTGTTTCGACCTGTCAAGAAACACTGGTTTCTTGGACAGCTTTACACAGCTCTAGTTATCACAAAAGATACTAGTAGCATCCAACAGGAGATCAAATAACTCAGACAGTAGCTTTCGTAGCCATACTGCCTCACAACTAGCTGAACAGGCTGCAACATACTCTGCCTCAACTGTACTCATTGCTACGCAGGACTGCTTCCTACTAAACCAAGAGATCACACCTGATCCCATACTGAAGCAGCACCCATATGTGCTCTTCCTATCTGCAGCACTGCCTGCCCAATCTGAATCAACATAACCCTGTAGGTTAAACTTTCGATTCACTTCATACTTGAGCCCATAATCAACTGTACCCTTTAGGTACCTTAGAATATGCTTTATAGCAACCAGGTGAACACTCCTCGGATCCGTCAGGAACTGGCTCATTATGTTCACTGCAAAGCAAATATCTGGTCTCGTGTTCGTCAGGTACATCAAGGACCCAATCATCTGACGATACATAGAGACATCAACCGGCTCAAATGAAGCATCACAAAGAAGCTTTAGATTTGATGCCATAGGTGTGGCCATGGCCTTGCAATCCATCATCCCGAACCTCTTCAGGATATCTACAGTATACTTTCCTTGTCCAAGGAAGATCCCATCTGTACTCTGCCACACCTCCATACCTAGGAAATAATGCATCATCCCTAAGTCCTTCATATCGAACTCAGCAGCAAGCTTCCTCTTTGTTTCTGCAATCAATTTGTCATCTCCTGTTACAAATACGTCATCCACATACAGGAGTAGAATCACAGGATTCCCTTCCTCAACCTTGTAGTAAAGGTTGGAATCTGCTTTACTCTTGGTAAATCCAAAACTAGATAGGAAACTGTCCATCCTACCATACCAAGTTCTAGGAGCTTGCTTCAAGCCATACAAGGCTTTCTTCAATCTGCACACATATGACTCCCTGTCATGTGTTTCGAAACCGAGTGGCTGCTCCACATATACTTCCTCTTCAACTACACCATTCAGGAAGGCAGTCTTGACATCCATCTGGTGTATTTTCCATTTCATTGCTGTAGCCAGGGAAAGTACCATTCTAATGGAAGTATACTTGGCTACAGGTGCAAACGTTTCTTCATAATCTATTCCCTCTTTCTAAGAGAATCCACGAGCTACGAATCTTGCCTTGTATTTCTCTACACTGCCATCTGCAGCATGCTTGATTTTGTAGATCCATTCAGAAGTCACAACAAACTTCTCTTTAGGTCTTGGGACAACATCCCAAACATCATTCTTCATTATTGATTGGTATTCCTCAACCATGGCATCCTTCCATTATTTCTTTTCCGCTGCTTCTTCATAACTGGAAGGTTCTTTGTTCATAATGTCACAGAGTAAAGCAACATAGCTGGTATGTGATCTAGTTCTCTTCTTTGCTCTGTGTTCTTCTTCTGGAATTCCAAATCTTTCTGCATCTTGAATGAACTCTCTAGCCCATGCAAGTTTCCTCTTGTGAGATTTATCCTCACGGGGTAGATCTACAGGTTCTTGCAGATCTTCAAACTCACGAACAACTTCTGGAATTGCTTCAGTCATGGTAGTGTCTTGAAATCTAGTTTCCTTAGGTTCTTCATAAACTTCGATAGGTGCCTTCCTTGATTTGATGAATGCTGAGTTTTCATCAAATGTTACATCCATGCTGACATCAATCTTCTTGAACCCTAGAAAGTATATTCTGTAATCCTTCGAGCTTTCACTGTAACCCACAAAGATACCCTTCTTTCCTGAAGGATCTAGTTTGGTCCTCTTTTGCTTTGGGACATGAGTGTATACTGGACAACCAAATATTATGAGATGGATGACTTCAAGTTTCTTACCAGAAAAGACCTCTTCCAGTGTCTTGTTGTCCAATATCTTGTGGGGTGTTCTGTTCTACACATATACAGATGTTCTAGCTGCTTCTACCCATAGATGCATAGGTAGATCTTGGTAATGCAGCATTGCCCTTGCTGCTTCCATGATTGTTTTGTTCTTTCTTTCTGCAACTCCATTTTGTTGTGGATTGTAGGGAGCAGTCAACTCGCTCTTAATCCCTAAATCACTGCAAAGCTTCTTGAAGTCACCTGAGGTGAATTCTCCACCATTGTCGGATCTGAATGTTTTGATCTTCTTGTCAGTTTGATTCTCCATCAAGGTTTTGAATTCCTTGAAGTTATCAAACACCTCATCTTTGTTCTTCAAGAATTCTACCTGAGTCTTCCTGGAAAATTCATCAATAAATGAGACATAGTAAACATACCCACTCAGAGAACTGGATGACATAGGACCACATACATCTGAGTGGATGATTTCCAGGATACCTTTTGCCTTGCTTTCACTGCTTGGGAAATCCTTCTTAATGTTCTTACCCTTTGCACATCCTTTGCAAACACCTTTATGTTTGGTCTTGATTTCAGGAAGACCATCTACAACCTTGCTTGCAATTGGTAATTCTCTGTAGTGCATATGAGCAAGTCTTCTATGCCAAAGTTTACTTGGCTCCATGGAGTCATGTACCATGGCATGTTCGGGTTGACCCTTCAATTTATACAATCCTCCCTCTTGCTCTCCAATCACTACTGCATCATTGATTGTTTTACCCTTTGGCCACATTAGGACTTGGCCATCTACAAATGCAACCCTCGTGCCTTTTGCATCCAATGCAGAGATGGAGAGAAGATTCTTCTTGAGACCAGGTACATAAAGGACTTCCTTCATCTTCAAATATTTTCCAGAATCTAGGTTATAGGAGGCTTCACCACTTCCTTTGATTGGGTATTGATAATCATCCCCAAGTTTCACCTTATGGGGTGATTCATGTTCATATAGGTTTACAAAAGATTCCTTAAACCCAGTCATGTGTTTGGAAGCACCACTGTCAATTAACCAATCATTACAACCATGGGAGATAGTACCTGTGAGAGCAGAGATTAGAACATATTCTTCTTCACTTGATGAGTCATCATCACTTTCTGCCCTAGCTTTCTTCTTTGGAGGTTCATCATCTTCGACAGCATGAGCATGGTACCTTATTTTTTTTCCCTTCTTCTTCTTGTTGGAGTTGATGTTATCCCTTTTGTTCTTGGGACATTCTGAAGCAAAATGACCCTTCTCATTGCATGTGAAACATCTTATATCCTTCTTATTCTTTTGTTGGTTGTGATAGGATCTCTTGTAGTGAGAGTGCTCCTTCTTGGGCTTGCTTCTTTTGGTGTGGGCTGCGAGAGCTTCATCTTCACCTCCCATCTTTTCTTCACAAGCTACAAGCCTAGATTCTTCTTGAGAGCATTCCTCCCACAGTTTACTGAAGGAGATAAATTTCTTTCTTGCATAGATTCCTTAAATAAAGGAGTCCCATGACCCAGGAAGGCCATTCAGAGTGGTCATGACAACTTCACCATTATCCACTACTTCAGCTGCAACTTCAAGTTGTTCCTTGATCTGAGAGACCTTGGAGAAATAGGATTGAATGGTTTCTCCATTCGACATCTTGACCCCTTTCAATTGATTCTGCAAGGTCATCTTTCGATTTATGTTCTTTCCTTCAAACAACTTGGTCAAAGAGTCAAACATAGCCTTGGGTGTCTTTAGAGATGACACATGTGGAATAAGATGGTCCTTGATAGAATCAGCAATGATTCTCTTTTCCTTGACCAAGTTCTTCTTATGCAATATCTTAGCCTCTTCATCCTCTGGGATAGGGATGTCTTCTTTTATATATGAGTCCAACTCATTCTCTTCCCGGATTAACCCAATCCTATACTTCCAAGCTCGGAATTTATTAGCCCCTTCAAGCTTATCCTAAAGCTTGGTGTGGTGAGACATCTTAGAGAGTACTTCAAATGGAAATAGAAAAGATTTAGGTCTTACCACTTGAATTGCTGAAAACTGGATCTGGTCCCAGATTAGGGTTTGTCGAAAAAACCCTAAAAATTCAAAATGTGAATTTCAACTTTCTGAAAGGATAGAAAGATGCGCCTTGATGAGCTGATCAGCCTGGTGTATTCAGAATTTGAGATCTGCAAAGCTACACCCTTCAAAACTACCTTTCTGTCTTCTCAGATTCACTAAGAAGGACCCTGAATTAGGGTTTGAGTTTCCCAGAGATCTACCCAGCCAAAAATCTCGATCCAAAGCTCTAAACTTCGATTTTTGCAAGGAGCTTCCAGCTATGTCTTCAGATTCCAAAAATTTCTATTTTTGAGGAAACCCTAATTTTTAGGGCCAAATCTGAAAATGCTCAGAATTGAATTCTGATTGGATAGATAGATTCTCCTTGATGAGTAGAGTCAATATGTTATATTGCTTTTCCAAAATCTGTGTATAGAAACCCTAGTTTCCATCACTACACAATGTCTTCTTCTCAGGCAAGCTGTGATACCATGTTAAATTTTGAGCATTAATTCACAATACTCTAGGATCTTTACTAAGAGAATAACATGTATAGTATATTAATGCATAACAATCACAATAAGCATGACAAGCACCACAAGAATCAAAAGCATGAGAGATAAGAGACATGGAGTTTTCGTGGGGAAAACCCTAAGGTGAAAAACCCCACAACTTCCTCAGAGATAGAGAGAGCAATGGCTCAACAAAAGTACAACCAAAATACATTGAGATAGTAGCAGATGATCCTCCTCCTCACTAGTGCGCCACTTTCTGATTGAGAGAAGTATGAGTTTCCGAGTGATCCAAATAGAGATCTTTCGATCTCTATTTATACTGAGCCTGTTTGCCCAATATCCTTATGGGGCCGACTTGTCTAGTTAGGTACATCAATTACATATTACATAAAATAGGGCCAAACCCTCACATGGTGGTCTAATAACCCATCGAAAAGTTCACACACTTGCGACACTTGTCAATACACATGACGACACTTCCTTATAGAGGAATAACACATCTCTTATAAGGGTACAATAAATATATATGAAATACATAGATGAAATACATTGTAAAGTTACATATAGATCAACACTCGACAGTGCTCGTCATGTTGCTCAAGGTGGATTAAACGTTGCTCAAGACCCATTGTATCAGGGAGGAGCTCTATGGCCAGTTTAAGTGAAGGGATCTCGCATTCAATTGATAAAGGTGACTCCACACCCTGAACTAGCTGAAACAGTGAGAACCTAGTGGCAGTCTTGACTGCGGTTCGATACGCCCACAAAGAAGGATATAACATGATGTACCAATTGGTCTTGCTTTGTTGGATGGTATGTTGGAGAATGGTCTTCAAAGACTTATTGACTGCTTCTACTTGACCATTCACTTGGGGATATTAAGAAGATGAGTGTTCTTGATGAAACCCAAGCTTGAGAGACAAATCCTCCATCATCTTGTTCTGAAAGTGACTGCCATGGTCAGTGACAATCTCTTTCGGAATACCAAACTGAGTTATAATTTGATTGAATACGAAGCGGGCTGCTGTAGCACCATCGGCTTTAATGGTAAGCATGGCCTCAACCCATTTGGAAAAATAGTCCACGGCCACTATGATATGGTGATGCCCCCCAGCAGAAGCTGGTTTGCAATCCATGAAATCCACCCCCCACTTGGTGAAGGGACCGACGGTGACGACCGGATGAAGGGGCGCTAGATGCGAGCGTATGTTTCGAGAAAACACCTGGCAAGGGTGACATCTCTTCACAGCATTAACACAATCCTTAAAGATGGAAGGCCAAAAATAACCAGCTCGCATAATACGTTGGGCTGTAGCAAGCCCGGATAAGTGACCGCCACACGCCCCAGCATGGCAATCATTAAGCACCTGCTCCGCTTCTTCATGAGTTAAGTAATGATGGAGAATAGAATCCTTTCCTCGGCGATACAAAGTGTCACCGACGATAGTATAATCTTTAGCGTGATGTTTCACATGCCGTCGCTCATCTCGTGAATAATGCGGAGGAAACTTCAAAGTTTGGAGATATACAATGACATCCCCACACCAAGGGTCCTCTGATGAGATAAGAAATAAGTGCTCATCCACAAAGGAATCTTCATGAATGAAATCCTCATCAAGTCTCGGAAGGTCCGACATAAGCTCAACAAATACCAACGATTTCACTGGTTTTGCCAAAGCAAAATCGATATCGAATTCCTGAAGGATAACAATCCATTTTTTGTACTTCCCCTCGATAAGGCGTCGTGATAGTATGAAATGCAATGGATTGATATGCGCGACAACTATGGTTGTTCTAAGCAAAATGTAATTTCGTAACCGCTGGACTGAATGAACAGTCGCAAGCGCCAGCTTTTCCACATGAGTATATCTTAGCTCAGCGTCTACTAGATTTCGACTAAGATAATAGATGACATGATCGAGAAGCGCATCATCAACCTGAACCAAGACCATCCTAATCGTCTCTTGATATGCGGCCACATAAAGGATAAAATCTCATGCGAAGTCTGGTGGACTAAGCACAGGGGCCAATACCATAGCTTTCTTAAGGGCGTCGAAAGACTGTTGGGCTCGCTCATCCCAGATAAACGGTGTGTCCTTCTTCAATAAGAGCGCGAAACCTTTGGTAATATTAGAATAATTGACTACAAAATGGCATAGAAAAGTGGCTCTCCCTTGGAGGCTTTGAAGTTGTAACAAATTGCGCGAAAGAGGCAACTGAAGTATTGCCTCAACATTTAGAGGATCGACTCTAATACCCTCTTTCAAAACTATGAAACCCAGAAGGTGACCCGTCCTTACAACAAAGATGCATTTGTTAGGATTCAATCAAATCTTGTATTGTATACATCATTCGAGAATCATGTGGAGGTGCTTAGGGTGGTCCATCCTCTTGCGGGAATGGCCGGCAAGATCATCCAAGAAAACGTCCATAATCTTTTTAAAATCCTGAAAGGCGTAGGTCATGGTGCGCTGAAACGTAGCTCTGGCATTTTTAAGGCCGAAGGGCATTTTTCGATATTCAAATGCTCCTCAAGGACAAATAAAATCTATCTTATATTGATCCTTTGGTTTGATTTGAATCTGGCTATATCCGAAAAATCCATCCATGAAGGAAAAAATCTCACTTTCGGTGCAAGCATCCAATATTTGATCTATGAATGGTGTGGGGAAGTTGTCTTTCGGACATGCACGGTTCAAATCCCTAAAGTCGGTGCATACACGGATTGTTCCCTAGTTCTTATCCATAGGAACAGGGTTTGACACCCATTCGGTAAGGGGAACGGGGTAGATGAAACCAGCCTTGAGCAGTTTCTCCACCTCTGCCTTGATAGCGGCTACTTTTCTAGGGTTCACAGCATGTAAGCATTGTTGAACCGGTTTAGCATTGGGATACATTCTAATCTCCTGTTCAACAATGTGGGGGTCTATTCCTAGCATCTCTTCATATGACCAGGCGAAAGCTTCCCGGAGTTCTATAAACAATTCAGTGTAAATAGCAATCTCCTCAAGAGTGCAATTGTCACCGATGTAGACATCCTCAACTATTTCGGGAGTACGAGAGATATTGATCGATGTAGTTGGGGAAATGTTAGCCATATTCCCTTCCGTGAAAACATCATGCGACTCCAAAAGAGCCACAGGGTGACCAACCATCTCTGCTAGAGTCGTATTAAGCTCTTCTCATTTGGCAAGCTTGAGTTTTGGAAGGAAATAAGAGTGATGGTGCATATCTTCCCAAGGTCTCTCACTACCACACATGGCCTCCATAATAGCTTCATCAGAAGACAAAGTATCATCGAGGAAATCGTGGGAACAAGATGAGATGGCTTCCCAAACCGGCAGCGTAACAGGATCTTCCTCGACTATCTAGGAAGAAGAGAGATCCGGTTCTGTAGTGGCTTGTTGAATATGCTGGTAAGCAAGCTCAGCTACAGATAGTGGCATAGACATCCTGACATGTGAAATGTTTCCAAACATGGAACTCATGGATGGTAAAGTCCACAGATCATCAAAATAGGAAGTCCAGAATGACATATTATGCGAAGGAGGAGACGCATCGTCGATAATGGTTCCAATAAAATTCACAGGTGCGGCAAAATCATAAGTTTCCATCAATGAAGGGTACATGCCAACACCCATGTTCCCAATTTCCGGTTGAGAATGGGTAACCCGTGGGACTATGGATCCCGTGGATGCTGTGGAAGAGGAGTTAACGTAAGCCAGCTGATCGATGGTCACAATCTTGCCTTCGGGAGGAAAGCAAATAACTCTGAATACAGTGGATGCGACAACTTTCATGGCATACATCCAATTCCGACCCAGTAAAAGGTTGTAGTCGATGGGCGCATCAACCACCTCGAACTCAATAGGCACATACTTACCTCCCAAGGAGACAACAAGGGAAGGGATAATTCCATGTGGCTTAAATGAAAAACCGTCGAATGCAGTGAGCGTGGTTCTAGATGCGAGTAGGGGAGGAGAGCCAAGAGCTTTCCAACAAGCTAACGACATTATTGACACAGAGGCACCTTCGTCAACCATAGTACGTTTGATAAAATTTGAAGGCACACCACCTGGATTTGAAATGCCACGTGGTAGGGTAAGCGAGGTTGGACATCAGTAGTGTCAAACTTGATAATAGTGGGACTTCCCCCATCCTGAACTCCTCACGCACTCAAAAGAGCATGCTTCTGAGAAGGATAGGGTTGCAAAAATTCAAGAGCCAACATGGCACACGGAGTTTGGCCCAAATCTTCTATGATGGAGTAGTTGTGGGCGGCTCGAGCATTAGGATTATGCGTAGAGCGCTTAAGAACACCTTTCGGTATCTGTGGCATAATAGAGGGCTTCTCGATATGCAAGGAATTGTCAGGAGGAGGGGGAGGCTCACTCCCCAAATTGGGTTGTGGTGCATCATATTCGCGCTGACGAGTGGCAAAACTAACCTCTGACTAAACCATGTTCACACATCCTAACCACTAGTATTGGAAGCAGATGTTGTCGTCTCAATAGGTCCATAACCAGTGGTGGGAGCATGCAAAGCCATGTTTTGGTGATGAGGTAGGGGATCCTTCAACACAGTTGGGCTCTGTGCCAAGTGCTTCGATGCTTCTTCAATACGAGGACATAAGTGAGTAAGATGGTCTTCCCCACAGAGCTTGCAAGGAAACTTCACCTTACGCCTAGGTTTATGGTCCTCACCAACATTTCCGCCTTCCCGAGGAGGGTTGGCATTATTTTTACGGGGGGTATTGCGATTGCTATTGTTATTCCCATTGTTTCCACCCTTACGATTATTTCTCCCTTTTTTCTTACCACCAGGTTGCTGGTTACCTGACTGGTTTGTCGTTTGCACACTGTGTACATCGGACGATGGGGTGGAAGTGGACAAGGTGTGAACCTATCCGAGAGTAGATGGGTTAAGCGACAAATTCTGCATTTGATTAGCTACCAAATCTATGAGGCGAGTGCTTGCAAATCCTACGATGCCATTGGCATGTGGTCCAAGAACTGACATGGGCTCATGATGTGTACGCGGTGCATTAGGGATGATGTCATACAAAATGCCAGACTGAGAGTATAATAAGTCTAACTGCTGGACTTTCAAGATAGCTTGTTCCTCAGTCACAATGCCGGACATCGAAACATCCCTAGCACTGTATGGAAGTAGAGACTTAAGAAACCATTGCAACAAGAACTCTGGAGGAATGTTGGCTTTCACTAACCTCTTCCACTGACGCGACTCTTGAACGTGGTCAGAAATATGCGTGGCCTTGTTCTAACGGAAGGTAGATAAAATTTCAGTTCCAGTATCATAGTGAACTAAAAAATGGAAATGATCTAAGAAAACCAAAGCAATCTTGTTCAAACCCCTATAGGTGTTTCTAGGAAACTCGACGTACCACTTCACGGCTATCCCCGTGAGGGTGCATTGAAATAGTCACAATCTAACGGAATCGTGATTCAATGAGTTGGAGGAGCACCAAAGGTGAAATGTCGTGACATGATCTCCCGGGTCCTCACCACCTTTCCCCTCAAACTTAGGAATGTCCGAAGGGAGCTTGGTAGGGACCAGGGGCCAAGTAGGGTCGTGACACACTGGATCATTCATGAGCTTCAAAAGATCTGGAAGATTTAAGCGTGCAAGGAACGGGAGCTGAGGCTGGAAAGCTTGATTATAAGCCCCCATAAAAGGTTGGTTAAACGGATCCGTATTATAAGATGGACCAAAAGCTTGACCATGAGGATTAAACTGCTGATAATAAGGACCTAACGGACCATAAATTTTCCCATGGCCATAGGATTGATAACCTCCTCCTGCTTGATCCATTTGAGAGTAAGCAGGTATGTGCGTATTTTGGGCACCAAATTGGGGTGGTGGGTTGTACTGGTGGCTCGCACCGACTATGTTGTAGTAAGGGTTGCCACCATGAGTATGGGGCATATATGTAATATTCATAGCGGGAACCATGTTGTAATGACCATAATGGTATGGTATGTTCCCACCCCCAGCATTAGGATTAGCTTGAGCAGTCGTGTGGTGACCAGAAGCATGAGATGTATTCCCAGCCCCAATATTGGTGTTACTAGTAGTAGGGATGGTGGTGTTATGTCCATGTGGATAGGATATATTCCCACCCCCTACATTGGCATTACTAGTGGCGGCAGTGGACGCAAAAGTATGCGGTATATGTCCACCCCCGTGGTTGGGAGGAGCATTAACATTCGTAAAAGTAGTCCTGGGTTGACGCGTAGTGGCATGTGTATAAGGTGGTGGATGGCGAGTCATGTTTCGAACATCATTCCTATTAGGTTGGGAAATCCTAGGAGGTGGTCTTCTTCCAACATTAGCATTGTTAGGAGGAACATGACCAGTCCCCATACTATGTGTGTGAGTATACAATGTAGTGCCCCCAGCGGGGCTAGTGCCCCCAATGGGTATAGTATGGCTAACACCATGACTAGTGCCAATGTGACTACCAAACGTAGTGGAAAGTTCAACTATACTATGACTAGGCATACCAAAAGAGAGTGCGGTTGGGTTGATCGTAGGACCAGTTTCGTCATGTAACTCTGGCATCCCGTGTCTATAACTACGTGGAAACGAAGGAATGAATGTGTCATCCTGTTCTTCATCCTTGGGTAAGGTTGGCATCCCGTAAAGATAATTATCCGGATTCGAAGGTTCGAACGGATCTCGTTCAAGTGGATTAGGCCAAATAGAACTAGGTTGAGTCTCAAGTGGATCACCTCCCCACTCCTCACGAGGAGTATGGGGATCGGAAGTGTGGTCAACTCTACCCAATGGAGTTGAAGGTTTTTCCTCAGTATCAAAATGTGTAGTAGTCATGACGTCTTGGACATATGTCTTGTAAGAATCCAAAGACTCAAAGGGAGCCCTTCGGCATCCTCTAGCAACACGGCATGAAAACTCGACCGGCTTTAAACCAACCAACCACCGGAATCAGCGGACAGTAGGGCTCCGTGCCATGATATCTCCGGGGAGAATATATAATCAAAACGTCCCCTAAAGGCCAACTATTGATAAAAAAACAGTAAATCAAAAGCACACACCTAGAGAAACTACAGCCAAGAGCAGACAAACAGAGTGGCTAAATGAGCTCCTGACACTAGAGCCGGTATGTCTCACCTAGGAGAGGCTTGAGACTCCCAAACTATATCTGGAGGTAACAGAATCAATTATAGAGACGCCCAAGCTTCACTGCGTGCAAAGGGCCGTAACCCTCGGCAACAAACAACTGTGCTATCCAATCCCTATCTGACTCAGGACACGAACAGTATAACCACTTCAAGTACCCTGTGCGATACCTAGGTAAAGAAACTATGGTCACTGCAGTATAACCAATGCTCAGGGGGACAGTCACAGGTGGGATCCATCGTATGGGCAGGGTAGCTGAGCCTGAAACTCAATGAGGGTCAAATCCCCCAAGAGTCCCCAAATACGAACAAATCCTAGAAATATCTCCCACGTTCAGTCGGTATCAGAGGGATATCCCTTCAACCAACCTCCCATGACCTCGTGCTTAACTCTGGCTTGAGTAGAGCTTCCTGAGAACACCGATCTATACCATGGATTCCTCCACTCCCTGGTCAGACACCTAATGTTTCGTCTAGTAGTCTTGGATTGTTAACTCACAATGATCTATTCCAAGACTCTAAACCTATGCTAGTTGGTGTAACCTATAAATAAAATCGGTCTAATCAATTTTAAGATTAAGCATTAATTTTAATGGTTGTGATTACTCAAGGGATGTGATCATGAAACTAATGATGTGTAAGACTCAATGGTATGCAAAATTGTCAAATCCTAGACTCATATATCCAATGAAAACAATGCCCCTAATATGCACAATCAAACCAATGATTTTGAAATACATATGTAATCCTTTTATATTTTTCAATGCACAATCAAAATCTAAATGAAGGCAGAAAGCACTCAATGAAAGATGCAATACATAAAAGCAATTTTTTTTTTTTTTGTATTTTCTCTTATAAACGAAAGGAAAATGCAAAAACTATGTGTATTTTTTTGTATTTTTCAATATATGGAAATGAAAAATGCAAGCAAAATCCTACTATCTACTCACTGATATGCCACAAAGATCACTAAGACAACCAGGCATATACCAAACAGTAAGACTCAGCCAAAGGAATGAGCTCAAAAGGAAAAAACCAACAAGGCTAAATCCAAAGATGGGTAAAAAACCAACAAGGCTCAACCAAGAGAAATGAAGAGTTATGGTCACAACCAAGGCATGTAACAATCAAGAAACAGGCCAACAAAGACTCAGAATCAACCAAAACCAACCCAGCAACAACCAAAGGTCATAAACCAACAAAATACAGAGTTGTACACTACTGTCGAAGGAATACCTGCGGGTACCCGCGAGCAGTAGAGTAAACAGAGGCGGGTATACGCGAGTAGAGCTAAGCTAGCCCGTGGGTGAGGAAAGGGCAATTGGCAACCAGAGAGTCCAATGGCTTAGAAAAATCAAGTTTTCTATAGTGTATCTCAATGGTAGATAAGTGACACAGAGCTTCGACAAACAACAACTCTAATTATGGACTAATGCTCAAAAAATCCCCAAGATGGATGTTATCTCCAGTGGAGTCTCCATTTCTATGTTGGAGAAAACTCACTATGGCTTGGGGTATACCACAATAGACAGATGACTACCAGAAATCAACTCAATTCTCGAAACTATGCTATATAAATGAAAATTCTTAGATAATGAAGAAGATAACCAACCTCAATCCAAATGTTTGATGTAGATCCCCGTTGGAGCTTTTCAATCCATGCACTTGAATCTGCAAATTAGTCTTGACAGCCAATATACAACAAGTACATATAATATATAAACGGTATTAACATCATCAATAGAAATGGTCCATGATATAACAAGTAAATGCAACCCAATGTAAGATAAACAACATTTACAACATTAATGGACGATAATATGAGTATTTCTATTAATAAACAAGAAGAAGTACAAAGTGATACGACCTCTTGCCGGCAACCAATCTGAACCAAGGTCTGGATCAATCCACTTGTTCCTCCACCACTTCAATTCTCCATGAATGGCAACCTCAAACTAGATAGGAGTTTGGAAGGTGAACATAAAGGGTTCACAACTACAAGGATCAATGAGTGCAGACTCAAGATAGGAAAAAAATACACTAGAGTTCTCTTGCTCTTCTTTCCCCTCCCATCCATAAGCCATATGTGCTCAATATATAGTCCTCTCCAAGGTAAGTGAAAGGACACATCGAGACATTACTTGGGAAGATGGAGAGCCAAAGGTCACCCAATGACCGCTTTTTGGGAGTAAAAAGTAATAAACTAGTGATTTTTACCATTTTACTTGATACTTGCGGGCTATAGTGATGCAACTCGCGGGCACGCTCGCTACAATGATGTAACAAGCGGATCAGAGGAAAAATGAGGAAAAAATATGTCTGAAGGATATAAAGTGAATCTAAGTCAGTGAAATGGATCCTACAGGCCAAAGAATGATGATGCTCACAAGGTGGAAGATTACGTTGTAACACTTCTCGGCCTTAATACATTTTTGCTCCTGAAAACTTATAGCTTCCCTTCGAAGTTCTCATGGTGTTCTCCATATTGTTTCTCTTAGCATCTATCCATCTTTTCTTTTACTATTTATTGATTGAATTTCCGTACCCTAAGATTTATTTGGGCAGTGAAAAAAATGTTAATTTTTTCTCCATTCTATATGGTTGAAAAATGCTACTTGAGATCTAGGGAGTGTATGTTGATGCATTAATTTGTAGACCCATATACTACAGGGAACTATGAGATTTCTTTGATGACTTTAAAGCTTGCAGTCATTTATAAGATACTTCCTCAATTGATAACTTTGCAACCCTATCTGAGATGTTTTCTCAGTGATGATCTTACTTACATATTTGAAATTGATATCTTTGCAATTATGTAGTAGCTCTATCTGAGATGTTTTTCCAGTAATGGTCTTAGTTACATATTTTAAATCGATAACTTTGCAGCTATGTTGTAGTCCTATATGAGATGTTTTTCCAGTAATGATATTACTTACATATTTTCAGGGCTACAAATTAGCACATGATCAGCAAGATGGGAACCAGGGTAATCACTTAATGACAGACTAGTTGAACTTCAGGGCAATTTGTGAAATATGAACTTTTGTGCTGTCTGTTGACTTTGCAGAGTTTCTCAGAGTTTCTTTGCTAACATATATATTTTTTTGTTCCGTTGAACAACACCACTTACATGCGTTCTTAGTCCTACTTTTCTTCCTGGGGATGCAAAATGAAATGTACACTCTAGAGCACCTCCTCCTTGGTTGGAAATGGATCAAGAGAAGGGAGGAATTCTGAGTGGAAAAAATGGACTATCTACAGACATCCAAAGGTTATCAAAGAATCAAGAATGAAAACTTAAAAAGCTGAGGAACCCAAAACATGTTGGTGTTGCATGGGTAAAGAAGAGAAGAGTTGAGCTAGAAAGGGATATTAATGGAGAGACTTCTAGTAAAAATATAACAAATGATGCTGCTTGGTTACCTAATTTTGGCAGAGTTTGGCAAAGTGGTTCTCGCAAGGATTCAAGGATAGAGTTTGAGGCAGAGAAAAGTATAGAGAGCTCATCTTTAACCAAGAGAGAGAACTTGGTTGAAGTGCAACCATATATCAGCAAGAGAATGGTGAGTCTTAGATTAATAAATATTATATTTCCTATTTGTTTCTTCTTGTCTTTGATTGCTGTCTTGATATACCTTTTGTTTGCACAAAAAATCATTGATATTATTGATCTGCAAGAAAATCCATTCTTAGTCTTAACTCTTGCTTTTAGTGTAAACATAATTCTCTCTTTTCTGAAAAATATATTATTTTTCTTTCATGTCACTAAACTTAAAAATTCATGTCACCTTAGTCCTATGACTTATTTATTTTGTTCAGAAAAAGAAGAAAGTTGTATTAAATTACAATCCCCATAGCTTACAAATTTTTATTTAGAAGTAATTCCAATGTTTCAGTTAAATACCTTTATTTTGTTATTCAGATTGAAGCTCAGCCCAATTTTCTGAGCCTAATACTAATGTCTGTTGGCCATAGTGGCCTCAAAATCAGTTTGGTTACTAGAAGAAAATGCCAATACAGCAAGATCGAAATGCTTATGTTAATATTTTTTTTACCATTAGCATGGTTGGTTGACTTCTTGAGAACACATGGTTGGTTGTGATGGTCTGCTGTTGGTGATAGTTTCTCTTCTATGATTATTGGATCCTGAACATGGTCTTATAAAAGTATATCCAGCTGTCTGTTCAAGTTATCTGCCGCTGTTGCTCTGGCATTTGTGATCTTGTATACTACATGCTTTCTTTAGGTGATTGTCTCCTCAGATCTACTCATTCTGTTGCTCATCACTTCCAACTCCTCTTTCAGCTCTCTAAGAGTACTTGTTTCTTTTCCATCTCTAACATGCAGACTCTCTTCCAGTTATATCCAGGTGGAATTATTTCTCAATCTCTAATGCCAACACAAACACATTATACTGAGGTATTGAGTAGACAGGTTCTTGGAACCACAACCCTGAAGCTTCTTTGCCAAGGGACTTGGCTTCCTTATGATTCATTTATATCAGTTATTGCCGTCAGGATAAATCCTATCACTACCCTTGTTATCCAATGGAGTCTGATTACTTCCATGGTTAGGGGCTTGTCAGCTATTTGTTTCTTTTGTAATTTAATTGGCCTTCCCCTCTAGGGCATCTGATTACCATATCTTGATTGTCTCCCATTGCTTCCATACTGGATGAAGGCAACATTTTTTCAAGTGGTGACTGAATGAAGGAAAAACTTTTAGGACATTAGCAGTGTTGAGTGTAGCTAAGGGGTCAACAAACTTATAAACTCCTCTTTTTGCAACATCTTGATACAAAGCCAATCCTCTCTGGAAATGTGACTTTTGAGAGTTATAATTGCAGCCCATAGTCTTCCTGTGATGCCACAATGTCCCAAGTTTTCTCCCAACATTTTTTATTTTTGTGAGTACTATGGCATACTACAGGAAATGTCCTTCAGTTTTCTGCATAGGGATTTAGTGTTTGGTTTGTGTTCATGAAACAACTCCAACAAATAGTAGACACCCTCTCAAATGACAACTGGAGAATTTATTACAAGACTGTTTGATCAAAGTATGAAAAATGTGCATAGAGTTGCTGCTACAGGATGTTATATTTCATGCTATACTATTGCAAGTTAGTTTTGTTCAAATTATGATCTTTGTTGTTCTAACCTTACACCCAAGTGTTAGACTGTTGAGCATTTGAATTATTCAAATTCGTAATAACCTAATCTGAAGTGCCCTTGTCTATTTACGACTTCTTCCATCTTTGACCATACTAATATTTTTGGATCTCTTTGGTAGCCTTTATGCTTTTATTAAATCCATCTAAAGATTGTTTCTCAATGTTGATTCCCTGAAATGTGTTAACTATTTAGAATCTTTAGATACGTCTAGAGAGTGTTTGGAAGCAATTAAAAGATGTAGTGGTTGCTTATTTTATACATTTTTCTGGCTATTTAAACAAGAGATAAGATGAATACAACATTGGTGGAACATCCTCAGCCTATGGTAGTTCAACAATCAACTTTACAAGATACTATTGGGGAGGCTGACATGTAGCATGGAACATTGAATATTGACCCCATGAAGCCAAAATTTGAACCATTGACAGGTTATGAAATGTTTGGTGGCCAGTATAAATTTCAAAAAGTCTTTGTTCTAGCTCATAGATACACACCCCTGAAGAAAATTTGGATGGAAATTTACACACATGCTTATGAGCAAATGAAGATGGACATTCAGATGAATTTGTAGGTACTTTAATATAGATTGTTATTTCTACTATTGTGTCATTTTTATTAATTCGTATCTGTCTTGTTGGAGTAATTATTAATTAAATGTAAGTAGTATGTTCTAACTTTTCTTATACTTAATATTCTCAATTGTCCTATTTCAAACCCGTAAAGTTGAATTGAAGTCACAATTAGACACCCCAAAAAATTGGTAACCTCCAAAAGTGTGCTAATTTTGTCCACATATTTATGCTTGGTTTTGATGTACCTGATGCCATTTCACTTTTGAGGTTGGATGACCTGTATGTTGAGACATTTATTTCATGCATACTAGATTCATCCATCATAGTCTAAGAAATTATTTGTATTTTTCATATAGTGTCATATCTCTTCCTATATAAAATGGCGATGTTAAGAGCACAAGTTAACTAGGTATCCAGCAAAAGGGGTACACTTTCAGCCTTATTTTAAACCTGAATAATAGAGATCGATCTAGAAATGTCAAATTTTGTAAGACAACCGTCTTGTTCTTCCAGTAAATCAGGAGGGACAACCTATCCAAAGAAGTGTTAGGGCCAACTTATATACCCTTGCTTCCTTTGATTTTACAATGGATCTATATAAATCACTCTATTATTATCTTGAAGTGGTAGAATTATTAACCTGTAAAAAATATCCCAGGTCTGGTTACAAATTCTAGAAAGAGTATATGTTGAAGGTTTGATGTATTTCTAACCCACTTCCACTTTCCTCTATAGCAGATTTCTCCAATGCTTGCATCTCATAGAAACTTGATGCTAATGAGGGTTCAATGTATGATTTTTGGTCCATTTGATCATACTTGGGCATACTATCATGGAACGATCAACCTTGGGGAATGTTTGAAGAGGAGATCCAGCTTATTGAGCGTTCTGTAGAGGAATATTTTTTAGAGTTCCAGGAACATTTTCATGATGCATTTGAGGTAGCATGGCATTTATGTCACCTAATGAAAATTCATAGTTTATTAATGTGTGGAGTTCCTTTGCTTGAGCGAGTTGGATCACTTCGGATCTGTGGACCATTACTTATAATTTGAAAAGTCGATCTTTTCTTTGGGCCCCATTTAGGATATATATTTAACTTACTTGAATAAATATCAACTAGCAAAGCAAATGGGTTTTGAGATCAAAGATTTCAACTGGATTTTCAAGCATCACATTCGTCAATTCTTCAATATGCTTTCTATTTAACTTTTTTTGCTACTCAATCAACACCTTGATTGGTGGAAAGCTGATACAGTAGGGGATAGGTTCTCTGTTCATCACCACTCCTGGCATACTTGTGATGGCCATGGCTTGAACTTGTCACTTTGCTGGTCATGGATTGAACTTACCATTTGTGACCACTGTCACAATGTTCTTTGTACGCCCACCCTTAAAACTATGCCTTTTGCACCTGAACTGCAAGTATTTAATTTTGGTTCAATCAAAATTTCAAAGATGGGGTACCTAAGGCATTTATATTACACAACAATGGAACTTGGTACATCACCAATCCTTTAAGCAGTCATAAGAAAACGTCTCGAATTTACATGGAAAGTTCCACCATTGGAGTCACTTGGCATTGCTCCAGGAATGACAGTTTTGGATGCTCTCAGATGAGTTCTTCATCTTTCACCTATGTGTTCAAATCGTTTCTTAACAACTAAGGTAGGAGGTCAAGTTGCTTGAGAGTTCATGTTTCATTTGTTTTTAACAATTTTGAAAAAGAATCCCAAGATTGTAAAAGAACATCTCTTGACTAGTTATTTTGACTTGCTTTGGTAGTTTTTTTTGTTATTGGACTTTATACTCGAACTTAAAGCATATTTTTAAGAATGCATGGCCATTTTGCAAGTTGATCATTGTGTCATAGATCTTGTTGCACAACAGCAGACAGTTAGTCCTCTACAGCTTCCACTCGCAGATGTTGTTGTTATTGCTCAGGTTGGTTTGTATTATATTTGTTGTTATTGCTCAGATGTTGTTGTTATTACTTCTCACCTATTTGTATTTATATTTTCTTTCAAGCTTCTTTACTGCCTTAATCATCTTATGGTTTGAGAAGAGTTTCTATTGTCTTTAAACTAAAGTATACTTTCTTTTAATGTTAATATATGACAACAATATGTCCCATTCATGCAGACATATATTGGGTTAAGCGGTGGTGCCTGTGCTATTGGAGAGAAACCAGTAAAGGTAGTAGATGGTCATGACTTTTGGATATGAGAAAAATCTCTCTGAGATGTATTTTGAATGTACTTAATCAATTCCCGGTTTCAACAATATCAAAACAATCTCAGAATTTTTAAATTTCCAGGGTTTACTGAATCCAAAGGCAATGGCTAGGCTAGCAATGGGGGAGGATCTGACAAATCTTGTTTGGGCTAGGGTGAGTATATCATGTCAAAAAATTTCTTTCTCAAGACGAGCTTTCCAATTTTCCATTGGTCATTCTTGCAATCTTAGGTGAAAAGAGCCATTGTTAAACATAATGAAAGTATAAAGCATATGTTTTCCTTAATAATGATATTTGGTCTTATAAAGAAGCACATAATACATTATTTACAGGTTACTTCACTGAATGATGCCAAATCTAGTGGGAATTAGATGTATGTTGCAAAGCTAGATGGAGAAGGTGCATCCATGTATGATGCATCTAATGCTCTTCAGGATGCAATGATAGAACTTGGGATAGCAATAGACGGTGGCAAAGATAGTCTTTCAATGGCTGCACAAGCTGGAGGAGAGACTGTCAAAGCTCCTGGCAATCTAGTAATCAGTGCTTATGTGACCTGTCTAGATATTTCAAAGACTGTTACACCAGACTTGAAGGTGAAATTTCAAAATGGATTTGGACAAGCAACTCTAAGATTGTTAAGTCTTCATAATTGTCATACTGACATAATCCACTGTTATGTAGCTAGGAGATGATGTACTTCTACTCCATATTGATTTGGCTAAAGGAAAGCACCGTTTAGGTGGTTCTACCCTTGCTCATGTTTTTGACCAGGTAAATGCTAAAATATTTATTGTTGGATTGGTGTATTTTTATTAGCAAAGGTCGATACATTATGTAGAGAACAATATATTATGAATGGTTGGATGGACCATTTTGATTTCTTTCTTGGCATCACGTTTCATGATTAAATCATTCTTTATATTTACAATTTTTTCTTGCAGATTGGTGATGTTTGCCCAGACCTTGATGATGTTTCATATCTCAAGAGAGCCTTCAATGCAGTCCAGGTGAGGGCCTAACCAAATGGTAATTGGAAACCAATTAATAATTAATAACTGGGTAAATAATATGCTTATGTTATCCAGCCTTTTTTTTATTAACTGAATAAATTCAATGATGTAAGAATGGTGCTTAACTTATCCCACTATAAAATGGCCTTTGGGTCAATTTCAGAGTCAACCCTATCTCCCTATATGTGAAATTATTAATTTTGTGGAGGTTAAATTAGTATCAACTTGTAATTTCTTAATGTATCCTATAGTTGTTCCAAGGATGTAAGAGGGCAGACTTTAGCTATATATAATTTGACTTGCACTTAATCGATTTGCTTGAATGCAATGCTACAAACATTCCTGATAAAATTTTATTTGTCTTATTTAACTTAAAGAAGCAACCATTAATTTATGTTTTCATTCTGAATAAGTACATCATCAAAACATCAAGTCTAGTTGCCAATCTTTTTTATTTTCTACAAGTAATTAGGGAAAGGTTTATATATTATTATTATAATATTGTTCCCTTGGATAAAATGGGCCAGAAGTGAAGTTGAAGATAATTGTATGTATTTTGGATCTCAGACAGGCAAACGTCTCTAGTTGTCAAGAGATCAACAATTGATAGACAATTAAAACAAATTTATTGCAAGTTGGATCTTGTATTCTTTTCTGTCTATGAAGGGCAGTAGCTTGCTTTTGTTCCTAATAATTTGTATAGCCATGGATTATTGTACTCATGCATAGTTTGTAAGATCATTCTTCTTTGAATTTTCATCATTGTCACTGTTGAACTGCTATATCTTAGAATTCTTTTAGTACTTGAAGCATTATTCTTGAATATGTTTGACATTAATTTTGTTCCCATGCAAAATTTGTTTGAATATCATCATTGTCAAGCAATAACAACTTCTTAAAGGGTTCTAGCTCAATGGTAGAGCACCTTCCTAATTATAGGCAGGAGATTGGTGGTTCGATTCCTCCATACCCTATCATAAATTAGTGACTTAGAAAACGACTAAATTCACATATATACTACTATTAGTAGCTAATTTCCAGTATCGTCTAGCACGACTAACGTTTAGTCGTATTTAGCTTAGTCATTAATATGTTATCATCTGGTAGTTTATTTATTCGTATATTTGGTCATTAATTGTGACAATCAATGACTAAATTAGTGAGTATCAATGACTAAATCAATGACTTAATCAATGACTATCAATGACTAAATCAATGACTAATAAGTCAACCAATTAATGACTAGTGAAATATGACTAGAGATAAGATAGTGGAAATCGGATACTATTAGTCACCGACTCAAAAATAGTCGTTTATAGTCAAATTTTAGTCATTTTTTAGTCATTAATTTCCCATTTTCTACTAGTGGTATGACATATGTCCTTATGTGTAAGATTTTGTTTTGAAAACTATGAGAAATTTCTAATCATGCATTTGAATTTGAATTGTAGGCAAGATCGTGTACAATCACCTACAAAAGAAGGAAAACGACATTTGTTCCAGCGATGAAGTTCGAGAAAAATACCTATTGAAGATATTGAAGAATCTGAAGTTCCCAGGATCAGGGATGCAGTAATGGAAGGATGCCATGATTGAGGAGTACCATTCAATCATGAAGAATGATGTCTGGCATGTGGTCCCAAGACCAGAAGGGAAGTTTGTTGTGACTTCCAAGTGGATCTACAAGATCAAGCATGCTGCAGATGGTAACATCGAGAAATACAAGGCAAGGTTTGTGGCTCGTGGCTTCTCCCAAAAAGAAGGGATAGATTATGAAGAAAATTTTGCACCTGTAGCCAGATACACTTCCATTAGAAAAGTACTTTCTCTGGCTGCATTGATGAAGTGGAAGGTACACCAGATGGATGTCAAGACAGCTTTCTTGAATGGTGTAGTCGAAGAGGAAGTGTATGTGGAGCAACCACTTGGTTTTGAGACACATGATAGGGAGTCACATGTTGTTAACACCCAAAAAGTGTTCACTACCTCATCTACCACATTATATGGCTCATTTGTCCATTTTCCCACCATTTTTCCTTAAAAACCTAAAAAATCCCACTAAAAAGCCTCCAAAAGGCCTAAAATGCCTCCAAAAGGCCACAAAACCATCAAAATAGCCTCAAAAAGGCTAAAAAACCCCTTTTTCCTCCAAAAATATCCAAAATTCCTCTAAAATAGCAAAAATCCCCTAAAAAGGGAATAAAAAATATAAAATAATGAGGAAAAGGAGGAAAAAACCCTATACAGCTACCCTAAACCATATGGTTCCCAAAACCATGGGTCAGCACTCCACCACCAAAAAACTATAAATAGGTGATGGAGATCCCTTATTTCACATCCACGATCATAAGCACCCTTACTCTGCCAAAATCTCTCTTGAAACCCTAGCTCACCCTTGAGCCACTTTCACCTTGAGAGCCCCTTTTGGCCCATTTCCACCATTGGAGAAAGAGAAGGAGCACATTGGATCTTGGAGCAACCCTCTTGGACATTGCAAGGGCTTCATCAACCTCCACATTGGAGGTAATATCAATACAAAAACCATTATTTAAATTTGTTGTTTATGTTTCATGCACATGTTTTAGAGTAGTTTACATTTCTGTTTTAGCTTAATAATTTACATTTACTGAACTGCTACTAAGGAGTCCTTTCTCCTTAGTAGGTGCTCATTTGCACAAGATAGGGGTAAAACCCTAGCTACACATGTGTGAAAATTAAAGAATTCCTTGTATGGTTTGAAACAAGCACCCAGGGCAGGGTACAGCAGGATTGACAGCTTCCTTACTAGTTTGGGCTTTACCAAGAGTAAAGTGGATTCCAACCTTTACTACAAGGTTGAGGAAGGAAATCCAGTGATACTCCTACTGTATGTAGATGACCTGTTTGTGACAGTTGAGGATGGGTTGATTGCTGATACGAAGAGGAAGCTTGCTGCCGATTTCGAGATGAAGGAGTTGGGTATGATGCATTACTTTCTAGGTATGGAGGTGTGGCAGAGTGCAAATGGAATCTTCCTTGGACAAGGGAAGTATGCAGTGTTGCACGAAATTGCAAGTAGTCAGTGCTCCCCAGTGTATCGTGACAAGGGACTAATCGCCTCTCGTGGATCCTTGAAATCTGGCAGTGGTGAGTTTACCAATCACCTGCGGGTTTTGGTGTAATGATAGTTGTACAACCAACAATTGGTATCAGAGCTAGAGGTCACGAGTTCGATACACACTCGGCTCGCGCTGAGGGGGAGATTGTTGCACGAAATTGCAAGTAGTCAGCGCTCCCCGGTGTATCATGACAAGTGACTAATCGTCGCTCGTGGATCCTTGAAATCTGGCAGTGGTGAGTTTACCAATCACCTGCGGGTTTTGGTGTAATGACAACCGTACTACCAACATGCAGTAGAGATCCTGAAGCGATTCGGGATGATGGACTGCAAGGCCATGGCCACACGTATGGCATCGAACCTGAAGCTATTGAGTGATGCTTCATCAGAGTCGGTTGATGCCATGATGTATCGTCAAATGATTGTGTCCTTGATGTACCTGATGAACACGAGACCATATATTTGCTTTGTTGTGAACACATTGAGCCAGTTCCTGACAAATACTAGACATGTTCACTTGATTGCTGCAAAGCATATTCTAAGGTACCTGAAGGGTACGGTTAATTATGGGCTCAAGTATGATGTGAATCAAAAGTTTAACCTGGAGGGTTAGGTTGATTCAGATTGGGCAGGAAGTGCTGCAGATAGGAAGAGCACTTGGGGGTGCTGCATCAGTATGGGATTAGGTGTGATCTCTTGGTTTAGTAGGAAGCAATCCTCCATAGCATTGAGTACAGCCGAAGCAGAGTATGTCAAAGCATGTTCGGCTAGTTGTGAGGAAGTATGGATAAGGAAGCTACTATCTGATTTGTTTGATCTACAGTTGTGTGCTACTTGTATTTTTTGTGACAACAAGAGTTGTGTGAAGTTGTCTGAGAACCCCGTGTTCCATGACAAGTCGAAGCACATCGAGATCAAGTATCACTATATAAGGGATATTGTGTAGAGAGGATCAATGAAGCTCCTGTATGTTGCAACAGATGAGAAGATAGTAGATGTGTTGACCAAGCCACTAGCTAGGCTGAAGTTCGAGTACTTCAGAGAGAGTCTTGGTGTTCTTCAGATTGAAGACACTCCCAGGAGGAAGTGACGGGACACAGATGCAGGAGCCCTTCCAAGCATGGTGGTAGGAGGATCCTTCCCATCACTGTGGCTGTAAGTGTTGTGTGATGAGCATCAGGACAATGCTATGCTATAAACATCTGGATGATGTTCTATATGATGATGATCAGTATGATCATGAGCATCAGCATGATACTCTGTGCGAGGATGATCAGTATCATCATGAGTATCAGGATGATACTCCGTGGCTATGGATAGTTTGTGCAGTAGCATGAGAATATAATAGCACCCTGGGAGATCCTATAGGTTGAGCAGGAAGCTCGTAATTAGTCCTGGGATGCTCTTTCGAGGTTTTGCTTGTGCAGAGGCATGTAATCAGTCCTAGGAGATCCTATAGGTTGAGCAGTAAGCTCGTAATCAGTCCTGGGATGCTTTTTCGAGGTTTTTCCTGATAGCATGTAATCAGTCTTTGGAGATGCTATAAGTTGAGAAAGAAGCTTGTAATTAGTCCTGATATGCTCTTTAGAGGTTTTGCTTGGTCGCATGTAATCAGTCCTGGGAGATCCTATAGGTTGAGCAGTAAGCTTGTAATCAGTCCTGGGATGCTCTTTCGAGGTTTTACGAAGTCTACATATAATATCTCCCTGGGAGATCCTATAGGTTGAGCAGTAAGCTCGTAATCAGTCCTGGGATGCTCTTTCAAGGTTTTGTAGATGCACATAATCAGTCCTGAGATTCCACAGTATGGGCCACTTGTAGATATGATGAAGACCTACATGGAGGCTAGGCCTACATCCATCATGAAAAAGGGTTGGCTCTGTAGAACTTCCTATGATGAGAAGAATTGAGAGATAGCACCAATGATCGAGATGACGAGTACAACATCAGTGATGATGATTCTCTGTGATCCAGTGACGATGATCCAGTTCCAGTATTGAAGACTTGTTCCTATATGCATTGATGACCCATGTCAAGAGAATACCTTCCTAGTTAAGAGGGAGTGTTGATGTATTTGTAACTTCAAAAGATATTCACTTGTATATTGTATGTGTTACATTTGTACTTTATTGTATCCCCAACGGAGATGTATTATTCCTCCGATTGGAAGTGTCATCATTTGTATTTGCAAGTGTCGCAAGTTATATTGTAAGTGTTGTAACTTATATTTGATGGGTTATTAGACCACCTTAGAGGGGTCGACCAAGTATGAGTTAAAGGGTTATTAGACCACCCTAGTGGGGTCGGCCCAGTGACAAGGGGTAATGGGTTATTAGACTCTCCTAAGGGAGGTCGACCCAGTTAGAGTAAAAGGAAAGTAAAGGCAAAGTATAAATAGAGAGGAGCACCTCTCTATTTATCCATTAACTCACTCATCCAACTCGCATAGTTGATAGAGAGGAGTGTGCTCAAGTGGACGAGGAGTAGCTGCTGAAGACATCTATCTTTTGGGGTTTCATCTTGGTGATCTTTGTATTGGTGCTTATTCTATCTCTGAGTAAGTTGCGGGGTTTTTTACCTTCTTGGTTTTCCTCGGTGAAATGCTTTGTGTCTCTTGTCTCTTGTGTTTGATATGTTGTACATGTTGTTCTCTCAGTTAAGATCCTATATCATATTGAATTAAATGATGAAAAACTAACAGCATGTTTTAAGTGATACGGAAGAGGACTGAGCCAATTATGTATATTTTCCCAATCATAATACACTAAAATTTCAAAGGAGGAGGACTACTACAAATGGTCAAGGAACAAAGGACACTACATGGTTTTTTACATCAAGGATGGTTTTTATGCGCATGAACATGATTCAAGGATGAAAACAATGTATTAGGGCCTAAAAGAGGATTTTATCACTCACGAACCATGAACACAATAAACAAAATGCCACACAACTCATGTAGAGTGAATAATTGTCCTACATGGATAATATGATTGTTGTTGTTGCAATATGATTATTGCTGCAATATTTGGTAGCGACCTGGGGTTCGGATCCCTTGGTTTACTCCAGTCAATCTAAATTGATTCCCCATGATAATAAGTTATCTAAATTGCTTGGAGTGATAATTTATTTATCTATTGTACTTTCTCCTTTATCTCCCTTATCAATACTTGCAGTTTGTTTTCAAATGATAGGATCTTCCATAGTATAGACTATCCAATCATTGGTATGGGATATTAAATTATGTGAAATTTTAGAATGTTCTTGAGTTTAATGATCATTCACCTCGATCTCTCTTCTAATCCTATCAACTCCAACCTTTTAGATTATGTGGTGTCCAAAGGACACAAGGATGTCTCACGAGCCCCATAGGAAAATTTTATGGTATATCACCCTACATTTTGGAATTGAACCACATCACATGCACCAAGAAACTTGTCGAGTGTTCTAAACTTCAAAATGAGCACCATATCCCACTTCTAGGCCAAATATTCCCTATGGATGGACAATATGGTGGTTTGGGACCACACACATGGACCTTCAGCTCCATAGTAAAATGCTACAACATAAGGTCCTAGATTTTTCATTATACCATGGAATGGTCCTCAATAGCCATCCCTAGTGTTCCCCTCTTTAACATGGTGGAAAAACATCACATGTATGCTACTCATTCCTTACACAATCCCTATGCAATGATGTGGGTTACTATGCAAAGAACATGACTCTGTAGACAAATGTTCTATCCCAACAACATGGGATTTGGTATCAAACCATGGATTAGTGACCAAGAAGCATCCATGATGTGACAAACCTCAAAATGGCCACCATGTCCCTGTCATAGGGAAAATATGGACTAGGGCCTCATGGATGGCCTATGTAGAACCCGAAAGACACATGTTATAGACTAAAACCATGGACCTTCACTTTGAAACATGACTTGAGTTGTGAGAGCCATCCTTGGTCTACTAAACCTTCAAATGTGATACCACATCTTACTGACATGTTAAATATTTCCTATGTATGGGCTATGTTATGGATTAAGGCCCCATACATGGCATGTAAGGCATAGATATAGATTCCATGGACTTTGACCGATGTATCAGATATTGCTATTTCCATTCTATAAAGGTTTTTTACATCAAGAGTTAATCTTTTTGTTCTGGACCAAATTCTAGCTTTTTCTTTGAGGTGATTTCTTCCTCAAAGTCAATCTTCCTCTTGCTTGATCTGGATTCCATTGTAATAGGTTTGGTTTCTAGTTTTGCACTTGAATGAGGACCACTTGCCAGACTTCTAGGTGTTCTAGGACTAGTCTAGCTTAGCTCTTTTAGTGGGAGTGACAATTTATGTTTCTTGGTGCTAACCAGCTTCTTCTTTCAAACCAATCCAAAATAGAAAATGCTACCATTATTATCTAAACCATATTTAATTCTTCTACAAATAATAACTTAATCAAACCCTAATGGCCAAAAAAACTATGCTGGGTATTTTTTGGGTGGGCTTGAACTTTGACTAACATTTTTGTTAAACTTAATTTTTAGCATAAAATAAGGTAGATTCATCCTACTATCTCAATTAAGATGTAAAAGAAGCCTTGTATGATACTGAAATGTGACAGTGTATCTACCTTCACAAGTAATGTACCTTTGGATCATTTTGAGCAATTCATTGCATTCCTCTTTGATCCAACTTATAGGGATTCCCTTCCTGTAGTCTGGGTTCTGATGTTCTGTCTTATGAAATTGGTACAATGTTCTCTCTTAAGAAACTAGGTTCTAATGTTCTGTCTTAATATATTCAAAATGTACAAGGTATTTTATACAAAAAACATGGGTTACATTAAGCAACCACCACTGGCATAAATTCCAAAATATCCTAGCATCCTACAAAACTAGTAGCTAGTAGCAAAATTGTCATATAGGCTGACCATGAACTACCAAAAGGAAAGTAGCAAGTGACATGAGAAACATAGGAGCCATTTTTCTTGCATAGAGAAGACACATTGTGTTGTAGTAGAGATCAAACCCATCTTTTGTGAAGGGTCATATTTTCCCTTGCGGGTTGACACCCAACCTTCCACAACTTACTTAAGATTAGAGGATAGGCTCTGACCCCATCATTTCCCTGTCCAGCTCCATAGTCTTGTTAACCACATATATAGTATATGACAACTTTAAAGATATGGAACTTGATTTCTTGTTACCGATAATGAAATATGGAAATTTGGTAAGGGGTTTACTTTATGATTCTTCGGGAACCACTCACACCATGGAACTCTTAGAAAGTAAATATTTCTCTATGTAGTGATCTAGGACACTATGATGTCACATCATCCCCATAAAACATTGGTATGGACTTAGACCCCAAATTCTAAACCTAAACCATGGTGTGGGTCAAGAGAGACATCCATAGTTTTACAAATCTAAATGTTTAAACCATACCCCACTTACAAGCCAAAGATTCCCTCTTTAGGGCCTATGTGCTGGCTCGGGACCTTGTGCATCGCTCATGATACATAGATACAAATGTTGTGCCCTAATACTCTGTCTTTTGACCCCGCAACATGGTATGGGATGTGAGAACCCTAATTGGTGTGCCAAACCTCGAAATGAGTGCCATATTTTGATTGAATGTCAAATATTCCCTTTACAAGGCCTATGTGGTGGCTCAAGGTGCTAGACAAGGCCCATGAGTCCTAGAGATATATTGTATGGCCCAAACACCTAGATTTTGCATTGAACCATGTCTTGGACACTGAAAATAGTAGTGTTTCTCTCAAGTGTTTATTATATGGAGAAAGTGAATGATTTGATGTAAAAAGCGTGGGAAATATTTTGAATGATTTTGAGACAATCCAAAAGTTAACTATTGGTTAACAATAACGATTGTTGATTTTTTGTACATTAAGCAAATTTTGTTTCTGTCAATGATGGGTTATAGAGTAATTGTTACATATGCACCACCTGTTGGAATCATCAAGAGTGGGTTAATTAATTTGAAATGTTATTGTATGCTATGGATATTCACGGTGTGCATCTTTATGGGACATCTCTTGGAGGATGTTTATCACAACATTTTACACAATATTGTCCAAGGCAGGAATTTGAGATGGACCACATGCAACATTTATTGTGGATTCGATGGATTTTGTAGTTAGTTAGATTGAGACACTTTCAAGAGTGAGATTGACTTTTCATTTTAATTTGAATACAACAATTGCTTCCATTGGTAGATTACTACTTCCAAACTTTGCAACTACTGTCATGGATACAGATGAACTATCTTCCATTCAAGGGGTGTGTTTTAGATTAGTGGAATAAATTCATCATCTTGGATTTATAGTATAGTAACACTGGAAGAAATCAATTCAAATATAGTTATAGATGAAAGAACACATACAAATTATATTAAGGCCATCTGATATGTGAAACAATTTGTCTACATTGAAATCCAACACTCCTCAATATTTCCTATGCATGGCCAATGTTATGGCTCAAGGCCCCACACATGGAATGTTAGGCTTAGATATAGATTCCATGGACTTAGAACCTAGTTTTTTGCGCCAAAATATGCCCTTATCCCCAAGAAACATATCATGTCTTTCAAACCTTGAAATCGCCATTAAATAAAACATGGAGGAAAAATATTTTGTATCATAGGATCAATGTGTGATGCCCCGAGCAATGAAACATGGCCTGTGAGCCCCATAGAAATATTTGTTATGGCCCAGTTCCTTTCCTTTTATCCCTAGACCATGACATGAGCATTGAGAACCATCCTTGGTATGTCAATTCTCAAAATGATGGACATATCTCACTCATATACTAAATATTTCCTATGTAGGGCATGTGTTGTTGTTTGGAGCATCACACATGACCCATGAGACCTAGAGGAAAGTATATGAACTTAGGCCCTAGAAGTTAATACCAAACAATGGCCTAGTTGTAAAAATTACTCATGGTGTTATACATCCCAAAATGGCCACCATATCCCACTCACAAGTTAAAAATTCCCTTTGTAAGGCCTATGTGATGGACTCGGGCCTTGCGCAGAGTTAGGGGTCATTTATGGGTAATTATGGATAAATGAAGGGTAATTAGGGGGTAATTAGTGATAATTTAGGGGTAATTTGTGGTCAATTATTGGTAATTAAGGGTCATTTAGGTGTAATTATTGGGTAATGAGCTATGTTAATTAGGTGTTAATAAGGGATCAATTATGGGCTAATTAGTGGTTAATTAGTGGTAATTAGGGGACAATTATGGGTTAACTAGGGGTAATTAATGGTAATTATCGGTCAATTATAGTTAAGTAGGGGACATTTAAGCCCAAAGGCTTAGCTAAACCTATGGTTTCTCATAATGTTGGGAATCTAATTAGGTTCATGGTGGCATGCGCCCATTTCAAATCCCTGTGTGTGAGGCACACCAATCTTCATCGATGGTTTTACTAGGGAATATGCCATCTATGAATGTTTGGAAGCAACCGTTAGGTTTCTCCATGAGGTTTTCCTTGGATCATTTAGAGCAAGGTAATTTTTAGGGGCGAAATTTCGCCAATTGGCTATTTTTGGGCTTTTTTCATAAAATAAATTCGCTATTTGGTCATTTTTAGTCTCTAATATCGCCTATATCTACATAAAATATGTTTTTTTATCATAGTATTCACCAAAATTTACATGTTTTAGTATTAAATTGTAGGTTTCATATTTAATATTCGCCTACCTATCTATCTATATATTTTTTCAGTCCAAAATAATCGCCTAGAATACTATACTTAAGTATAATATTATAATCCTTAAAAAATACCCTGATTTAGAGGTCAAGTGGTAAGCATGGGGTAATTAGTGGTCAAGTAGCGGTCATTTAGGTGCAACTAGTGGTTAATTGGGGGTAATTAGGGTTAGTTATGAGGTTAATTAGGGGTCAATTATAGGGTAATTAGTGGTAAATTTTAGTATTATTTGAGAGGATAGATATTTACAGCATACATGAAAAATATATTTAGGGGCGGTCCTTCTAAACCCCTCCCAAAAGTCATGAGAATTGAACTTTTGGCAGCGGTCCTTAAAACACCACCTCCAAAGTAAAATTCTCTTGATGTTTAGGGGGCGGTTATAAATCCACCTTGAAACATATATTTAAGGAAGTTCATTCTAAACCCCCCCCCTAAATGTCATGATAATTTAGCAATTGGAGGCATGGTTTTACAAACTACCGCCAAAAGTTCAATTCTCCAAAAGTTCAATTCTCAACACTTTTGGAGCGAGTTTTTTTAAAACCACCTTGAAAAATATCTTTAGGGGGATTCTTTAAAAAACCCTCTCCAAAAGTCATGAGAAGTGAAATTTTGGGGGCTGTTTTAAAACAATTGCCCCCAAAAGTCTAATTCTCGTGACGTTTTTGGGGGGGTTTCTAAAAATCGCCTTTACAAAAACCTTTAGGTGGTCTTTCTAAACCCCCACAAAAAAAGGTCTTGGGAATTGGACTTTTGGGAGCGGTTTTTAAACCCCCCCCCCCAAAGTCCAATTATCGGGATGTTTTGGGGGGGATTTTAAGAACCGCCCCTAAAAACCTAAAAAAAAATTGGGGGGGGGTTAGTAAAAATGCCTCAATCCAAAACTGCCCCCAAATGGGTGATTTGTTGTAGTGACATGCACTACATCTCCTGAATCCAACTAAAACGAAGTGGATCCAACTCCTCAGATCAAATAGGTGGTATTATCTCCAAGCTACACCTTAAGGAGAACTTATTCTCCTTTAGATATGTGATAGCACTCCTATATCTAGTCATGTGCTTGGATGCGCCTTTGTCTGCCATCCATGTATCAGCACTAGTGGTAATGGATCCAGAAAGGGTTGAGACAAGATAGTACTCCTTCCTCATCTCTTGATCATCAGATGAATTCTTTCTTGTAGGTTCATCTTCTGTAGTAGTAGAAGTGTAGCTAGGGTTTTACCCCTAGCTTGTGCAAATGAGCACCTACTAAGGAGAATGGACTCCTTAGTAGCAGTTCAGTAAATGTAAATAATTAAGCTAAAACAGAAATAGAAACTACTCTAAACATTGTGCATGAAACATAAACAAAAGATATAAAGAATGGCTTTTTTTTGTATTAATGTTACCTTCAATGTGAAGGTTGATGAAGCCCTTGCAATGTCCAAGAGGGTTGCTCCAAGCTCCAATGTGCTCCTTCTCTTTCTCCAATGGTGGGAATGGGCCAAAAGTGGCTCTCAAGGTGAAAGTAGTTCAATGGTGAACTAGGGTTTCAAGAGAGATTTTGGCAGAGTAAGGGTGCTTATGACTGTGGATATGGAATAAGGGATCTCCATCACCTATTCATAGTTTTTTGGTGGTGGAGTGCTGACCCATGGTTTTGGGAAACACATGGTTTTGGGCAGCTGTATAGGGTTTTTTCCTCCTTTTCCTCATTATTTTATATTTTTCTTCCCTTTTTAGGGGGTTTTTACTATTTTTAGAGGAATTTTGGATATTTTTGGAGGAAAAATGGGTTTTTTAACCTTTTTGAGGTTATTTTAAGGGTTTTGTGGCCTTTTGGAGGCATGTTAGGCCTTTTGGAGGCTTTTTAGTGGGATTTTTTGGGTTTTTAAGGGAAATATGGTAGGAAAATGGACAAATGAGCCATATAATGTGGTAGATGAGGTAGTGAACACTTTTTGGGTGTTAACAGATTGCCCCCTGATGTGCGAGGGCAATAGCTCATCGTATGACCGATGGACATCATAAGTCATGAATGGTTTTCCTGGGTGTGGAGAGAAGAGAAGAAACAAACTGAAGCCCAGAACAACGATCCCAAACAAACTGCAAGAACTAAAAGTACATAACCTCAATAATGGATGAGGAATCATCTGATCATATGGACGAGGCGGGCATACCCATGCTCATATCAGAATATAACATAATAACAATGGGGTCCAAAAAATGGGGACCTGAAATATACATAACCTCAAATACTGACTGAGGAATAATCTCGATATATGGACGAGGCGGGCATACCCATGCTCGTATCAAGATACATAAACAGAACTGTAAGGCCCAAAAAAGGGGGACCTGTAAGATACATAGCCACTGTGTACATCATAGGTGTCCAGAGGGGACACAAAGCTGGGACATACTGCTGGGCGGACCATGTGTAAGCTGAAGAACTGGTGCACTGGAATATCAACAGTGCTGCTGAGTGTGGTACCAAAGGAACTGATGAGCTGCTGGATCATAGTGACTGGGGTCATACTCTCAATGGTACACTGAACTAGAACTGAAATGGGTACTCAAGGAAGCATAGAGCTGGACGGCTTCCGAATACAATCGCCAACGCAGCCCGGACATCCACGGGAACATACAACTGGGTGTTCCGAAGTGACTCACCAATGTGCTAGAGTCGGGGGAAATCCGGGGTCTTCGACTAAAAAATGATGGGATATAATCCTACGTGATTCTCAACGATGCGATCAAGGTGCTGAAGTCGAGCATGTGAGAGACAACCACTCGGAGAGGCAATGATGGCTCCTCTCAGAATGATCCGTAGGCACTTACCACAGATGGTGATAAGTCCAAGGCGTAGGGACCTCTGGGCCTATCCTCTGGAATAGAGGAGCTGTCGTCGATAGAGGGAGACCTGCAACTATCAAGGCAATGATGTTTCCTTGACAGGAGCGCGAGGTACAGGACCGAAATGATAATACTAATGGCAGGACTAACAAACCGTGGGGGGACAACTGGGCAAGTAGAGTGGGTGGAATCAAACTTCCTTTGTTCAGAGTATGATAATGGGAATGATCTGGCAGCATATGAGACTAACTAAGGGGAAAGGTATCATAGCTGTACTGGATCTGGGAAGGTGACTGGTCTGAGGGAGACGCAAGCTGTGGTAAAATGGCAGGAGACTGCAGAATACTCTGAACAAAGGCGACCTGATTGGGGGTGCTGCCGAGATGATTGATCATAGTGCCAGGAGGCACGGGAGGGCACTTCTTCATGGGTTAAGGAACTAGAAGAAGTGTGTGTAAAATGATACTGTCGTGTGGATTTTACGAGCCCAGGATAGTTCATGCTCGTGGTTGCTTTCAATTTTAAGGAGTCTGAAAGCAAATAAGAAGACTCTGAAGTAGTGGAATGGTACTGTCGTGTGGATTTTCCGAGCCCAGGACAGTGCATGCTCGTGGTTGCTTTCAATTTTAGAGAGTCTGAAAGCAAATAAGAAGACTCCAGGGGGTTGCTTTTTCGTAGATTTAGTCTCCAAGGCCCAAAGAAGCATAAAAGGATGCAATGAAGAACTCTTCTAGCCGGTGTGACTAGAGTATTCCTTTTTCGTAATTAGTCTACCAGGTCCGGCAAAAGGGTTAAACTTATACTAGATAGACGCCCTTTCAGGTACTTTAACGAGCATGAAAGGAAGCAAGATTGCTCGGCGATCTTTTCATTCTTTTAGGAGTCAGAAAAGAGCTTAACGGAAACTCCCTAAGTGCCTTTTTCGTAAAGGACTTGTTCGTCCCGAAAAAGGGATAAAATTATACCGAACAAAAGGAATGGCCAGGCAAGGAGGAAGTGTTCGATCAAGGCAGATTTATGGTGACCAAGAACGAGGGTAGGTGGGAACACTGGTGGGCCTCCTTGCGGGGTAGATGAAATCGTGGCAAAATAACGAAGTATTTGCAGTATGACAGGAGTGAATGGCTCATGTAAAAGTGTGGAACAATCCGATAGCGGCCGATGTGGCGCGCAAACCGAGGCAGCAAGGTGTCAGGACACAATGTTGAAATTGTACCAAGTGAGAGAGAGAAATGATCTCAAGCATCATCACGAGCTCGAAAAAATGAATCCGGCGATATAAAGGGTGTCAAAAATGGATAACGGCCGATGTGGCACGCAAACCGAGGCGACGAGGGAATTTTGGAAAAAAGCCCAAAAAATCGGGGGTGAGAGCGAGAAATTATCTCAAGCATCATCACCAGCTCGAAAAAATGAATCCGATGATATAAAACATGTGAAAATCGGAGAACGGCCGATGTGGCACGCAAACCGAGGTGACTAGTGGCGTCTGAAAAAAAGGGCAAAAAATGACGGGGTAAAAATGATGCAATGAGGTGACCATCATGACAGTCTCGTCATGCTGATTCCAGTGGTGGAAACGGTTCGTAAAACGGACTCCGTATGGGGTCAGAATGGCCAAAACAAGAAAAAGTCAATTGACTATAAATAGTGGTGGGTCCAACATGACATGTGTCAGTTGTACGTTTTGACTTTGACTTGTGATCAGAGTGGACCAGAGCTTAGGTGGCATTTCTGGACGATCCGACCGGCCGATTTCAGATCCGCGAGATACAGGTATTCCGTCAAACTCATACCTGCATGTTTTTTAGGGTCGGGGGTTGGGTAGTGGGTCCCAGTTTTTATTTGTACGGTCCACGTGGGTGGACCGCGGGTTAGGGGGTCGAAACCGCGGTTGGCGACCATGAGTTTCGGGGTGAACCACGCGGTGGGAGACCGCGTGTTTGTCGGCGGAATACGCGGTCGAAGACCGCGCGTTCCAAGGAGGAACACGCGGTTCCGGACCGCGAGGTTAGGGTTGACAGTCGCGGTTAAGAACCGCGACTATAGGCCTGACAACCGCGGTCGGAAACCGCGGCAGGAAGCCCGAAAGCCGCGGTTTTGGGCTCAGCCAAGAGGGTCTTCCAGGAGAGGGAGCAGTACTTATTTAGTTGACATGAGTCTAATGAGTTTATTTTGTGTGATTGACAGGATGCCGCAGGTGCTCTGGAGAGAGCGGGAGATCCCTGATGAGATCATGGCTGTGATCCGAGGGGAGCGCCATGTACGATCTGTGCTGGGAATGTGCGGACTTCTGAAGTTCGCATAGATACCCATGATACGGTCAACATCATTGCTGCTGAACCGGCTGATCAGCTTTTGGGAGCCGGATATACAGGCTTTCCGGGTACAGGGTGAGAGGGTGGACCTCACCCTGACCGACGTATACTTTCTGACGGGGTTGCCCTGTCTAGGCAGGGTAGCAGACACACAGCCGCGGGTTGCCGCGGACGTCAACATGGAGGACATGTTGGAGAGATACTGTGGTCCTGAGGCGAGGGTGCATAGGAATGCACTCCTGGTGAGGGACCTACAGGAGCCAGCAGTGCAGGCCATGGCAGCATGTGTGGTCCGGGTATTGGGGTCCCAGTCACCTGAGAAGGTGTCTGGGGGTCAGATGCAGATGATCGAGCGTGTACTGGATGGGGTGTACTACGCGTGGGGCCAGATGTTCCTGACCTGCGTTCAGCGGCAGCTGACGGCAGCGAAGGAAGAGGGAAAGGGCTTTTGTTTTGGTTCCTTCTTGTGTGCCTTCTTTATGGAGAGGGTACCCACACTGCGGCCACGGGTGCCGACCAGGGCAGGAGGTATGAGGGAGCCGCGGATGGTGCGGTGGGGTGAGATGATGCGTCGCTGCGGTGGCGGCGACGTAGGCAGGTATTTTACGCAGGAGTTGTACCTGCAGTGGCTCTAGATACCATTGACACTGGACGACTTCCCGTATCGGGACATGGACTTCACAGGAGATCCGGAGGCGCCACGAGCACCAGGACAGGCATGGGGTCCCGACGGTACGTATGTGTTTTTATTGTATGTTATGTATGTCAAGTTTTATTTGTGTCATAGGAGATTGATATACTGTGACTGACATATGGGTGATTTTGCAGATGTGGGCCCAAGGCCGCCTCCAGGACATGTGGCACGGAGGGGTATTGTGGCCGTCCCAGCTCTGCCGGGGCGAGGTGAGGTCCGTCGCCGTGATGCGGAGGGGACACTAGAGTCGGTGCGGGCACTACTAGATCGGTTGTTGATAGGGGTGACCGACGAGGGATGGCGGGATATCGATCCTGCTGTAGTGCAGGATTGCATGATGGCACCCCGAGAGTTCAGATCCATCGCGATCCGGGTGGCGGTCCTAGTGGACCGGGTACGGGCACAAGAGGCCGGAGGAGAGGAGGACTTGCCGGAGGAGGAGCGAGGGGAGGACTCAGAGGCAGCCGATGCAGGCAGTGATGCAGGATACGACTCCCATTAGGGAGTACAGGGGACTCCCCCCGAGTTTTGTAGCTACGGCATGTATTTTGATGAGGCTTTAGGATGTATAGCCATTTTTTGTATAGCTGAGTACAGGGGTACTCAGGACATGTATAGTACTGAACATGTATATTTTTTGGTTATATATATGTGCACGTGGATGCACCTTTTTGTATGATGTTGTTGTATTTGTACGCACGTGGATGCGCTTTATGAGTTGTGATATGTTTACATTGCACGTGGATGCAAGTAGGTTAGGATGTTAGGCACGTGGATGCCCCTTGTGTATTTTATGTGATGCAACATGATGTATGTATGTTTAGGCACGTGGATGCCCCTATGGATATGAATGTGGTGTATGTACATGGATGCAAACGTGGATGCGATGCAATCTTTTTGGGTTTTTTTTTTTTATATATTTTTATGAGATGCTATGGGATTGTGATGCATGATGTTACATGGTGTGATTGATATGCCAGTCTAGGATGTTGTTGGCCATTTGGTCTGCGACACTATTTTGGGCTCTGGGGACATGTGTGAATGTGATGGATTCAAACTGTCGGCTGAATTGTTTTGCGCGCAGGAATTTCCTAAAAAGGCAGGGATCACGCACCTGGTAGCAGTTGTTGAGCTGGGAGACAAGTAGTTGGGAGTCAAGGAACACATGAAGGTGACATATGCCCATTTGGAGGGTGGCAGTCAAAAGACCGATCACAGCATCATACTCCGCCTGGTTATTGGTAGCAGCGCCTATACATATTCCGTCAAGGTGAATCATCTCGTTGGAAGGGGAGTACAAGACCCATGCTGCAGAAGCCAGGTTGGGAGACCAGCGGCTTGCGCCATCAGCGAAGCCAGTGTAACAAGGTGGATGATGGTCCATCTGTAATCATGCAGAAATGATGAATGTAAGATGATGGTAAAAAAGGTGAAAAACAAAAAGAGAGCAAACTGTACAATGCGGACCAATGGGGCCGCGACTTCATTTATGGGTAGAAACGCTTAAGATACAACCCATTACGGGGGTTGCGCAAAGGGTGACCTTCGAAGTCAGCTAAGATGTATGCCCCCTTGCCTAGGCAGGTCTTCACGATGTAAGGGCCTTGCCACATGGATTCAAACTTCCCTTTACCTGTTTTGTCGTGGGCTTGGTCATATGCGAGGACAAGGTCCCCTTCGTGGAAAGTTCGAGGGTGAACATGTTTATCATAACTGGCTTTGGAGCGGTTTTTGGCAGCTTCAATGTTCTGGAGAGTGGCACGACGGTCTTCATCGGCTTGTTCGAGTGTCAGCAAACGCTGCTCGAGGGGGGAGGTGTCGGGGAGAAGCTCAACGGCAATCTGTAAGGCAGGAATCTGACATTCGATGGGGAGGACAGACTCTACACCGTGAACTAAATGGAATGGGGTAAAACTAGTGGCGGTCTTAGTGGATGTGCGGTAAGCCCATAAGGCAGGAAACAGCATGTGGTGCCAATTGGACTTATGCTTGTCAACAGTTCGTTGGAGGATGGTTTTGAGGATTTTGTTGATGGCCTCTACTTGGCCGTTCCCTTGGGGGTAGTAAGCGGAGGAAAATTGGTGTTCATATTTGAGGAGGGTGGATAACTCACGCCAGACGGCATCTTCGAAGTGGGAACCGTGGTCAGAGACTAACTGCTTAGGAACCCCGAATCGAGCAATGACATGGTTGAGAAAGAAACGGGAAGCAGTGTCGGCGGTACAATTGAAGGTTGGCATGGCTTCCGCCCATTTGGTGAAGTAATCCACGGCGACAATGATATATTTGTGGCCGTTGGCAGACTGGGGTCTACATTCCATGAAGTCTATGGCCCACTTACAAAAGGGACCAACAGTGACGACTGGGTGTAACGGAGCAGGAGGTGTCCGGGCCTTGGGGGCAAAAAGTTGACAGTTATGGCAGTGTTTGACCGCAGTGATGCAGTCAGTGAAAAGTGTGGGCCAGAAGTATCCGACGCGAACGACCTTTTGGGCAGTGGCCATCCCTGAGAAATGGCCTCTGCAGGCACCGCTATGATAGTCATTAAGGACATGTTCAGCTTCCGCGTGTGTAAGGCAACGACGAAGAATTGTGTCAACCCCGCGCCAGTAAAGGACATTGCCTAAGAGGAGATACCGAGAGGCCTGGTGACGGATGCGACGGCGTCCATTATGGGTAACTTTGGGTCTGAACTTCTGGGTGCGCAGGTATAACAAGATATCACCGTACCATGGGTCATCGAACGAGATAGTGAACAGGTCATTGTCGGGTAACTCATCGGAGATTGGTTTGGCCGGGAGAAGGGAAGGGAGATCAGTAATGAGCTGGGCAAGCGCGAGGGCTTTGGTGCTCTTAGGTGTTTTGAAGGTAAGGTCATATTCCTGGAGGATAATGACCCATTTAGCAACACGACCTTGCAAGAGTCGCCGGTTTAAAAGGTATACCATGGGGTTAGAGTCGGCGACGACTGTGGTATGACTCATTAAGATATAGTGTCACAATTTTTGGACGGAAAAGACCACAGCAAGGGCGAGTCTCTCGTCATATGGGTAACGCAGAGGGGGTCCAGACAAGGTCTGAATGACGTAATAAATGACGTGCTCCTGGTGAGAAGCGTCTTCTTGAACCAAGACTCCGGACACGGCATGCTCGGATGCCGAGACGTAGAGGATGAAGTCCTTGGAGAAATCCGGAGGGGAAATCAGCGGGGCTTGGGTGAGAGCTTTCTTGAGGGCTCCGAATGCAGCTTCTGCTTGCTCATCCCAGACGAAGGGTACGTGGGTGCGGAGCAGGCGCAAGAAACTGTGAACGGTGGTGGCGTAATCCAGAACGAAGCGTCGAAGGAAATTGGATTGCCCCTGCAGACTTTGGAGCTGCCGGAGCGTGTGAGGAGAGGGAAGGTCCAAGATGGATTGGACTTTCAGGGGATCAACAGTAATTCCTTTCTGGGAAACAATAAAACCCAACAATCGGCCTGTCGGAACGCAAAAGACACACTTGTGTGGGTTCAAGAGGATTTGGTATTTGCGACAACGCAGAAAAACTTGCCGAAGGTCGTTAAGGTGGTCGAATCGTTTTCGGGAACGAGCTGTAAGGTCATCAAGGTAGACTAATAGGATATGGACCAAGTCGTGGAAGCAGTAGGTCATGGCCCGCTGGAAGGTGGCACCAGCATTTTTGAGGCCAAAATGCATGACGCGATAGGAAAAGGTGCCCCATGGGGTAGTAAAGGCGGTTTTGTACTGGTCTTCCTTACGGATCTGAATCTGGTTGTATCCGGAGAAACCATCCATGAAGGAGAGGAGTTCATGCCCTGCACACCCATCGATGAGTTGGTCAATAAAGGGCGTGGGGAAATTGTCCTTGGGGAAAGTGCGGTTTAAATTGCGGAAGTCAGTGCATACTCGAATGGTGCCTTGTTTTTTGTTAACGGGAACGGGGTTTGAAACCCAAGTGGTATAGGAAATAGGGTAAATGAACCCTACCTTGCGCAGCTTCTCAATCTCGGCTTTAACAGCTGGGAGCTTGGAAGGATGAATAGGGCGCTGTTTCTGATGAACGGGGGGTACATCAGGCCATGTATCAATGTGGTGCTCTATAATGGCGGGGTCAAGACCAGGCATTTCGGTATAGGACCAGGCAAAGACATCACAGAATTCTCTGAAAAGGGTTTGGTAGTCTTCAATCTCTTGCTTACTGCAGAAGGCTCCTAAAGTGATGAGTTCAAGGGCACATCCTGGGGCAGCGATATCAATTTGGATGACAGGTGAGATGTTGGCCATGTTACCCTCCTCGAAGGCGTCAGGAGTAGGAATAGGGTCCTTGAACCAATCGACCTTGGTGGGGAGGAAGTCTTTGGACTCAACTGTGAATTGGGTAGCTGTGCTAGAGGAGGATTCTTTTGGGATAAAATAGGAATGGTGGTGCATGTCATCCCAGGGGTAATCCGGGGCAGTAAGGGCCTCAAGAACTTCCTCATCAGTACGAAAAGTTTGCGTCGTCAAATCGGTTGATGAGGGGGTAGTGGTTGAGGAGATCATATAGATGATATTAACCTCTCCAGAAGGGGGTGAGACCGGGGGGTATATCTCCTCAATGGTAGGTGGTGCCGTCTCAAGATCCAGATTGTTCATCTCATAGAGAGTTGCTCTGTAATCCGGGAGATCGGGACAATGATGTGAGTAATGCCCGTAAATACCGCATATGGCACAGGGGTGGTTGGTACGTAGGGACTTATCTTTAGGTTTGGGAGTGGGGTTTAGTTCGACAGTTGGGATGTTAGGGTCATCGTCGAGCATCTGCATGTGATTCTGCAATGCTGGTAGCTGTGGGCATTGGTGGGTCGCATGGCCCAACTCGTCGCACAGCGAGCATTTGGGAGGAGCACGAAATACTAGAGGGTTTTTTACTGTCTTGGGAGGTGGTACAGCAGTGTAAGGTTGTGGACCTCTGCCCCCAGTGGGTTTGGGAGTAGGAGGGGGAGTCGTGGAGGACGAAGGGGTAGAGACACCAGGAGGTGGCTGAGAGGTAGTAGCCATGGGTTGCACTGGTTGGAGGACGACATTGGGTGTCGGCGGGCGAACGGGAGGCGAAAGGTACCAGACGGGTAATCCCAAGGTTAACCCCGGGAGGCTAAGGGTAGCCATGACCGGGGCGCTTACTACTCCTGATGGAGGGACTAGAAAGGGGATGGTATGGATCGGTGTAACACCAATGTGGCTAGGTACCAATGGTGGTTTAGGCAACAAGGGTGGTTGATTGTTAGGTGGTTGGCTGTCGTGGGACAAAGTACATAAGTCAGACACTTCGGGCGTAGATGATGGGGGAGGAATGGATTGAAAGGTGGAGGTCATCGGCGCGTCTGAGTAGACTCCAGGCCCTGTAGAGGAGACAAACGAGGTGGTGGCACGAGAAACAGGTTGTTCAACCATGGGGAGAACATTTTCAGGTGCCGCGGGAGCACTGGGATCATAGTAGGTGAGCTGGTCAACCTTAACCACGCGTCCCTCATGGGGGAACATCATTGTGCGAAAGATGGAAGAGGCAACTACCCGCATGGCATACATATAGCTGGGGCCAAGTAAAAGGTTATAATCCAATTGGGCATTGATTACCTCAATGTCAATGAGTACAGTTTTGCCACCTAACTGGACGGGGACATTGGCAAGGAGGCCTTGGGGCTGAGCCGAACGACCGTCGTAGGCGCGTAATGCAGTGGTGGACTGCTGGAGAGTAGGAGATCCCAACTTCTGCCATACGAATGTAGACATAACGCATGTGGAGGCACCTTCATCGATGATGCATCGATGGATGACAAGATTCCGAATGGAAATAGAAACTTGGAATGCTAGGGTGGAAGGCAGGCGAGGTTCAGACTGGTCTAAATCAAATGCCATCAAATTCGAATCATTTGGGTCAATCCCCCCAATGGCGGAGAGTAAAGTCTTGCACTGGGAAGGGCAATTCTTCAAGACTTCTAACGCAGACATGGCTGCAGGAGATTGGGCTAGGTCGTCTACAATGTTGTAGTTTGACGTAGCGCGTGCATTAGGGTTATTGTTGATACGGCGAAGTGGGAAAGGAGGTACCTTGGGAGCGCCATCTAGTGGAGGTGGAGGAATACGTAACGCTTGATCGGTGGGATGAGCGTTAGTAGGTTTATCAGTGGGAGGTATGTCAGTGGTGGAGCCATACTGGTTCCGACGAGTCTGGAGGTTGACGTCAGCGGATGACATCATCAACAAGTGGTGAGTTCCCGAGTCAAACATGGGTTGATCGGGAGCGGCGTACGTGATCTGCTGCTGGGGTTGCACGTTGGCTTGAGGGGGAGCCAACGGCTGAGTGTTCACGACGCCTTGGGTTGGTAATGGGTTTTGCAGCACCAAAGGTGGCTGCTGAGGTTGAGGGGGGTTAGGAGGCGCCTGAGGAGCTGCCTGCCCTTGGCGGTGGGCATCGTCAACCCAGAGTTTCCTAGCTCGCTCCAAGTGTGGGCAAGCATGCGTGTAATGGCCATAGACCCCGCAAATAGAACAGGGATGGTTTGTTCGCAGATTGGGGTTTTTAGCCTGCTTGGGCGGGCGATCAGGGTTTTGGTTAGCAGGGGCTACATTATTATTGTTGGGGGGATTCGTCGGTTGCCCAGCTTGGTCTGCAGGTTGGTTGTTCCCCCGATTACGGCCCTTGCCGCGGTTTTGTTGACCCTGGTTGTGTTGGTTGTTTTGGTTTTGCTGCGGGTTTTGTTGGGCGTAAACTTGCCCTTGGGCAACAGGTGGATTCTGAGGTTGCGCAGGTGCTGGAGCAGGCTGCGGTGGATGGTATGCAGGTTGAGGCTGAGCAGGTGCAGCAACTTGAGGGGGTTGCTGATATGGCTGCGGAGCAGGTTGTGGGTTCGCCGCAGGGGCTGCCTGTGGCGGATAATAAGCGGGTTGGGCTTGTGAAGGCGCAGGGGCTGGGGCAGCCTGCTGATGGTAATAAGGCTGAGGTGCGACTGGGGGGGCATAAGCTGGAGTCGCATGACCGAAGCATTGAGGAGGACATGAGGGTCCATGGTGGTGGTGATGTGTCATGGGAGCATACGAGTTGGTTGCTCCAGACTGTGAGGTGGCCCGCGAAAGGTCGGGGCCAGGGGTAGGACGTGCTATTGAAAATGGTTGGGGATGCGAAGAAACACGACCAATGATACCGTCTGCAGCATGGGATGCCCCCGACGCATCGTGCTGGGAGGACTCACCGCGAGGGGCGTCAGGTATAATGGTATAAAGGTAACCTGACTGGGCATAAATGAGGTCAAACTGTTGGGCCTTAAGGATGGCCTCTTCTTCAGACTGGGGTCTTTCTGATGCCACATCCTTAGCAATAACAGGGAGAAGAGATTTGAGGAACCAATCTAGGAAGATACGGTCGTCTAGTTTGATCTTGCATAAGCTACGGCGTCGACGCCACTCATGGATGTGGTCCGTGATATGGGTAGCCATGTTTTGTCTACAAGATAAGAGGATCTCAACGCCCGCGTCGTAGCGGACAGGCAACTGGAAGAACTGCAGAAAGGTCGAGGCAAGGGAAGCAAAGGTGGCATGGGTCCCGTGGGGTTGCTCGATATACCACTTGGCTGCAGAGCCAGTGAAGCTGCGCTGTAAGAGACGGAGGCGAACAGAGTCATCCACTATGGAGTTGGAGGAACACCATAGATGGAAAGACATGATATGGTTTTGTGGGTCCTCACCTGCCTTACCCTCGAACTTAGGGATGTCCGAGGGAAGCTTGGTAGGCATATGAGGCCATGCAGGGTCGTGTCTGATAGGGTCTTGGTCAATCTGGCTAAGTCAGGTAGGTTGAGGCTAGCCATGAATGGCAAACTGGAAGGAGGATGTGACACAGTAGTGGGTTGGACCAAGTTGGGGCCAATGCCCCCAAGTGGAGGGACAGGATTTGGGATGGTGCCCCCAAGTGGGGGAACTAAGGTGGTGGAGGATGGTCCAACACCACCATGGGTAGTGTGAGCCACTGATGTAGTGGGGATAGGGATTCCCGCTGCGGGAATAGGTACCGTGAGGGGAACGGTGGATGGGGGTCCCATGGAGGGAATGCCCAAAATAGGTGTAGTAACTGGTGTAGTGGTGGATGTGCCACCAATGGTCCCTATAACAAAAGGAGTGGAAGTCGTGCCAGCCATGGGGCTAGTAGGGGCAGTGTAAATAGGGTTCTCAGACTCTTCGTCAGAATCCGAGGTAAAGTAAGGAGCGTCAATATCTGGTGACGGAGACCTACGTCGCTGACGAGTGGAGTCAAGTGACAAGGCTCTAGATCTGTGATGAGTGGTATCAACGGATGATGATCAGAATCTATGACGGGTGGTGTCAAGTGAACCGTGCAGTGGGGGCTCGCCCCTGAGGCACCGAGAATGTCTCGGGGACTCAATGGTGACAGATGGTGTCTAATCTCTGTGGGTTGAGGTGAGTAAAAATAGCTCAAAAACCCTAATGCAACCGAGTGTGTAGAAGGAGAGCTCAAAAAACAAGGCACTCAGGCCAACAACCAACTCAAAACACCCACTGCAACAGCTGTGCTACAATAGGTGGAGTATCAACAAAGATGGTCAGAATACCAACAAGCAGCAGGTTTCCTAGAAACATAAAATGGTGGACTCACTAGACCAAAGGGAGGTAAAGGAGCATGCAAACACCTAACTAAAAGTATTCTGACTCAACTAAACATATCCTCTGCAAGGTGATGAAATCCAAGTCAGACAATATGAGTAGGAAAGCCAAGTGGCTATGATATCCCCCTACCGGGAGGGACACTGGGTAGTCAATCCTAGAAGAATGGCAACTAAGATACCCCGTTCATAACACGTCCAGAAAGGTGAATCTGCCGTTTAGTCCGTTGACCGCAATACCCCTATACAGGGATATCCCGCGAACCACGAAAGGTAGCCCTTCGGTTACGGAATGGAGTGCGGTATTCCACTCAGGCCTCCGGAACCAGTCTCCCGACTTCAACCCTCCTAAGGGAGAGGCCCTCTGATAAAGTGGTCGTGACCATGCCAAAAAGTACTAGGGGATTTTGGTTCCCTATTTGGACAACAACTATGTCTCAAGTGAAAGTAACCGAGGGGTGTTATTGGAAGCCTATCCCCCCGATCCTACCTAACTACAATGATTCTTTTGTGTTCCCCAAGTGGGGTTAGAGTGTTGGTTCAGTTAGGTACTTTTTAAGGCTCACTTGAATTATGTGACAGAGTGTGTGCTCGTGAGGTGATGAACCCAAAATAGAAGTGCCACAAGGGGGGCAACTTCCAACGATCAATAATACTGAAATTGAAACTTTAACTTGCAAAATTTTCTGAATTAAAAATACTGAAATTTTAAAAAGATTCTGTAAAGGGAACAGAAATTGTGTTGCAGAAAGGCTGTAAGGGAGTGAGGCTACAGGTAGGACAGAGGGCTATTCAGATGCAGAAAATATTGCAGCAAAAGGGGCTGGGCTCAAAACAGGGAAAAATGCAGAAATCAGACCACGGGTCGGTGGCGAATCGGAACAGGCGGACCGCGGGTTTGAGGGAAACAGACGCGGCCAGGTCGCGGCTTTCGGACCAACAGATGCGGTCGGGACGCAGGAAACAGGGAAAAAGACGCAGTCGGGTCGCGGCAAAAAGGCTAACAGACGCAGTCGGGACGCGGGAAAGCGGCTGAAAGCCACAGTCAGGACACGGGAAAATGGCCGACAGGCGCAGTCAGATCGCAGCAAACAGGCTGATTAGCCGCGGTCGGATCACAGGTAACAGACTTGAATCCGCCGGCGGGGCGTCGGAAGCAGTCTGAGAGCCGCGGTCGGGTCGCAGGTAAAGGCCTGAAAGACACGGTCGGGACGCGACTGCAGAGGGAAAAAACGCGATGTGCAGCGGCCGAAAGGGACAGCCGAAAGGGAAAAAATTATAAACGGAAACCAGAAATTCAAAATCTAGGGGAGTCTCCAAAACTGTAGCTAGGGTTTTACCCCTAGCTTGTGCAAATGAGCACCTACTAAGGAGAATGGACTCCTTAGTAGCAGTTCAGTAAATGTAAATAATTAAGCTAAAACAGAAATAGAAACTACTCTAAACATTGTGCATGAAACATAAACAAAAGATATAAAGAATGGCTTTTTTTTGTATTAATGTTACCTTCAATGTGAAGGTTGATGAAGCCCTTGCAATGTCCAAGAGGGTTGCTCCAAGCTCCAATGTGCTCCTTCTCTTTCTCCAATGGTGGGAATGGGCCAAAAGTGGCTCTCAAGGTGAAAGTAGTTCAATGGTGAACTAGGGTTTCAAGAGAGATTTTGGCAGAGTAAGGGTGCTTATGACTGTGGATATGGAATAAGGGATCTCCATCACCTATTTATAGTTTTTTGGTGGTGGAGTGCTGACCCATGGTTTTGGGAAACACATGGTTTTGGGCAGCTGTATAGGGTTTTTTCCTCCTTTTCCTCATTATTTTATATTTTTCTTCCCTTTTTAGGGGGTTTTTACTATTTTTAGAGGAATTTTGGATATTTTTGGAGGAAAAATGGGTTTTTTAACCTTTTAGAGGTTATTTTAAGGGTTTTGTGGCCTTTTGGAGGCATTTTAGGCCTTTTGGAGGCTTTTTAGTGGGATTTTTTGGGTTTTTAAGGGAAATATGGTAGGAAAATGGACAAATGAGCCATATAATGTGGTAGATGAGGTAGTGAACACTTTTTGGGTGTTAACAAGAAGCATGAAACTTACCCTTGAAATTTCCTCTTTGCTTTGCACGACATTCTCTTACATAATGACCCTTCTTATTGCAATTGAAACATTTAACTTTAGACATATCAAATTCCTTGAAATCATTCTCCTTTTGATGAGAGAATTTCTTGTGATATTTCTTACCTCTTTTCATCTGTGCCACAAGAGCGAGGTTCTCTTATTTGGAGGCAACATAATTTCTCTAGATTCTGCCTTCTTCTTGCAGGAAATCATTCCATAGTCTCTCAAAGTTAGGTTTCACTTCTTGACCATTTACTACAGCCAAGAATGTCTCCCATGAAGATGGCAGACCATCGACAACAGTCTGTATGATATCATCATCATCAAATATCACACCAATTCTCATGAGTTAATATCTTACTTGAGATATCTTTGTGAAGAAGGAATCCATAACTTCGTCCTTTTCCATGTTCAGATATCAAAGATTGTTCTTCAATGCTCTCTCTTTACTGGGAGCCTTCTTCTCATAAATATTTGTCAAAGTGTCAAAGCACTTCTTTGCGGTTTTCAATGGAGTAATCACGGGCATTAGGTTGTCTTTCACAGAATCATAAATGATTCTCTTCGCTTTGGCTTTGTTGGCACAATATTTTTCTAATTGATTGGGAGATGGTTAATGCAAAATTTGGTTTTGATATCACCTAACCTTGGTAAAAAAGGTGCTAAAGAGAAGACTTAAAGTTTCAAAAAAGAACATTCCATATGATCGTTAGTCACGTTAAAGTGGAGCCAACACAATTAAATGAAATATCTTGAGATATCACGTAAGGAAATCAACGGTCTAGATCAAGGAGGAAATAATATCAATGACAGAGGCAGGTTTTGCCAAAGAAAAAACAAGGAATATAATGCAAGTGAAAGTTTTCGAAGTGACCATTGGGGCATCGTTAAAAGGAAGAGAAGATCAATGGTTGATTGATTGGTTGGAAAACAAATCAATGGCTCATATCAATTTCACATCACCAACATGCACGTGAAAATGGAGTGGTGGGTGGTTGCAAAATCGCAAACCACCTTCCACGTGTCGAAGTTATATCATTTCACAAGTTGAGAAGGTGGTAAGGGAAAGCACCTCCCACCATTGCAAAACCATATTTTTGGAGAGTATAAAGGCCAAATGCATGTGAAGAGGTGACATTTTTCATCTAGCTTTGAGTGATTGGGACATGTCGCGTGTAGTAAGAACACGACAAGAGATACCTTTTCCAGCTCGTCCATTTCCAGGTAGGTTTTCAAAACTTGTGCAGATATTCTAGAATCTTTTTACATAATGGAAACTCACAGTGAAGTAGGAGTCTGAAGTGATGAGTTGGTAAACATAGAAGAAGTCTTAGAAGACAGATATGTGGATATATATGATACTATTATGACTAAAAATTCGGTTTTATAGGTAAAAAACAAGATGGAGGATTTGCAAAAACAAAATATAGGTGTACATAATGCTCATAAATCCAATTTTATTTACTTATGTCCTAAGAAAACCCCAGGTTTTCCTGACTTCGTTTCCTGGAATGCTAAAAAATACTCCCAAACTGAAAGAGTCATTATGAATTCGTCAAGAACTAAAATTTTATGTCCTATTAATTCATCAGTTGTCCAGAAGTCCTTAGAAATACCATAGTCATTTTTCCAAAACTTAGAGGACTTCGCTGAAGAGAATTTGGTCAGCATTTACAGATAATCTTCCCCTGAAACCAAACAGGCTTTCCTATTGAATAGCCTTAAACCAAATATTGCAGTTGATAACACACCTTTCCCATTAAACATTACCCATTTTAATGAAAATTCACAGCTTGTTTTGTCATTAATTTGTCAGTTTTTGGGGCTTGATAATGACCTGGTGGTCACTGAAGTTCAATTAGGTCTGCTTTTTAGGTTGAGTTCAGGTTTACTTGGGATTGATTCCAGTCAAAATCCATGTCTTAGGTTTGATGAATTCCTAGCTGAGAATATTCATTCTCAGTTATTGAATTTCCATAATATGAAACACTTCAAATTTCAATCATATTTGATGAAAATGTTTTTTTTTTCAAGTGAAGGAAACCTGCATTTTCCAGAGGTGGTTTTTTTAGCTACAGTTGTAAATAACATGTTCAATTTTATGAATCTTGTACTGTCAGAGATATATAGGGTAATTTTTGAGGGAAAATTTCCAAGAGTATTTCCAAAAATGAAGAACTTATTACAGTTTAGTCCAGAAAAGGAAATGGGTGATTGGTTCTTGCTAAAACAACACACAATGATAAGATTTTATGGTTTTGTAACAGAACCATATGTTTTACCAACATTCTTGACACCGAGGGTATTCACCTTAGAGTTCATCAGGAATAATTTAATAGTTGAGAATGATCATTTTTTGGCTTTCAAAAAAGCTTCAGATATGAAATTCCCATTGAAAGTAGGTCCTTTATCATAAAAAATAGAAATGCTCTTTCATTTTTAGAAAAACAGTTGCAGATGATGAACTTCAAAAGGGATATTGCTATCAATTATGATCCACACCATATCATCTCACAGAGGAGGCAAAATAATAAGAGTACAGCTTTCGATCATCAAGAGGTTGAAGGAGTAGTTGCAAAAGACAATTTGTTACAATATGAGTCAGATATAGAGTTTTCTAAAAATTCACAATCCAATCCTTCAGCGTTAGCAATTTCTTCAACTGAGTTACTTCCTAACCCTAATAAAATTGAAAATTGCGAGCAAGAGAAGTTTTCCTGAGATCGCTGACATGGAAGTGGAGGAAAAAGTGTTGGAATATTCTCACCATCATCATCTTGGTTTTGCATGCACTGCATGCATGCATCCATGCATTAGTAGTGGAGTCTCCTAGCACCTAGTCCCTATTATGGGCCCCCTGGAGCTTGTTTCTGGCCATTATTAGCCCTCCTAGACACTCATGATCCCTTGTTTCCATCACTAGAGTTACAAATGTTCCCTTCTGCACTGATTTAGGCGATCTATTAGTCAGTTCCATGATTTAGGGAACCTTGTCCCCTTGATTTCTCATTTAAAGGACTGTAGCTCCTATATTGACTTCTACTGAGTCTAGGAGCACCCTCCTTGACCACTGACAACTATTAGGTGCCCTACTTGGAGCCTCCTTCCCTATTTTGTTTCCCACATGGTTCAGTTATGCTCAGTTCTACTCCAATTGACTGATCATTAACCATTGGTGGCCACTAGACCTTATCGGGAGATGGTTCCAATGAAAACTAAGTCATAACTTGAGGAGATTTCGAACTATCCTAGGGGTATCGAATTCATTATATTGTACTGACATATTTTTTCCAACTTACAGTTGATGAATGTATCAACAACAGTTTCTCACATCTTTTGAGTTTATTGTGAATTTGGTCACATTTCTTGCTAATTCTTCTCTCCAATTAACACTGTGAAATTGTGAGGTTTGTTCAAGCTTAGTGATCTACCCCTATGGAATTTCACGACGAATAAAGAGACTGAAATCAAGTCAAGAAGAGGAAATAATTATGTTAGATAGTGAATAAGGAAAGGAAAAAAAAAATTCAGGGTCTAGAAGTTCAAGTATATCAATACAAGTTTGATGAAGCAAAGGTTGTAGGTGCTAGTGATAAATTTCAGTCCAGAGCTTAATTATGTGTTAAATATTGCCAAGATAAACAGGTTACATAAGATGAAAGTAACAAATTGTTTCCCAAATTCAAAAATATATCAGATCCAGAAATCACTTTGATGAGTACCAGAGATCCTACAAAAAATACCTTAAATTTAGATGTATCTTCAAATGAAAAGGTTGCAGAAATGAAGATAAATTTGCAGAAGATACTAGTTCCAGAAAAAATCCATTTGCATAGGAAAACTGGAAAAGCAATTTATATAGATTTGATGAAAGCCACCTTGAATATTTCAAAATTACAAAACACAATGAATAGATTGGAGATCCAACTAAAACAAGATAAGACAAAAAATAAAGCTCATCAACAGTAGATAAAGAAGCTGCAAATTGATTTAGTGGAAACAAATGATGAGCCAAACAAGGGTGAAGCCAATAAAAAACTTCTAAATGAAAAGGAAAATACTATCTAGTTGCTTAAAAAGAAACTCAAAATTCCAGCAACCCAGTTGATTCAGGCATCCAAATTGACAGTTTTGGATCAAGAGAGAGAATCCCTTTCACAAGAGATGGATGGTTGTAAAGCGAAGCTGCTTAAATTTGAAGAAAAGGAAGTAATATGGGAAAAATACAAGCTAAATCTCAAGACTCAAGTTGAATATTTGAAGAAAAAATTAGCAAGTGTAGTACAAGAAAGGTAGGGAATAGGGAAAGAAAGTGAGGAAACAAGTATAGAAGGTCTAATTCAAGCTATGTCTCAGGTGATCTTGAAAGAAGTAGAAATTAAATAATTAAAGGAATAAAATCAGAGATTAAATGAAGAAAACCAGAAGAAAGAAGAAGAAAGGAAGGAGCTTGAAAGTAAAAATAAAGAGCTACTTGATAAGAATCAAAAGTTAATGTCTCAGGTTACAGGACAAATTTCTTTGCAAGGTGCAAAGCATCTAATTTGGGATTCAATAATAAATGAAGCTGGCAAATTCAAACTTTTTTAAAATTTTATGAAAACGAAAGAAACAATGGCCAATGAAAGCAAACAAAGTTGCACAGTGATGAGAGAGACTTTGGATAAAAATCCAAAGGACACAACCTAAAATACAATTAATTTCCTAAACACTTTGACAGAATATGATCTAAAAGCATTGGCAATCAAAAACACAATAGCAATAATTACTTGGCCCAGGAGAATCCTTGGAAAGCATTCTCATGTTGAAAATGTCCAAGCTAAAGTAGATCAAATGAAAAAACAAGTTGAATCTTTCAAGAGATCATTTGCAGATCTGATTCAGAAAGGACTTCCTTTCTTTTGGGATGAAGAGAATAAATTGATCTCGCAAAATGAATATAAAAAATTTATGTTTGAAATCAAGATGAATCATAAAAAAATTGAAGATATGACCCATGTTTTGAATGGAAAAATTGTATTGGAAAAGCTCACAGATGATTTGAAAATATTAAATCAATTAGAGGTGATAGGACCAAATCTACCTCCAATATCTATTGCATATCATGTGGAGATGAAGGTTTTAGTTAAAGACATGGCCAGCTATGAAATCCCTTCATCAGAATAGTGGAAAAAAGTAGAGAAGTATGGCAAGATGAAGTATAATTTGCACACATGAAGACTCTTGTCCGAACAAGAGATTTTTACCAAAAGTTGCAGTAGATTAAAAGACACAAAAATGTTATATTTTGAAAATTATAAAGCACATATTTTGACAAAAATAGAATGTAATAAGTAGTTAAAATTTCCAATTTTTGGAAATAGGCAGATAGGTTTTGGCTCAAGAATCATTTCATGTATAAAAGCATATTTTGGCAATTTAATCAGGGTTGGAACCCGTGAAAGGGAGACTTATTTTTGTATCGAGCTTCTTCAAGAATTAATATAAATTTCCTGCAGAGTTGAACACATTTTCCAAAGCAAATATTCATGTGTTATTTATTTACAGTCTGTGATTTTCTCCCTCTTATGTGATTTGTCATTCTTGTAATCACTTTTCCATTATGTTTTCTTTCATGCTTAGATGAGATTTTATTTAGGCCAGAATTCATGTTATCATGCTCTGACCTATGGGATCTAAGTATTCATAATTTTTCTTCTAAAGTTGGTGTTGCATTCATCTACAATCGATGCCCAATATTAATGAATTGTTTCTTTTTCTTCTATTATCACCTGCAAACAAGAACTTGACTGTGAAGCAATGCCTACCTTTCCTTTGTAAAAACTCATATTGTTTAAACTCTATTTATCTTTAAAATTTCTCTGATTTTGACTCCATGCCCAATGGTACCCTGTGTTTCATCCTTTTACAATATTAAAGAATAATCATTTTGAAATATCTCTAGCTATTGTATTTATTTTTTAGAGAGCCCTCTCTGGTAGGAAAAAAGCCAGCTTTCCTCCTAAAGATTGGTTTGAAATAGTTACCTTGGAACTATCCTTCCACAACCAAGGGAGAAATTCTGATTGCTAACATTTCGGCGCTGTTGCTGGGGAATCAAAGGTTCAAATTTTCCCTGGGTAAAATGACATTTTAGAAAGATAAGATTTATGTGGGAAAAAAAGGTTTGATATTTGTATTTTTTCTATTTTTCCCTGGCAACTCCAGTTTGAAGTTCAATTAAAAAGGCGACTCCAAAAATAAATTGTGTCTTCCAGAAATATTTATACGAGGGGAAACCCAGATCCCAAATCATTTCAAGTGGTTAAAAGTCCTGAAAATATTCTTAGAAGGAATAAAGGGAAAGATAAAGAAGGTACATCTCACTTAGAAAATTTCTTTCCTTCTTTTGAAGAAAAACTGTTGAATATTGAATACATTGGTTTAAATGTAAAGTTTAAACAATCTTTATTTAGGTCAATGTCTGAAACAAATTTAAAAGAAACTGTTATTTGATCAAAATATATTTCAGTCATATATATTGCAATTTGTTTGGGAAGATTTACAAAAAACTGGAAAAGTAGAGTTAAAAGAAAAGAAAGTTCAAAATCCTCCACCTCAAGTTCATAATATTGTTCAAAATCCTCTGATAATCATGGCTACTAGGTTTTCCCCACTTGATTTACCCATTGTTTTGCATGACCTTCCTTAGAACTATGCTCATAGGATCACATTATATGATAGAGAAGGAAATTATACAGCTCATCAGCATATTGATAGGTTTAATGACTTCATTGATCTTGAAGAAGTAGATTATGATGATGCAAAAATGAGATTGTTAGCTCAAAGTTTGTATGTAGAAGTTAAAAAATGGTTCATAACTCTTCCTGCAAGATCTATCTTGTCTTAGGATGAATTTGTAAATCGTTTTCTTGAAAGGTGGGAAGATAAAAAGAACCCTTTGCAAATTTTGACACAGTATAATAACTTGAAAATGGTAAATTCTGAATCTGTTCAAGAGTTTTCTGGAAGGTTTATGAGAATTTATAATTCAATCCCTATTGATATTGAACCTCCAGTAGGAGCTTCCAAGTTTCATTATGTAGATGTATTTGATGGTGATTGTTCCTTTATGTTAAGAGAAAGAAAATCAACTTCTTTACTAGATATATTGAAAGATGCAGTGGAAGTAGAGGCGAATTTGATGGCATCTGGAAAAATGAAATAGAAAACAGAAACAGATAGAAGAAAAATGAGAGAGGAAAACCAAGCTTCAACTTCCTCTTCCAGTGATGCTAAGTTTTATATTATGATGAAAACTATGGAAAGACTCATGGACATATTAGCTTTAGACAACAAAAGTCAAAATAGAGATCAACAAGAAACACAAATTAGGAATCCAAATTTCAGGAGATCTATTCCTCCACAGATAAGGAAAAAGGATTAGAGAGATCAAAGAGATCAGCGAAATCAGATAAATGAAGAATATCAACAAGTGAGAGCCCCTTTCCCTGAAAATTTGTTGTTGAAGGAGAATAAATACAACCTTTGGAAAGTGAGATACATCATTTTGATGATCTTGACTCATAAGTTTATCTGACAAAAGTAGAACATGACATGTTTTCCCAAGAAGGAGAATGCAATAATTTTGAGTTTGAAACATAACAATATCAAATTGGATATCAGAATGTTGTGAATGACCTCCAGAGAAAAAATAACCTTAGAAATAGAGATGTAGTTGTAAATAAATAGAAAAGTCATGTTGATCAACCTTCAACTAGTAAGAAGAAAAAAGAAAAACAAAAAGTAGATATAATGAAAAAGGTTCGAGAAAATAAAAGGGATTTGGTCAAAGAGTCTGAAAAAACATGCACTTCTTTCAATTTGCAGAGTGATATTTCAAAGATTAAAATTTCTATCCCTTTCAATGATTTATTTAAAAACAATGAATACAAAGAACAGATTGCAAGGATAGTTAGAAGTGAAGAGAAAATGGAACCTGATACGTTAGAAATAAGTGATTATACTCCAACTATTCTCTTATGTCCCAAAGTAGAAGATGGTAGTTCAGAATATGTTCCACCTTTTTATGCGAGTTTAAATGTCCAGAATATGATTCTCCGTAATGCTATGCTTGATTCATGAGCTTCACATAACTTAATGCCAAAGGTTGTAGTGGATAGCTTAGGTTTGAAAATTACAAGACCTTACAAAGACTTATTTTATTTTGATTCAAGAAAGGTCAGATGTTTGGGATTGATCAAAGACTTGGTGGTCACCCTTACTCAAATTCCAGCTAAAAGTATTACTATGGATGTAGTTGTTGCAGATATTCCTCCAAAATTTGGTATGTTGCTATCTAGATCTTGGGCTTCAAAACTCAAAGGAACTGTACAAATGGATATGTCTTTTGCTACAATTCCACTTTTTCGAGAACAGAGAAAAAAAGACTTGCATATGTGGTAAGTAGTCAAGATAAACCATATAATCATCCAATTTATACAATAGACATAGATTTGGGGTCTTCTATTTTTTACAATGATTTCCATTTTGAAGAAGAAACATATTATGACAAACAAGGAGAGAACAATTACTTGGTTATAGAACAAGAAATCCTTAAACAAAAACAAAGAGTTGAAGGGATATGGACAATGCATTTTGATGGGTCAATAAATAGAGAAGGTGTTGGTGCAAGTGTATGGTCTATTCTTTCAAGTTGAATTTTGAATGTACAAATAATGTAGTAGAGTGTGAAGCTTTGATCTTGGGACTCAACGTGTTAAAATATTTGAAGGAGAAAAGAATTGATGTGTATGGAGACTCTGAATTGGTGATCAACCAGATATATGGTAGTTATCAAAAAAAACATCCAAGGTTGAGAGCATACAAGAATGAAGGTTGGGATTTCCTTGGAGGCTTTTTTTATAAACACAAGATTGTGGTAGTACCAAAGATAAAAAAATTAGTGGCGTATTCTTTGATCGGTATATTGTTGGGCCACGTAGTATGTAAACAAGGAATCAAGTTCGACTATGCAAAAATAAAAATTATTCTCGACCTAAAACCTCTAGTCAATCCGAAGAAAGTGTGAATCCTGTTGGGTCATATGGGGTATTACAGAAAGTTTATCAAACACTACTCTGACATGAAATATCCTCTTGAAGAGCTGTTGAAAGAAAATCAGGAGTAAAGGTGGATGGAGGAATGCACTACTTCATTCAACATATTGAAGATAAAACTTGTTGAAGCACTCATCCTCTGTTTTCCAAATTGGTTGGTGAAATTTCATGTTCGTATTGATGCGTTTGGAATAGCAGTCAGTTCTATTCTAAAACAACCCATAGAAGATAGAATGGACTATCCTAATGCTTTCAACAGTTGGAAGCTGAACAAGGCCGAAATAAATTATTCTACCACAGAAAGATAAACATTAGGTATGGTATTTGCATTACAGAAATACCGACATTACTTATTGGCTAATCCTTTCGTATTCTATACAGATCATCAAGCCTTGAAGTATCTAGTCAATAAACCATTGCACCACAGGAGGTTGTGTCATTGTCTCTTACTATTTCAGGAATTTGAATTCGAGGTAATAATCCGACCGAGAAAGGATAATTTCAGGCCAAACCACTTGTCGAGATTCGACACTGGAGAGGAACCGACAGGTATAGAAGATGATTTTCCAGATGCACATTTGTTTCGAATTGAAGCTATCCCTTCGGAACTTACAGAAATTGCACAATTTCTCGAGGATGGACAAGCTCCCGAAGGAATGAATGAGAAGAAGAGGAAGATCCTTGCTATGAAAGCCGCACATTATAATCTCATCAATGGGTTCCTCTACAAACTTGGCCTAGATGATGTATTACGTCAGTGCTCACTTGAGCATGACCGAAATATCATACTCTCAAAATCACACTACAGACCAGAAGGAGGACATTATCACGCAGATATAACAATAAGGAAGATTCTGCAAGCTGGACTTTGGTGGCCGACAGTTCATAAAGACTGTCAAGAATTTCTAACTAAATGTGATAGATTTCAATGTATGGGACGACCGTTTCCTAGAACATAAATTCCTTTGGTTCCAATTAATCCAAGCCAAACATTCAAAATCTGGGAAATTGATTTTATTGGACCATTTCCAGTAATTGATAGATGGACAAGTGCACGTTATCTTATCACTGCTATAGAATACGTCACCAAATGGGTAGAAGCAGAACCGGTTGAGACATGTTCTAGCGAAGTCGCTGCCAAATTCATCTATGAAAACATCATTACATGTTTCAGATTCCCACTAACTTTACTCAGCGACCAAGGTACGCATTTTGTTTTCAAAACTATTGAGGCATTAACAAAAGAGTTTGAAATTGATCACAGAATAAGAACAACATATCATCCACTATCTAATGGCGCCGGGGAATCGTTTAACAAAACAATCACAAGAGGACTGACAAAAGTGTGAAACACGGAGAAAGACGACTGGGATGATAAAGTACCTGCTGTTCTTTGGGCATACAGAACAACGTACAAAAGAATGACGGGTCAAACACCTTTTTCATTTGTCTATGGGAAAGAAGCAATCACCCCACTGCATTTCCAACGATAAGCCCCGAAAATCGCAGAAGTATTACACATTGATGTCGAAGACGCACGACAAGAGCACCTATTACAACTGTTGAAACTAGACAAAAATCGATAGATAGGAATAGAACACCAAGAAATCTAGAAACATCAGCAAAAAGTGTGGCACGATAGAAACATCAAAAGGAAAAATATGGCAGTCGGTGACTTTGCTTTACTGTACAATAGTTGTGTCAAGTGAAAGCCCAAGAAATTGCATACAGAGTGGATGGGCTCTTACATTGTTGAAGCTATCAATCCCAACGGCTCAGTCCGACTGAAGACGTTACAAGGTAGTGTTTTCAAAAAGTTTGTTAATGGCGCTCGACTTAAGCGCTACAAGACATGACACATACAAAAAAAAAAAAACGGTTGTAACCAACCTTAGAGAGATAAGTATTAAAACCAATTCATCCAAAAGCAAGTTGTATCAGATGCATGATGACTAGGGATTGGATGAGCAACACTGGAGAAAGAAAAAATCAAAGTGAAAAGAGACTAATGTATGACCACCGACATGAGAGGCGTCGACAGGATAGGATTAACCGACTTGATGAACGTGCTCATTGACATCCCTAGACTAGTTTTGGATGAAATGATAGCACAAAAGAAATACACTGATGCCCCTCTGATGTGGAAGCAGTAGAAAAACGTAGTCGGGATGGTCGACCGACAGGACAACAAAGTTGAAATGTAACCATCGAGGCATTGAAAACCTGTCACTCCAATTTAATTTCCTCATCAAATCAGCCTTTAATGCTGCCATCTACCTCCCACTCCCCCGTGCCAACATCTTCCACTATAAATCCGGAACTCGCAGACTCTTGGTTATTGTTTTGCCGAGAACTTGAGCACTAGAACTTAGAGCCACTAGAACTTGAGTTTGAACTAGAGAATCCTGAGTCGACCATGGAACCCAAGAAAGCTAAAATGACAACTCGGTCCATTGCATCTAAAGTGCATGAGCTTGAGAAGAAACAGTCCCCTATGGAAACTCAGTTGCAATTGATCCGAAATGCTAAGGTTTCGGAGCCACATTGGAGAAGAACTTGGGTCGATATTGTTAAATGGGGAAAAGGTTCAGACGGTTGATGGAGGGAGTCATCCGATAAGTTGTGAATTGCCACAATCCTTAATTACATTAATGCACCATTGATCGAGCATTTTGGCAGACTGGAGGATATCATAGCACAATTCATAGTCAGTAGGTACCACAGCGGGAAGTTCTATTTCGATGTCCCCATCGAAATAAACGATGAACTCATTCACAGGGTTACAGGATTGTCAAACAAAGGTGAAGATGTGCCGACACGACTAAGAATAGAATTGATTAAAGAATTCATAGATCATCCTTTAGGTAGAAATTCCAGAGGTCTAGTAGTAAGTCACATCAAGTATGAGAAATTTAGAATAACTACTAGAATTGTTTCGACTGCTTTGTCAAGTTTCGGTCGAGGGTCAGATCTCAAACTCGACATGCTAGAGGCAGTTCTGAACATGGCATCAAGAGGAAAAGTGTATAAATGGGCTGAGTATTTTGCTGACATAATCAAGAACACTTGTTTCAAGTCCCAAGAAGAGGGTGTGGGTATTCAATACCCATCCCTAACTATTTAGATTGCCATGTCACACATCCGATCGACTGGAAATAAGGACTTTCCTGTAGAAAGGAACATTCTGATGGAAAAATTCCATTGCTTTACATACAGAGGCAGTCTGTTGGGACTGTCGACAGTCAAAATATGGTTATATGTTTGGTTTCAAAACCTTAAAACTAAGTCGACAAGATGGAGGGTGCATCAAGTTGTTAGAAGAAGTCTGCCCCCATCAGTGCATATCCAACTAGCACTCGATTAGACATCAATATGGCATTTGTAGGGTGCAGCTGGTGCCGTAGAAGCTCTTGAATATTAACCATTTGTCGATGAAATTTTTACAGAATTGAGCAGGCAGTTGAACACAAAACTACCAATTAAGGCTAAGGCACAAAAGGAAGACATTCCCATTGTCGAACCCTTAACAGATGCAGAGAAGGAGTAAGAATATGAAATCTGACTATACATGAGCAATTTCACATATCAGGATGATCCGGTCGGAGACACAAATCCACTTGCAATTATGTTGGTGCCACATCAAGATACCCCTAACACAGCGGAGCAGTTCGATGAAGATACTCAGTCCGACAATCCTGATTATTCTCTGACTGGAGACAATATCCGATGGATATCATATGAGTTATCTAAAGCATGACAAAGCAGGAATATTAAAACACAAGGAAAGGGAAAAATAAAGATGATCGTTAGAGAACCGACCGAGGAGGAGGAAGCTGTATTGTATGCCTCCGTGACACAAATATTGGATGATGCAACAAAGGAAAAAGTGTCTGCTGAGGATAAATTCAAAAGATTCATAGAGGCAGAACAATCCAGTAGCCAGAAACCAATTCAAAAGAAATTCAAGATAACAGTCGAACCCCATGTCAACCTTACCGCAAGTTCCCCTATGCTTTCCCCAACCATTGTGGTGGAGGAAACAAACATCCCCACTCCCCTCACATCCCTTCCACCTGCACATTCAGCATCACTCCCATTTTCAAATATTGTGTAGACCCTTCCACTTCCCCCCAAACAAAAGATCCAAGACGAAAATGACCTTAGTCGGTTCATTTCCAACCTTCCCTCCCTATTTCCGAAGTGGTGAGAGTTAATCCCCAAGAAACTTGTCCTCATCGACACTAGTGTTTCGACTAAGTCTGCCCCTCCCAATACTATCTCAACCGAATTACTATACCCTCCATAAAAAATCGCACCACAAGTATTCGACATGCATATTTCTCACCTCCAAAGAAACACTGACCCGAATAGTCTGATTATTGCCAAACAAACTTTGTCATTTATCTCCTTCCCAATTAACCAATCGGTGGAGGAACCCCTACCTCCTCAACAACCTGTCATTCCAGTAGAGATTTGGTCATCCCTTGAAGACCTAGAAAGAATTAAAAATATGATTCCTAAAGCCATGTCAGCTTTAGTCAGTCTGGGTCCGTCTGGAGGCCCCATTTCTTCCTCGCCTAACCCAGCCGATGAAAATCCCCCGGCATCACCAGCCGTGGAAGTTGTCATTCATATGTCTGCCCTTTCCCCTACCGACAGAACCATTACCAATCCAGTAGTATTACAAGTTCAAGAACAAGGAGTACCAGTTGAAGATGCCATAGTAGTAGAAATCGGGCCACTTATATTAGAACAAGTCCCTGCAGTAGCTGTCGAGGAAGTACATACAGCAAGCACAGAAGTTGAAACAGTTAGCCAAGGGCAAGTAGAACAATCAACTGCCATAGTACATAAAGATGCAGAACATCAACCAGAAGCGGCCATGCCACAAAAATAAATAGCTCAGCAGATCGAGGCTATAAACAAAGCACAAATCCAGAATAAGAAGCAATGCAAAGAAAAATGCCGACAGGAAAAAGAGAAGTAGCAACAGCGACAGCAGCAACATCTTGACTACATTCACCAAGAAAGTCGCCTATCTGTACATCTTGATCAGTTCATACCTATTTCGACATATAATACGCAGGAGGCCACACAAGTAGAGCTCGACCTACTTGTCGATGCAATCAATAGAGAACAAAGGAATAGATGACTAGAAGCAGAGGAGCACGTCCAGAAATTACAGGAGGATCAAGCATAAGTTTTGGCTAAGTGTCAAGATTTAGCACAACAAGTCGTCCCAATTCCAGTGAGTTCCAACACGACTAGTTCCCTCGACAAAGCATTTCAATTATTTCAATATGTCGTGTTGACATTATAGGTTGAACTTAAAAAGGACTGACAAGAACAGTCTACAGAGACATCTTCCTTGTTATCAACACAGTATGAAGAGTTCACCTCCACTTAGAATCATTTAATCAAGTTAAATGATCAGGAATCCGTAGCCGTCGACATCCTTCACAATTGGTATACTCACTATGGTAATGTATTCAGAGAAATGCAGAAGACTCGCGAGCTACTAAGTGATCTCCATCAGAAATGATTGGTAGCCAACAACACACTGATTAAAAACATTGAATATCAAATTATTATGGAAAACAGAAAATGCGAGAAGCTATAAAAGAGGGAATATTAGTGGATGAGTCAGGCCCGACCTAGCCTCCTTAAAGTTGAACAACTTCCACTGCATCTTCGAAGATTGCTTGCAGTTGCTACTGAAAAGACTAATCTGTTTGGTCCAGACTTAATACATTTACAAAATAAGTTGACACATGAGAAAATAGTAAACCTGTCGAGCCTCACCACACTCACTGCTGATATTCAAAATACGCTCCACATGTGGAAAGATTTCCAGCACCAGTTTTCCATCTCAACTGAAGCCATCGTTGAGGTCTGCACCCAGCAGCAAATCGTTGCCAGCTCTAGTCATGCATCATAGTACCAGCTTGTTGTGGCCACAATAGATCCCATGCTTAGCTGAAGCACGGGAACCCCATTTTGAATAAACAAAAAGGTGTTTTTCCAAGTATACTCTGTAAATATGAGAATTTGGGTTTTCACTTGTTTAGATCTCTCACCCATACTTTTGTCCTACATGTTTCCCTCTTTCTGGATGATCTCTAACTGTCTGGTTTGTTGAAATCCTCAAATTTTGATTATTTTACTCTTTTCTTCAATCAACTCGAAACCTGACAGTTAGGAGATCCGAAACCCGCAACCCGACAATTTTAGGTTGTGGGGTGTTTGTTTTGCAGTTTTGGATTTTGGCCAACCCGAAACCTGCCACTCAACGGTTGCGGGTTGTGGGTTCGTTTTGTAATAAGCTTGGGAAACTATCATCCCGAAACTCGAAACCCGAAAACCCGCAATTGCGGCTTTCAGCTTTCGGGCTTTGTCTTTTATTTATTTTGTTGTGTGTTCTCGAAACCCGCAACCCACAACTGTCGGGTTGCGGTTTTCGGGAAGTTGTTTTCGGTTTATGAGTTTGTCATTCCCGAAACTCACAACCCGCAAGTGTTGGATTGCGGCTTTCAGGAACACGTTTCTCATTTTTCGATTGTGATTATTCCCGAAACCCAAAACCTGCAATTGTGGCTTTCAGCTTTCGAGAATTCTTTTCCGCTTTTTCCATTTGCGCGACCCTACAATCCGCAACCCGCAATTGTCGGGTTGTGTCTTTTGGGATCCCTTAATTATTTTTATGAATAAAACTTTCGTGTGACCCCGCATCCCGCTTCGATTAATCTCGACCGTTCATTTATTCTGATCGCACGATTATCTTTAATCCAGTGAATTCAATAAATAGGGTTTTTCCTATTTTATTTTTACCATTTTACTTTGAAGAATTACTCCGTCACACTATTGTTTTTACTGTGGATTGCGTATCAGGTGCCGTTTTTCTGTTTGTTTTCTATTTTGGGTAAGCTTACTGTCATCCTTACACTACCAGTCTGCAATTTTGTTATTTTTGGATTGATTTTGATGTTAATTTTTCTTATTGATCATAAATTGCAAGTTCTTTCGCCATGTTGAAAGGTACACATTCTAAAACACCATTTAGAGATCCCTTGAACAAAGACCCTAATTTTGGTTTTCTCTACGACACCAATGAGCGAGCCACTGATCCATACCAGATGGATTGGTTGAAAATATACACCATTTTTTATAATGATGACCTTTCTCATATTGAGAATGATAGACTAGTGTACAAGAGAATTAGGGCTTCCCAAATTCATGCTATTACTACACGCCCTGCTATCCTGCCTTACATGGATGCTATAAAATGGATAATTGAGAATGCCAGTGTTAAAGACCGATGTTTTAATGATAGCACAGGGTGCCAATTAACACATTTTCGCCCGGAGACTTTTGTCCAAGCTTTTTCTCTTAAACCTCATGTGCAGACCCTCTCCCCCGATTTTATACAGTCATCCAAAACCCGGTTTCACTTTAACGAGATGATTAGGTCATGGATGCTTAAGCCGAATGATTTGTGCCTAAGGATGATAACCTTTATCCCATCATATGGTTTAAGGAACCCTACTCTTTACTAGTAGCCATGCTCTGCAGGCTTTTTGGTCTACCGAATTGTTCTCTTTTCAAAGCAGAATGGGCACCTATAGCACATCATGTGCTAGTCACAGGTGAATCTTTCCCATGGGCTTCTATCCTATCGGCTGAATTGAAGAATGCCATTCATGAATATCAAAAGGCTCTAGCTCATAAGAAACCACCCATTTTCCTATCTGTGTATGTCCTTTATGTTTTTTGCTCAGAGTTCCAGTACCCTAACTTGGGTTGGAATTGGACCCCTTCAGACCCTCCTGTACACATTTATCATTCGGCACTATGGAAAGAGAATTTTGCACCCTTGTTATATGATATCTATGACCACTTCATGGGTACCATCTATTTCAAGATCTTCAGGCAATAGCCACTTGCATTCTCAGATAATGCTAAGACTTTCACCAACACCATGGGTGATTGGTATGTAGGTGAGTATTTTTCATACATCAGGATTTGGGGAAGTGACACAGTGCACCTGCTTTCCAGGATTGTCCCGGACAGGATGGTAATACAGGAGGTTTCTTTTCAAACTATCACTAATGGCATGCATAAGAAAATCACAGGTCCCAGGAAGAAAGGTTGGCCTAAGTTTTTTGTCAATCTTGGTTAGCTGGTTATCCCAACTTCAAATGGGCTGCAGTTTTAGGTGACCAGATAGCTACCTTGAGATTAGGTACTGCCCCGAAAAGGAAACATGACCCCAAGAAGTTCCTAGATGCACACCTCAAGCAAGTACATATGAAAATAGACTATGCACACGAGTTAGTTCCAGATGACTTCATATACCAAGGGGTGGATACATTCTCACAGGTTCTAGCTAAGGAAAAATATTTACAAGAACAACAGGACATTTTAAAGTACCAGAATGAACTTAAGGTTGGAGTACTGAGTTATAGGGCCATGCAACTAAATATCATTGAACAAGCAAGAAGAGACTTAGAAGAGAAAGAGGCTCAGAAGCCCAATACTCCTCTCATGATTACATTCCCTGATGGAAACAAAGGTAAAGCTCCTCTAGGGGAACCCTCTCAAGAGAAAGCTAGTGAAGAAGCTAAAATGATGCTACAGTCAGCTCGTGAATCCCAGCAGCAGATGGTGCAATTGACATCAATGTTAAAGACTCAATATCTAGAACCTCCAAAGCTTGCAGTCAACATTCATCCACCAATTGCATCAAATGTTCAAATCACTAGTGAAGAAACTCAAGAAGATGATGATCTGGTCATAACCCAGGCTAGCCCTGCTAAAAGGCAGAAAGTCCTGCCTTCTTCATCACAAGTTCATACAGTTGACATAATAGACTATGATGAAGAATTAGTCCCACCTCCTCCGGTACCAATAACAGAATAAGTCACTAAAGATCCTAAGACTATCACTGAATTGTTGGATAGTATTGATATGGATCAGTCCTTCCCTGAGCAATCAGTGTTGGAATTTAATGCTGCTCCTAGCATTGCATCATCATCATTTACGCCGCCATCTGTCCAACCAGCCTCTACTGTGTCTTTAGGAGGAACACTTCCTGTTTCCTTATCACACTTGTTCAACACCCTTAATGACACTACTATCCCATCACCCAAACACTCAGTCCCTTTATCAATTCCATTGTCTATTGTTGCAGAAGTTCAGCCTTTGGCTACGCCCCTGCAGTCACCCATAGTTAATTTATCAACAGCCACTGCTGATGTATCTTCTAATATTTCCTCACCATATTCACCCATCAAAGTTCATAGTCAACTTCCACTCCCATAAGCTAATGATGACACTCAGGTTCCATTATTTGAAGCCTTTGTTTCAATTCCTTCTCCAGATAGAGTTTTGTCAGTTCCTCAAGCTATCACTACATCTTCAGTTACTACTCAAGTCACCATACCTATTCCTACCCCTGTTGCGACCCAAACACCTCACTAATCTCAACAGTTAGTGTCACTTCTACCTCCACACAGTCAATGGTTGAATACATAGATGAAGATGTAGTTCCCCTTGGGAATTACTTCTATAGAAAGGATGATAAGACAGTGATAAGAAGGACCAAGAAAAGAGGTCAAGGTCAAGATGGTTTGGAAGCACCTGAACCAGTTCAAGTAATATGGGATCCTAGGACCAATAATCCAAGAATTGAAGCAATTGATGTAGCAGAAGCCTTAGGAGCCTTTGCCAATGCTAATTGGGATTCAGTCTAGGGTTTGGATAGGGAAGTTGACCTCAGGGATGAAGAGATCAAAAACCTGAAAGAGGAATTGGATGAAGCTAAAAAACAACATTCTACTGATGTGGCTGATCTCAGGCAAACTTGGGCAAGTAAGTTGCTGGACCTAGAGCAAAAGAATGCCTCTTCTCACTGAACTCAGTTTCTCACAATCTCAGCATTCCATTGACATTGAAAAAATAGCTTCCTTGGAAAAGCAGGTTGAGGATGCAACTGCAAGTGCAGCCTCCTCAAGTTTACACTCTGTGATTTTAAGAATCTGGCCCTTAAGGTGAATCAGGGTCATCATAAGCTTTTGGAGAAAGTATACATTGCTTTGGATGAAATCAGGGAAAATTTCATTAATTTTTCCAAGATGTCCACCATCCTTGAAGAATAAAAGGAGAAGAGACTCTGAGCTTTTAAGGCTCAGGAGGAAATCAGTGAATGGTAGGGGTATGTTAATAATGCACCAAAAGATATCCCAATCCTCAACAGTTTCCAGTTTAAAAAGGTCAAAGCCTCTCTAAATACTTGGCTTGATTATAATGAAACAACTAAAGAGACTATCAATAAATCAAAAGATATCTGCACCAGGCGATGGTATGCAGTTGATGACATTATGCATGTTCTAGGATTACCATTAATGACACCTATCCTAGAATCTTTGCCGCCAAAATGCAGACTTGAAGAGCTCAAGAGCAGGCGTGAGGAGTTCGCGCAGAGGATTCGGGATCTTGAACAAGTCAACATTCAGGATGTGGATGATTTCATTAGAGAACCGGTCATCATGGAAGGCAAGATTCGTATGTATCTTCGCGCTTAACACAAGTTGGAGAAGCATGACATGGAGAATAATGTGTGCAATGTTCATCTAGCTTTAGAATCTGTCAGTTTCTCAAATATAGATGAATTGTTAGACATATATGAGAAATGGTAGGATTTATTGGATCTATAGTTTTGATCCGATTTTGTAATCTCTGTTTTCTAGGGATCTCCATTTTTGGACTCTGTGGTAATTATTTAAAGAAGGATATCTCTCTTAGGTAGGGGTTGGTAATTTTGGAGTTGTAAGTCAGCAGAAGATTGGACTGGAGATACTCTGTTAAGCAGAGCTTTTGTATTTTATGTACAAGGCCTCTTCATACAGTGAAGTTATCTTTTAATCTATCTGTTGTTATTCCTCAAATTTCTTTGAGAATTTCTGATTTATGCTTCAAATTGTCATCTGTTATGTATCTAATATTTTGCTAAATGTCTGCTAATGCACAAATCTGTTGTATTGATTTCTCCATATGATTGGTTTATGTTTGAAAGTACTTCATTGAGTTTTTTCAATACAAGTATTTTCATGTTTTATTTCTACAAATGATTCGGTGCATATAAATTTATATAATCATTGTTAATTTTTAAATTAGCAAAGTGATTATAGACTGGATCTTGAATGAGCTTGAATACTTGAAAGATTGTCATTTGATTTTCATTAAATGATAATAATTTAAGTTAACAAGTAACACAACTAAAGACATTTCTGTTTAAGTTGTTCAATTACTTGTTTAATCATATCTCAAGACCAATCTGCGCATAAGCAAGCTTTCATTTTAGAATAGGACTGGCTTAGACTAGTTTCCCTTTTCTAAAATAGGTTAGGTTATATTTGTATTACCATATCCACACCTTAGTTTTCCTTGAATGGAAAAATAATCTTATAGGTCAACTCATCTACTCTTAGAGTGCCAGCGGAGGCCTAATATCCGTGGAGGATCACCACACCAAACAGGTTGGGGATAGAACTACCCTTGCGCAAGGTCTTTCGAAGCCTTTGAACTTGGGTTTTCTTCCTCTGTTGAGTGTCTTGGAACATTCCAACACCTTTTGCATCTAACTTGCACAACCGAGGCATCGACACATCTACACATATTTTTTGTACAAGTAATTTTGCATCTCCTCGTTTCTCCAGGATGAAGAAAGCTTTTGAGGTGGGGGATATGTTGGAGGAGCCTAAGTCGACTTGTCGACTAGGCTCCCTTCCCGACCTATTGTAATATATGTCGACAGTTGTGTCGACCAATCGGGCTATGTCGGTCGGTTGCTCCGACAAGGAAGTTACATAATCAAATGTAAAATAATATATATAGGCTATTGAGCCGATGTACTGAGTTACATTAGATATATTCTGTGTATTGTCCACATTGCTGAGTAATAAAAAGGCTTGTGCTTCTCTCCATCTCTTTTCTCTTGTCTCTGGATCACTGTGCATGCTTGTTTATAATATATAATGTATCTCTGGTAACTACATGACCCGCAGGACTACAAGTCTTGAGATTTAGCTTGTATTTTTCCCATATTACTTCATTTACTTCAAATTTAAGCAAATTTTATTTACAGCCATCTAGCTCTTGTGACATGGATTCTCTCTCTTGCTCCAAAACTGTCAGTTCAAATGCCTGAATCAAGTGGGTTACTGGAATTTTGAGTTTCTTTTTAAGCAACTGGATAGTATTTTCCTTTTCATTTAGAAGTTTTCTACTATCTTCACCCTTGTTTGGCTCATCATTTCGTTCCACTAAATCAATTTGCAGCGTCTTTATCTACTATTGCTGAGCTTTATTTTCCGTCTTCTCTTTTTTTAGTTGGATCTCCAACCTATTCACTATGTTTTGTAATTTTTCAATCTTCAAGGCGGCCTTCATCAAATCTGTATTAATTAATTCTCCAATTTTCCTATGCAAATTGATTTTGTTTGGAACTGGTATATTCTGCAAACTTATCTTCATTTCTGTAACCTTTTCATCTGAAGATACAACTAAATCTAAGGTATTTTTTGTAGGATCTCTTGTAGTCATCAAAGTGATTTCTTAATCTGATATATTTCTTACCTTTGGAAACAATTTGTTACTTTTCTCTGATGCGACCTGTTTATCTTGGCCATATTTAACATATAATTCAGCTCTCGACTAAAATTTATTGCTAGCACCTGCAACCTTTGCTTCATCAAACTTGTATTCATATACTTGAAATTTTGGACCCTGAAATTTTTCTTTTTCCTTTCCTTGTTCACTTTCTAACATAATTATTTCCTCTTCTTGACTTGATGTCAATCTCTTGATTCCTCCTTGTTCCTCCACTTCCATGTCAGTGATCTCAGAAAAACTTCTCTTACTGGCAATTTCAATTTTATTAGGGGTAGGCACTAACTCAGTTGAAGATATTCTTAATGTTGAAGGATTGGATTGTCAATTTTCAGAAAAGTCTGTATCTGACTCATACTATAATAAATTAGCCTTTGCAGCTAATCCTTCAACCTCTTGATGATCGAAATCTCTTCTCTTGTACTGTTTCCTCCTTTGTGCGATGATATGGCATGGATCATAATTGACAGCAATAGCCTTTTTGAAGTTCATCATCTGCAACTGTTTTTCTAAAAATGAAAGAGCATTTCTATTTTTTATGATAAAAGGACCTACTTTCAATGGGAATTTCATATCTGAAGTTTTTTTGAAAGCCAAAAAATGATCATTCTCAACTATTAACTTCTGCCTGATGAAATCTAAGGAGAATACCCCCGGTGTCAAGAATGATGGTAAAACATATGGTTCTTTTACAAAACCATAAAGTCTGATCACTGTGTGTTGTTTTAGCAATAACCAATCACCCACTATTTTTTCTGGACTAAACTGTAATAAGTTCTTCATTTCTGGCAATACTCTTGGCAATTTTTCCTCAAAAATTACCCTATATATCTCTGACAGTACAAGATTCATAAAATTGAACATGTTATTTTAAAATGTAGCTGAAACAACCACCTTTGGAAAATGTAGGTTTCCTTCACTTGAAAACAAAAACATTTTCATCAAATATGATTGGAATATGAAGTGTTTCGTATTGTGGAAATTCACTAACTGAGAATGAATATTGTCAGCTAGGAATTCATCAAACTTAAGAAATGGATTTTGACTGGACTCCATCCCAGGTAAATTTGTACTCAACCTAAAATGTAGCCCTAATTGAACTTTAGTGACCACCAAGTCATTATTAAGCCCCCAAAACTGACAGATTAATGACAAAACAAGTTGTGAATTTTCATTAAAATGGGTAATGTCTAATGGGAAAGGTGTGTTATCAACTGTAATATTTGGTTTAAGGCTATTTGGAAGGAAATCCTGCTTGGTTTCATGGGTATATTGTCTATACAGGCTGACCAAATTCTCTTTGGTGATGTCCTCTAAGTTTTCGGGAAAAGACGATGCTATTTCTAATGACTTCTGGACAACCGATGAATTAATAAGACATAAAAATTTAGTTCTTGACGAATTCATAACAACTCTTTTGGTTTGGGAGTATTTTTTAGCACACTAGGAAATGAAGTCAGGAAAACCTAGGGTTTGATCAGGACATAAGTTTATAAAATTGGATTTATGAGCATTATGTACATCTATATTTTGTTTCTGCAAATCCTACAACTTGTTTTTTTGTCTCTAAAACCAAATTTTTAGTCATAATAGTATATATATATCCCCATCTTCATCTTCTAGGAATTCTTCTATGTTTTACAATTCATCACCTCAGACTCCTACTTCACTGTGAGTTTCCATTATGTAAAAATCTTCTAGAATATCTGCATGAGTTTTGAAAACCTACCTGGCAGCAGACAAGCTGGAAAAGGTATCTCTTGTCGTGTTCTTATTGCACATGACACGTCTCAATCACTCGAATCTAGATGAAAAATGTCACCTCTTCACATGCATTTGTCCTTTATACTCTCAGAAAAGGTGGTTTTGTAATGGTGGGAGGTGGTTTCCCTTACCACCTTCTCAACTTGTGAAATGATATAACTTCGACACATGTAAGGTGGTTTGGGATTTCGCAATCACCCATCACTCCATTTCCACGTGCATGTTGGCGATGCGAAATTGATATGAGCCGTTGATTTGCTTTCCAACCAATCAATCGACCGTTGATATTATCTTCCTTTTAACAGTGCCCCAACGGTCACTTCAAAAACTTTCACTTGCGATATATACCTTGATTTTTCTCCAGCAAAACCTACCTCCGTCATTGATCTTATTTCTGCCTTAATTTGGACCATTGATTTCCTTAAGTGACATCCCAATCTATTTCATTTAACTGTGTTGGCTCCACTTTAACGTGACCAACGATCATATGGAATGTTCTTTTTTGAAACTTTAAGTCTTCTCTTTAGCGCCTTTTTTACCAAGCTTAGGTAATATCAAAACCAAATTTTGGATTAACCATCTCCCAATCAATTAAAAAAATACTTTTCCAACAATTGGCTCCAACTGGGAATGTTATCCTCCTAGTGAGGTAAAAAAGAACCTCGCAGACAAGTGCCTTATCCATTTTTATCTTTTCAGTGTCTTATATATACAAAAGTTCTTAGAAAAAAAATAACATATATACAATTTTATGTACAAATTACCTTTCTATTTTTTCTTAAGAAAGATAATGTTTGAGGAATCTTCCATTCACATGACCTCCTCCAATGAAATCTCCATTTTGATTTGAGAGAATGAAAGTATTATCCCCTTGGTAAGCAATGATAACATATGGTCCTTTCCACAAATTTTCAAATTTTCCATGTTTGTCTTCTTTTCTAGCATCCCATTTCAAAACTAAATCATCAATATGGAAATTCCTTTCCTTGATCTTCTAGTCAAATGTCTTTTTCATTTTTCCTGGTGTATTTGAACTTTGTCATATGCTCTTTCTATCATCTGGTGCAATTCTATAATCTGATTCAACCTTCTCTGTATATGATTTGGTTCTTCTTCCACCTCTTGCAATAATTTCATGACTAGTAAACCTAATGCAATTGGAAAAATTACCTCTGTTCCATAAACCAGCTGAAATGGTGATGTGATAATAGCCCTTTTTGTACTTATTCTATCTTCCCATAATGTATATTTAAGTTTGGTATGCCATGCTCTTTTGTTATTCTCCAACAACTTCTTTATAATTCATACCGAAATTTTGTTTTAAGATTTTGCTAATCCATTCCCCTGAGGATAATAAGTAGTTGAATGATTAAAATGAATATGATATTTATAACAAAAATTAATCATCTTCTTTGATTTCAAATCCTGTGCATTATCTTTCACTATCCTCCTAGGACATCCAAACCTTGAGAGAATATTTTCTGAACTAGAAAATTAATAATAACTGCATCCATGGCATTCCTAGTAGGTATAACTTTGATCCACTTTGTGAAATAATCTGTTGTAGTCAATATCCATTTGTGTTGACCAAAAGAATTTGGGTTAATTTCTCCAATAAAGACCAATCCCCATTGTTGAAAAGGTGCTTCTACTGAAATTGGCTTTAATGGTAAAGGAAAAAGTTTCCTCTTTCCATAAAAAATCTGGGACTCATGGCAAATAGAAATTTCTTTATATACATCAAAAAAAATAGTTGGCCAATAAAAACCTGCTCTCAAAATTTTGTTGACTGTTGGTTTCCATGAATTATGACCTCCACATACCCCTTGATGGAACTCTTTCATGAACTGTTGTGCTTCATTTTCCAGTAAACAATTCAGTAAAATTCCTCTTGGATCCTTCCAATACAAATATTCATTTAAAATACAGAATTTTGCTACCTTCAGTTTCACAGGTCTAGATCTAGTTTTGCTCAACTCAGGAGGTGCCTTTAAATTATGTAATACATAAATAATGTCACTATGCCATGGATATAAATAAAAATCTTTCAGCACAGGTAAATATGGAGTGGTTTCAATTACAAAATCATAAATGAAATTCATATCCAAAGAATCATAATTTGATTATGTCTTCAGTTTTGCCTAACCTTGTCCTTTAATCAATTTGTGGGTTTGATTTCCAAATCATATTCCAATAATACTACAATCCACTTAGCTCTTTTCCCTTCAGGATATGTTTGAGTAAGAATATATTTTACAGCAGTAGTTGGAACATAAGCATTATGTGTGAATGTAATACATAAAATCTGAAATCTTTTAAATATTTGATTAATTCATATACCTATTTTTCCATGATATCATACTTCAATTCTGCATCTCTCAGGATCTTGCTGAAGAAGGCAATAGGTTGTTCCATATTCTCCTGATTTTTCTGTAATAATACACCAGCTATGGTACGTTGTGAAGCGAAAGAAAATATAATGAATTATTTTGAAAAATATGGACTGATTAAAACAATAGGTTCTGTGAGGGCCTTTTTCATGTATGTGAAATATTTCTTAGCTTCTATAGTCCATTTGATATCATTATTTTTATTTAACATGTTTGTAATATTCCTTAAAATTTCTGCAAAGCTTGGAACAAATCTTCTCAAAAAATTTACCCTTCCAATGAAGGACTGAATTTCTTTCTTACAACTTGGTATCCCAATATTTTGAATAGTTTTTTTTTTTTTTTACGGAAACGGTTAAAGTTTATAAATGTCTGGCAAATGGGCTGCCAGGGCCTTTACAATTCAAATCCGTTGTACGGAACTTCATTTCCAGCTCAGAAGACCAGCTAGAAAGATGCTGATGTTTCATACTCTTAAGGGATAGGGTGCTTTGATATTTCTCCGTTAACAATAAGTTGACTCTTGCTCAGGCTCGCTCCTCGATTGGCTTCAGTGTCCGCAAGATTATTGAGACTCCTTAGAACGTGGTAAACCTTATAGGTTCTGAAATGCTTCAGCATGAGTAGGATTTTCCTGTGTATGTGGGTCAGATTTGTACTGGCAGGCTTCTTCTTGGTGTGCAGATCCTTGACAATCAACCTAGAGTCACCAAAGATGGTAATCTTCTGGATGTTCATTTTTCTTGCTTGATTCAGTCCTTGCCACAGTGCAAGATACTCAGCAATATTGTTGGATGCATGTCCTAGGCCCCAGGCATAGGATAAGACGGTGGTACCGTAGGGATCGAGAATAATGCCTCCTCCTCCAGCTTGACCGGGGTTCCCTTTCGAGGCCCCGTCAAAAAATAGGCACCAATCATTCAGGACAGATCTCCACTTGATGAATTCCTGTTCTTCCAGCCTGATATCCCAGCGAGCCTTTTGAGGAGGTTTGATAGCTTGATTGCTTTGCTGGTTCACCTTGATCTCCTTAAGCCAGCGCTCTTCTTCGGGCAGTAGAGAGGCCTTATTTCTGATCGTTGACTTGGTGCTTATAGCTTCAGCAAGCATGGCTCTAGCCTTCATGGCCACTTGAGCTGGAAGTCTGCATTCCTCTTTAAATATCCTATTATTTCTTTCCAACCAGACTTTCCAGCAGAGGAATTTCGGGGTCCACATCCATGCATGCTTGAGGACGTCTTTTTTGCTTAGCTCGAAGGGGGCAAGATCGATCCAGCTGCTGATTAGATCCTTGATCGAGTTGGGCAGTTTTACAGCGATGGATCCAGTCATGAGACTCCACACTTCCTTGGTGAAATCACAGGAGATGAACAGGTGGTCTATTGTTTCTTCAACATTATAGCACAGAGGGCAACGTGATGGCCCTGCCCAGCCTTTGATTTTCAGTTTTTCTCCGGTCAAAATACTGTTGTGGAGGACGGTCCAGATAAAGATATCGATCTTAGGGATGGAGGCGAAATTCCAGAGGGATTTCCACGGTCCAGGGTTGGGAGAGACCCACGGCACCTCCAGAATCGCGTCATAGCCCTCTGCTGCAGTGTACAAGCCCGATCTGGATCCCCAGCTGCGTGTGTCTTTAGCTCTGGCGCTGATGGGGGTCTTCCCTTGCAAATTATCCAGCAGGGTAATAGCTTCATCATCCAAATCGTGGGGATAGTCACCCAGGTTCCAGTTTTCCCAGGATTCATCTTCATCTTTGTTCCAGACAGAAATGTCCTTCAACGTTCTGAGATTTTTATTGTCAAGCCAGTCTTTAATATTGCTCATTTCGTTGAAATTGTTTAGAGGTTGATCCCCAAGGATCGAGTCCTCCCAGATTCGAATTTTTTCTCCATTGCCAGGAGACCACGTTAGCTTGGAGTTGAAGAAGGGGATAGCTCTCTTACACAGTGAAAAAATCGGGGAGCCTTTCTGCAGTTTCGTGGCCTTTTCAAGACACCTCTGTCTGTCTCCTTTGAAGTATTTCTTCTTGAGTATTTGCTTGCTCCAGGTTCTTTTGCCTGTTATCATCTTCCAGAGAATTTTGCCTCCCATGGCAATATTTTGGGTGGCCACGTCTCTAATTTGAAGACCCCCTTCCATTTTTGGCCTGGTGATCTTATCCCAGCTTACTAGATGAGGTTTTTTCTCACAGTTACGACCACCCTCCCACAGGAAACGACGGAGCAGCTCATTAATTCTATTTGTAATGGTTTTTGGAGCTAGTAGCACCGAGCATTGATATATTGGAAGGCTGGTGAGGACAGAGTTCATCAAAATCACTTTGCCTGCTTTGTTGAGCCAGTTTGCCCCCCACACCTGTATCTTTTTTTTTAGTTTATCCAGCATAGGAAGCCAATGGGAAACTCTAGTAGTGTCTTTGAAAATTGGGATGCCCAAATAGGTGAAGGTGTCCCAAATGGTAACAGCTTCCATTTCCAGAGTCCGAGCTATATCCAACATTGCACGAGGTGAACAGTTCCAGCCATAGACCTTGCTTTTGAGGAAGTTTATTTCACTTCCGGATGTATTCCTGTAACAGTCCAGTTCGAGTTTAAAATTCCTGGCTATGTTGAGATTGGTAACTCCCAGTAGGAGTGTATCATCGGCGAACTGGGCATGGTTTACATCCTTGACCTTTGGGACAATTCTGATGCCTGAAAGAGACCTATTTTGGAGACTTCTGTTCAGCTGATAACTTAGGACAGCGGCCTGTAAAACATACAGCATCGGGGAGAGAGGGCAGCCTTGCCTTAATCCTCTTGAGGCCTTGAAAAAATCAGCAGGCCGCCCATTGACCAGCGGGGCAATCCATGGAGATGAAATGCAAGCTTTGACCCATATAATGAAATTCTGATTGAATCCAAAGTTCCTCATGGCTGCAAAAAGGAAATCATGCCTGACTCTGTCAAAGGCATTGGCTAAATCCAGCTTTACTACCATCCCTTTCTCTTTTCTCTTGTAGCTGGAGTGGATGGCTTCTTGCACTAAGATAATGTTGTCCAATATCTGTCTGCCTTTCACAAACCCCCCTTGGTTTTCCGGGATCAGCTTAGGCAGGATTTTTTTGAGTCTATTAGCCATAATTTTGGTTATGATTTTGTAACCCGTGTTACACAGGGATATAGGTCTGAATCTGCTGAAGTTTTTAGCTCCTTTTTCTTTCGGAATGAGCGCCAGGAAGGAGGAATTAGTGCTGCCCCCCAATTTGTTACAGTTCTGGGCCTTCTTCACCATTCTGTACAAATCCTTCTCTATTATTTCCCAGCAAGAAATATAGAACCTGGCTGTGAACCCATCTGGTCCAGGTGCCTTATCAGGGTTCATATTGTCAAGGGCTTTCTTGACTTCGCGAATGCTGATAGGCCTGTTGAGCTGCAGGTTGTCCTCTTCATTGACCAGTAAAGGGATTTCTGAAAGTGGGTAGGAGTTCGGTTCCACCGGGTCCTGGTCAGGGGCGGAGTAAAGATTTTTGAAAAAGTAATGGGCTGCCTCCTTAATGCCTCTAAAGTCCTTTATCACTTGGTCTTGGGTCTGAATTTCGGTGATGGCATTGTAAATCTTTCTAGCTTGGGCTTGCTTGTGAAAGAATGTGGTGTTTTTGTCTCCAGCTTGGAGCCAAAGCGATCTGGATTTGACTCTCCAGTAGGTTTCCTCTTCTCTGCAGGCTTTATGGTATTCCTTTTGGAGCTCAGCTTCCCGGAAAAGCAATGCAGGTGTGACAGGGGAATCTTCCAATAATAGCTGATGCCTTCCCAAGGCCTTCTGGATTCTCTTCCTTTCATCCATTGGGGATCCCAGCCCTTTGGCCCAATCTTTCAGGGCCCCTTTAAGTCTTCTAAGCTTTTCTTCCCAAACGAAGAACGGGGAGCCTTGAACCGGTTCTTTCCAAGATTTAGAGACAAGGTCGAGAAAGCCTTCCTGGGTTACCCAATTTGGGCTGAACCGGAAGGGAATGGGGCCTAACTTTTCATCAGGGTGCAGCGATAGGGAGATCGGCTTGTGGTCAGAAGTATAATGCGGGTGAATCTTAGAGGATGCCATCAGCCCTAGGGTTAGGAAGGAGGAGTGAAGGAGGAACCGGTCAAGGCGGGCAGCAATGTGACCAGGTCCCAATCTTTTATTTGACCACGTATACTTTCCTTTGGCAGGGGTGATGTCTTCAAGGTCCCATTCCAGCATTAGGTCTTCAACCCACTCTCTTGCAGGGTCCCTCACAATAGAACCCCCTTTTTTTTTCCGCCAGAGCTAGGGTGACATTTAGATCTCCAGCCAACACTAGATTTTCCGGCTTGTGGAGCGTCAGAAACATTTTTAAGGTGTCCCAACAATCTTTTTTTTCAGAATAAGAGACAGGAGCATAAATGTTAAAGAGACTTACATGATGGCCTGAGTCTTTATGAAGCAGCTTGGTGAATAGCCAGTGAATGGTTCCTTCTTCTTCAATAAGGTCGAGCTTTGCAGAGTCCCAGAAGGTTGCTAAGCCTCCCGAGGCTCCTCTTGCACTTATAGCCCTCGCCGGGCCTTTCTTCCAGAACGAGTTGCTTGCACGGAGGAGAGCATCTTCCTCCAGTTTCGTCTCCTGGATTAGTAGGACTTCGGGCTTCATTACTCTTACTAAATCCCTTATAGCTTCTTCTTTTTGAGGGCTGCCTAGTCCTCTGCAATTCCAGGAGACGTATTGCATTATTTACCTGGGGGAGGGTGATGACCCCCTTTCGGGGTCTTTCCCAGCCTCATTCCGGATCTGGTATTCATCATTTCAGGTATGGTGTGTTGAGAGCCTTGGACCACGTCCTTGTAGGACTGCTCTTCCCTTCGCTTCTTTTCTGACTTCCGTCCGCGTTTTGGTTGATCCGGGGAACCTGATTGACTGCTTACTTCAGTATCACCATCCTCAGAGGAGTCAGCTCCTGTTTCCGAGGCTAGGCTGATATGATCTTTGGTTGGACTGGCGGCACCAGCTTGGTGGGTTGAACCGATTGGGTCTTGTGGTGCCCTGGATTCATCAGCTTCTGGTATATCCCCGAGGTTTTGGGGTACCGTTGGATCTTCCTGAGTGGAGGGCTTTGAGTTACCTTCCTTTGGAGGGCCTTGGGCCGTCTTTTCCTTGCTTCTGACTATGTTCGAGGGTTTTCCTTTTTTTACTTTCTGCCATCCTTCAGCATCTTCTTTCTCAGCAGTTAGCTTGGGACAGTATCTTTGGAAGTGGCCATGCTCCTGGCAGTTTCTGCACTTGAATGGCAGATGCTCATAATCCAGCTTCTGGTAATGGGTCCATGTTCCGACTTTTAGTTTTATTGCCTCCGGGAGGCCAGCTTCCAGATCGACTTCGACACAGATTCTGGCATAGGTATATTGGCCCTTATTGTCTGCTTTGTCAATGAATCGTCCGATTCCGTTCCCTATTCTCTGCAATGAATCGAAGTCCCAGCAGTGCACCGGGAGGTTAGGGAGCCTGACCCACACTGGCACTTCCTTGGGGAGATCGATCGAGGGATCAAAGTCTGGGGTCCATTTATTCAGGTATAAGCCCTGCGTCCCCATGAAGTAAGGGCCATTTCTAAAGATCAAGTCTCGATCTTCTTCGGAGATAAATTCAAATATGAAATACCCTCTCCCTACGGGGTAGCAAGTTACTCCATTTTTGAGATTGGGCCTCCAGTTCCTCTGTATCCAGTCATCAGTTGTTTTAGTGGATGGACATAGGCCCATGAACTGCCCTACGAGGCCTCGCTTTGCCAAAGCTAGAGCAATCTTCATTGGTTTTTCTTCAGGAAGGGCGATTTCAGGTATGTCTTCAAGCTTCTTGATGAATTTCGGGACCTCCGGAGGAGAGGGTTTCTTTCCTCTGCCATGGACAAGCCTGCTGAAGGCTTCCTCGTCTGAACTGGATGGGGGGGGGGCGTCCTCCCCTCCCCCAGGTGCCGCCATCCTGCTCAGCTGCGTCTAGGGTTAGCAGGTCGTGGCTGCGTGCTCCTCAGCTGCGCGCTCCCACATTAGAAGTTGATTCCAATATTTTGAATAGTTGTCACTCTATCAATATCAATTTTGATACCATCTCTTGATATTATATGACCTAATAATTTTCCTTCTTTCATGGAAAAATTATATTTTTTAGGATTTAAAGATATTCCAAACTTTCTGCACTTCAAAAATACTTTTTCCAAATGTTTCAAATGATCTGATTTTGAATAAATTGTGATATCATCCATATACACCACTACAAATTTGTCTTTTTCTTCAGTAAATGCAATGTCCATGGATCTTTGAAATGTTGCTCCTGCATTCATTAATCCAAATGGAATTCCGGCATACATAAAAGTTCCCTAAGGTGTTGTAAATGTTGTTTTGTCTTGATCTTCTGGAAGAACTTTGATCTGATTATACTCTCAAAAACCATCCAACATAGATATTCTTTCTGCTCCTACAACTTTCTGTAAAATATGATCCATCTCAAGCAAAGGGTAGTTTTCCTTCAAAGATACTTTATTCAAATTTCTAAAATCCTCACAAAGTCTTATTTCTCCATTCTTTTTTCTAACGGGAACCAAATTTGCTACCCATCTTGAAAATATAAGGGATACAATAATCTTGGCATCAAATAATTTCTTAACCTCCTTTTCAATTACTGGGAGAAAAAAATGATTTATTCTTCTCAGTTTCTGCTTAAAAGGATTTTCATTAGGTTTGATAGGTATTTACAATTGTATGTTGAATAATTAAGGTATCATATTCCTTCAAATATTCCTAACTCCATGCAAAACATCTGAAAATTTCTTCATCAACTCAACATATTTAGTTTCTTCTTTTGATGACACATTTTTTGAAATTTTCATTATTTTAGGTTTTTCTTATGTCCCAATATTGCAATCTTTAATTTCACCTTCATGAAGTAACACTTTTGTATTTTTAGCTACATCATTTATGTCAAACAACTTTCCTAAAGGTATAAGACCTTTTGGAATGACATTGTTTTTAAGTTGAATAATTTATTTTCCCCCAATTGCCCCCTTGAACTTTTATTGTTCTTCTGAAATTTCACCATCATTAACAGTGTCCTCCATATTTTGATCTTCATTATCAATAGTTGTATTAGAAAATTCATATGACTCCTATCGGTCATATGACTCTTATCGGTCATAGTACCGATAGGAGTCGCATATGACTACTATCGATCTCTTTTTTAACAATGTCTTTATACTTGTGTGCGAGATTATAGGTCCTTTTATTTACTGGTTTTGCATCTAGTTTGATGTCGATTTTCATTTCACCCATCTCCTTCACAAGTCCTTTCAGGTCTTTGTAATCACAGGAAAATACATCCTGAAATTCCCTAAGAAGGCTGGTGATTTCTGCAGTCTGTTCTTCATTCCAGTAATCGCCAATTCTTGCCATCTTTGGTCGGTCATCATTTGAAATATCCACTTCTTTTGTTTTGATATTTGCATCCATCCACTCTAGAGCATGACTTTCATTTATCGGTTTTTTGCCTTCTTTTATTTGTGTGAATGCAGGCGGAAATTCTTTTTTCTGATAATATTTCTGGCTCATCTTTCTCGACAATATCCATGCTAAAGATTGTTTTGACAGGCTTCGACATGGTAGGGTGATCTTGTCTCCATTGAAAAAATTTCCCGAATAACTTCTCTGTTTCTAAGCTTAGTCGCATAGAATGTTGGATTTCCTTCGGCGTTATGTTATGACAGGCAGCTGATCACCAAACAGTATACTTCTTTTTTGGAGGTGCTATATTTTCTGTCGGATGCAGAAATTATTTGATGTAGTTTCTCGCTTCGACCAACTGCTCCTCCTTTGGGGAAAACTAGAAATCATTGATGAATTTTTCTTTCAAATATTTCCATGTGAATTTTTCTCCTCTTGCCTCTTCCATCTTGTACCATTTATTATGCAGATCGTCCAGTGTGCTAGGGAAGAGGTGTGGCCACACCCTTTCATCTTTGTAACCCAGTTTTCGCCATTATTTTCACATCGGTCAATATGGGCTTTAGGATTTTGTCCTTGTGTGAACATAGGGATGTCTACCTAAACCATCAACTTCTTTCCCCCAAATATTTCTACAAAAAATGGCGACACACTAGTTGGAATATTCCTACCATCATTTTTCAGATTTGCATGTCTGCATGCATTTTGCATGTATCCAATCATCTGTAGGCATCCAGTCATCATCTTGGTGGTCCTCCCAACACTTAGAGCCTATTTGCATCTCCCGAGAGCTTGTCTTCAGCCCCCAGTAGCCCTCCTACCTACCTGGTGCGCCCTATTTGACTCTTCTTCATGACATGTGCACCTTTTCTCACCTACCACTAGTTATCATTTAGCTAGAGTGCCTCATCTCACCTACCAGGTGTCTGACAATGAGTTAGAGCATTGATTGAATAGTTCTTACACTGATTGCTCATGCTAATTTCCTATAGCTCCCAGTTAGCTAGTTCTTGTTAAATTTTCAGAATTTACTTCAATCTGATCTAGGATCTTAATTGAGAGAACAACATGTACAGCAAATCTACAACATAACAATCGTGGACACAATCATGCAAGCACACAAGAGACACAGAGTTTACTTGGGGAAAACCATAAAGGTGAAAAACCCCAATAACTTCCTCAGAGATAGATAGAGCAATGATACAACCAAAATACAAGAGATAGTCTTCTCCTAGCAACAGAGCCTCCTCCTCCGCAAGTGCACCACTCTCCCAAGTGTGAGTGAGAGAATAGATTATGTAAAATGAGAGAGACACACTCTCTATTTATACACTAACTTGACTTGACCTTTACTCAACTAGGTCGGCCTCAACTTAACCACTTAACATAATGCTGACTGGGCCGACCCCAACTAGGGTGGTATAATAACCCTTTGACCCACATGGCCGACCCCCAATAGGGTGGTATAATAACCCTTTGACCCACATGACTCATACAGGGCCGACCCCAACAAGGTGGTCTAATAACCCATCAAGTATAAGTTACGACACTTATACTATAAATGACGACACTTCCGTATAGAGAAATAATAACATCTCTATAGGAATACAACCACTTCCATATAGAGGAATAATAACATCTCTATAGGAATACAATATACATATATGTGAAATACATTCCGAAGTTACATATACATCAACACTCCCTCTTAACTAGGAAGGTATTTCTCGACATAGGTATTCTAGCACAAGCCTTCTTCTCTGGATCATCGTCACTGGATAATCATCATCGATTCATCATCATCGTCACTGCTACTGCTATCTCAATCAATCTCTAAATCTACTCCTCATAGGAAGTTCTATAGAGCCAGTCCTTTTTCATACTGGATGTAGGCCCACCACCTGCAGGTCTTCATCATCTGTGCAAATGGTCTGATAGAGGTGGCCTCTCAGGACTAATTTTATGTGCGGATGCAATACCAGAAAGAGTATCCCAGGAACATTTATGTGCCTAAGCACGACCGGCAAGATCTCCCAGGACTAATTACATGTATCTCCTCCACAATACCTTTAAAGAGCATCCCAGGAACATTTATGTGCCATAGCACGACCGGCAAGATCTCTAAAGAGCATCCCAGGACTTATTACAAGCACACAGCTCAACCTCTCGGATCTCCAGGACTGATTACATGTGGATAGACAAAACCTTTAAAGAGCATCCTAGGAACATTTATGTGCTGCGGCACGACCGGCAAGATCTCTAAAGAGCATCCCAGGACTAATTACGAGCACACAACTCAACCTCTTGGATCTCCAGGACTAATTGCATGTCTTTGTAGTAATACCTCATCCCAGGACTGATTACGAGCACACAGCTCAACCTATTGGATATCTGAGGACTGATTACATACTACATAGCAATACCAGAAAGAGTACCCTAGGAACATTTATGTGCCGCAGCACGACCGGCAAGATCTCCTAGGACTGATTACATGCTATTTGCACAACCTGCCACATATCATCTCTGACCTCCAAGTATCAACCTGGTACTCATGATCCAATGGATCATCATCGCACGAGGCATCATCCTGATGCGCATGATCATCCTGATCATCATCACTGCAACATCCTGCTGCATGTCATCTGGAGCAACATCCTGAAGCTCGTCATCCATGATCATCTTGATCATACAATGCATCTACCTGATGCATACCAAGTATCTACCTAATACATATCATCATACATGATTCACCTGATCATACAGTGTATCCACCTGATACAAATACAAATACATGATACATATCACCATACATGATCCACCTGATACATATACAGATACATGGTCCAAGCATCCAACATGATGCATATACAAAAATACATACAAGTGATCCAACTGATCATATCCAGCATCCAACATGATGCGTACATACATATACATATAAATGATCCAACTGATCATATCCAGCATCCAACATGATGCATATACAGAGCAGTAACTGGAGCATCGTCCTGATGCTCATCATCCAGCGCTTATATCCACAGCCATGTGAAGGATCCTCCTTCCAACATGCTTGGAATGGCTTCTGCAAATGTGTCCATCACTTCTTCCTCGAAGTGTCATTAATCTGAAGAACACCAAGCCTCTCCCTGAAGTACTCAAACTTCACCCTGGCTAGTGCCTTCATCAGCACATATGCAATCTGCTCATCCGTCACAATGTACAGGAGCTTCACAGCTCCTCTCTGCACCATATCCCTGATATAGTGATATTTGATCTCTATGTGTTTCGACCTGTCATGAAACACTGGGTTCTCGGACAGCTTGGCACAACTCTGGTTATCACAAAATATACTAGTAGCATCCAATGGGAGATAAAATAACTCAGACAGTAGCCTCCGTAGCCATACTGCCTCACAACTAGCTGAACAGGCTGAAACATACTCTTCCTCAGCTGTACTTAGTGCTATGCAGGACTGCTTCCTGCTAAACCAATAGATCACACCTGATCCCATACTGAAGCAGCATCCATATGTGCTCTTCCTATCTGAAGCACTTCCAGCCCAATCTAAATCAACATAACCCTGCAGGTTAAACTTTTGATTCGCTTCATACTTGAGCCCATAATCCACTATACCCTTCAGGTACCTCAGAACGTGCTTTACAACAACCAGGTAAACACTCCTCGGATCTGTCAGGAACTGGCTCAATGTGTTCACCACAAAGAAAATATCTAGTCTCATGTTTGTCAGGTACATCAAGGACCCAATCATATGACAATATACAGTGACATCAACTGGATCATATGAAGCATCACATAGAAACTTCAGGTTCGATGCCATAGGTGTGGCCATGGCCTTACAGTCCATCATCCCGAACCTCTTCAAGATCTCTACTACATACTTCCCTTGTCCAATGAATATTCCATCTACACTCTGCCACACCTCCATGCCAAAAACAAATAGTGCATCATCCCCAAGTTCTTCAACTCGAACTCGGCAGTAAGCTTCCGCTGCATGTTGGCAATCAATCTATCTTCACCTGTGATAAACAGGTCATCCACATACAAAAGTAGTGTCACTGGATTGCCTTCCTCAACCTTGTAGTAAAGTTTGGAATCCACTTTACTCTTGGTAAAGCCCAAACTGGATAGAAAGCTATCTATCCTACCATACCAAGTTCTGCACATATATGACTCCCTATCATGTGTCTCAGAACCAAGTGGTTGCTCCACATACACTTCTTCTTCAACTACAGAAAGCTATCTTGAAATCCATATGGTGTATCTTCCCTATCATCACTGCAGCCAGAGCAAGTACTAATCTAATGGAAGTGTATCTAGCTACAGGAGCAAAAGTCTCTATGCTACCACCTGCAACATGCTTGATATTGTAGCTTCTCTTGGAAGTCACTATAGACTCCCCTTCAGGTCTTGGGACTGCATCCCAAACATCTTCATGATTGACTAGTACTCCTCGATCATGGCATTCTTCCCAGATCCTGGGAATTTCAATATCTTCAATATTTTCAATAGATAACTTTCTTGTTGAACAAATGTTGTAGTCCTTCTTTTGTAGGTGATGGTATATGATCTTTCCTACACAACAAGTTAAATTTCATGATTAGAAAATATCTCATAGTTTTCAGAAAAAATTCTTACACATAAAGAAATATGTCATACACTCATGCAATTATCTTAGCCAATGCTTCAATACAACATTTATCCATATTCCGTAAATTTCTAGATGCCTTCCAATCTCTACCAGAACATTGTTAAGAGTGTGCACAACTCCTAACATGTCAGCAAAGAGGTTTCATTCTAGATAAGTAGCAATGGAATGTTGTACAGTGCCATAGGCCACTTACCCATGTATATTAGTAGTATACTGTTCATCAATGCAACTATTCTAATATGCATAATACACAACCTAATTCTAGGAACATAAGCATATACATCATTGAATAACATTATGTAAGAAATGACAATTCAAATACTTATCTTTGTTTGGTTGCTGGGTGGACTCCCTCTGAATCTTTGCAACTCCATTCTAATGTGGATTGTGAGAAGTGGTCAACTCCCTCTGAATATCTGCATCCTTGCAGAAACTACTGAACTGTGCTCCTTTGCTTTCTTGCAGGAACAACTAGAGTGTGCTCCCTCTTGATCTTTGCTTCCTAGATTACTTGTCCTTGAACTTACATCCATCCTTAATCACTATGCATGCTTATTAGTATCATCATTGTGTTATCCTTGAGGTCTCATACATAATCACACATTTATTAGTATAATCTTAATACTATAAAAACACAATAATCTTAAACATGTATAGTCATGATCATTCACAGATAATAAACATTAGTATTCAAGGTTTCAGGGAAGTGTTATTTTACTCATACATATTCTTATTTGATCATAGGACTCTTCTGATTAGTTAAATCATCAATGCATAAACCCGTGATTACTCAAACCTATACCTTCATGATTCTTCTGGTTAGTCATATCATCAATTATGGTAAGAAACATAATATGCATACAACCATGACTATCCAAACCTATGACTTCATGAATAATCATTATCAACAACACAACAGTATAAGATCCTAACACAAGGTAGGATTCTAGCTTGATATAGGAAAACATACCTGGATTAGCATGCTAGCTAGTTATGTCTAACATACCTCGTAAGTAGATATCCTATGTGATCCATGACAATGGATGAATCTTTGTCTTCATGTCACCATGATCATATGTTCTTGAATTAGAACATGATTTGTCTTTCTTGGTGTACCTTTTATCTTAGCAAACAACATAAACCTCATACAACATCACAATGCATTAGTACAATCATAAGTGTCAAAACCTTAATCAATGAATATCTTTTATTAAGGTAATACGACAAGTCTAGTAACTAATCAAGATTGTACTGTAATGATATGAAGACAAACATATCATAAACTTAACCATGAACAGAATTCGAAACATACCTGTAAGCCAAACCTGTCAAGATTGCTTGTAATCTTCTTATGTAAGGCCTTAGCCTCATCTCCCTTTGAAACAGGAACTTCTTCACTTATGCAGGTGACCAATCCATCCTCTTCTAGGATTAACCCAATCCACTTGATTTGCAGGAACTAGACCTTGAGCTGATTAGGGTTTTTCAAAGAAACCCCAAAAATTCAAACTTCCAAAAGGATAGAAATATGTGCCTTAATGAGCTGATCAAGTTGGTATATTCAGAATTTGAAAACTGCAAAGTTTCACCCCTCGAAATTGCCTTTTAGATTTCCGGATTCACTAGGGAGGACCCTGAATTAGACTTTGAGTTTCCTGGAGCTTAACCCAACCAAAAGATTTGATCCAAAGCTATAAGCTTCAATTTTTTTTGAGGAGCTTCCAGCCGTGGTCACAGATTTCCAAAATTCCAATTTTTGCAGAAGCCCTAATTTTCCATCTTTCCGATCAAAGTCCCGAACTGGGGTTTGATCAAGCCCGGCCTTCTGCCCAACCAAAAATTATGATCTTGGTCTCTAAATTTTTATTTTGATGGGTAGCATCCACCCGTGGTCTCTTATTACAAAAATTCCAACATACTCCGAAGCCCTAAATTCCGGAAGCCATGAATGAAGGTGCTAAAAAATAATTCTGTTTTGACAGAAATATGTACCTGATTGTTTATGGTGTAACTCCAAACTTTTTGATCCATAGGGTCTGAAATTTTTTTTTTGAGATAGCCCCACCTATTATCTTTCCATCCCAATAGGTCTGACCTCAATTGGATTCTCTAAGAGAGATTTATGCCAAGTGTCGCAACGTTATCTGTTTATGGGATAATACAAGGGAGCGAACTTGTACGGTGTGCCACATGTCACTGGTTCAACTTCAGCCTCTGAAAATTTTCTTGCGATAACCTGACCTGTTATCTTTCCATCCCGACAAGTCTGACCTCAATTGGATTCTTTGAGAGAGAGTTATGCCAATTGTCGCAACGTGGCCTGTTTATGGGATAATACAGGAGAGTGAACTTGTACGGCTTGCCACGTGTCACTGGTTCCACTTCGGATTCTAAAAACCTTTACTGAGATAGTACAGTCTGTGCACTACCTATCACTTATTACGAAATTTCATTTGGAGCTTCCTAGCCCAAGTTATGACCTTTTTCCCAAGGACACCTGATTTTGACTCAGATCTGGAAGAGACAGAAACCCTATATTGTACATATCATAAATCACAAAGTACAATGAACTAGAGGTTTTCCTTTGGATACAAGGTACATGGGGATCTGATATTCGACCTGTAAAGGTTTCAGAGCCAAAACATTTTCCAAAATGGATTTATAGTGAAAGTTCTACGATGACTGGTTTTTGCTATATCAAGCCCTAGCATCATAAGTGCAACAAGTGTCATACATGCCATATCATGCCTTTTTTCAGGCTAGCTCTGATACCATGTTAAATTTTCAAAATTTACTTCAATCTGATCTAGGATATTAACTAAGAGAACAACATGTACAACAAATCTACAGCATAACAATCATGGACACAATAATGCAAGCACACAAGAGACACAGAGTTTACTTGGGAAAAACCATAAAGGTGAAAAACCCCAATAACTTCCTCAGAGATAGATAGAGCAATGATACAACCAGAATACAAGAGATAGTCTTCTCCTAGCAGCAGAACCTCCTCCTCCACAAGTGTGCCACTCTCCCAAGTGTGAGTGAGAGAATAGAATATGTAAAATGAGAGAGACACACTCTCTATTTATACACTAACTTGACTTGACCTTTACTCAACTAGGTCAACCTCAACTTAACCACTTAACATAATGCTGACTGGGCCGACCCCCACTAGGGTGGTATAATAACCTTTTGACCCACATATATGACCCCCAATAGGGTGGTCTAATAACCCTTTGACCCACATGACTTATACAGGGCCGACCCCAACAAGGTGGTCTAATAACCCATCAAGTATAAGTTACGACACTTACAATATAAATGACGACACTTCCGTATAGAGGAATAATAACATATCTATAGGAATACAACCACTTCCATATAGAGGAATAATAACATCTCTATAGGAATACAATATACATATATGTGAAATACATTCCGAAGTTACATATACATCAACAGTTCTGGAGTGCCACTTGATCTTCTAGCAGCCTCATGTGCCCTACTTGGAGTCTCCATCCCCTGATATATGCCTAGATGGTTTTGTTAGACTCAGTTAGACTCACTTGACTAACTATTACCATTTATGACTGATAATAGTGACTGGTTGATGTCTCCAATCTTATCCAAGCTAGACTTTGAGCATGATTCAAATGACCTCCTTGGTTAATTCGAATTCTCTACACAGTTATTGTATTAATGTATTCAATTTTCACAGTGCCAGCTCACAGCTGATGTATGATACTTCTATTCTTCATTTTCTGTGTTCATGAGTGATTATTGAGTGCATTCTTCTCTTCTTCTTTGCAACTTCTTGAGAGTTTGTGTGAGGCTTGTTACGGCTAATAGATCCTACTGCAAAATTATCACATGGTATCAGAGCTATGAGATCTTCCTACATATCATCACATGGTATCAGAGCTTGCAACAGCTATTCGAATTGCAGTAGTTGCAACATTTCTTTGAGCAACTATCTTTCACTGAGCACCAAAAGCCTTTGAGTTTCCACAGCAAATCCTGGTGCTATTACCTTGAATTCACTGGAGCAATCCAGTGAGGTCTATCCAAGTGTGAAGGACTTAGTCATATCTGCTCGGTGTCCTAAGGTAGTGTTCATTCAAAGTGTAGAAAATATCCATAAACAAAACTCTTCTTGTTTTGCAGGTTTATTCACCCATTCAAATTCCTCTTCAATTCGACCTTCACTGCTCAGATGGATCTAAAACTCAATTCTTCTAACTATGTCGAATGGAAATCCAAGATGTCTCTCTTCATGAGGTCTGTTAACACCCAAAAAGTGTTCACTACCTCATCTACCACATTATATGGCTCATTTGTCCATTTTCCTACCATATTTCCCTTAAAATCCCAAAAAATCCCATTAAAAAGCCTCCAAAAGGCCTAAAATGCCTCCAAAAGGCCACAAAACCATCAAAATAGCCTAAAAAAGGCTAAAAAACCCCTTTTTCCTCCAAAAATAGCAAAAATCCCCTAAAAAGGGAATAAAAAATATAAAATAATGAGGAAAAGGAGGAAAAAACCCTATACAGCTGCCCAAAACCATGTGTTTCCTAAAACCATGGGTCAGCACTCCACCACCAAAAAACTATAAATAGGTGATGGAGATCCCTTATTCCATATCCACAATCACAAGCACCCTTACTCTGCCAAAATCTCTCTCGAAACCCTAGTTCACCATTGAACTACTTTCACCTTGAGAGCCACTTTTGGCCCATTCCCACCATTGGAGAAGGAGAAGGAGCATATTGAAGCTTGGAGCATCCTCTTGGACACTACAAAGGGCTCCATCAAACCTTCACATTGAAGGTAATTTCAATACAAAAAGCCATTATTTAAATTTGTTGTTTATGTTTTATGCATGTTTTAGAAGTAATTTAATTTCTGTTTTAGCTTAATTATCTACACTTATTGAACTGCTACTAAGGAGTCCATTCTCCTTAGTAGGTGCTCATTTGCACAAGCTAGGGGTAAAACCCTAGCTACAGTTTTGGCGACTCCCCTAGATTTTGAATTTCTGGTTTCCGTTTTAAAATTTTTTCACTTTCGGCCGCCGCACACCGCGTCTTTTCCCTCTGCAGTCGCGTCCCGACCGCGCCTTTCAGGCCTTTACCTGCGACCCGACCGCGGCTCTCAGACTGTTTCCGACGCTCTGCCGGCGGATTCAAGTCTGTTACCTGCGATCCGACTGCGGCTAATCATCCTGTTTGCCGCGATCTGACTGCGCCTGTCGGCCATTTTCCCGCGTCCCGACTGCGGCTCTCAGCCTCTTTCCGGCGTCCCGACTGCGTCTGTTAGCCTTTTTTCTGCGACCCGACTGCGTCTTTTTCCCTATTTCCTGCGACCCGACTGCGTCTGTTGGCCCGAAAATCGCGACCCGACTGCGTCTGTTTTCCTCAAACCCGCGGTCTGCCTGTTCCGATTCGCCACAGACCCGCGGTCTGATTTCTGCTTTTTTCCTGTTTGAGCCCAGCCCCTTTTGCTGCAATATTTTCTGCATCTGAACATCCCTCTGTCCCACCTGCAGCCTCACTACCTTACAGCCTTTCTGCAACATAATTTCTGTGCCCTTTACAGAATTCTTTTAAAATTTCGTTATTTTTAATTCAGAAAATTTTGCAAGTTCAAGTTTCAATTTCAGTATTATTGATAGTTGGAAGTTGCACCCCTTGTGGCACTCCTATTTTGGGTTCATCACCTCACGAGCACACACTCTGTCACATAAATCAAGTGAGCCTTAAAAAGTACCTAATTGAACCAACATTCTAACCCCACTTGGGGAACACAAAAGAATCATTGTAGTTAGGTAGGGTCGGGGGGATAGGCTTCCAATAACACCCCTCGGTCACTTTCACTTGAGACATAGTTGTTGTCCAAATAGGGAACCAAAATCCCCTAGTACTTTTTGGCACGGTCACGACCAGTTTATCAGAGGGCCTCTCCCTTAGGAGGGTTGAAGTCGGGAGACTGGTTCCGGAGGCCTGAGTGGAATACCGCACTCCATTCAGTAACCGAAGGGCTACCTTTCGCGGTTCGCGGGATATCCCTGTATAGGGGTATTGCGGTCAACGAACTAAACGGCAGATTCACCTTTCTGGACGTGTCATGAACGGGGTATCTTAGTTGCCATTCTTCTAGGATTGACTACCCGGTGTCCCTCCCGGTAGGGGGATATCATAGCCACTTGGCTTTCCTACTCATATTGTCTGACTTGGATTTCATCACCTTGCAGAGGATATGTTTAGTTGAGTCAGAATACGTTTAGTTAGGTGTTTGCATGCTCCTTTACCTCCCTTTGGTCTAGTGAGTCCACCATTTTTTCTTTTTAGGAAACCTGCTGCTTGTTGGTATTCTGACCATCTTTGTTGTTACTCCACCTATTGTAGCACAACTGCTGCAGTGGATGTTTTGAGTTGGTTGTTGGCCTGAGTGCCTTGCTTTTTAGCTCTCCTTCTGCACACTCGGTTGCATTAGGATTTTTTGAGCTATTTTTATACTCACCTCCACCCACAGAGATTTGACACCATCTGTCACCATTGAGTCCCCGAGACATTCTCGGCGCCTTAGGGGCGAGCCCCCATAGCACGGTTCTCTTGACACCACCTGTCATAGATTCCGATCATCATCTGTTGATACCATTCATCACAGGTCTAGAGCCTTGTCACTTGACTCCACTCGTCAGCGACGTAGGACTCCGTCACCAGATAGTGACGCCCCTTACTTTACCTCTGATTCTGACGAAGAGTCTGAGAACCCTATTTACACTGCCCCTACTAGCCCCATGGCTGGCACGACTTCCACTCAGTTCGTCATAGGGACCAGTGGTGGCACATCCACCACTACACCAGTTACTACACCTGTTTTGGGTATGCCCTCCATGGGACTCCCATCTACCGTCCCCCTCACGGTACCTATTCCCACAGCGGGAATACCTATCCCCACTACATCAGTGGCTCACACTACCCATGGTGGTGCTGGACCATCCTCCACTACCTCCGTTCCCCCACTTGGGGGCACCACCCCACATCTTGTCCCTCCACCTGGGGGCACTGGCCCCAACTTGGTCCAACCCACTACTGTGTCACATCCTCCTTCCAGTTTGCCATTCATGGCTAGCCTCAACCTACCTGAGCTGGCCAGATTGACCAACGATCCTATTCGACACGACCCTACGTGGCCTCATATGCCTACCAAGCTCCCCTCTGACATCCCTAAGTTCGAGGGCAAGGCCGGTGAGGACCCACAAAACCATATCATGTCTTTCCACCTATGGTGTTCCTCTAACTCCATTGTAGACGATTCTGTTCACCTCCGTCTCTTACAGCGCACCTTCACTGGCTCTGTAGCCAAGTGGTATATCGAGCAACCACATGGGACCCATGCCACCTTTTCTTCCCTCGCCTCTACCTTCCTGCAGTTCTTCCAGTTGCCTGTCCGATATGACGCGGGCGTTGAGATCCTCTTATCCTGCAGACAAAACACGGCTACCCATATCACGGACCACATCCATGAGTGGCGTCGACGCTGTAGCTTATGCAAGATTAAACTAGACGACCGTATCTTCCTAGATTGGTTCCTCAAATCCCTTCTCCCTGTTATTGCTAAGGATGTGGCCTCAGAAAGACCCCAGTCTGAGGAAGAGGCCATCCTTAAGGCTCAACAGTTCGACCTCATTTACGCCCAGTCGGGTTACCTTTATACCATTATACCTGACGCCCCTCGCGGTGAGTCCTCCCAGCACGATGCGCCGGGGGCATCCCACGCTGCAGACGGTATCATTGGCCGTGTTTCTTCCCATCCCCAACCATTTTCTATAGCACGACCTACCCCTGGCCCCGACCTGTCGCGGGCCACCTCACAGTCTGGAGCAACCAACTCCTATGCTCCCATGACACACCACCATGGACCCTCATGTCCACCTCAATGCTTCGGTTATGCGACTCCTGCTTATGCCCCCCCAGTCGCACCTCAGCCTTACTACCATCAACAGGCTGCCCCAGCCCCTGCACCTTCCCAAGCCCCACCCGCTTATTATCCGCCACAGGCAGCCCCTGCGGCAAACCCACAACCTGCTCCGCAGCCATATCAGCAACCCCCTCAAGTTGCTGCACCTGCTCAGCCTCAACCTGCATACCATCCACCGCAGCCTGCTCCCGCACCTACGCAACCTCAGAATCCACCTGCTGCCCAAGGGCAAGTTTACGCCCAACAAAACCCGCAGCAAAACCAGAATAACCAACGAAACCAGGGCCAACAGAACCGCGGCAAAGGCCGTAATCGTGGGAACAACCAACCCGTAGACCACGCTGGTCAACCGACGAATCCCCTTGACAACAACAATGCGGCCCCCGCTAACCAAAACCCTGACCGCCCGCCCAAGCAGGCTAAAAACCCCAATTTGCGAACAAACCATCCTTGTTCTATTTGCGGGGTCTATGGCCATTACACACATGCTTGCCCACACTTAGAGCGAGCTCGGCAACTCTGGGTTGACGAGGCCCATCGCCAAGGGAATGCGGCTCCCCAAGCGCCGCCCAACCCCCCCCAACCTCAACAACCCCCTTTGGTGCTGTAAAACCCCTTACCGACCCAAGGCGTAGTGAACACTCAGCCGTTGGTTCCCCCTCAAGCCAACGCGCCCCAACAACAACAGATCACTTACGCTTCTCCCGATCAACCCATGTTTGACTCAGGTACCCATCACCTGCTGATGATGTCATCTGCTGATGTCAACCTCCAGACCCGTCGGAACCAATATGGCTCCACCTCTGAAGCCCCTCCCATAGATAAACCTACTAACGCTCATCCCACCGATCAGGCACTACGTATACCTCCGCCTCCCATAGATGGCGCTGCAAAAGCACCTCGTTTCCCACTTCGTCGAATCAACAATAACCCCAATGCGCGCGCTGCGTCAAACTACAGCATTGTAGACGATCTAGCCCAATCACCCGCAGCCATGTCTGCGTTAGAAGTCTTGAAGAACTGCCCTTCCCAGCGCAAGACTTTACTTTCCGCCATTGGGGGGATTGACCCAAACGATTCGAATTTGATGGCATTTGATTTAGACCAGTCTGAACCACGCCTACCTTCCAGCTTAGCATTCCAAGTTACTGTCTCCGTTAGGAATCTTGTCATCCATCGGTGCATCATCGATGAGGGTGCCTCCACATGCGTTATGTCTACATTCGTATGGCAGAAGCTGGGATCCCCTCCTCTCCAGCAGTCCACAACTGCATTACGCGCCTACGACGGTCGTTTGGCTCAGCCCCAAGGCCTCCTAGCCAATGTCCCCGTCCAGTTAGGCGGCAAAACTGTCCTCATTGACATTGAGGTAATCAATGCCCAATTGGATTATAACCTTCTACTTGGCCGCAGCTACATGTATGCCATGCGGGCGGTTGCCTCTTCCGTCTTTCGCACCATGATGTTCCCCCATGAGGGACGCATGGTTAAGGTTGACCAGCTCACCTACTATGATCCTAGCGCTCCTGCGGCACCTGAAAATGTTCTCCCCATGGTTGAACAACCTGTTTCTTGTGCCACCACCTCGTTTATTTCCTCTACGGGGCCTGGAATCTACTCAGACGCGCCGATGACCTCCACCTTTCAATCCATTCCTCCCCCATCATCTACGCCCGAAGTGTCTGACTTATGTACCTTGTCCCATGACAACCTACCAACTAATAATCAACCACCCTTGTTTCCCAAACCACCATTGGTACCTAGCCACATTGGTGTTACACCGATCCATACCATCCCCTTTCTAGTCCCTCCATCGGGAGTAGTCAGCGCCTCGGTTATGGCTACCCTTAGCCTCCCGGGGTTAACTTTGGGATTACCCGTCTGGTACCTTTCACCTCCCGTTCGCCCGCCGACACCAGATGTCGTCCTCCAACCGGTGCAACCCATGGCTACTACCACTCAGCCACCTCCCGGTGTCTCTACCCCTTCGTCCTCCACGACGCCCCCTCCTACTCCCAAAACCACTGGGGGCAGAGGTCCACAACCTTACACTGCTGTACCACCTCCAAAGACAGTCAAAAACCCTCCAGTATTTCATGCTCCTCCCAAATGCTCGCTGTGCGACGAGTTGGGCCATGCGACCCACCAATGCCCACAGTTACCAGCATTACAGAAGCACATGCAGATGCTCGATGATGACCCCAACATCCCAACTGTCGAACTCAACCCCACGCCTAAGCCTAAAGATAAGTCCCTACGTACCAACCACTCGTGCGCCATATGCGGTATTTATGGGCATTATTCACATCATTGTCCCGATCTCCCGGATTACAGAGCAGCTCTCTATGAGATGAACAATCTGGATCTTGAGACGGCACCACCTACCATTGAGGAGATCTACCCCCCAGACTCTTCACCCTCTGGAGAGATTAATACCATCTATATGATTTCTTCCACCACTACCCCCTCGTCAACCGATTTGACGACGCAAACTTTCTGTACCGATGAGGAAGTTCTTGAGGCCCTTACTGCCTCGGATTACCCCTGGGATGACATGCACCACCGTTCCTATTTCATCCCAGAAGAATCCTCCTCTAGCACAGCTAACCAATTCACAGTTGAGTCTAAAGACTTCCTCCCCACCAAGGTCGACTGGTTCAAGGACCCTATCCCTGCTCCTGATGCCTTCGAGGAAGGTAACATGGCCAACATCTCACCTGTCATCCAAGTTGATATCGCTGCCCCAGGACGTGCCCCTGAACTCATCACTTTAGGAGGATTCTGCAGTAAACAAGAGATTGAGGACTACATAAACCTTTTCAGAGAATTCCGTGATGTCTTTGCCTGGTCCTATACCGAAATGCCTGGTCTTGACCCCGCCATTATAGAGCACCACATTGACACATGGCCTGATGTACCCCCCGTTCGTCAGAAACAGCATCCTCTTCCTCCCTCAAAATTCTCAGGATGTGCCCCTGAACTCATCACTTTAGGAGCCTCCTGCAAGGAGCATGAGATGGAGAACTACAAACAACTCTTCCACGAGTACCGTGATGTCTTCGCTTGGCCCTCTACCGGAATGCCTGGGTGCAACCCCGCCATTCTCCAACATCACATGGACACACGGCCAGAGGAACTTCCTGTTATAATTGAAACCGAATCCGAAGACTTCCCTTTACGCAACCCCCCTGATGGGTTGTATCCTAAGGCATCTCTATCCCTAGAATAACTTGCGACCTCGTTGGTCCACATTGTACAGTTTGCTCTCTTTTTGTTTTTCACTTTTTTACCATCATCTTATATTCATCATTTCTGCATGATTACAGATGGACCACCTTCCACCTTGTTACACTGGCTTCGCTGATGGCGCAAGCCGCTGGTCTCCCAACCTAGATTCTGCAGCATGGGTCTTGTACTCCCCTTCCAACGAGATGATTCACCTTGACGGAATATGTATAGGCGCTGCTACCAATAACCAGGCGGAGTATGATGCTGTGACCGGTCTCTTGACTGCTGCCCTTCAAATGGGCATAAGCCACCTTCATGTGTTCCTTGACTCCCAGCTACTTGTCTCCCAGCTCAACAACTGCTACCAGGTGCGTGATCCCTGTCTTTTTAGAAAATTCCTGCGCACAAAACAACTCAGCCGACAATTTGAATCCATCGCATTGACACATGTCCCCAGAGCCCAAAATAGTGTCACAGACCAAATGGCCAACAACATCCTAGAATGGCATATCAATCACACCATGTAACATCATGCATCGTCATTACATAGCATCTCATAAAAATATATACAAAAACCCAAAAAAGATTGCATCACATCCACATTTGCATCCATGTACATAAACCACATGCATATCCATAGGGGCATCCACGTGCCTAAACATACATATATCATGTCGCGTCACATAAAATACACAAGGGGCATCCACGTGCCTAACATCCTAACCTACTTGCATCCACGTGCAATGAAAACATATAAACTCATAAAGCGCATCCACGTGCGTACAAACACAACAACATCATACAAAAAGGTGCATCCACGTGCATATATATATATATATCAAAAAATATACATGTTCAGTGCTATACATGTCCTAAGTACCCCTGTACTCAGCTATACAAAAAATGGCTATACATCCCTAAAGCCTCATCAAAATACATGCCGTAGCTACAAAACTCCGGGGGGAGTCCCCTGCACTCCCTAATGAGAGTCGTATCCTGCATCACTGCCTACATCGGCTGCCTCTGAGTCCTCCCCTCGCTCCTCCTCCGGCAAGTCCTCCTCTCCTCCGGCCTCCTGTGCCCGGACCCGGTCCACCAAGATCGCCACCCCGGATCGCGATGGATCTGAACTCTCGGGGTGCCCCCATGCAATCCCGTACCACATCAGGATAGACTTCCCGCCATCCCTCGTCGGTCACTCCTATCAACAACCGATCTATTAGCTCCCGTACAGACTCTAGTGTCACCTCTGGGTCCCGGTGCCGCACCTCTCCTCGCCCAGGCAGAGCTGGAACGGCCACAATACCTCTCCGTGCCACATGTCCTGGAGGTGGCCTCGGACCCACATCTGCAAGATCACCCATATGTCAGTTACAGTATATCCATCTACTATCATATAAATAAAACCTGACATACATAACATATAACACAAACACATACGTACCGTCGGGTCCCCATGCCTGTCCCGGTGCTCGTGGCGCCTCCGGATCTCCCGTGAAGTCCATGTCCCGATACGGGAAGTCGTCCAGAGTCAGTGGTATCTGGAGCCACTGCAGGTACAACTCCTGCGTGAAATACCTGCTCACGTCGCCGCCACCTCGACGACGCATCATCTCGCCCCACCGCACCATCCGCGGCTCCCTCATACCTCCTGCCCTGATCGGCACCCGTGGCCGCAGTGTGGGTACCCTCTCCATAAAGAAGGCACATAAGAAGGAACCAAAACAAAAGCCCTTGCCAGCTTCCTTCGCTGCCGTCAGCTGCCGCTGAACGCAGGTCAGGAACATCTGGCCCCACGCGTAGTACACCCCCATCCAGTACGCGCTCTACCATCTGCATCTGGCCCCCAGACACCTTTTCAGGTGACTGGGAACCCAATACCCGCACCACACATGCCGCTATAGCCTGCACGGCCGGCTCCTGTAAGTCCCTCACCAGGAGTGCATTCCTATGCACCCTCGCCTCAGGACCGCAGTATCTCTCCAACATGTCCTCCATGTCGACATCCGCGGCAACCCGTGGCTGTGTATCTGCTACCCTGCCCAGGCAGGGCAACCCCGTCAGAAAGTACACATCGGTCAGGGTGAGGTCCACTCTCTCACCCTGTACCCGGAAAGCCTATATGTCCGGCTCCCAGAAGCTGATCAGACGGTTCAGCAGCAATGCTGCTGAACGTATCATGGGTATCTGTGCGAACTTCAGTAGTCCACACAGTCCCAACACAGATCGCACATGGCGCTCCTCTCGAATGAAACCCATGGTCTCATCGGGAATCTCCCGCTCTCTCCATAGCGCCTGCAGCATCCTGTCAATCACACAAAGGCAACTCATCAGACTCATGTCCCATAAATAAGTCCTTTTCCCTCTCCCGGAAGACCCTAATAGCTCGGCCCAAAACCACGGCTTTCGGGCTTCCTGCCGCGGTTTCCGACCGCGGCTGTCAGGCATATGGTCGCGGTTCCCAACCGCGCCTGTCAGCCCTAAACCCGCGGTTGGGAACCGCGTGTTCCTCCTTGGAACCCGCGGTACTCAACCGCGGTTCCATCCAGGAAACACGCGGTCTCCAACCGCGTGGTTCATCCAGGAAACACGCGGTCTCCCACCGCGTGGTTCATCCCGAAACTCGCGGTCTTCAACCGTGGTTTCGACCCCCCTAACCCGCGGTCCACCCCACGTGGACCGTACAAATAAACCCTGGGACCCACTACCCAACCCCCGACCCTAAAAAACATGCAGGTATGAGTTTGATGAAATACCTGTATCTCACGGATCTGAAATCAGCCAGACGGATCATCCAGAAATACCACCTAAGCTCTGGTCCACTCTAATCACAAGTCAAAGTCAACAAGTACAAATGACACATGTCATGTTGGACCCACCACTATTTATAATCAGTTGACTTTTTCTTGTTTTGGTCATTCTGGCCCCATACGGAGTCCGTTTTTCACACCGTTTCCACCACCGGAATCAGCACGACGAGACCGTCATGATGGTCACCTCGTTGCATTATTTTTGTCCTGTCATTTTTTAGCCCATTTTTTCAAACGCCACTAGTCGCCTCGGTTTGCGTGCCGCATCGGCCGTTCTCCGTTTTTCACATGTTTTATATCATCGGATTCATTTTTCCGAATTGGTGATGATGCTTGAGATCATTTCTCGCTCCCACCCCCAGATTTTCTGGGCATTTTTCCAAAATGCCCCGTCACCTCGGTTTGCGTGCCACATCGGCCGTTACCCGTTTTTGACATCCTTTATATCGCCGGATTCATTTTTCCGAGCTCGTGATGATGCTTGAGATCATTTCTCGCTCTCACTTGGTACAATTTCAACATTGTGTCCCAACACCTTACTGCCTCGGTTTGCGTGCCACATCGGCTGCTATCGGATTGTTCCATATTTTTACATAAGCCATTCACTCCTGTCATACTGCAAATGTCTCGTTCTTTTGCCACCATGTCATCTACCCCGCAAGGAGGCCCACCAGTGTTCCCCACTACCCTCGTTCTTGGTCATCATTACTGTTCCTTGATTGAACACTTCCTCCTTGCCTGGCCATTTCTTTTGTTCGGTATAATTTTATCCCTTTTTCAGGCCGGACAAGTCCTCTACGAAAAAGGCACTTAGGGAGTTTCCGTTAAGCTATTTTCTGACTCCTAAAAGAATGAAAAGATCGCCGAGCAATCTTGCTTCCTTTCATGCTCGCTAAAGTACCTGAAAGGGCGTCTATCTGGTATAAGTTTAACCCTTTTCCGGACCTGGTAGACTAATTACGAAAAAGGAATACTCTAGTCACACCGGCTAGAAGAGTTCTTCATTGCATCCTTTTATGCTTCTTTGGGCCTTGGAGACTAAATCTACGAAAAAGCAACCCCCTGGAGTCTTCTTACTTGCTTTCAGACTCTCTAAAATTGAAAGCAACCACGAGCATGAACTGTCCTGGGCTCGTAAAATCCACACGACAGTCCCATTCCATTATTTCAGAGTCTTCTTATTTGCTTTCAGACTCCTTAAAATTGAAATCAACCACGAGCATGAATCGTCTTGGGCTCGTAAAATCCACACGACAGTATCATTTTACACATACTTCTTCTAATTCCTTAACCCATGAAGAAGTACCCCCCCCATGCCTCCTGGCACTTTGATCTATCATCTCGGCAGCACCCCCAATAAGGTCGCCTTTGTTCAGAGTATTCTGCAGTCTCCTGCCATTTTACCAGCTTGAGTCTCCCTCAGCCCAGTAACCTTCCCAGATCCAATACAGCTATGATCCCTTTCCCCTCAGTCAGTTTCATATGCTGCCAGATCATCCCCATTATCATACTCTGAACAAAGGAAGTTTGAGTCCACCCACTCTACTTGCCCAATTGTCTCCCCACAGTCCATCAGTCCTGCCATCAGCACTATCTGCCATCAGCACTATCACATTTCGGTCTTGTACCTCGTGCTCCTGTCAAGGAAACATCATTGCCTTGATAGTTGCAGGTCTCCCTCTGTCGACGACAGCTCCTATATTCCAGAGGATAGGCCCAGAGGTCCCTATGCCTTGGACTTATCACCATTTGTGGTAAGTGCCTACGGATCATTCTGAGAGGAATCATCATTGCCTCTCCGAGTGGTTGTTTCTCACATGCTCGACTTCAGCACCTTGATCGCATCGTTGAGGATCGCGTAGGATTATATTCCATCAGTTTTTAGTCGAAGACCCCGGATTTCCCCCGACTCTAGCACATTGGTGAGTCACTTCGGAACGCCCAGTTCTATGTTCCTGTGGATGTCCAGGCTGCGTTGGCGATTGTATTCGGAATCCATCCAGCTATATGCTTCCTCGAGTACCCATTTCAGTTCCACTCCAGTGTACCATGGAGAGTATGACCCCAGTCACTATGATCCAGCAGCTCATCAGTTCCTTTGGTACCACACTCAGTAGCACTGTTGATTGTTCCAGTGCACCATTTATCCAGTTCACACATGATCAGCTCAGCAGTATGTCCCAGATTTGTGTCCCCTCTGGACTCTTATGATGTACACAGTGATCATGTATCTTACAGGTCCCCCTTTTCGGGCCTCACAGTTCTGTTTATGTATCTTGATATGAGCATGGGTATGCCTGCCTCGTCCATATATTGAGATTATACCTCAGTCAGTATTTGAGGTCATGTATATTTCAGGTCCCCATTTTTTGGACCCCATTGTCATTGTTATGTTATATCCTGATACGAGCATGGGAATGCCCGCCTCGTCCATATGATCAGATGATTCCTCATCCATTATTGAGGTTATGTACTTTTAGTTCTTGCAGTTGTTCGGGCTCGTTGTTCCGGGCTTCAGTTTGTTTCTTCTCTTCTCTCCACACCCAGGAAAACCATTCATGACTTATGATGTCCACCGGCCATACGATGAGCTCCTACCCTCGCACATCAGGGGGCAATCTGTTAACACCCAAAAAGTGTTCACTACCTCATCTACCACATTATATGGCTCATTTGTCCATTTTCCTACCATATTTCCCTTAAAATCCCCAAAAATCCCATTAAAAAGCCTCCAAAAGGCCTAAAATGCCTCCAAAAGGCCACAAAACCATCAAAATAGCCTAAAAAAGGCTAAAAAACCCCTTTTTCCTCCAAAAATAGCAAAAATCCCCTAGAAAGGGAATAAAAAATATAAAATAATGAGGAAAAGGAGGAAAAAACCCTATACAGCTGCCCAAAACCATGTGTTTCCTAAAACCATGGGTCAGCACTCCACCACCAAAAAACTATAAATAGGTGATGGAGATCCCTTATTCCATATCCACAATCACAAGCACCCTTACTCTGCCAAAATCTCTCTCGAAACCTTAGTTCACCATTGAACTACTTTCACCTTGAGAGCCACTTTTGGCCCATTCCCACCATTGGAGAAGGAGAAGGAGCATATTGAAGCTTGGAGCATCCTCTTGGACACTACAAAGGGCTGCATCAAACCTTCACATTGAAGGTAATTTCAATACAAAAAGCCATTATTTAAATTTGTTGTTTATGTTTTATGCATGTTTTAGAAGTAATTTAATTTCTGTTTTAGCTTAATTATCTACACTTATTGAACTGCTACTAAGGAGTCCACTCTCCTTAGTAGGTGCTCATTTGCACAAGCTAGGGGTAAAACCCTAGCTACAAGGTCCAATAGCTTCACCAGGATACTAAATGGAACTATGGTCGAACCACTTAGTGTAGTAGAGAAATCCAAGTACTTGGATAGGCTTGATGAAGTAGTAGGCTTTACTTCTTCTCTCAATTTCTAAAGATCTTCACTTCCATGTCATCGATCTAACATATCCAAAAGAGGTTTGGGACAAGCTTGAATCCCTCTTTGGACAGAAATATGATCTGAATAGTCATAAATTGGAGAATGAACTCATCTCATTGAGTCCTGAAAGCTTCGAATCCATCAATGTCTTCTTAACCAAGTTCAAAAGCTTGATTTCTGAGTTGAAGAGATATGAGATAGTGAAGGAAGACAAACAACTCATTCTTACCATTCTCTCCAAATTGGGGCCAAAATTCTCAGTTTTTGTCTCCACATTTCAGTTAGCTAAGATGTCCATTCCAAAATGGAAGTTTCCCTCCCTTGATGACTTCATCCAATCTCTGACATAAGAGGAGGAGACGTTAATATCCATGGGAATGATAAAACCAAAAGTTGGATTTGGCCCTTATAGTTTTTTAGGACAAGAGAGCGAATGCAAAGGGAAAGCAAAAATTTTCTGAAAAGAGAGCAAATGATATAAAGCCAAAATATGTTTCATATCAGTCAGATGGGGCTTCAAATTCAAAGAAGAACAAGAAAAATCAGAAAGAGAGATCTAAGTGCACATATTGTAATCGAGGATTTCGTCCTAAGAGTTCTTGTATGAAGAAGACTATAGACTTGATGGCTCAATTACTTGAGAAGAACAATCTCCCTGTACCTGCATGTGCAAGGAAGAAAGATACTAATACTGAACCTTCTAGATCTGAGGAAAAAGAGAGATGCCATGCCCTCATGGCAAGTGCATCAACAGAATCTTCATTCATCGTAGATTCAGGAGCTTCAAGACATATGTATTCCTCCAAAGATCTCTTCTCCAACTTCGAATGCTCAGTTGGCCCTTCCATCAAGTTGGGAAATGGTTCAAAAGTCTCCTCTCAGGGGATTGGAAGAATCAATCTTGACCATGGCTACTTTTTCGATGTGATTTATGTTCCATATCTCATAGCAAATCTACTTTCAGTGTATCAAATGACTCATATTGGAGAGCCCACAAGAGTGATCTTTTCTCCAAATGAAGTCGAGATACAACACATGGTTTCAGGGAAAATCATTGCAAAAGGTGTTGTAAATCATAAGACAAAACTCAATGAGTTTCCACACTCTTACCTCTCTCAAAGCAGTTTCCACACTTCTTACCTCTCATGCAAATGAAGAGAGTAGGCTATCTCATCTCAACTACAAGCATTTGCAAAACTTCCAAGCTCAAAATGTGGTTGAAGGTCTTCCAAATGGCAAGTTTTCTCATGGCATCTTCAAGGGTTTCTTGAAAGACAAAGATTCACCAAAGAAGATTGAGAAAAAGAGGACTTTTGAAGAAGTGTGAATGCTAGATCCAGATCCACAAGAACCTGGAGATCTAGCACCTATTGGTTCAACTCCTATGGCAAAGTGGGCCACCACTACTACATCCACTAGTGATCTTGTTGAAGATCCATCATCATCATGTCCTAGTTCTTTTGATAATTATCTCACCTATGTTGGTTCAAAGGAGATATCAAAGAACTACATGCACATTTTGAAAAAGTTTAATGATATTCACATTTTTGGATTTGCTCCTCCTTTGAGTGATGATGAGCAAGAGAGAAAAGATGCATCACATGAGATTTCAGATTTAGAATTTGGAAGTGATGATGAGCCAATTTCACTTGCTTTTTCACATGAGATTTCAGATTCAAAGTTTGGAAGTGATGATGAGCAAGAGAGAAAACCTTCATCACATGAGATTTCATATTTAGAATCTAAAGATAAAGATGATGAAGAGAGAATTCTAGATCTAGATCCACAAGAACCTAAATATCTAACAACTAATGATGAAGATGAGCGAATGGAAGATCTAGTTACACAAGAACCTAATGATCTCTCACCTGATGATCCTCCTCTTCCTTGATGGGAATCCATTACACTCCGATCTTCCGGTGATTTGGTTGGTGACCCACATGATCAGAGAAGAACCATATCATATCTTCAGAATGGAAAGTTTCATCCTTCTCACATTGCTGATCCATTTAAGTTCGATCGATCCTTCTTCGGAAAAGAAGGACACTTGCCTCCTTCTGGGGTGAGTGATGACATGCTACATTAGCATCCTTCAGTCTATTTTTGAGGGAGGGATTTCTTTCCACTAGGTTTTCCCTCTATCCTTGTAAAATCTCAATCACAGCAGAACTTAGCTACTATGGATTCCTCACTAGTGAAAGATTGCACAACATTTGCAAGAATAACATAAATCTGTAAATGAATGAAGAACAATACACATGAAATGGGTGAATAATGTCAATATTATTAACTGTCCAACCTCAAAATAGGTTAAGAACACCCATATATACAAATCTGGAAGAATTCGAATCCATCTGGAGTGTTCACACTGATCTAGCTTAGAAATAGCTCAAACCCCCCTAGGTTGACCAAAATATCCCAAACCATCCCAAACTAGTTCGAAACTGCTGTGTGAATGCTGGGAATGACTGGACAGGCCCATGTGACCTCACACATGTGAAGAAACTGGTTGGTTAGAGGTTTGGTAGCTAAAATTGGCCAAAAATATGACAAAGTTGGCAAGATTGTCCACAAACTGAGCAAATGCGCCCTAGGTAGAAGAGAAGCATGCTGAATGCATTAATTGACCTGAGGAGGGCGCTCTAGGCATGCTGAATGCATTAATTGCCCTAGGGAGCGCTCCAAACCGCTGGTTTGACTCAACACTTGTTCACATTTGCTAACTAGTTCATGATAATTGACCATTTAGTAGCTAACCAACTTAGGGATGTAATAATTAATCACTTGGGCACTAATTAACCATCAATTAATAAATGATTAATGGACATAGGTGTAAAAATGTTCTAACACCCCCCCTTAAGCTAGACTTAGTGAAATATCAAAAAATAAGGCCTTGGCAACTAGGCTCAAGTCACCTTTTACATCATAAAATTTATTTGTCCATGTAACCAAGGTAAGGAGGAAAACCACATGGGAAATAAAACCTCCCCTCTAAATGGACATGTGGCATATATCAAAATACACCAATCATCACCATGCATCACTCACCCCAAGCAAAGATCTAAGGTGAGTGAAGGTCTTCTCGGTAAAACACTTGGTGAAGATATCAGCAGTTTGCTCACTGGATGGGCAATACTGCAATGCTATGGTCCGGTCATGCACCAAACCCCGAATGTAATGCATGTGTATCTCTATGTGCTTGGTCCTCTGTCTCTGTACTGGATCGGTAGAAATCTTGATTGTACTTTGATTATCACACCAAAGAATAGTGGGTGAATCAAAGACAATCCCGAACTCTGCAAGAATACCTTGCAACCAAACACATTGTGTGGCTGCATTAACTGCTCCCCTGTACTCGGCCTCAGCTGAAGATAAGGAAATAGTGCTTTGTTTCTTGCTTGACCAGCATATAGGTCCATGTGCAAGCATAAATACATAACCGGAAGTTGACTTCCGATCGATACAATCACCGACCCAATCAGAATCTGTAAATCCTACTAGTTCAAGGGATGAACCAGCAGCATTAATGGATACCAAAGGACTTAGTACCCTGAACATAATGAAGGATCCTCTTGGCTGCCTTCCAATGGATCTCATGAGCCTCTTGCATGTGCCTTGCAACAGCCCCAACAGCATAAGACAAATCTGGTCGAGAGTGTGTAAGATACAACAAACTCCCAACTAGTTGTCTATACAGTGAACTGTCAACTAGTGGTGAAGAACCCCATTCTGTAAGCTTAACTCCTGAAAGAAATGGAAATTTTGCAAACTTACATTCAGCCATCTTAAATTTCTGCAGCAAATCTGAAGCATACCTTGACTGACATATAGAAATTCCATTCACAGATTGATCTATCTCCAAACCCAGAAATTGTTTTAGCAATCCTAGATCGGTCATGGAGAATGCACTGTGCAATGCTCTCTTAACTGAGTCAAGTTCTTTGGTGCAGCTACCAGTGATCAAAATATCATCAACATACAGTACAATAATCAATATCAGATCACTAACATGCTGCATATACACATTTGGATCAGACTTACACCTATCAAACCCCAAAGATAGCAGAAAATTGTCCATTTTTGCATACCATGCTCTAGGAGCTTGCTTGAGCCCATAGAGTGACTTGTTCAACCTGCAAACAAGTGTATGATCAGAAATAAAACCTTTAGGCTGCTGCATATATATATCATCATTCAGATCCCCATGAAGAAAGGCACTTTTTACATCCATGTGATGAATCTCCCATCGCTTGGAAGCCCCAATGGCCAAAACTAGTCTTATGGAGTCCATCTTTGCCACCGGTGCAAATTTCTCTGTATAGTCCACTCCTTGGACCTGAGAGTAACCCTTAGCCACCAACCTGGCCTTATACTTCAGATCAGAGAAATCAGATCCAATTTTGGTTCTATAAATCCACTTGCATTGCACTAGTTTCCTCTTGGGAGGAAGAGGGACCAAATCCCAAGTTTTGTTCTCATGGAGTGAGTTCATCTCCTCTTGCATGGCTGATTGCCATCTTGGGTCTGTACATGCTTCTGAATATGACATTGGATCAGATCCAACCATCAAATAACATGCCTCACTCAGATCAGAATTATCACATGCAAAGGAATTGTGAAATTGAGATCTAGTTTTCCTAGCATCTTGGGGATCTCCCACAAGCTCTCCGGCACTTTGAATTGTTTTCTCTGCCCACTTGGGCCTTGAGGGAGGGATATGTTCATAATCCATATCAACATCATCTTCAGCAATATCAGAATCAGAAATATCAGAGAAATAATCACTACTTACTTCATCATCAAGACGAGGAAATGAGCATTCCCCATCACCTTGTTCACTAGCTTGCAAAAACTCTTCTTCTTCGAATTTGACACTTCTTTCGATGAAAGTTTTGTGAGTGGATGGATCAAAGAGCTTGTAGCCCTTGGAATCCTCTGCATACCCAACCATGATTGACTCCTTGCTTTGGGGCTGCAAGGCCTTTCTCTTCTCCGGTGGAATTCTGGCCCAAGCCCTTGAGCCAAAAATTCTGAAATGTGAGACATTGGGCTTGTGGCCCATCCATGCTTCAAATGGAGTGATTCCTTGCAATGCTTTGTGTGGTGCTCTGTTCTGAACATATGCTGCACAATTCATAGCTTCAGCCCATAATTTGGGAGACAAATCCCTTTCTTGCAACATGCAAGTTGCCATCTCTTTCAGTGCTCTATTTTTGCGCTCTGCAACACCATTTTGCTGTGGTGTGTAGGGCACTGAGTGTTGCATCTGAATGCCATGCTCTTGACAGAGCTGCTGAAAATTGTTATTGACATACTCTCTGCCATTATCAGTCCTCAAAACCTTCATGGCCTTCCCACTGAAGTTCTCAACCATGCTCTTAAAAATTTTGAAACATTCAAAGACTTCAGATTTTTGCTTAAAGAAAAATAACCAGCAGTACCTTGAGTAGTCATCGATGAAGGTGAGCACATATTTGCTGCAGCCATAGGAGGGTGTGGGGAGTGGCCCTATCAGATCAGAATGCACTATCCCAATTGGTTTATCAGCCCTCCTTGCCTTCCCTTTGTCATACTTCTTTTCAGGATGCTTCCCAATCATGCAACCCTTGCATGTTCCACTTGAAAAACTGATTCGTGGCAGCCCTTCTACCATCTTTTCTTTGCTTAAAACTTGAAGATATCTGTAGTTTAGGTGACCATACCTTTGATGCCATAGCTTGCTGGTCTCATTCCCATGTGACAGAAGCACACTTGGTGAAGAGAACTCGAGGAAGTGGGAGAACTTGTACATCTTCATGTCATGGTCTGCAACACCCATTGCAACAATTTTCCCGGTGGAAACTTCTGATATCTCCACATCGTCCTGAGTGAAGACCACCTTCTTTGCTGCTCCAGTATGTGTCATTTGATATACAGAGAGAAAATTTGTTGCAAGATTTGGCACATACAGCACATTAGAGAAGAAGCCACTCCATAGAGATTTTCCCAATGCCATGAGCAGGGATTTCTGAGTCATCTCCCATTCGAATGGAGAGGCCACTGTAGGGTGCAAGTTCAGAAAACGAATCTCTTGAGGAAGCCATGTGCCTTGAGGCACCTGAATCAATGATGAACAAGGGTGAATGTGATGAACTAGCCACCAAAGCATGGCAGCTCTCCTTGTCTTCAGAAACGCACTCCTTCTTCTTGGAACTTTCAGGAAGAGGAATATTATTTTTCTGTAGGATATGGGTCATGGTGTCTATGGTTTTCTTCATGCATGAGCTCTCTGGATGAAAACCTCTTTGACAATAGCTACATTTTGTCTTCTCAGCCTTCTTTCCCTTGTTCTTGACCGGATTCGAAACCCCCTCAGAGGATTTGGGCCTCTCATCCTTCCTCTTCTTCTCTTGAGGTTTCGACCCCCTGGGTTTTTGCTTGCCTCTTCCACATTTCGAATCTCCAGCTGCAAGAACTTGGTCCTTTTGCTTGATGGAGCCCATCAAGACCAGCTTGTCTTGCTCTTGAGTTAGCATCTCCATGAAGTCATCCAAAGATGGCATCTTCCAACCTCTAACTGTGAGCCTTGTGGAGTTGAAGGAAGACACAAAAACTGAGTATTCAGAACCCAATTTGGAGAGAATGGACAACACCAACTGTTCTTCTTTCTTCTCTATGCCACATTGTATGATCTGCAAGACCAAGTTCTTGAACTTGGTGAAGAAGTCCTGGATGGAATCGAAATTCCATGGGCTCAGTGAGACAAGCTCATTTTCGAGCTGATGGCCTCTCATCTCATCAGTCTTTCCAAACAGGGTCTCAAGCTTGAACCACACTTCATTTGGAGTTGCTAGACTTTCTACATGAAACAGGAGGTCTCTCGAAATGCTGAGACAAAGGAGGCCAAATGCCTCATCCATTCTGTTAAAAAACTTGGATTTCTCCACAGCTGAGTTTGGATCCACCTCAGTGCCCATCATAATTATGTAGAGACCCTTAGATCTCAGCAAAATCACCATTTCTGCCTTCCAATCGAAATAGTTGAAGGGTGTGAGCACGTTTGGATGAGATGGCTCCATTCTTCTCTGCTGCAATTCGCACTTGCTGACAATGCTGATCTTCAATACCTGCAAACAACTCTCAAATCACTCAGGAGGGATCTACACTAACAGATTCGAACCCTGTTTGGATAGTGGGTGCATTCGGGAGAGCATCACACCTGAGAGGAGCCACTAGATTTCTCCAGTAAGCTCAAGGCAATGGCCTCAGGAATTATGTGGTTTCTCCACTGCTTCTGGCAATCCACTAAAATAGTCTTGCTGGTTCGAATGGTAGCTCCAAGAGCTCTGATACCATGTAAAATCTCAATCACAGCAGAACCTAGCTACTATGGATTCCTCACTAGTGAAAGATTGCACAACATTTGCAAGAATAACATAAATCTGTAAATGAATGAAGAACAATACACATGAAATGGGTGAATAATGTCAATATTATTAACTGTCCAACCTCAAAATAGGTTAAGAACACCCATATATACAAATATGGAAGAATTCGAATCTATCTGGAGTGTTCACACTGATCTAGCTTAGAAATAGCTCAAACCCCCCTAGGTTGACCAAAATATCCCAAACCATCCCAAACTGGTTCGAAACTGCTGTGTGAATGCTGGGAATGACTGGATAGGCCCATGTGACCTCACACATGTGAAGAAACTGGTTGGTTAGAGGTTTGGTAGCTAAAATTGGCCAAAAATATGACAAAGTTGGCAAGATTGTCCACAAACTGAGCAAATGTGCCCTAGGTAGAAGAGAAGCATGCTGAATGCATTAATTGACCTGAGGAGGGCACTCTAGGCATGTTGAATGCATTAATTGCCCTGGGGAGCGCTCCAAACAGCTGGTTTGACTCAGCACTTGTTCACATTTGCTAACTAGTTCATGATAATTGACCATTTAGTAGCTAACCAACTTAGGGATGTAATAATTAATCACTTGGGCACTAATTAACCATCAATTAATAAATGATTAATGGACATAGGTGTAAAAATGTTCTAACAATCCTCATTTATTATTTAGATTGTTGGACAGGGTGACCTTTGGTCTCAATCACCAAGGCCTTATTTTTCATTTTTTAGTTATCACCTCATAGTATAGCTTGAGGGGGGGTGTTGGAATATTCTCACCATCATTTTTCATATTTACATGTCTTCATGCATTTTGCATGCATCCAGTCATCTGCATGCATTTTCATGCAAATGCATGCATCCAGTCATCATCTTGGTGGTCCTCCCAGCACCTAGAGCCTATTTTCAGCTCCCTAGAGCCTGTCTTCAGCCCCCAGTATCCCTCCTACCTACCTGATGCACCCTATTTGACTCTTCTACATGACATGCACACCTTTTCTCACCTACCACCAGTTATCATTCAGTTAGAGTGCCTCATCTCACCTACCAGGTGTCTGACAGACAGTTAGAGCATTGATTGAGTAGTTCTTCCACTGTTTTCTCATACTAAATGCCTGTAGCTCCTAGTTAGCTAGTTCTGGAGTGCCATGTGATATTCTGACAACCTCATGCACCCTCCTTGGAGTCTCCATCCCCTAATTTATGCCTAGATGGTTCTGTTAGACTCAGTTAGACTCACTTGACTGACTATTACCATTTATGACTGATACTACTGACTGGTTAATGTCTCCAATATTATCCAAGCTAGAATTTGAGCATGATTCGAATTAACTCCTTGGTTAATTCAAATTCTCTACACAGTTATTGTATTATTGTATTTAGTTTTCACAGTGCCATCTCACAGATGATGTATGATATTGCTATTCTCCATTTTCTGTGTTCATGAGTGATTATTGAGTGCATTCTTCTCTTCTTCTTTGTAAATTCTTGAGAGTTTGTGTGAGGCTTGTTACAACTCTCAAATCCTACTGCAGATTATCACACTAGTCTAGGTTTGGAGTCTCGACTGGTGGGTATCCCACCATCTTACAGCTTGCCCAATGAAAGTCTCAATCAGACTCTACAGTCTACCTTTCTCTCCGACATGTTTTGAAACTTGTTTGACATGTGATATTGGGGAGTCACATTCCTTGTATCTCAGCGTCGGATTATATGTCTGTGTATTTTTGGCTGGTGCAAGAGTCAGATATTCTCAAATTTTCCGCTCAAATATCTTTGGTGTGGAAGAGATTGAGAGACATTTCTTTATTTTCTTTTTCGACATGGCTTCCACAGTCCAGCATTCTTTTGCATGAAGATAGTAATTTTCCACCTTCCAGTCATAAAGCTCTGTGTCGGAGTTATATCCGATCGAAACAGGATCTCCAAGGTGAATATCTCCCTGAGAATTTGGTTCAATATGATTTTCATTATTATCTATTCGATAGAGCTGTCGAATGTCATTATATTCTTCCACAGGTTCCGACCGGGGTTCTCCCTAAGATGGGAAGATTGGTACAATAACCTTCTGACCATTGCCTTTTAGCTTGATGCGACCTTTATCTAATGAAACCGAATCCTTCATCTTTTTCCCCCAAGGTCGACCAACCAAGGCTGGGAAAGAACTTGCATCATCTTTGGGGTTAATGATTTCAAAATCAACTTTTGTTTTGATGCCTTTGATATATGTTTCAACTCCCTTCCAAACTCCAATCGGCTCAATGAGTCCTTGATCCGCAAGCTTCAGATAAATTCCTGATTCCTGCATTGTGGTTGACCGAGTTGGTCCCAAGTATCACGAGTCATGATATTGACTTGGGAACCAAAATCCAATATGACTTGTCATACATGGTAGCCATTTATGTCGAGGTCGACAAGAGGGTCGGCATCATTTTTTTCTTTTTGATTAAGTCGGAAAATGTTTTTGGTTTGTCTTTGCATGACATGTGTATGCTTGAATTTATGCAATAGGTTGATTAAATTTCCTACAAATTCATCATTTGTAATTAGATTGAACAATTCATTCAGTGCTTCTTGTCGGTTTTCTTCAGTATCTTTATGAGCTTCCAATTCAAAAAATATATCAGATGCATTTTTAAACACTGACTTTTGCTTAGCTAGATTTGGATAATCCTCTTTGGTTACTATTTTACTATTTTTTCTATTCTTCAAATTCAGATGGCATTCGTCGATTGAGTGGGTGTTGACTTCGCATATCTAACACCATTTTGCTTTCTTATTCTTTAGATTATAGGGGCAGTCATTTGTTGAATGGAATTCATATTCTTTACATAGATCACAAAATCATTTGGTTTGAATGAGTCTGACATCTTATCACCGACCCTCATTTCGACAAGAATCTTTAGTATGCCCTATAGTCAAACACGTTGTACACCATAACTGTTGGCAGGCGGTTTTGGTAAGGTAACATTGCGGCATCGTTGATGCTGCGACAAGTCAGAAGATATCGCGGAAGGCGGAGAGCTGGGCATAAATAAGATTATTTTATGCATTTTTGGGTCAATTGTACCACAGTTTGTGAGTTTTGGGTCATTTGGACCATATATTATGTAGTTTTGGGTCAATTGTACCGTAGTATGCGGGTTTTGGGTCATTTTGGACTATGTTAGTTAGATGTTGGGTCATTAGTCCAAAGTATCAGTTAGGAAGTTGTTAGTAAGTGGACAAGCATTGTAAGGGAGGAAGCCTATATATAGACATAAGTTGTAAGTGGTGAGGCATCTTAGTACGGATCCTTGGATGTTAGATGTGTGTGTCTTTGAGTCTGTATCTGAGATCACGAGTTACTAGTGAGATCTATGTTTTTGCGGAGATATTGTATCTGGGTTTTGCTAAGTTAATATGACATGACAGAGTTGTTTTACGAAATCCTTGTGCATCTTTTGTTCACTTGTGGTAATGCATGTTGTGATATATGAATAATGTTATGTTTTCTTGATGCAATTAATGCTTTACTATTATACTTGTCATGATGAATGTTTCTATTGAATGATGCTATGGATACAATGTTGTTGAAGTTAAATGCATAGATTTACTTCTGAATGTCGCTATAAGTTTAAGTGATTGGTGCCGTAAACATCCTCCTTCATTCGGAGGAAACATGGTTCCATTGACTCTCCCTTGAAAATCTCGGGTGAGACCTCATCTACTCCGTAGATGTTGCTGGACGGGGTAAAACCTGTCTGGGACAGTGCTCAGGGAGATCGTGGTGGGTTGGTGTCGACAGTGATGGGAACCCCTGTCGACTAGGTTTGAGTAAACAATAACTCTTTTCCTTTCAAATTCATGCTTTGGATGGCCTGCTCCATACTGTCAAGCCATTCATCAACGTGTCTACCAATGGAGACCAAAGGGTAGTTATCACCCATTTCGATCTCTAGAGCTCTTGTTAGGGAGTCCTCATATAAAGTGACATTTTGTCGATGAACATGTAATTTGATTTTGCTTATAAGGCCAGCGATGAACCATTTGATGAGGAGTTTGTCTTCAATTTCGTCTTTGATCTGGATCAAGAGGTCTTTGAACCTCTTATCATACTCTTTGACAGCTTCTTCCGGTCTTTGGAATGTCATCTTCAATTTCTCCGCAGCTAGATATTTTGCATCCTTTGTTTTAAAGAAAGATAAGAAACTTTTCATGGTTTGTGCTTTTGATGCATTTGGTGTTTTAGAAATGTATCCCACGTACCAATTTAATGCTCTTTTTCTCAAAGAACCAACAAACTGGGCCAACTGGCGTTCTTCGCTAGTGAGCTGGTTGGTTGTCCATGTTGATTTGCACATGAACCCGTGTCTTCTTGGGTCTTCGTCACCTTCATAAAATGGAAGGTGTGCCATCAAGTGGGACATGTCTACTGCTACTTTGACTTCAAAATTAGATGGTGGTGTTGGTGGATTAATACCAGAATCAAAAGTAGGTGCTTCTTCAATTTCAACAGTTACTAATGCTAGCTGCTTATCCAGGAAGGTTTCCTTTCCTTCAATACCAGTGTCTCGAACTTCTTTTGTTTCACTGGGTCTTGGGATTCTATCTTCTTCTACTGCTTCTGTCGAAATCCAGAAAAATTTCTGCTCGATGGGATTTCGCTACTTCTTGGATTCTCTGAAGCACTCAGTGAGTCACTCAATTATGGTATTGGCAGGGCGGGTGCTTCTTCATGTTCTGAGTATATTAGATGAAAACTTCTATTTGAAAACTCAGGCTGAAAAATCACCCATTTTCCTTCCTCGGGTCGATGAATCAACAATTTGTCGACTTCATCACCTTCTTCATTGCGACGACTCCAAATTCTCGACTGGCCAGCATGGAGTCCTAGATTTTCTTCGACAATCTCTTTCACTCGGACACTTTGCATTAGCTGAAACGGAGAAGGAGGTGTTAACCTCTTGGGTACTTGAACTTGGAGAGCACTACCACGCTCTATCTATAAGTCCTCGTCCATCAGTGACAGTTTTTCATCAATGCCCTGATCATCATGGGCTCGACCTTACTCTGAAATATTTCCTTCTGTGTCTATCATGACACCTGGTCCTCGCTTCTTCCGGAGCGCACTTTCCTGCTCCCATAGCTCTTCATGCCATTGTCTCTTTTTTTCTCTTTCAATTTTCTGGATGTCCAGAGTGCTCTTGTGACTCATGGTTCTCTCTTTCTCGGATCTATCAGGTCCTCCACTGCTGGTCATGTCACTTTATCATGTGTCGCTTTTCATCAATTTCAGAACATGTTTCGCCACCCCCTCAATGCCGGTACGAAGCTTTCTAGGAAACCGGGGAAGTGCAAGACATCATTTGTTCAAAAATAACTCCCATTCACGTTATTTCATGAATATTTCCCACTTACGTTCTTTCTCCTTCCAATTAGAATTTGGAAGGGGCGGGAGAAGCAACGGTCATGTCTCAAAAATGTGTGCAATGCCTTTATCGATCAAGAATTTGAACAATAAAGTTGGCAGGGAGCACAAGAATTGATCAGCTAGCTCGGTGAAGAAATGTTTTCTGACTTTGTCCACAAAGACGCGCTCTTCAATCGCTTGCTCTTCACAGAATTCGTTTACAATCTTTTCGCACCATTCTGACAAATTTGTACATCCTTCATTGATCAACTTCGACAACAACTTCCGCTCTTCTTCATCGACTAGTCTTTTCATCCAACAACTTCTTCAGGGAGGATGACACGGACTCTACAAATTTTTCATGGGTCTCTGAGAAGAATCTCTCCCTTGCTTGAATAATTGTCAGCTTGTTCCTTTGCGCATAGTTCTGCAGGTAGTTCGCAATTTTATTCTCCCACCAATCCTTAATATCCTACTCTGAAATCATATGTCATGTTGTTATTTCTGAATGCATACTCGGCAATGGAACCAATGTTGTAGTCCCGCGGGTCACGTAGTTACCAGAGATACATTATATATTATAAACAAGCGTGCATAGTGATCCAGAGACAAGAAACAAGATATGGAGAGAAGCACAATCCTTTGTATTACTCAACAATGTGGACAATATACAGAACAGATCTAATGTAACTCAGTACATCGGCTCAACATCCTATATATATGCTTTTACATTCGGTTATGTAACTTCTTTGTCAGCGCATCCAACCGACATAGCTCGACTGGTTGACACAACTATCGACATATATTATAATAGGTCGGGCGGGGAGCCTAGTCGACAAGATGACTTAGGCTCCTCCAACAAGACTCAAGTTGAATATTTGAAGAAAAAGTTAGATAGTGCAATACAGGAAAGGTAGGGACCAGGGAAAGAAAGCGAGGAAACAATTACAGAAGTTCTGATTCAAGCTATGTCTCAGGTGAGCTTGAAAGAAGTAGAAATTAAAGAAGTAAAGAAAGAAATTCAGAGATTAAATGAAGAAAACTGGAAGAAAGAAGAAGAAACAAAGGATATTGAAAGTAAAAATAAAGAGCTACTTGATAAGAATCAAAAGTTAATGTCTCGGGTTACAAGACAACTTTCTTTGCAAGGTGCAAAGCATCTAATTTGGGATTCAATAATGAATGAAGATGGAAAATTCAAACCGTTTTTAAATTTTATGAAAACAAAAGAAACAGTGGCCAATGAAAGCATACAGAATTGCACAGTCATGAGAGAGAGTTTGTATAAAAATCCAAAGGACACAACCCAAAATACAATTAATTTCCTAAACACTTTGATAGAAGATTATCTAAAAGCATTGGCAATCAAAAACAGAATACCAGTAATAGCTTGGGCCAGGAGAATCCTTGGAAAGCATTCTCATGTTGAAAATGTCCAAGCTAAAGCAGATCAAATGAAAATATAGGTTGAATCTTTCAAGATATCATTTGCAGATCTGATTCAGAAAGGACTTCTTGCCTTTCAAGATGAAGAGAATAAATTGATCTCCCAAAATGAATATAAAAATTTGTTGTTTGAAATTAGGATGAATTATAAAAAATTTGAAGATATGACCCACGTTTTGATAGGAAAAATTGTATTGGAAAAGCTCGTAGATGATTTTAAAATCTTAAATCAGTTGGAGGCGATAGGAGCAAAGCTACCTCCAATATCTATTGCATATCATGTAGAGATGAAGGTTTTAGTTAAAGAGATAACTAGTTATGAAATCCCTTCTTCAGAATAGTGGAAAACAGTAGACAAGTATGGCAAGATGAAGTATAATTTGCACACATGAAGACTCTTGTCCGAATAAGATATTTTTACCAGAAGCTGTAGCAAATTAAAAGACACAAAAATGTTATATTTTGAAAATTATAAAGCACAAATTTTGACAAAAATATTATGTAATAAGTAGTTAAAATTTCCTATTTTTGTAAATAGGCAGTTAGGTTTTGGCTCAAGAAGCTTTTCATGTATAAAAGCATATTTTGGTAATGTAATCAGGGTTGGAACCCATGAAAGAGAGATTTTGGGTGCAACCCAAGTGTAGGAATTTTTGATGACAAAGTTACAGTTAGGCGAGGCCTAACATCGACCAGTTTTGGGAGAACCAACTCCGCAATTCCCATGAGCAGGGTATGGAGCGAAGCGAAGCTAACAGGGAAGGACCTGTCCCCTTAGTACAAAAGAAGTACTAAGGATGACTAGAGGTAGTTGGAGAAGTTATGAACGAAGTGGACAACTATCAGCTAGAGGAGCAGAGTAAAGAAGCGGAATGGTGCAAAGGACGTGCCACTAAAGAGTCATAACCGCGCGGTTAGAACTGCGACTGTTAGAAGAAGTGTTAGAGTCAGAAGAAGTGGCACAAAAGGACAACGAAGTTACAACGAATTTAAGGAAAAGAGTGGTCAATAGGAGAACCATGTCGTTTTTCTTTTAGTGGTATTATGGGGGTTGGCCCATAGTTATTGTAAATATGTGACCTTTGGGCACATCTATATAAAGGGAAATTTTGTATAAGGAAGGATTAGATTTTTTTAGACTTATGTTAGATATAGAATGAGGGAGAGATATCTAAGAGAGGAAATGACTCTGCAGCTATGTGCGCAGAGATCTATTGTAGAGAAGAGTTTGCAGTTGAGTGCTCAGACTGGAACTGTTAACCCTTCCAAAGTAATATAAAGAACAGTTCATGTGGAAGTAGCTCTCATCTGGGGGCTGAACCACGTAAATCCTTGTGTTTATGTATGAATATATGATGTTGTTTGTGCTTATGTTATGTTATACTTATGTATTGGCGTCCATATGTATGTCAATGAGAATCATATGTTAAGTAAGAGTCTGCAGCTGTGTGCGCAGAGATCTATTGTAGATAAGAGTCTGTAGTTGAGTGTGCAGACTGAAACTGTTAAACCTTCCAAAGTAATATAAAGAACAGTTTGTGTGGACGTAGCTCTCATCTGGGAGGTGAACCATGTGTGAAAATCCTCACAGCAGATCTAAGAGCTGATGTATAACTCACAAGAAAGATTAAGATTAAGTAGGAAAATAGAAGAAGAGTGCTCAATGCAATGTAAAGGAGCAACAGAATTATGATACAGTAGAACTCAGATAGAAGCAGAATAACATCACACACTAATTCATTAATCATAATATGAACAATAAATAATACAATGGTGGAGAGGATTCGAATGCCAAGGTGGCAATTCGAATTAGCCTGCATGGGAACGGCTTACCTGCACTAGGAGTCATCATCATCATGAGTGGAGTGTCAACAATATACCACTAGGAGTCCTAATCATCATCAGTGGAGTGTCATCAATACACAAGTGACTTTCAACCAGGTGGCAAACTGAGTCTAACTAAATGTAGTAGGTGTAACACATGCATGGTACTCTAATGTAGTGAAGGAGGCTCAAAGGAGGGCGCAAGAGGAGCTAGAGGAGCTGACTAGAGTTAGAACTAGCAATCTAGGCTCACTGGAGATCCATCGGAGTGTCTCAGTTAGTAAACTAGTCAATCTGTCCTCAAATCAAGGAACAGATCCACAAATCACTCAACTAACTATAGTGTAACTGGTGGTAGGTGAGGGAGGGTTCCTTTCTCATGTGGTAGGTGAAAGGAGGGTGCATTACTGAATAGGAGGGATGGAACTAAGCATAAACAGGCTCCTGGGGCTAGTAAACTAAGCTCTAGGTGCTGGGAGACACCAACCTGATGACTAGGATGCATGCCTGCATGAAATTGCATGACTGCATGCAAAAATGCATGCATGACTGAAATGAAAAATAATGAAAATGATGGTAGGACTAGAATGGAGTATAGGAATATCCTAACACCCCCCCTTAATCCATCCCGGGCCTTGGTAACTGAGACCAAAGGTCACCCAATACAATGAATAATAAATAACAGTCCATAAACTGAGGAAATGGGGAAAACCTCATGGGAAAAATACCCTCCCTCAAAATAGATTGTAGGGCGGCACACGAAAATAAATGCTCCAAAATCAAGCAGGTGTGACGCTTGGTCATATGTCTAGAGGTATCTTATTCTTGGGAAGAAGTGGATCATGCTCAAAAATCATGTTCTTGTACTTGCTCTTCATATCAAATGTGATGAGAACAAATCCAGAGGTATGAGGATGATCATGGAACCTGTGATTCATCAGCTGAGGTAGGATCAAATCCATGAATGTGTAGATAGTCTTTTGTTTTCTCCTTTGAACCATCATAGGTGATTTTATGCCCAAAAGAACCATCAAATGATAGTGATTTCTTGGAATCCAAATCAGATCCAAGACTTGAAAAATGGTTTCTTGATATCTCCTTTGAACCATTAGAGGTGAGATCAAAACCATGAAATGCATGAGAAATTATCCCAAGCGAATGGAAATGCCCTACAGCGTCAATAAAATTCTGAGAGCATGTACAAATGATCTTACAATAGTACATAAGAGGTGAGTGATCAAGGAGAGTGAATGCATTACCTCCAATTGTTGATTTAACCTCCGAAACATTAACGAGATCATCATTATGCAAACCAATAGACTCTTGTGCAAGAGAGGATTTAAGAACCTCTGCAATTTCTAGAGTGTGAGCTGGAACAGAATTCAAAATAGAAGATATTGAGAGCATGAGTATAGAATGTGCAAGTTCTTCTTCTTTGTGGACAAATTCATTATGAGATATGTTTGATATTGATTCATGATCAGAGAGACCATCAAGCAGGGCGAATGCATCACTAGGATTGATCTTGAAATGTTTTGGACCAATCCCTTCATTCTGTTTGCCAAATCTTTCATCCAGATGGGCCCATAGCTCTTTTGAAGATTCAGCAGAAAGGAAGTGGATTACCATGCAACGAGACATAGCATACATCATTGCTGCATAGGCTCTGTCACCTTCATTAACCAATCATTCTCTTCTTCAAAGGATTCAAACTCTCTTTCAAAACAATAATCAAAGATACCATGTCTCTTCAAATGTGCTATCAATATCTTTGGTTTCCACTCATCATAGTTGAATGGAGAAAGAGGAGGAATTCCTTCCAGATTCATGGAAGTTGTTTTAGAAGACCTGCAAAAAACAATAGAAAATATCTGCAACTACTACTCCTGCAAAAGTGCAGAAACTGCTGCAACTCCTGCACTCGAAATATTGATAATAACTTACAAAAAAATCTCAAGAATGGAGATAGACAATACTCTCAATAGGCTCTGATACCATGTGAAAATCCTCACAGCAGATCTAAGAGCTGATGTATACCTCACAAGAAAGATTAAGATTAAGCAGGAAAATAGAAGAAGAGTGGTCAATGCAGTGTAAAGGAGCAACATAATTATGATACAGTAGAACTCGGATAGAAGCAGAATAACATCACATGCTAATTCATTAATCATAATATGAACAATAAATAATACAATGGTGGAGAGGATTCGAATGCCAAGGTGGCAATTTGAATTAGCCTGCATGGGCATGGATTACCTGCACTAGGATTCATCATCATCATCATTAGTGGAGTGTCAAGAATACACCACTAGGAGTCCTAATCATCATCAGTGGAGTGTCATCAATACACAAGTGACTTCCAACCAGGTGGAAAACTGAGTCTAACTGAATGTAGAAGGTGTAACACATGCATGGTGCACTAATGTAGTTAAGGAGGCTCAAAGGAGGGTGCAAGAGGAGCTAGAGGAGCTGACAGGAGTCAGAACTGGTAATCTAGTCTCACTAGAGGTCCATCAGAGTGTCTCAGTCAGTAAACTAGTCAATCTGTCCTCAAATCAAGGAACAGATCCACAAATCACTCAACTAACTGAAGTGTAACTAGTGGCAGGTGAGGGGGGGTGCATTTCTCATGTGGTAGGTGAAAGGAGGGCGCATTACTGACTAGGAGGGATAGAATTGAGTAGAAAAAGGCTCCCGAGGATAGTAAACTAAGCTCTAGGTGCTGGGAGACACTAACTTGATGACTGGGATGCATGCATGACTGAAATGAAAAATAATCAAAATGCTGGTAGGACTAGGATGGAGTATAGGAATATCCTAACAGCACGTAAATCCTTGTGTTTATGTATGAATATATGATGTCGTTTGTGCTTATTTTATGTTATACTTATGTATTTGTGTCCATATGTATGTCAATGAGAATCGTATGTTAAGTAAGCAGAACACATGTGTATGAATATGCGAAGTAACAATGAATGTGATGAATGCATAATTCTATACATAGAGATAATAGTGATTCAACGAAGTCTGTGACTATTGGGAACGAAGGAGTGTGAAGTCATGTATTCATATGTTATGCGAAGTAGAAGCGATGTAAGAATGACTTGGATAAGGTCAGTATTCCACACCCATGCATCGTGAAGGTTGCAGAAACCTGATTCTGTAACCACCCATCTTCACCTTGGGTGAGACTTCAACCTGTTCACAGGTTGATGCTGAAAGGGCTAGTGAAAAAGTGTTTTGTTGTTGCTGCAAAGTAACTTTGCCAAACTTGGGTCAGTAAAAAAGCATAGCATCCCCAACAAGAGACTTATTTTTGTATCGAGATTCTTCAAGAATTAATAGAAATTTCCTGTAGAGTTGAAAACATTTTCCAAAGAAAAGATTCATGTGTTATTTATTTACAGTCTGTGATTTTCTCCCTTTAATGTGATTTTTCATTCCTGTAAGCTCTTTTCCATTATGTTTTCTTTCATGCTTAGATGAGATTTTATTTAGGTAAGAATTCATGTTATCATGCTCTGGTCAATGGGATCTAAGTATTCATATTTTTTCTTCTAAAGTTGGTTTTGGATTCATCTACAATCGGTGCCCAATATTAATAGACGGTTTCTTTTTCTTCTATTATCACCTGCAAACAAGAGCTTGACTATGAAGCATTGACTACCTTGCCTTTGTAAAAACTCATATTGTTTAAAATTTGTTTATCTTTAAAATTTCTCTGATTTTGACTCAATGCCCAATGGTACCCCTGTGTTTCAGCCTTTTACAATATTAAAGCATAATCATTGTGAAATATAGCTGGCCATTGTATTTATTTTTGAGAGAGCCCTCTCTAGTAGGAAAAAGGCCAGTTTTCCTCCTAAAGATTGGTTTGAAATAGTTACCTTGGAACTATCCTTCCACAACCAAGGGAGAAATTATGAGTGCTAACAGGCTTGATTCTTCTTGAAGGTGATGCACCCTGCATTAGAAGTAGAATCTTCAATAACACTAGATACATATCCATCTAAATCATGCCCTTCCAGGATATTCAAGATCCTAACCTTCCAACTATTGAAGTTCAAATTTCCTTCAAGATGGTCTTCCGCTCTCACTTACATTGAGGCCATTGTTCTTCAAGTGCTTTGCACACTCAAGATCTACGTAGGATCAAGCTTGATTGTTTAACTTAGATTTTTCACTCCCTGAGATTTGATATCAAGTTAATTTTTTATCTTTAATTTGGAATTGCAATAATACTTGAAATCAAATAACAATCATACACATCAGCAATCACATGCGACACATGAATTTACTCTGGGGAAACCCTCTATGACTTGAGGGAGAAAACCACAGCACAACCTTCCTTAGTATATTTATAGATAGCAAAGAATGTCTTTTACATCAAGCACACCTGTTGCAATTATAGAGAAAGAGAAAGATAAAGAATAGAGACTCAGAATAATATCCCACAAAAATAAATGTGCATTGCCTTCAAGAGAGAAGAGAATTCACTTCACAATGGATTCGTCAATTCTATATAACATATTTATATATTCTTTTCATGCATCAACTTCTATTTTTATCTTTTGACTTTAGGATGAACCCACCCTCCGGGCCTCCATCTGGATTCATCAATCTTGCATGAAGAAGTGTGTCCCACTTCTCATGCAATGCATTTAACTCACTAAACTGACTCTTAGGATGAACTCGCCCCATAACTGAAATATTTCCCACTTAGTTAGGTGGCTACTTGAGTGTCGTCATGCAAGTGTCGCAACTCAAGTGTCAACTTTTAGTTTAACATAAGTGTTGTCTTTTAGTTTAACATATGTGTCATCATGCAATAATACTTAGTTAACTATATATTCTTTGTTATCACTTAATTAACTCTCTTAATTGATTATTTCTTGTTAAAATCACTGTAATGATCAATCCGAGTTTTCCTTTGATTTACTAAAGTGTTACGGAGAAAACTTCCTATGGCTTGGGGTAGACCACAACAGACAGCTGACTGCCAGAAAATGACTCAATTCCCAATGCAATGCTATATAAATGACACTACTAAGATAATGGAGAAAAGACCAACCTTCAACCGGATGTTCGAAGTAGATATCCATTGAGCTTTCTACCTCTACACTTGAACCTGTAGATTAGTCTCAACAACAAGTAAAAGCAAGTGTGTATAATATGTGAAAGACATTAGCATAATCAATAGCATGATCCATGATATCATAAGCGAATATAACCCAATGTAATTTAAAAATATTCACAACATCAATTGGACGAGAAAATGAATATTTCCATTAATGAATAACAAGAAGTACAATATACGACCTCTTGCCGACAACCAATCTGAACCAAGAACTGGGTCTCTTCACTTGTGCCTCCACCACTTCAATCCTCCATGTAATGGAAAACTCAAACTATGAAAGGAGTTTGGAAGGTGAATATAAGGAATTCACAACAACAAGGATCAATAAGTGTTGACTCAAGTCACGGAAAAAATCCACTAGAGTTATGGTGCTCTCTCTTTCTCCTCCCTTCCATATACCATAAGAGCTCAATATATAGCCTTCCAAAGGTAAGTGAAAGGACACATCGAGTCGTTTCGGGGCATATGGAGGGCCAAAGGTCACCCTAAGACCGCTTTTTGGGAGTAAAAGTGATTTTTAATTGGTTTTTACCATTTTACTTAGTACCCACAGGCTATAGTGTAACAGCCTACATGTACGCTGGCTATAGTGGAACAACTAGCATACAGGAACAAAAATAGGGAAAAATGTGTTCCTCGAGGACAAAATGATGAATCTGAGTCAGTGAAATGGATCCTAAAGGCCAATCAATGTTGATGCTCACAAGGTGAAAAATTACGTTGTAACAGATGCCCCCTAATGTGTGAGGTCAGAGAATGGTTCTACGATGGCCAAAATACATTATAAATCTCGAAAGTGGAGTGATGGAGACACAAATGGAGAGAGTAGCTCACTTGTCATAATACAATAATATCTCTAAGTACACGTCAGTACAATACAACAATCTGATACAATGGCCATGAATAGGCAGTACATAATGAATACATGTCGTAAGTGGTCATAGCCATAACCATCTACAGTAAGATACGGTCTCTTACTGAAAGGAAACAACAGGTGCAAATCGGAGGTACAAACTACTGATGTCTAAGAGGTGATATCTCAGAAGTACAGTCACGATCATAAGTAGCATACTGAATGCCACTATCTCCTGGGGTCTTCTACACAAGTCATCTACGGTGCATGTCCCATCAAGTGAATAAAGGTGTTGAGCTTGAACCTAATGTGACATCATCTGATTACTGGTCAATGATGTATACCATTAATGGATGCAAGATAACCCACCAATAATGAAAATGGGAATCAAGGAATGGAGTACAATCATCAAAGTGCGAATAGATGTGTTGAATTCGAACACTAAGATGAATCCATCGATTAGGGGACATTGATGTATTCCCAAAACTGTCAATGGCGAGAGAACCTACCTCTAATGACTGCAAGCCTCAAGGTACTCAACCGAACTCTAAGTCTAAAATTCTGAAATAAATGAGTTGAATTCGACGGAACGAAACTCGCTAGAAGGAGGGCATTAAGGCATCCCCCATCAACCAGCACGAGGTAACAGCTACACTGAAAGATTTGGAATAACTCAAATGAAATGGACTGACTCAATAAGGATGGCCGACATGCAATAGTCAAGAGATCTGAGGAGTGGCCGACTCTGGTTTCAGGACTTCCTTTGAACAAGAGCATGAATAGATGGATAGACTCAGGCAGTATGAACTCAAATAACAACACTGTGTGATGTAGGAGGCATCGACAAAGGGCTCCATAATGACTGGAAGCTTAACCAATCAATGGAGTAAACTCCGAGAAACGAGTACAGCTCCTAAGGTCCTACTATAGTCCCAACTCATAACGGATGGAGTGGAATGAATTCTCTGTTCAAAGGCGACACAACCGCTGCCAACAACAACAAGTAATATTCTCCCGTCCAGCTTTTTGGAATATTTGATTTTTTTGGTCTTTTTTATATTTGGAAAGCTTGAAAAATAATAAAATTGTTTATAGTACAACAAATGAGGGAACGAGTGTCAAGTAGCAAGCAAACTAGTCCCAAGCAGTGGAACATACCTATGATCAATGCAAGGAAGCATGTGCAGGATGCGGACACTCGGGGGGGTGTTCCCTCAAGGTCAAGGGTCATCAAACTGTGAAAGGAAAATGAAATCTCTGCAAGGCTCAACAGGTGAAGTTCTTAGGCACCAAGCTAATAATCAAGTAAGGGGGAGCCGGCACAAGGCTCAAGCGGTAAGCAGGATGATGCAATGCAATCACAACTTGATAAAAAATGGGGGGAGTCCTTATGGGATATGGACAGTATAAGACAAATTAGAGTATGAGTCTTTATCGCAAAGTCATGGCGTAACTACAAAGGACTCCCGATCTTAAAGAGAGACAATAGCATGGGCGCCGAAAGGCATAAAAGGGTTCTAACTAGGGCACCCATGGTCAGATAGGCCCTACCGCCAAATAACGACACTTCTATAAAAGTGTGAAGGCTCTATGTTGGTTAAGAAGTGGGTTCGCACCTAGGGTTAATAGAAACGGTCAAAAGGTCAAATGCATAATGCATGTGAAAATGGCATCTAACCTATATGCTAGGTGTGAAATATACCTGTTGTAGGCATGAAATGGTTAAAAACCAACTCTCGTCGAAGAAATCTATTCAAAATGCTACTCCAAGACATCACATTAGTCCAAAACAACTTAAAATGGTGAAAACTATAGGAAAGTGGGTTTTGAAAACTATAAATAGTAATAACAAATTACAATTTACAATTCACCCCAAATAGTGATTTTGGTTAGTTTTCACCTGAGATTTCAGTCGCTGATTCTGGGAGCTATGGGCATCCGTTTATCGAGCCGTCTGGAGCAAGTTAGTCATCTCATCCTCCTCTTTCATTTGGTTGCTTTTATTTCATTTTTCAGTGGTCTAATTTGTTTATTGGGAAATCCCTACTTCTCTACGGTGTTGTACGCGGGCTACAGTTATACGGGTCGTTGGTAGGGCCATCTAGACGCAGTCAACGCTTGCATTGACCATGGGTAAACGCCTCTGTTTGCTCAATAGCCCACGGATACATCCGTGAAGTTGATTTTTTTTAATGTAAAAAGCTAAACTTGTGTTTTTTCTTCCAGGATGGTTCTAGAGTGGAGGGAAAGGGAGCATGACCTTGTGGATGAGGCTATCCGCCAAGATTTTCCTATGCAACAAGCATTACAAGGGTGTGTTATTTTCAAATTCTAGAGCATTAGGGGTTTGAGGGCCCAAAACCAATTCCTCCGTCGGTTGATAGACTACTGGGACGTAGACGTACAGAACTTCAACCTGGATGGTCAAACACTCTCCTTAGAGATGGATGACATATATTTCATCACAAGGTTGTCCTGCATAGGGGAGGTGGCTAGTCTTCGATCTCGCACTATAGGTGGTGGGATCACCATTCCTGACTACATAGAGCGGTACTGTCTTCCCAACACCCGGAAGGTGGGGATTCAGGTACCCATTGGCGCCATAGTCAGTTTGAGTATGAAGATCATGGTGTCCACTCTCGTCCGGATTACTGGTTTAGCAACTCTACACCAGGATTCAAGGCTAGTGATGTTCTATGCCATAGAGTGCATGCGGCCCATGGTATATGACTGGTGCACAATGTTACTGGTGTCGATGAAGACCCAGTTAACGGAGTGCAAGCGTGGGGAGGAAAAAAACTTTGGATACGGCAGTATACTATGCAGTTTTTTCTTTGAGAGAGTTTCAGGGCTCAGTCCGAGGGTTGAATTCCCTCTTCATAGTCTCCATGACCCAGCCTTGACCCGGTGAGCTGAGGTGCTAACACAACAAGGTGGTGGCCGATAGGAATCACCATATACAGATGAGTTCTTCCACTATTGGGAGTGATAGGTCATAGCCATTAACGACTATCCATATGCAGGGATAGACTTCTGTGGCGATCGTGACATGCCACTTCCTCCAAGGGTAGTGTTTGGAGACATCGGTATGCTACTCTTTTTATGTTTTGTATATTCAATTTTTTTGGGGATTTTTTATTATATATGTAAATGAAAAAATCTTTTTGGTGTAGTATCCCATATTGACATTTCACTATTTGCTCGTAGATACTGGTCTGCGAAGACCAGATGGTTTCCCGAGACATCATCGACGAGGGAGGGGTGGAGAGGTAGTTGGCGCTGCAGTAGAGCACACATTGGAGACTGTGCGGGTCAACCTGACCCGTATGACCAATAGGGTACTTGTGATAGAGGTGTAGCATCTGCTAGAGGCAATGCAATGACACGTTGTGGGAGTACCAGGAACTTGGGTGCATTTACTGCAGAACATAGCGCAAGCAATACATTACTACTATCAGACACATCCTGCCGAGGTAGATATGCCTCCTCATGGGGCTTAGATATCTCAAATTCCCATATTTTGTATCGATTATCTATATTTTTTAGAGCTAGGGGCTCCAGTTTTGTATTGTGACACTACCTTTTTTAACATGTTATTTATAAAAAACTATGGTTCTCTGGTTCTACTATATGTGTATGTACAAATGTATGAATGTATGTTTATTTGTGCGCTTCATTATGAACGTGAAAAATGTCAATCTAGGACATAGTTAGCATATGCATCAGATACATGATTAAAAATTCTCGGAACATGAATGTATGTAATGGAAACAAAATGACATTCCAAGAGTCTTACCCTTAAGAATCTCCGTAGAAAAGTAGGATCCCTTGCATGGTACTGAGCATTCAATTGAGACACAACCAGTTGTGTATCCAGGTGGACTACTAAAAACTGGATAACATGCGAAATAGCATCCCAAAGTAGCTCAGCTACGACCTGTACTCAACCACATTGTTGGATGTAGGACCGATACAAGCACCTCCTGAAGACACAACTAGGCGGTCAGGTGAATAAATAACCCAAGCAACAGAAGCAAGTTGTTGCATATGACGAATAGCACCATCCACGAATCCCAAGAACACGGGAGATTCTGTTGACATCTGTCAACCAAATGGAAGCAAATCAATTGACCGAAAAACCAAAATAAATCTAAACTATGTACAGAAGCAGCTATAAAAAAGTATTAGCTCGAACTAGAAGTTCAAGCGTAATACCGCTTGAGGTAGATCCCATTTCTAGGCTCCTTCAAAGCATTCCCCTCATAATATTCCAATTCGTAAGCTTCGTTCTCAAGGAAATGCCTCACTATGTAAGGACCGTGCCACATGGGGTTAAACTTGCCTACCCCCAGGGGTTCCTTAGCTTGGTCATACAAGAGGACCAAGTCACCTTCAGCATACTGTTGGGGACGGACAGACCTATCGTACTGAACCTTAACACGACGTTTGTTGGAATCTATAGCCACAGTGTCATCTCGACGTTGTTCGTCAAGCTGCTCAAGGTGGATTAAATGTTGCTCAATATCTGAAGTGTCAGGCAGGAGATCTATGGCTAGTTTTAACGAAGGGATTTCGCATTCTATCGGTAATATAGACTCCACACCATGAACTAGATGAAATGGTGACAAACCGGTGGCAATCTTAACTGCGGTTCGATATGCCCACAAAGCAGGGTATAACATGATGTGCCAGTCGATCTTGCTTTGCTGGATGGTACGCTGGAGAATGGTCTATAAGGACTTATTGACTGCCTCAGCCTAACCATTTGCTTGGGGTAAGTACGAGGAGGATTGATCTTGATGAAACCCAATCTTGGGTGACAAATCCGCCATCATCTTGTTCTGAAAGTGACTACCATGGTCAATGACAATCTCTCTTGGAATACCGAACCAAGCGATAATCTGATTGAACACGAAGTGGGCTGCTGTAGCACCATCGGCTTTTACGGTAGGCATGGCCTCAACCCATTTGGAGAAATAATCCACGGCCATAATGATATGGTGATGCCCCCCAGCTGAAGCTGGTTTGCAATCCATGAAATCCACCCCCCACTTGGTGAAGGGACCGACGGTGACGACCGGATGAAGGGGCGTCGGATGCGAGTGTATATTTCAAGAAAACACCTAGCAAGGGTGACATCTCTTTACGGAATTCATACAATCCTTAAAGATCGAAGGACAAAAGTAACCTACTTGCATAATGCGTTGGGCTGTTGCAAGCCAGGATAAGTGACCACCACACGCCCCAGCATGGAAATCATTAAGAACACGCTCCACTTCTTCGTGAGTCAAACAACGATGGAGGATAGAATCCTTTCCTCAATGATACAAAGTATTACTGACGATGATATAATATTTAGTGTGGTGTTTCACATGCCGTCATTCGTCTCGTGAATAGTGCGAAGGAAACTTCAAAGTTTGAAAATATATGATGATATCCCCATACCAAGGGTCCACAAACGAGATAAGAAATAAGTGTTCATCCACAAAGGGATATTCATGGACAACATCCTCATCCATTCGTGGAAGGTCCGACATGAGCTCAACAAAAACCAAGGATCTCACTGATATTTCCGAAACAAAATCGAGATCAAACTCCTGAATGATCACAATCCACTTATTATACTTTCCCCCTATAATACGTTGTGATAGTACGAACTGAAATATATTGATATGCACTATGGCTGTGGTTTTCCGGGGCATGATGTAATGCCGTAACTGTTGGACTGCATGAATAGTCGCAAGTGCCAAATTTTCAACATGAGTGTATCTCATCTCAACGTCTACTAGATTTTGACTAAGGTAATATATCACATGCTCTATGAGCACATCATCTACCTGAACTAAGACCATGCCAATCGTCTCTTGAGACATGACCACATAAAGTAGAAAATCTCTTGCAAAGTCGGGTAGACTAAGAAAAGGGGCTGATACCAAAGCTTTCTTCAAAGCGTCGAAAGACTGTCAGGCTCGCTCATCCCAAATAAATGGTGTGTCTTTCTTCAACAGGCGTACGAAACCTTTGGTAAGACTAGCATAATTTACTACAAAGCGACGTAGAAAAGTGGCTCTCCCTTGGAGGCTCTGAAGTTGAAGTAATTTGCATGGAGGAGGCAACCGAAGTATTGCCTCAACTTTAAGAGGATCGACTCTGCTACCCTCTTTCAAAACTATGAAACCTATAAGGCGACCCGTTTTCACAACAAATATGCACTTATTGGGATTTAACCGAATCTTGTAGCGTATGCATCTTTCAAGAATTAAACGGAGGTGTTTCGGGTGGTCCACTCTCTTATGAGAATGGCTAGCAATATCATCCAAGTATGCCTCCACTATGTGTTTAAGGTTGTGAAAGGCGTAGGTCATAGCACACTGAAAAGTGGCTCCGACATTTTTAAGGCTGAAGGGAATCTTGCGGTACACAAATGCACCCCAAGGACAAATAAAAGCAGTCTTATGTTGGTCCTCGGGCTTTATCTAGATCTAGTTATATCTTGAAAAGTTGTCCATAAACAAAAAAACTTTGCTTCCCGCACAAGCATCCAAGATCCGATCTATGAATGGAGTGGGGAAATTATCTTTCGGACATGCATGGTTTAGATCTCTAAAGTCAGTGCATACACAGATAGTTCCCTGCTTCTTATCCATAGGAACAGGATTTGACACCCATTCGGTAAGAGGAACTGGGTAGATGAAACCAGCCTTAAGCAGTTTCTCCACCTCTTCCTTAATCGCGGCTGCTTTTCTAGGGTTCACAGCACGAAGGTATTGCCAAACCGGCTTAGCATTGGGATATGTTCTAATCTCGTGTTCGACAATGCTGGGGTCTATTCCTGGCATCTCCTCATATGACCAAGAGAAAGCCTCCCGGAGTTCCTTAAACAATTCGGTGTAAATGCAAACCTCTTTAGGAGAGCAATCAGCACCAATGTAAATGTTCTCAACCTTTCCGGGTGTCCGGGTGTACGAGAAATGTTGATCGGTATGGTAGGGGAAATATTAGCCATGTTCCCCTCTGCATAAATCCCATGCGAATCCCAAGGAACCACAGGGTGACCAACCATCTCGGCAAGAGTTGTCCTAAACTCTTCTTGCTCGATAAGATCAAGGTTGGGAAGAAAATAGGAGCGATGATGCATGTCTTCCCAAGATCTTTCACTACCACACATGGCCTCAACAATAGCTTCATCCAAAGGTAAAGTACCCTCAAGACAATTGTACGAACAAGATGAGTCGACTGCCCACATGGGAAGCATAACAGGATCTTCTTCTTCTGTCCATGAAGATGAGAGATCAGGCTCTGTCGTGGCTTGTTGAATATCTTGATATGCAAGCTCAGCAGCGGACAGTGGCACAACCATTCTGACATGCGCAATGTCTCCAGACGTGGAACTCGTGGACGATAAAGTCCATGGATCATTAAAATACGAAGTCTGGAACGGTAAATTATTCACTGGAGGAGGCGCATTATCGAAAATGGTTCCAATAAAAGCGATTGGTGCAGCGAAATAAAAAGATCCCATCAATGAGGGGTACAATCCTACACCAATGTTCCTAGTTTCCGGCTAAGAATCTTTGACTTGGGGAACAATAGGTCCCGTGGATGCTGTGGAATAGGGATTAACGAACTCTAGCCAGTCGACCATCACAATCTTGCCTTCGTGTGGAAAGCATATAATTCTGAATACAGAGGACACGACCGCTCTCAAAGCATAGATCCAATTCCTACCCAAGAGAAGGTTGTAGTCGATGGGCGCATCAACCACCTCGACTTCAATAGGCATGGATTTCCTAACCAAGCGGACAACAAGGGAAGGGAGAATACCATGTGGCTTAAATGACCGACCGTCAAATGCAATGAGCATGGTCATAGACTTAGATAAGGGAGGGGAGCCAAGATATTTCCAACAAGATAAAGACATCACTGACGTAGGAGCACCTTCTTCAACCACAGTTCTTTTGACGATATTCTGCAAGCACTCCACATGGACTTGAAAATCCACATGGTAAGGTAAGCAAGGTTGGATGTCAGTAATGTCAAACTTGATAATGTTAGGACTTCCCCCATCCTAAAATCCTAAAGCGCACAAAAGGGAATTCCTTTGTGAAGGACACACTTGTAAAACCTCAAGATCCGACATGGCACATGGAGTTTGACCCAAATCTTCTACAATAGTTTAGTTCTGGGCAGCTCGAGCATTGGGATTATGCATAGAGTGCTTGAGAACACCTTTCGGTATCCACAGTATAGTAGTGGGCTTCTCGATATGCAAAGAGGTATCAGGAGGAGGAGGAGGCTCATTCCCCATATTCGGTTGTGGTGCACCATAATCACGTTGATGAGTAGCAACACTAACCTTTGATTTAACCATATTCACGCATCCAAAGTGTAACATCCCAAAAATTCACAAAAAAAATTTTAAATTTTAAAATAGCATTCAAAGTTGTATTTACAAATGCGGAAATAAATAAATACTAATCCTCTTAACTAATAAAAATTATGGTAACGACAATTCATACTTCTTAACACAAAATACGACTTTAGTTTTGCTTGTGTTAATTAAAAATCTAAATGCTGCGATAAAGTTTGTGATTGTCATACTGTGTACTGATTATTGTCTTATTATGAAATGAAATCGAAATCTACATCAAGATGCTATGGATGTTCAGATATATTTTAATAATACTTTTATCAATGTTCTGTCAATTATAAATGTTTACTAGTGCTAACTGTTGTTCTTCTTTTGATGATGAAAGGGGTCCTAAGAGTACCCTAAGGCTTACTTAGCATTTTATGCTAAAGCATTGGATTTTCCCTTCCGCAGATATAGGTAAGGTGACACACCAGTTCAAGTAAAACCAACATCATATAAGGAGTACTATCAGTTAGCGTTCAAGGTTTCTGCATATAAATTTCTAAGGTATTAATACAATGATCCGTCTATAGTTTTTTTGATAACTAAACAACTCGGACGTCTTCTTTGTTTATCAATTGAATGCTGGAATTTGAGTGTCAAATTTTTGATGTAGGATAACATGCGTAGCTAACGTTTTGGCTCAAGAGAAAAGTGTCTTATAAGCATGTGCGATAATGGTGTATTACTATAGTGTATACACTATATCCATATTACATACTTATTGCAAACTATATGCAATTCTCATAGCATAAGAATTACATGCAAATCCTATAGCATTCTACTATATGAAATCTGTGCAATATATTTTCACAATATGCAAACCATGTGTTACTTCCATGCCTAACAATAATTTTATCTATCTGAAGGTTTAACTATATGCCAAGTGTTTAGGCATGGGCCCTATGTACTAACAATAGGGATACTATGTGTATCAATGCAAGCCTTTAAACATACACTTGATAGCTAAAGGGTTCATACAAAGGTATTACCTATATTAACATATGCTTATAATGTGGCAAGGTTACGTTCAATCCTCGAATCAAAGTAATATAAGGACATGTTCATTAATGTTGAAGTGGAAATGTACTGGCAGGCAATAGTGAACCAAGCTTGGCATTTATTATACTCATCTACCAGCTCGGTGGAAATCCTCAATGGCTGCCATCGTGGCACCTAGCTCATGAAGGCATCGTGAAGAATTAGCCATCATGGTCGAGCTATATGTGTTTTGGTTTGAACATGATCCGAGCTAGTATCCATGGTGGTGATGGTTATCAATGGAGTCATAAATAGGGTGGTTGCTTGGATATACGTAATCTCCTCCGTTGATCTTACACTATTCTCGGGCTTTGTGACTTAACCCTAAATCTCCACCAAAACCTTATAGTTACTATTTTCCTTTGGCATTCATTTTGTCGAGAGTGGTTTTGAGAGAGGCCGATCGGCCTACGAATACTTAGGGTTTGATAGCTGGTTTTTTTAGGGTTCCTCCAGTGATTTGGACCCATGACCTGAGAAGGATTACTATCACAAGATGAAAATGTAAGAGCCAAGCTCAGGCATAGACATTTCCTGTCTGTTTTTTATATTCAGAAAAGCTCAGGAATTATCATGCTGGTTGTCGAAGGGTTTGACTCTTGTAAAGAGTTCTTGGGATGCACCATCTCTAGTTTCGATATCACGATTAGTGTTAAAAGGAATTGAACCTATTACTTTGAATGTAAGGTTTATGCTCCACAAGTTGTATGCGACTCAGGGTTTTCATGCCTGCTACAGGAGCTGTTGGATTCGGCCTTCGTTTCCTTTTTAAAAAGAAGGTAATGTCTCTTCTATAGTTTTCTTTTCGTTTATATGAAATCATCTACAAAGATGCAAGATGTACTAAGTTTTAATCACATTTGTAACATTTGCAGGTGCTATCACTCCCATGGCTCTACGCTTCAGTTTAGGTGGGAACTACTACGTGTAGTGGTAAGTCTCGGTGGTTTCCCTTATGGATTCTCTTGGAAACCTATTGGTTGTATTTGAAATGGTTGGAGTTTTCGGCCTTCCAAGGAATTCATTGATGTTGCAATTCCTTCGTTCTGTAAGCAACGTAGGGAGGATGAAATCCTCGACCTACCCTCATAATGGACCTCTTAGTTTTAGTATGTTGAAATGTATTTCTTGTTTATCAGGGTTTCATCCCTCAACTTCAGGATAATGCCGAAGGGTTCAACCCTTGGTTTTTACACCATGTCCACAACAATGTTTTGTGTTGATTGTTATAAATGTCGTTGTCTTTAGACATTGACCGAGATCCAAAACTAAATGTTTAGTGGGGAAGGGTGTTAATGTTTCAACAGTTTTGGATTTTTGGCCGAGAGCCAATTCTAAATATTTTGCTACTATAAATTTCGATAATGAACAAATATTTATGTTCTATTTGAAAACTGATAATGTATGAGTTGTTATTTAGAATATATATATAGGGTTTGGCCAAAGAATTGTTTAGGATGCTAAATACATTTTCTTGTTTGGTTAAAGGAAATCGTAACTTTGAGGAGTGAGTGTTTATAATTTGAAAGTTTGATATAAGCTGTTTAAACATGTGTCCGTCGGACCAGTTATGATCCTGTCACGATAATGTAAAAGATTTGTTTCCCTTATTAAGGTTTTTCAATCCTGTGTCTTTCGTAATACAATGGAATGCTAAATAATAAATGATAAAATGTTGTGGTTTTGCCTATGATGAGAGTGTTTGAATTTATTAGCTGTAGTTGATAAATAAAATCTAAATAAGAGATATGGATACTGAAATGATATAGTGATATTGAGTGATGCGAATAATAAGTATTTATTTATCGTTTATAGGTAACAACTCTGTATAAAAGTAAATTTGCAGCTATTAAAATTTCTAGAAATAATAATGCCTGAAATAATTTGGATTTATAACACCTCATTGTTGGAAAGAATAACAATGGAATGCATAGTATTATCTTTCAAAAATAGATAGTGATCATTTGAAAATCTAGATCTGTGTAGAGATGAAATGTTTTTCTTTTATTACTGAGTAAAGAAAATGCTATATATCTATTTATGATATGCTATTCTATTTCTGAGTTTAAACATGTAGAATTGAAATTTCAGAATTAACAGAAACTCTGCAGTGTTAATCTATCCATTCACTTGGCATTCTGCCCATCAATCATCTGATTTAATTCTACTTCTCTGTACTAGAGTACTATACAGAAAACAGTATGGGAAAAATGCGGAAAGGATTGTTAATCATTCACCTCATTGACTTAATTATCCTTATGCAAAATCATCTCTAGGTTAGAAATTGAAACATATTCTTCTGTATAACTGTAAATACTAAATCTACAAATGCAGAAAATCATTTAATTGTAAACAATAAGACAAAATAGTAGAACTTGATTGAATGTAGGAGAAACAAACAACCCAAGGAGCCTGTTCCACCCAACCTACTCCTGAAGACAGCCAAATTACTTGCCTTAGGACCCCCAAGCTTGTTCACTGAACCACTAGGAAGAAGAATCTATAGAAGCTTTAGGTCATCAACTTGCAACAACAATTTGGATCATTCAATCCCATAGAGTTAGCAATCAAAGAGACCTGCACCAGCACCTCTAGTTCCCTTCTCAAAATATTTCAGCAGCCTCACAATGCACTTCCACTTAGCCTCCCTATTTGAATCTCTTAGTGATCAGCTGATACACTTGAGGAATTATTTTTGCAGAAAATAATGTAGAGCTCCCTGCTCAATTCAAATTGTCTTATCTAGGCTGCCTAGGCCTTTTTAGTGGTTAACCTAGTCATTAATGAGCTAACAGCTCTATTCCACCCACCTGGGGGATAATGCCACAATTTTAGGGGTAGTTGTCCCATAACCAATAGCTAGTGGTGGAGTGCAAATGTTGACATCTGTCCCATGCCTTCTAACAACTTCCATTCCTCCTAGTGGGTCAATAAACACTCATTTAACAGTTCCCTTGGGTGTTTGTCTCGTGTTTTAATATATTAAATAACAATAATATGTTTATCACAATCATCCTTGACCAGATTTGGTCATAATTACAAAAATTTGTAATTATAATTTAACATAATGTTTTTGCAAATAAAATAAATAGTCTCAAAATTTGGGTAGGTAACATACACCCCCCTTAAGTCTCAACATCATCCTCAATGTTGTTCATTCACTTTCTGAGTGTTCCTAAAATAGATTTGGGTATTTTACTCGCATACTACTCTCCAAATCCCAGGTTTCCTCTTCTGGGCTAAGGTGCTTCCATTGCACCTTTACTTTCCCAATGGTGCAATTCCAGAGTAGAGTTTCCCTCCTTTCGAGGATACAATCCGGTTCCACCTGAAAATCGCCGTCTTTTTCCACCTGTACATCATTCCAATTTATAACATGAGTAGCATCATGTACATATTTCTTTAAAACTGAATATTAAAAACATTATGTATTTTTAGATTTGGTGGCAAAGCTAGTTGACATGCCACGAGTCATACCCTTGACAAAATTTTGAAAGGACCACAATACCTGGGTGCCAGTTTCGCACAGCTTCCCAGTTTTAATGAGCTCTTTTTCAGTCTTACCTTAATGAAAACATGCTCACCAAGCTGGAACTCTTTATGAGTCCTTTGTAGATCTGCTTGACTCTTTTGCCTATCTTGGGCAGCTTGAAGATTTCTTTGTACCTGTTGCACAGTTAGTTCTATTTCCTTCAACAATTTAGGTCCTAATACAACTCTATTAACTGGGTCATTCCAAGAAACTGATATATTACATTTCCTACCATAAATAATTTCAAAAGGGCTAAGCCTGGCTGATGCATGGTAATGGTTGTTATATGCAAATTATGCTAAATGAAAGTAGTCCTTCCACTTACCAGGCTGATCCTTAACATACATCCTTAACATGTCTTCCAATATTTGATTCACTCTTTATATCTGTCCATCCATTTGTGGATGAAATGTTGTGCTGAAGTTTAAGGTTGTATTCAAACCTTTAAACAAAGATCTCCATAAGTTTCCTGTAAACTTAGAATCACGGTCTGAAACTATCACTTTTGGTATTCCATGTAATCAAAAAATCTGTTTCATAAAAATTTCTACAATGTCTGGAGCCTTATGAGTAGTTTTTACTGGTATAAAATGTGCTGCCTTGCTGAGTTTATCCACTACCACCATGATGGAATCATTTTGTTTCTGATTCTTGGGTAATCCGGTAACAAAATCTATGCTTATGATCTCCCATTTCCAGCTAGGTATAGGTAATGGCTGTAACAGTCCAGCCGGATGCTAATGTTCAACTTTTACTTTTTTACGGTCAAAGCATCTATATATTTTGTTACTTCATCCTCCATCCTGGGCCAATAATACTCTTTTCATAACATAGTTATGGTTTTCTAATAAACTAGATGACCAGCATAATGACTTTTGTGCATCTCATCTAAAATCAGAATTTTTATCTTTAGTGCGATTGGCACATATAATTTGTTCTTGTATAGAAGCAATCCATTTTCTGTTAACTTGAAATCTACTATAGAATTTTCAGAATTGCTTCCTGCTGTCTTTTCATGTAAATTTCTATACTCTTCATCCATTTTAATCCCTTCAAAAATTTGATTTTCTAAATCTGTTGTGTATGTATTGATGGCTGAAATAAAATTTAACTTTGCATTACGACTTAAAGCATCAACAACCTTGTTCTCCTTACCCTTTATATGCTGAATTTCAAAATCATATTCACTTAGAAAGGTTAGCCATCTAGCCTGTCTAGCATCCAAATTCGTTTGATCTAGTAAATACTTCAGCCCCATGTTATCTGTCATCAAAGTAAATTTTCTGCCAATAAGATGGTGACGCCACATTTTTAAGGCATGTATTACTGCTAATAATTCTAGATCATATGTATAGTAATTTTTCTCATGTATTTTCATCTTTCGAGACTCATGCAACAGCATGTCCCTCTTGTGTTAGGACTCCACCGAGTCCGTCATTACATGCATTGGTACATACAATAAAATCCTTATTAGGGTCTGCAATTCTCAGAATAGGTGTTGTAGTTAGTAATTCTTTCAACTTCTTAAAAATGTCTGTACACTTTTGATCCCATACAAACTTCTTCCCCTTCTTCTGTAAGGAGTTTATGGGGTTTGCAATCTTCGAAAAACCTTTAATGAATTTTCTATAATATCCTGTAATCCCCATAAATGATATTACGTCCGGCACATCCTTAGGAACCGGCCATTCATTAATGGTTTTTATCTTATCGGGATCAACCAAAATTCCTTCCTTAGAGATTATGTGTCCTAAATACTGAATCTTATCCTTGTAAAATTCACACTTACTAAACTTAGCATACGACTGATGATCTCTTAGAACTTGTAAAATAATACGCAGATGTTCATCATGTTCTTCCTTAGTTTCAGAATATACCAAAATATCATCTATGAACACAATGACGAACTTATCAAATACTTGTGCAGAATATTATTCATTAAACTCATAAATACTATTGGGGCATTAGTCAACCCAAATGGCATGACTATGAGCTCATAATGTCCATATCAAGTTCTAAATGCTATTTTAAAAATATCCTCATCATTCACACGAACTTGATGATATCTTAACCATAAATCAATCTTTGAAAATATCGTTGCTTCACACAGTTGATCAAATAGATCATCGATGTGGGGCAACAGATATCGATTTTTGATTGTCATCTTATTCAGTTGGCGATAATCTATACAAAGTCTTAAAGTGCCATCCTTCTTCTTAACAAATATAATAGGTGCTCCCCAAGGAGACACGCTGGGTCTTATATAGTTTTTATCAATCAGTTCCTTCAACTTTGATTTTAACTCATTTAATTCCAGTATATTCATCCTAAATGGAGCTTTAGAGTTCGGCACCGAACCCAGTACAAGCTCTCAATGGTAAAATCCAGATCTCTCTTCGAAGGTAACCCTGGAATCTCTTCTGGAAAAACATCCTGGAATTCTTTTAGGACAGGTATATTTTCTATTTTTAGTTTGTCCTCTTTCATAATTAACTCCTCATGTACTACATTCACTGCGAACATCTTACATCCTTTTCTAACTGCTCTTTTAACTTGCATAGTTGAAATCTATCTAAGTGATGTTTTTCTAGGAATACCCTTTACTTCTACTATTTCTCCTTCATCATTTAGACAGGTAAAAATTTTCTCATAACAATTCAAAATAACATGATGTGCTTCTAACCAGTCCATTCCAATTAAGATGTCATAAGATCCTAAAGGTAAAACATTTAACTTGGTTCGTGTGTTTAATTGATTCATACATAAAACACAATTTTCAACAAAATCAGACACTTTTCTTTTTGTTCCTGTTGCTAGTCTAGCTAATGAGGATTTATTAAATTTTTCTATTTTCATATTAAAATTTTCTACTATATCTGGAGATATATAACTCAGGCTAGTGCCTAGATCAATCAAAATAGAAACTAGGTGGTTTTGTAGCTAGAGACTTGATGCTCCACTTGCATGTTGTCTAGAGCTGCATTAATTCTGGGCATATCTCTTGCCAAGTCTCCCATAGTAGTTTCATCTTGTATGGAGTGAATATTATTGGTTGTCTGCTTCCTTTTGGGGCATTCTGAAGCATAATGAGGACCTTGACACTCAAAACATTTTATAGGTGCCCTCTGGTCATTAGTCATGGTAACATTGGGTGTATTTCTAGGAGCTGTAAAATTCTGCTGTTGATTATTTCTGGGACTGTTTCCTTGGAAATTTCGATTTGAAAAGTTTTTCTTTTGAAAACCAGAATTTCCATTGAATCTGGAATTTTTCTTCTTCAACTCAAAGTTGTTGGGTTTATGATTTTTCCAGTTAGATATCCCTTCTCTTTTCCGGTTAGTATCATAGCAGAAAGTTGTTTTCCTCATGGCTTCTTCTAAGGTCTTTGGATTGTCATACTCTATTCTGTCCTTGATGTTGAAAGGTAGACAACTCAAATACCTTTGAATTTTTGGTTTCTCCTCCACAAGGTATGGCACATACCTTAACAAATTCAAAAATTTGTTGTTTAGCTCTTTCATGTTCATGGTTCCCAGTCTTAAATCATAAAATTCCTTGGACTTTTCTTCGTAATATTGTTCAGATAGGAACTTCTTCTTGAAGTACCTTTTAAAAGTACTCCAATTCACATCCTTGTCCTTGATGCCCTTCACTCTTTTGATGTCCTACCACCAAATGTCTTCCTTCCCTATCAAGTTGTATATGGACATCTTTGCTTTCAATGACTCTGAATAACCATAGATTTGAAAGTATTTCTTCATGCCGGATAGCCATGCTTCAGTTGTTTCTCCTTTCTTAGTTTCACCATTGAAAGTTGGGGGTTTGATTTTCTTGAACTCGCCAAAAATATGTTCATACTATTTATGGATTTTTCTTCTTGGTTTGTAATCCCCCTCGCTGATATCACTTGAATAATTACATTTCTTTTTATGTATCTCAATTGCAGCTCCTGATGATGTTGAACTTTTATTTTCATCATCAGTTCTCACTTTCTTACCCCTGTTCTGCTGAGGTAAGTCTTTAGTCTTGGAGATATTTTCAACCCTTCTATCCTGCTCATCAGTTGGGCATTGGTCGAATAGTACTTGATTCAGTTCTTCCTGCGCCTTCAGAATTCTCTGATTATCCTGTTTAACAGATCTTATTTCTGCTTTCAATTCCTGAAATGCATGTAAAAATTATGATGAATTGTCATTTCACCATGGACTTCTTCTTCATAATGTTGTCCAGTACTATTCTTGTTATCGTTGTTTGGTTGAAATCTGTCCTCCATGTGTTCAGCTGATCCTTCCATACCTATAACTTAGAAAACAAATTTATGTATAACAAAATAATTTAACTTGAATTAGTAAAGATTTCTGCTGTCATAAAAAAAAAAATCCGTTGTGTGTTCTTTGGACCTTTTCAGGCCGAGAGTTCGAACATGAGCTCTGATACCACATGTAACATCCTAAAAATTCACAAAAAAAATTAAAATAATTTAAAATAACGTTAAAAGTTGTATTTACTAATGCGGAAATAAATAAATACTAATCCTCTTAACTAATAACAATTATGATAATGACAATTCATACTTCTTAACACAAAATACGACTTTAGTTTTGCTTGTGTTAATTAAAAATCTAAATGCTGCGATAAAGTTTGTGACTGTCATACTATGTACTGATTATCGTCTTGTTGTGAAATGAAATCGAAATCTACATCAAGATGCTATGGATGTTCAGATATATTTTAATAATACTTTTATCAATGTTCTTTCAATTATAAATATTTACTAGTGCTAACTGTTGTTCTTCTTTTGATGATGAAAGGGGTCCTAAGAGTACCCTGAGGCTTACTTAGCATTTTATGCTAAAGCATTTGGACTTTCCCTTCCGCAGATACAGGTAAGGTGACACACCAGTTCAAGTAAAACCAACATAATATAAGGAGTACTATCAGTTAGCTTTCAAGGTTTCTGCATATAAATTTCTAAGGTATTAATACAACGATCCGTCTATAGTTTGTTTGATAACTAAACAACTCGGACGTCTTCTTTGTTTATCAATTGAATGCTGGAATTTGAGTGTCGAAGTTTTGATGCAAGATAACATGCGTAGCTAACATTTTGGCTCAAGAACAAAGTGTCTTATAAGCATGTGCGATAATGGTGTATTACTATAGTGTATACACTGTATGTATATTACATAGTTATTGCAAACTATATTCAGTTCTCATAGCATAAGAATTACACGCAAATCCTATAGCATTATACCATATGCAATCTATGCAATATATTTTCACAATATGCAAACCATGTGTTACTTCCATGCCTAACTATAATTTTATCTATCTAAAGCTTTAACTATATGCCAAGTGTTTAGGAATGGTCCCTATGTACTAACAATAGGAATACTATGAGTATCAACGCAAGCCTTTAAACATACACTTGATACCTAAAGGGTTCATACAAAGGTATTACCTATATTAACATATGCTTATAATGTGGCAGGGTTACGTTCAATCCTCGAATCAAATTAATATAAGGACATGGCCATTAATGTTGAATTGGAAATGTACTGGCAGCCGATAGTGAACCAATCTTGGCATTTGTTATACTCATCTACCAGCTCAATGGAAATCCTCAGTGGCTGCCATCGTGGCACCTAGCTCATGAAGGCATCATGAATAATTAGCCATCATGGTCGAGCTATATGTGTTTTGGTTTGAACATGATCCGAGTTGGTATCCACGGTGGTGATGGTTATCAATGGAGTCATAAATAGGGTGGTTGTTGGGATATACATGGTGTTGTGATACGTGATCTCCACTATTGATCTTACACTGTTCTCGGGCTTTGTGACTTAACCCTAAACCTCCACCAAAACCTCATAGTTATTGTTTTCCTTTGGCATTCATTTTGTCGAGAGTGATTTTGAGAGAGGTCGACCGGCCTGCGAATACTTAGGGTTTGATTGCTAGTTTTTTAGGGTTCCTCCAGTTATTTGAACCCATGACCTAAGAAGGATTACTATCACAAGATGAAAATGTAAGAGACAAGCTCAGGCGTAGACATTTCCTGTCTATTTTTTATATTCAGAAAATCTCAGGAATTATCATGCTGGTTGTCGAAGAGTTTGACTCTTGTAAAGAGTTCTTGGGATGCACCATCTCTAGTTTGGATATCATAATTAGTTTTAAAAGGAATTGAACCTATTACTGTGAGTGTAAGGTTTATGCTCCACTAGTTGTATGTGACTCAAGGTTTTCATGCCTGCTACAAGAGCTGTTCGATTCTGCCTTCGTTTCCTTTTTAAAAATAAGGTAATGTCTCTTCTATAGTTTTCTTTTCGTTTATATGCAATCGTCTGCAAAGATGCAAGATGTACTAAGTTTTAATCACGTTTGTAACATTTGTAGGTGATATCACTCCCATGGCTCTACGCTTCAGTTTTGGTGGGAACTACTGCATGTAGTGGTAAGTCTCGGTGGTTTCCCTTATGGATTCTCTTGGCAACCTGTTGGTTGTGTTTGAAATGGTTGGAGTTTTCGGCCTTCCAAGGAAGTTGTTGATGTTGCAATGCCTTCGTTCTATAAGCAATGTAGGGAGGATGAAATCCTCGACCTACCGTCATAATGGACCTCTTAGTTTTAGTATGTTGAAATGTATTTCTTGTTTATTAGGGTTTTATCCCTCGAATTTAGGATAATGCTGAAGGGTTCGACCCTTAGTTTTTACACCGTGTCCACAACAATGTTTTGTGTTGATTGTTATAAATGTCGTTTTCTTTAGACATTGGCTGAGATCCAAAACTAAATGTTATGTGGGGAAGGGTGTTAATGTTTCAACAATTTTGGACTTTTGGCTGAGAACCAATTCTAAATATTTTGCTACTGTAAATTTCAATAATGAACAAATATTTATGTTCTATTTGAAAACTGATAATGTCTAAGCTGTTATTTCGAATATATATATATAGGGTTTGGCCAAATAATTGTTTAGGATGTTGAATACGTTTTCCTTTTTTGGTTAAAGGAAATCATAACTCTGAGGAGTGAGTGTTTATAATTTGAAAGTTTGATATAAGCTGTTTAAACATGTGTCCTCCGGACCAGTTGTGATCCTGTCACGATAATGTAAAAGATTTGTTTCCCTTATTAAGGGTTTTCGATCCTATGTCTTTCGTAATACAATGGAATGCTAAATAATAAATGATAAAATGTTGTGGTTTTGCCTATGATGAGAGTGTTTGAATTTATTAGATGTAGTTGATAAATAAAATCTAAATAAGAGATATGGTTACTGAAATGATATAGTGATATTGAGTGATGCGAATAATAAGTATTTATTTATCATTTATATTTAACAACTCTGTATAAAAGTATATTTGCAGCTGTTAAAATTTCTAGAAATAATAATGCCTGAAATAGTTTGGATTTATAACACCTTATTGTTGGAAAGAATAACAATGGAATGCATAGTATTATCTTTCAAAAATAGATAGTGATCATTTGAAAATCTAGATCTGTGCAGAGATGAAATGTTTTTCTTTTATAACTGAGTAAAGATAATGCTATATATCTGTTTATGATATGCTATTCTATTTCTGAGTTTAAACATGTAGAATTGAAATTTCAGAATTAACAGAAACTCTACAGTGTTAATCTATCCATTCACTTGGCATTCTGCCCATCAATCATCTGATTTAATTCTACTTCTTTGTAGTAGAATACTATACAGAAAACAGTATGGAAAAAATGGAGAAAGGATTTTTAATCATTCACCTCATTTACTTAATTATCCTTATGCAAAATCATCGCTAGGTCAGAAATTGAAACAGTTTCTTCTGTATAACTGTAAATACTAAATCTACAAATGCAAAAAATCATTTAACTGTAAACAATAAGACAGAATAGTAGAGCCTCATTGAATGCGGGAGAAACAAAGAACCCAAGGACCCTATTCCACCCAACCTACTCCTGAAGATAGCCAAATTACTTGCCTTAGGACCCACGAGCTTGTTCACTGAACCACTAGGAAGAAGAATCTATAGAAGCTTTAGGTCATCAACTTGCAATAGCAATTTGGATCATTCAGTCCCATAGACTTAGCAATCAAATAGACCTGCACCAGCACCTTTGGTTCCCTTCTCAAAATATTTCAGCAGCCTCACAATGCACTTCCACTTAGCCTCCTTATTCGAATCTCTCAGTGATCACCTGATACACATGAGGAATTATTTCTGCAGAAAATAATGTAGAGCTCCCTGCTCAATTCGAATTGCCTTATCTAGGCTGCCTAGGCCTTTTTAGTGGTTAACCTGGTCATTAATGAGCTAACAGCTTTGTTCCACCCACCTGGGGGATAATGCCACAATTTTAGGGGTAGTTGTCCCATAACCAACAGCTAGTGGTGGAGTGCAAATGCTGACATCTGTCCCATGCCTTCTAACAACTTCCATTCCTCCTAGTGGGTCAGTGAACACTCATTTAAAAGTTCGCTTGGGTGTTTGTCTCCTATTTTAATTTATTAAATAATAATAATATGTTTATCATAATCATCCTTGACCAGATTTGGTCATAATTACAAAACTTTGTAATTATAATTTAACATAATGTTTTTGCAAATAAAATAAATAGTCTCAAAATTGGGGTAGGTGACACAAAGCCACCGACATGGGAAGCAGACCTGGAAGTTTCATTGGTCCCATAACCAGTAGCAGGAGCATTCGAAGCCATATTCTGATGATGTTGGAGGGGATCTTTCAACACAGCTGGGCTCTATGCAAGATGCTTCGATGCTTCTTCAATCCGAGGACACAAGTGATTAATATGATCTTCCCCACAAAGCTTGCAAGGGAATTTCACTTTACGCCTAGGTTTACCGTCCCCACCAGCCTTTCCACCGTCCCAAGGATGGTTAGCATTCTCTTTCTGAGGATTATTATGATTAATACCATTGTTCCCATTATTTCCATGCTTATGATTATTTCTCCCCTTCTTCTTACCACCAGGCTACTGGTTACCCGATGGGTTCGCCGATTACATAGCATGTACATCGGATGATGGGGTGGAAGTGGACAAGGTGTGAACCTATCCGGGAGTAGATTGGTTAAGTGAGAAATTTTGCATTTGATTAGCAACCAAATCTACGGGTCGAGTACTTGATCCAACAATGCCATCAACATGTGGTCTAGGAACTGGCTTGGGATCTTGTAGTTATCGCGGTGCATCAAGAATAATGTCATGCAGGATGCCAGATTGAGCATAGATTAAATCTAGTTGCTGGAATTTTAATATAGCTTGTTCCTCAGTCGTAATGCCGGACATAAAAAAATCCTTAGAAATGTATGGAAGAAAATACTTGAGAAACCATTCCAATAGAAACTCTAGAGGAATGTTGGCTTCCACTAGCCTCTTCCGTCGATGCCACTCTTGAACGTGGTCAGATATGTGTGTGGCCTTATTCTGGCGGAAGGTAGACAAGATGTCAGTGCTAGTATCATAGAGAACCGGCAACTGGAAATGATCCAGGAAAACCAAGGCTATCTCATTAAAACCCCTGTACGTGCCCCTAGGAAACGTGAAATATGGCTGCCCCCGTGAGGGTGTGTTGAAATAGTCTCAAACAAATGGAATCATGATTTAACAAGTTTGATGAGCACCAAAGGTGAAAAGTCGTAACGTGATCACATGGATCCTCACCACCCTTCCCCTAAAACTTGGGAATGTCCGAAGGGAGCTTTGTAGGGACTGGAGGCCAAGTAGGATCTTGACACACCGGATCATTCGTGAGCTTTGAAAGATCCAGAAGATTCAATCGAGCAAGGAACGGAAGCTGCGGCTATAAAGCTTGATTATAAGCTCCCATAAAAGGTTGATTATACGGACTTGAAGGATAAGATGGACCATAACCATGACCATGACCATAAGGATGATAACCTCCTCCAACTTGACTCGTGTGAGTGTAAGTAGGTATATGTGTATTATGATCACCATAATGAGGTGGGTTGTAATGAGGGCCAGAACCGACTGTATTATAGTAAGGGTTACCACCATAATTATGGGGCATATAAGTATTACTCGTAGCGGGAACCGTATTGTAATGACCATAATTGTTATGTATGTTCCCGCCCCCTACATAAGTACTATTATTAACAGGAGCAGTCGTAGTGTGACCAGAAGTATAAGGTACATTCCCACCACATGCATAAGTGTTACTAGTAGCGGATCATACGTATAAGTATACGGTATGTATCTGTTAAGTCAGTAATTTGTTCCTTCAAATTTTGTTTGATTTGCATTTTATTTTAAGTTATTTATTTGCTTTAATTTGATTTTTCCCTCTTTTAGGAAATTTTCTTTAGTTTTTATATGAAATTTTGGGCTTGCTTTTAAAATTTTAAAGTTTTAAACTTTAGGTTTGTTTTTGTTAGAGGGTTTTAAAAGTCACCATATCAAATAATGGGTTCATAAACCATACTCTAAGTATAGTCATGTATAATCATTACTCTGACAGCTTTAAAACTCTATGCAAAATGACAAAAAGCTGTGAAAAAGCACCAAAACAGTGTTAAAATTATTCTTGTAGTGCTGGAGCTCAAAATCAGCAAAGGCGCGCTACAAGAATATCGCGACTCCAAAATTCCTCCGATCTTTTAGCAAATCTTGGCACGTTTTGGAATGATGAGTGACTAATTACATGTTTTGGAGAATTTGTTACGTGCTGATGCAGGGAACATCATGATTCCAAGTGGTTACACATTGTGAGGAAATCGTGCTCATCGTGAGCCCAAATGTAATTCCTTTTGACAGGTAGCAGTATGGTTTGAGGTAAATGTGGGATGAGTTTGTCATTTACAGGCACATTCAAAGACAAAGGACTTAGTGGAGTAGCCATAACCACTAAAAAACTGGACATTGTCGCTGTTGAACAAAGGAGAGGTTTTGATGGCTTCACTGGAAGTTAGGGCTTCCTAATTTCGTTGCTAGTAGTTAAATTGAATGTTGGAGGACATCTGTACATCCAAGATGACTCATTTGACAACTCAAGTCGTGATTTTAAATAACTGTAGTTGAGCAATTTAAAGGTATTTCCTAAAAATCCAATACAACTGCAAATTTGGGTTTTTTTTCGCTGAGGCTTACTCTATCAAAATTGATCAAAGGAAAGGTTAAATTGTGCTTTTAAATGCAATTTCGACCAGAGAAATAGCTATTGCTGATGCTCTAAGACGCCAGGCTGAGTGAGGGTTGAAGATAGCAGTTTTTTCAATGAAATATGACTCTGTCAAAGCTAAGGTTGTAGTGATGTGAGGAACCTATACATTTGACAGTATTTTCAACCTCCTAAATTGATCTTCTGCTTGCAAACAATACAAAAGGATACCGAATATTTGAAGTTGCAGCGAGGAGCTAAAGACTTGAGAGTGTATGAAGCTTACTATCATTTTGATACTAAGATTCCTGAGAACTAAAATAAATTAAATTTAGGAACCCTATAAGTTATTCAGTTTTCAGTAATTGAAGAAGAATGGGAAGGAGTGGTAAGATAAACAGAGTCGAATCCACTGATGTAGGATGGATTGAAAAACTCCCTGGGTGTGTTGAGCTGTTTCAACAAGCTGGTTGGATGGATTTTTTCAAGAAGATAGATGGGTATAATGCAGAAGTGTCCTGTAAGTTTGCTCAAGGCTTTAAAAATGACATGGTGTCCTTTGATACTCTTAAATTCATGCTGACAGTGAAGCTGATTTCAGAAGCTACAGGGATTAAGAATGAGGATGAACCATGGTTTAAGAAACTGCCTTTTTACTTTGATCCACAAAGATATCTTTTACCAAATGTCACCCCTGATTGGAATAAAGGCATCCTTATTCAAAATTTCAGAAAGGAATGGGTTGAGCCAATCAGGATACTGTAGAGCTATGTTACTTGCGAAGGCAGGTATGCTTATGTATACAAGTACCACTTCAGATTCCTTCAGCACATGGTGGGGGTGTCCAAGATGAACCTGTCATTCTTCTTTTTGAAAAGCTTGTAGAAGATGTCCAACAGGGGGAAAGGGCAAATAGATCATTATTTTCGGTCTATCTTTCACCATGGGCTAATTAAGTTGATTATTAGCATTGTTTTGCAGCATGAAGGGAAGACCTGGGATTTTTTCATCTTTTGGTCTGGCTTTGAAGATCAGAAACCTAAGAGGCAAGCAGACAAGGGTAAGGTCTTAATGAGAAAATTAGGTTAGAAGCCTAAACTTGAAGATAAGGAAGAGGTCAAAGTTGAGGAAGCATCAGAGCATGTGGAGGAGGATAGTAAACCTAAACTGTTTTCAGCCAGTCTTAAAGGCAAGTTCTCACTGTTTGTAGATGAGAAAGAGCAACCTGAACAATACTTGGCACCTACAGAGGAATCTCATGAAGTGAAAATTGATGATATAAGAGAGGTTGCTGTACCTAAGGAGGAGATTCAAACTCAACAGAGAAGCCCTATCACCATTCTCTCAGATGATGAGGGATATTTATTGGAGGAAGAGTAGCCCATCTCCAAAACAGAAGTCAAGGTTGAAACAGGAAAAGAAATCCCTACTTCAGACAGCAAAACAACAAAACCTAACAGAAAAAGGAATAAACTTGAAGTAGTAGAGTTGGCTGCTATCCAACATCAAGGAAAGGAGCTGAAAATGATGGGAGAAGCAGCATCATTTTGGAGACCTAAAACTAGGTCAAAGAACAAGCTAAGACTGAACATGAAGAAATTGCTCAATCCCAGATTAAATACAAATGAAGTTACTGTCCTAGATGAGGTTTCCATGGATGATAAACCAGAATTAGACAAAAAGCGGCCACAATCAAAAGAAGAAGCTCCTTTAGTTGAAGCAACAAGTGAGGAAAATCCTAGCATTGAAGACACTCCTACAGACCTGTTAATTGAAGAGGCTGAAATCTTCAAAAAACTTGATATACCTTGGAGACCTGATGAGGAATAAGATCCTACAATAGACAAACTATTTGACTCTGACAGAGAGAATTTGCAGAAAACTGTTAAGCAGTACAAAACTCAGATGAGTTACATGCAAGAGGTCAATGATGGATTAATGATGGCTAACAAAAGGTTGAGAGAAGACCTACAGGATGTAAATGATCATTTTCAGGAGTTGATAGCAGAAGCAAAGGAAGCACTAAAGAGAAAAAGAGTTATTGACATGCATTGCACAGAGTTGGAGAAGACAGTCCAAAACCTGCAGCAGAGAAATGAGGAGCTCATCAAAAAGATAAATGACATGGAGCAGGAGCAGAAGAAAGCTAAGAAGAAAGATCAAGCATCAGATGGTATCGCTTTGTCGGCTGAAGCAGCAAAAGATCTATAAGTCAATTGTTCATTTAGTTAGTTGTCACTAGTTGATAAACACATATGTTAGTGATTTACTATTTTTAGCATATTTTGTAATTTTGTAATATTGTACATTTTACTTCACCTCATCGAATAGATGGAAGGCAGTTAGGGTTAGATCCCTAACTGATTTTGTAAAAATTAGTATTTAGAGAGGTTAGAAAGTCATTGAGAGGGTTCGATTTTTAGGAGCTTTCAGGAGGTCGTCAAATTCAGTTGTTTTTCAGACTTGTTCATGAGTTAAGTACAAAACTCTTGTATGCAATTGATGATGAAATTATGAGATATATGTGACTTTTACCCTTCAGTTTTCTATGTTGGCTTCATTTTTCAGCTTGTTTAGTTGCTTAATTGATATATTCATTTACTGGTTTATGTTTATATGCTGGTAATGCTTGTCATTTATGTATGAACCTCAATACTGTTTCTGTTGGATCTTGTTAGATATATCATGCATCTTTATCTTCTTTTGCTTATATTTCAGTAGTTATTTTGCTCATGAATGCATTCCCTGTGTGTTCCCAAAGTTCACAACCAAAAACACATTACAGAAACCTTTAAATCTTGTTTTCTTTATTGAGTTTTGTTTGAGATTGTGTTGGCTTGTTTCTCTGGCCTTGGAAACAATTTCTGGCACAAACATCTTTGGCGCCGTTGCCGGGGATGAAGCTGAAGCATATCTTCCCTGGGATACTTATCAGTTTTACTGGTTTAAGAGGTGGACTTAAATCATCTCTTTTTAAGGCTATTTTCACCAAAAAAGTTGTCACAGTGGCTTCTAAAGAAATTGGAACAAGGAACATACCTACTTCTCCATTGCAATTGGGTGTGACAGACGCTGAACAGATCTTAAAAACAGCAAGAAAGCTCAGAAGGTCTCAATCTTTACCAGCCTCCTGTGATCTTGACCAGTTGGGTGTTTCATTACATTCAGCTGAAACCTCACCTTGGTTAAGGCCTATTATCCCTGATAGCAGCTTTCAAGTTTTTACTAATCCCAAATCCTTCAAGAAAGCCAAAACTGTCTCTCCTGGTAAGATACCTGTGTTTCAGCTGAAACTAGGTAAAAAACCTTTTCAACCAAGTTCCAGTCAAACTTCTTCATCTTCAAAGTTAGTTACTCCAAAGATGGCAGTCCAAAATCATCCCATAGACATGATGGACCGAATGGTTGCAGCCAGATATTCACCATTGGTTTTGCCTTAGCCTTTAAATGCACTGCCTGGAGGTGACTATCAGAAATATCTTCCTAGGTTTAATGGACAGGGAGAAACCACAGCTGAAGAACATTGGGAAGCTTTCCTTAGTTATGCTGATAACCAAAACATTGAGGCTAAAGACGTATGGATGAGAATGTTTGTGCAGAATCTTGATGGAGATGTAAGAAAATGGTTCAGGGAGTTGCCTGCTAATTCAATCACTATCATTGAAGAACTTTATGATCTCTTCATGAGACAATGGGGTGACACTAAAGACCATACATATTACATAACCGAATTTGGAGCTCTTAGGAGGAAAAAAGATGAAACTGTTGTAGAATTTTCAAAGAGATTTAACAAGATGTACAGTAGAATTCCTGCAGAAATAAAGCCTACAGAAACATCAGCTAAAATTACTTATGCAAATGCCTTTGATCATGAGTTTTCCTTATTGTTGAGAGAGAGAAGACCTATCTCTTTACTAAATATGCAAGATGCTGCATTAGAGGTAGAATATAATATCTTAGCTTCTAATAGATTAAAGAAGGAAACAGCTCAGCAGCTCTATGACAGGAAAGGAAAAAAGGAAGCAGCCCCAGGAGGTCCTGCTTCTCATTCTGCAGAGGGGAAAATTGATGAAATGGATAAGTTGGTAAAAATTCTCACTGCAAAATTAAACAAATTAGAACTTGAGAAAAATTCTAGCAAGCCTGCTCCGGAAGGTGAACGAAATCCAAATAATCAGAATCAGTTCAGAAGGCAATTTGCTCCTAGATTTATACCAAGAGAACGAAGGAATAATGATATCCAACGAGAAAGAAGAGAAAATGAGGACCAAAGGGTGCCACCACCTTTTCAAAACAATATGGTTGATGAAGAAGAAGTTGATGAACAGCTGTTCTTTGAAGAGACTGAGACTGATCAGGATATGAACCACTTTGGAGATGGATTGTCTACAGGTTTTGTTACTGAAGAAGATTTTCTGAGTTCAGAATACTACGATGCTGACATGTTTGAAACTAAAGATGATTTAGGCTTAGAAAATACTGCTATAATTGCTGTTGTTTATCAGAATGGACCTAAGAAGACCATAAATCTCAGATCAGGCCCAAAACAAGTGGTCCAAGCCCCGAAGAAGAAGGCAGTTGTTCCTGCTGCACCTGTTCCCGCTAAACAAATAACTGATCATGTCATAGAGAAGAAGCAATCTGCAGAAAAATCAAAGAAGAATGCTGAAGTTGAAGAGGTAAACAAATCTGTCCAGAATTTTAGTTTGGAGAATGAACTAGGGAAGTTAAAGATTCCTGTACCTTTGACTGAGTTAATAAAGAATCCATCATATAAAGAAACAGTTCTAAAAGTGATGAATGTACCTAGTAATCAGCCTGTTTCAGATACAGTTAACTTGCAGGAAGAAAACCCTAGAATCTTCATTGGATCAGCTCTAGCTGAGAAGACTGAAAATGAGGTTGGTGCTTCTCCTCCTTTCTATGTAACCTTGACTGTCCACGAGCGAATGATTCACAATTGCCTATTAGATTAAGGAGCATCCCATAACTTGATGCCAAAAGCTGTAATGGAAGCCCTGGGCCTCAGTATCACCAAACCTTACCATGATTTATATGCCTTTGATTCTCGAGGTGTGAAGTGTCTAGGAGTAATAAAAGACATGGTTGTCAACCTTGCTCAGTTGCCCATGAAAAGTGTGATGATGGATGTTGTGGTAGCTGACATCACACCAAAGTTTGGCTTGCTTCTTTCTAGGTCATGGGCTAAGAAGGTTGGGGGAACTTTACATATGGACCTCTCTTATGCCACCATTCCTATTTTTGGTGGAGAAAATAGAAGACTTTACAGAGAGCTGCAGCTTGCTTACATAGTAACAGATGATAAAAATCCCACCAATCACCCATTGTACTCTGTTGATAAAGATCTTGGTACATGCATACTACATTTCAGTGAGGAGGATAATTATGCTGGTCTGTTACAAGTAGAAAAAGAACAGCAAATAAAACACAGCAGAGAGGAAGAAGATGCACTGTAGCAATTGTACTTTGATGAATCCTCATGCAAAGAGGGTGCTGGAGCTGGAGTTTTACTCATTTCCCCTGGGGGTGAAACAGTGAAACTCATGTATAAGTTGGAGTTTGTTACCACTAACAACACTGCTGAGTATGAAGCTCTGCTACTGGGATTGAAGGCTGCTAAAGATTTAGGAATTCAGCAGATTGCTGCATTTGGCGACTCCGAACTAGTTGTTCAGCGGGTGAAGAACAACTATCAAGTAAAGCAGGGTTTGCTGAAAGTATATCGGAATGAGGTATGGGATATGCTTGAAAACTACTTTATAGCATTTAATATCACTCATATTCCAAGTAATCATAATGAGACTGCAGACTCATTAGCTTTGGCTGCCACACATTTCAGAATCCCTAAGACCACTCAGCTAAGGTATCCCATAGAGGTGAGGTATAGACCATGTGTGCCTGATAATGTGAAGCACTGGAGGGTTTTTGAAGATGACATTGAAATCAAAAAAATTCTTGAGCTTACAGATGAGTTTTCAAATGCTCAAATTGATCAGGAAGAGGATGAGGGGGATGAACAGTTAAATGAATTTGCTGCAGAAGAGATAGCAGGTCATAAAATCATTGAGTTGAAGAGCAACTTCATTCCAAAAGGTCTAGTACCTTTAGAAAGAATATTCACAAAGGATGATACACCTTCAAAGCCAGTGGTTCAATCTTTAGAAGACAATGTGGTGGACTGCAATATTGGTTCAGCAGAACATCCAAAGATGGTAAAAATTTCTAAATCTCTGACAGCTGAACAAAGAAATAGATATATCAAGCTTTTGAAAGAACATGTAGATGTATTTTCCTGGTCTTATCAGGAACTAAGAACTTATGATACAGCAATTATTCAGCACAAGGTCCCTTTGAAGCCTAATGTTAAGCCTTTCCGACAGAAACTAAGAAGGATTAATCCAGCTTTGTTCCCTGTAATTGAAAAATAAATAAAGAATCTACTGGATGCAAAGATAATAGTGCCTCTCAGGTACTCTTCCTGGGTTGCTAATTTGGTTCCTGTCAGAAAAAAGAATGGGGAAATTAGATTATGTATTGACTTCAGAAATCTGAATAGATCATCATTAAAAGACAACTATCCTCTTCCCAAGATTGAACAGGTTTTGCAGCAAGTAGTTGGAGCTCAGAGGATCTCTATGGTGGATGGTTTCTCAAGGTACAATCAAATTTCCATACACCCTGATGACAAGGAAAAGACAGCCTTTACAACTCCCTGGGGGACATTCATGTATGACAATATGCCTTTTGGCTTGATGAATGCTGGAGCAACCTTTCAGAGAGCCATGGACATTGCATTTGTAGGAGAAAAAGATAAGTTTTTGGTTATCTATCTGGATGATATTACTGTATTCTCAAAATCTGATGATGAACACTTGAAACACTTGAGGCAAACCTTCCTAAAATGTAGAAAATTTGGCCTGTCCCTGAACCCCAAAAAGTCACATTTTGCTGTGCAAGAAGGTAAACTACTTGGTCACTTGGTGTCTGTTGATGGCATCAAAATAGATCCTGAAAGAGTGAAAGCAATATTGAATATTAGTTTACCTAGGAGTAAAAAAGATGTTCAATCATTCATTGGCAAGATAAATTTTCTGCGGTGGTTTATTCCCAACTTTGCTGAAACCATTAAACAAATCACAGCCATGTTAAAGAAAGATCAGGAAGTAAAGTGGACTGCTGAGGCAAAGGCAGCATTTGAGAAAATCAAGGTAGCTCTTACTGAAGCACCTGTATTGGTAAGTCCATATTTTACCAAAGAATTCCTTACTTTTTCATTTGCATCAGAAGACACAATTGTAGCTGTTTTACTTCAGAAGAATAAATAAGGATTGGAACAACCTATTGCTTTCTTCAGCAAAACTCTCAGAGATTTTGAGCTGAAGTACAGTATATTGGAGAAGCAAGCTTATGCTCTGGTAAAGGATTTGAAATTTTTCAGAATTTATGTCCTGCATTCAAAAGTAATTTCTTTTGTACCTAATTCTGCTGTGAAAGATGTGTTAACTTAGCCTGATAGTGAAGGAAAGAGAGGTAGGTGGATTGCGAAGATTATGGAATATGATGTAGAGATCAGGCCTACTAAGCTTGTCAAGGGACAAGGTTTAGCCAAGCTGTTGGCCGAATCAAATTGTCAGGCTCTAGGACTGCATGTCATGGCTGAAGAATCAATTCCTGAAGAAGATCAAGCACTTCTGGAAAAAGAAAAGATCATGGATTTTTATTCATCATCGGCCTGGTATGCAGACATTGTTCATTTTCTGTTATTTCTGCAATGTCCTGAACATTTGGATAAGAAGGCGGCCAGATCTTTAAAACTCAAAGCTACTGAATACTGTTTAGTTGAGGATCAATTATTCTGGAAGGACCCAGGGGGTATTTTGCTGAGGTGTTTGGACTAATCTGAAATAGGAGAGGTGATTTCAGAATCTCATGAAGTTACCTGTGGAGGGCACAAGTATTGGAAAGCAACAGCTTACAAAATTTTACGAGATGGATATTACTGGCCATCCTTGTTCACAGATGTTTACCAGCAGGTAAGAGCCTGCATTCCTTGTCAGAAATTTGCAGGTAAACAGAAATTATTGTCTTTGCCTTTAAAACCTATTGCAGTCAATGCCCCTTTTCAGCAGTGGGGTCTGGACTTTATTGGAGAAATAAATCCAGCATCACTGGATTCTGACTGCAACAGATTTTTTCACAAAATGGGTGGAAGCCATTCCCACAAGGAATGCTATAGACAAGTAATCATGGAATTCATTGAAGAAAATATTTTGAGCCGGTTTGGCTGTCCACAGAGATTAATAATAGATAATGCAAAGGCATTCAAATCCAAGGCAATGGTGGCCTTTTGTGAAAGAAATGGCATCATTCTGAAGCACTCAACTCCCTATTATCCCCAGGGCAATGGTCAAGCTGAATCTTCCAATAAGAACATCATTCAGAGCATCAAGAAACTGCTGAAGCATAACAAAAGGTCTTGGGATTCAATGCTGAAATATGCATTATGGGCAGATAGGATTACAGTGAAACAGGCAATTGGGACTTCTCCATTTCAGCTAGTTTATGGTACAGAGGCGGTGTTCCCTGTTCAATTGGGGATTCTAGTGATGAAATTCCTCCAGAAATCTCAAGAGGAACCGAATGATATGCAAAGGAGAATCTTTGAAATGATAGAGTTACAGCAAAGTAGAGAGAAGGTGGATGAAAAAGCACAACTGTACAGAGCCAAGGTTAAAAACAGGTTTGACAGGAATATTAAAGAAAGTACTTTCATAGAAGGTGAGATGGTTTTAAGATGGGATGCAAGAAAGGAGCAAAAGGGTAAGCATGGTAAGTTTGACAATCTTTGGTTTGGCCCTTTTCTGGTATAAAAAGTTTTAGAGAACAATACTTTTATCTTGCAATCCTTGGAAGGTGAGGAGTTGTCCAGCCCTGTTAATGGGCGATTCCTCAAGCATTTTAACAGTTTATAGGAGCATTTTCACTAATCATTGTACATACCAGTGATTGAATCATAATAAGACTCCATAGCCCAATGGAATTTTTTGCAGATAGATAGATAAGATAACAGACAGAAGGCACTGGTCTACAGGTTCTTGAAGCCTCGCAAGGAGGTCTTCATCCCGCAGCTGGAGCCAAATGTTAAGTCAGTAATTTGTTCCTTCAAATTTTGTTTGATTTGCATTTTATTTTAAGTTATTTATTTGCTTTAATTTGATTTTTCCCTCTTTTAGGAAATTTTCTTTAGTTTTTATATGAAATTTTGGGCTTGCTTTTAAAATTTTAAAGTTTTAAACTTTAGGTTTGTTTTTGTTAAAGGGTTTTAAAAGTCACCATATCAAATAATGGGTTCATAAACCATACTCTAAGTATAGTCATGTATAATCATTACTCTGACAGCTTTAAAACTCTATGCAAAATGAAAAAAAGCTGTGAAAAAGCACCAAAACAGTGTTAAAATTATTCTTGTAGCACTGGAGCTCAAAATCACCAAAGGCGCGCTACAAGAATATCGCGACTCCAAAATTCCTCCGATCTTTTAGCAAATCTTGGCACGTTTTGAAATGATGAGTGACTAATTACATGTTTTGGAGAATTTGTTACGTGCTGATGCAGGGAACATCATGATTCCAAGTGGTTACACATTGTGAGGAAATCGTGCTCATCGTGAGCCCAAATGTAATTCCTTTTGACAGGTAGCAATATGGTTTGAGGTAAATGTGGGATGAGTTTGTCATTTACAGGCACATTCAAAGACGAAGGACTTAGTGGAGTAGCCATAACCACTAAAAAATCGGACATTGTCGCTGCTGAACAAAGGAGAGGTTTTGATGGCTTCACGGGAAGTTAGGGCTTCCTAATTTCGTTGCTAGCAGTTAAATTGAACATTGGAGGACGTCTGTACATCCAAGGTGACTCATTTGACAACGCAAGTCATGATTTTAAATAACTGCAGTTGAGCAATTTAAAGGTATTTCCTAAAAAGCCAATACAACTGCAAATTTGGGTTTTTTTCGTTGAGGCTTACTCTGTCAAAATTGATCAAAGGAAAGGTTAAATTGTGCTTTTAAATGCAATTTCGACCAGAGAAATAGCTATTGCTGATGCTCTAAGACGCCAGGCTGAGTGAGGGTTGAAGATAGCAGTTTTTTTCAATGAAATATGACCCTGTCAAAGCTAAGGTTGTAGTGATGTGAGGAACCTATACATTTGACAGTATTTTCAACCTCCTAAATTGATCTTCTACTTGCAAACAATACAAAAGGATACCGAATATTTGAAGTTGTAGCGAGGAGCTAAAGACTTGAGAGTGTATGAAGCTTACTATCATTTTGATACTAAGATTCCTGAGAGCTAAAATAAATTAAATTTAAGAACCCTATAAGTTATTCAGTTTTCAGTAATTGAAGAAGAATGGGCAGGAGTGGTAAGATAAACAGAGCCAAACCTACTGATGTAGGATCGATTGAAAAACTCCCTGGGTGTGTTGAGCTGTTTCAACAAGCTGGTTGGATGGATTTTTTCAAGAAGATAGATGGGTATAATGCAGAAGTGTCCTGTAAGTTTTCTCAAGGCTTTAAAAATGACATGGTGTCCTTTGATACTCTTAAATCCAGGCTGACAGTGAAGCTGATTTCAGAAGCTACAGGGATTAAGAATGAGGGTGAACCATGGTTTAAGAAATTGCCTTTTGACTTTGATCCACAAAGATATCTTTTACCAAATGTCACCCCTGATTGGAATAAAGGCATCCTTATTCAAAATTTCAGAAAGGAATGGGTTGAGCCAATCAGGATACTGCAGAGCTATGTTACTTGCGAAGGCAGGTATGCTTATGTATACAAGTACCACTTTAGATTCCTTCAACACATGGTGGGGGTGTCCAAGATGAACCTGCCATTCTTCTTTTTGAAAAGCTTGCAGAAGATGTCCAACAGGGTGAAAGGGCAAATAAATCATTCTTCTCAGCCTATCTTTCACCATGGGCTAATTAAGTTGATTATTAGCACTGTTTTGCAGCATGAAGGGAAGAGCTGGGATTTTTTCATCTTTTGGTCTGGCTTTGAAGATCAGAAACCTAAGAGGCAAGCAGACAAGGGTAAGGTCTTGATGAGAAAATTAGGTAAGAAGCCTAAACTTGAAGATAAGGAAGAGGTCAAAGTTGAGGAAGCATCATAGCATGTGGAGGAGGATAGTAAACTTAAACTGTTTTCAGCCAGTCTTAAAGGCAAGTACTCACTGTTTGTAGATGAGAAAGAGCAACCTGAACAATACTTGGCACCTGCAGAGGATTCTCATGAAGTGAAAATTGCTGATATAAGAGAGGTTGCTGTACCTAAGGAGGAGATTCAAACTCAACAGAGAAGCCCTATCACCATTCTCTCAGATGATGAGGGATATTTATTGGAGGAAGAGCAGCCCATCTCCAAAACAGAAGTCAAGGCTGAAACAGGAAAAGAAATCCCTACTTCAGACAGCAAAACAACAAAACCTAACAGAAAAAGGAATAAACTTGAAGTAGTAGAGTTGGTTGCTATCCAGCATCAAGGAAAGGAGCTGAAAATGATGGGAGAAGCAGCATCATTTTGGAGACCTAAAACTAGGTCAAAGAACAAGCTAAGACTTAACATGAAGAAATTGCTCAATCCTAGATTAAATACAAATGAATTTACTGTCCTAGATGAGGTTTCCATGGATGATAAACCAGAATTAGACAAAAAGCAGCCACAATCAAAAGAAGAAGCTCCTTTAGTTGAAGCAACAAGTGAGGAAAATCCTAGCATTGAAGACACTCCTGTAGACCTGTTAATTGAAGAGGATGAAATCTTCAAAAAACTTGATATACCTTGGAGACCTGATGAGGAACAAGATCCTACAATAGCCAAACTATTTGACTCTGACAGAGAGAATTTGCAGAAAACTGTTAAGCAGTACAAACATTAGATGAGTTACATGCAAGAGGTCAATGATGGATTAATGATGGCTAACAAAAGGTTGAGAGAAGACCTACAGGATGTAAATGATCATTTTCAGGAGTTGATAGCAGAAGCAAAGGAAGCACTAAAGAGAAAAAGAGTTACTGACATGCATTGCACAGAGTTGGAGAAGACAGTCCAGAACCTGTAGCAGAGAAACGAGGAGCTCATCAAAAAGATAAATGACATGGAGCAGGAGCAGAAGAAAGCTAAGAAGAAAGATCAAGCATCAGATGGTATCGCTCTGCTGGCTGAAGCAGCAAAAGATCTATAAGTCAGTTGTTCATTTAGTTAGTTGTCACTAGTTGATAAACACATATGTTAGTGATTTACTATTTTTAGCATATTTTGTAATTTTGTAATATTGTACATTTTACTTTACCTCATCGAATAGATGGAAGGCAGTTAGGGTTAGATCCCTAACTGATTTTGTAAAAATTAGTATTTAGAGAGGTTAGAAAGTCATTGAGAGGGTTCAATTTTTGGGAGCTTTCAGGAGGTCTTCAAACTTAGTTGGTTTTCAGACTTGTTCATGAGTTAAGTACAAAACTCTTGTATGCAGTTGATGATGAAATTATGAGATATATGTGACTTTTACCCTTCAGTTTTCTGTGTTGGCTTCATTTTTCAGCTTGTTTAGTTGCTTAATTGATATATTCATTTACTGGTTTATGTTTATATGCTGGTAATGCTTGTCATTTATGTATGAACCTCAATATTGTCTCTGTTGGATCTTGTTAGATATATCATGCATCTTTATCTTCTTTTGCTTATAATTCAGTAGTTATTTTGCTCATGAATGCATTCCCTGTGTGTTCCCAAAGTTCACAACCAAAAACACATTACAGAAACCTTTACATCTTGTTTTCTTTATTGAGTTTTGTTTGAGATTGTGTTGGCTTGTTTCTCTGGCCTTGGAAACAATTTCTGGCACAAACAGTATCCATTCCCGGTATTAGGAGGATTGTTAGTTCATTAGCGAACGTGGTCCTGGGTTGATGTGTAGAGTCATGTGTATTATATTGTGGAATGTGAGCCGTATTTTGAACATTGTTCCCACGAGGAGGGGTAGTCCTAGGAGGTGGCCTTCCTCCAAAATTTGGATTGTTGGAAGGGATATGGCTAGTCCCCGTATTATGTGTGTGAGTAGAAAATGCAGTGCCCCTAGTGAGGGTAGTGCCCCCAGTGGGTGCAGTGTTTCCAACACCATGACTAGTGTTAGCATAACTACCAGACATAGTGGATGTATCAACTATGTTGTAACTAGGCATACCATAAGAGAATGGGGTAGCATTCGTAGTGGTCGTAGGACCTGTATTAACATGAAAATCTCGCATCCCATATAGGAAATTATGTAGATTCAAAGGATTGAATGGGTCGTCCTCGGGTGGATTTGGTCCAAACAGATGAGGTTGAGTCTTTGGTATTGATGGATTCCCCCCCCATGCCTCTCTAGGAGTAGGAGGAGCATAAGCGTCTTCGACTCTACCCAACGGAGTCATAGGTATTTCTCCCATGCCAGTATGAGAAGTCATAACATAAGCGTGAATATCTTCAAAAGAATCGCAAGGATCAGAGGGGATCCTTCGGCGTCTCCAATGCAAAAGACCTGTAACTTCATCGGCCGACAAACCAACCAAACGATGAGATCAGCAGAGAGGCAGACCTCGTGCCATGATACTTTCGAAGAGTCAATAAATCAAAGTGTCCCCTAACGATCAAAGAGAACACACCTAAAGAAACTATAGCCAAATGCACACAAACAGGACTGGCTCAAGGGACCTCCCGACACTATAGCCAGTATGTCTCGCCTAGGAGAGGCTTGAGACTCCCAAACTATAGCTGGAGGTAACAAAATCAGTTATAAGGGTTCCCGGACTTCACTGTGTGCACAGGGTCAAATCCTTATACAACAGGAAACTGTGTTGTCCAACCCCTACCTGACTCAGGACAACCATAGTATAACCACTACGAATGCCCTATGTGATACCTAAGTAAGGAAACTAAGCTCACCACAATATAACCAATTCTCAGGTGGACAGTCGCAGGTGGGATCCTTCGTATGGGCAGGATAGCTAAGCCTGAAACTCAAGAGGTATAGATTCCTTAAGATCCCTTGTACACGAACAAATCCTGGAAATATCTCCCACATTCAGTCAGTACTGGAGGGCTATCTCCGCAACCAACCTCTCGTGACCTCATGCTTAACTCTGGTCTGAGTAGAGCTTCCTGAGAACACTGATGTATACTGTGGAATTCACCACTCCCTGGTCATACACATAATGTTTCATCTAGTAGTCTTGGATTGTTAACTCACAATGATATATTCCAAGACTCTAAACCTATACTAGTTGGTGCACCCTATAAAAGAAAATCGTTCTAATCAATTTTAAGATTAAGCATTGATTTTAAATGGTTGTAATTACTCAAAGGATATGGTCATAAAACTGATGATGTATAAGACACAATAATAAGCACAATAAAAAAACACTAGACTCATCTATCCAATAAAAACAATGCCACTAAAATGATAATCAATCCAACGGTTTGAAATAAAATGCAACTCTTTTAAAATTCAAATGCACAAGCAAATCCTAGATGAAAGCACAAGTACTCAAATGCAAAATGCAGTACAGAAAGCAAATATTTTTGTATTTTCTCTTATAATGGAAAGGAAAATGCAAAACTATGTTTTTGTATTTTTTCAATATAATGGAATGAAAAAATGCAAGCAAAATCTAACTATTCAGTTAAAGAAATGTAGAGCAGGTCACTAAGACAACCCAACAAATCCCAAATAGTGAGACTCAGCCAATGTAATGAGCTAGAAAATAAAAAAAAATGGTGAAAACCAACAAGGCTCAAAACAAAGAGAAAAAGGAGTTTCTGGTCACAAACAGGGTGTAGAACAATCAAGAATCAAGCCAAATAAGACTCAGGAACACTCAAAACCAACCCAGCAACAATCCAAGGTCATAAAACAATCAATCCTGGAGTTGTACGCTACTGTATAAAGAAACGTTGCTGGTAGACGCGGGCTACAGTGCAGATATAGGCGGGTAGACGCAGGCAAAACTAAGTTGGCCCGTGCACATGGAAAGGCAAATGAGCAAACAAAGAGTCCAATAACCCATAAAAAGCTTGTTTTCTATACTAGATACCAACAGCCAAACAATGACATAGAAGCTCGACACACAACAACTCTAAATAAGGACAAATGCCCAAAAATCCCCAAAATGGAGGTTCATCCCCAGCGGAGTCACCATTTCTGTTATGGAGAAAACTTCCTATGGCTTGGGGTAAACCACAACAGACAACTGACTACCAGAAAATGACTCAATTCCTAATGCAATGCTATATAAATGACAATGCTAAGATAATGAAGAAAAGACCAACCTTCAACCAGATGTTCAGAGTAGATCCCAATTGAGATTTCAACCTCTACACTTGAACCTGCAAATTAGTCTCAACAAAAAGTACAAGCAAGTGTGTATAATATGTGAAAGACATTATCATAATCAATAGCATGATCCATGATATCATAAGCAAATATAACCCAATGTAATTTAACAATATTCACAACATCAATTGGATGAGAAAATGAGTATTTCCAATAATGAATAACAAGAAGTACAATATACGATCTCTTGCCGCAACCAATCTGAACCAAGAACTAGGTCTCTCCACTTGTTCCTCCACCACTTCAATCCTCCATGTAATGGCAAACTCAAACTATGAAAGGATTTTGGAAGGTGAATATAAGGAATTCACAACAACAAGGATCAATAAGCGTAGACTCAAGTCACGGCAAAAATCCACTAGAGTTATGGTGCTCTCTCTTTCTCCTCCCTTCCATATACCATAAGAGCTCAATATATAGCCTTCCAAAGGTAAGTGAAAGGACACATCGAGTCGTTTCGGGGCATATGGAGGGCCAAAGGTCACCCTAAGACCGCTTTTTGGGAGTAAAAGTGATTTTTAATTGGTTTTTACCATTTTACTTGGTACCCGCAGGCTATAGTGTAACAGCCTGGATGTACACTAGGTATAGTGGAACAGCTAGCGTACAGGAACAAAAATAGGAAAAAATGTGTTCCTGGAGGACAAAATGATGAATCTGAGTCAGTGAAATGGATCCTGAAGGCCAATCAATGCTGATGCTCTTAAGGTGGAAACTTACGCTGTAACATAAAGTCTTCACTAAAGTTTAACAATTTGAATTCTCTCTTAATTAATTTTTTTATGTGCAATTAGAATTCTATCATATGTTATCACATATTATCTTTATCTCTTGTCTTATCTGCATGGTCCACATGTGCCATCTTAATCATCATATCAAATATACTAAGGATATTTTCCCAATGATGTGATCATATTGTTCTATTATCATTCCAAGTGGTTATATGCTAAATTAATTCACTCTAGAGGTGGCTAGTCTCCAGAGGAGACTTAATAGATCAACCATGGTTAGTAGTACATCACACATCACACATGGTTTGACATCCAAAGCATCACCTCAACGCATGAGGATTTGTCTTGACACACAAGACCTTAGCCTTGACTAGCAAGAGTGTACAACATCATCACTTTGGCATACAAAGCACTTGCCTCAACATATGAATCTTAACCATTCTTGAGTCCAACTAGAGATTCTTCTCCAAGTTTCATGAGTCCAACTCATGCTCTTATAAGGCACTAGCTTGACACATGAGACTCAATCTTGACACACAATATTGAACTAGATAATGACTCATGATGTTGTAACTTTAACAATGATTGCATACAAGAAGAGGGGCAAATCCAAAGCAAGTATACTGCCTCCAAAGAAGAGAACCTTGCTCTTGCGGCACAGACGAAAAGAGGTAATAAATCCCACAAGAAATTCTCTCATCAAAAGAAGAATGATTTCAAGAACTTTGATAATTCTAAAGTTAATTGTTTCAATTGCAATAAGAAGGGTCATTATGCAAGAGAATGTCATGCAAAGCAAAGAGGAAATTTCAAGGGTAGGTTGTATGCTTCTACTACTATAGAATATGAACCTACAAGAAAGAATTCATCTGATGATCAAGAGACGAGGAAGGAGTATTATCTTGTCTCAACCGTTTCTCGATCCATTACCACTAGTGTTGAGAAATGGCTTGTAGACAGTGGCGAATCCAAGCACATGATTGGTTCTTCTTCTCCGGATTGAAGAAGAACCTCCTGTCTATTTCGATTCTAGAAGATAAAGAATTTAGAGTTATCTTTATGGACAATAAAGCACTCTTGTGGCCTGAGCATGAAAACTTGAACTTTGCTTCAGTGATTTGAGTTAGAGAGGGAGTTCTCTACAAAGTTCCTAGAAAACTCATTCAAGCCATGATCCATGACACAGTTAGTCCATATGATTTGAGGCATAAAATGCTTGGTCATCTCCATTTCAAAGGCTACCTAGATTGCATAAAACGGTGAAAGGTATGCCCATATCTAAATCTGATTTTGATAGTGTTTGTAGAGGTTTCACTCTTGGAAAGAAAATTAAGAAGAGTTTTCCAAGTAGTACCAAAAGATCCAAAGGGATCCTTGACTTGATTCATTCTGATCTATGCAATCCTATGTCTACACCCTCCTTTAGTGGTTATTTGTATTATGTGCTTTTCATAGATGAATTCTCTCGCAAGTGATGGGTTTATTTTCTGAAATCAAAGAGTGAAACTTTCAACAAGTTTCAAGAGTTTAAAGCATTGGTTGAGAATTAGACTGGAAAGAAAATTCGTGCTTTGATATATGATAATGGAAGACAGTTTGAGTCCCATGACTTCAATGACTTTATTGATGTGTAGGAATAAAAAGACAACTGACTATACCCTACAACCCCCAACAAAATGGGGTTGTTGAAAGAAACAAAACAATATGTGAGGCTACAAAAGCCATGATGTGTGATCAGGATATTCCCACATCCTTATGGGCAAAAGCCTCCAACACTTCCTTTTATATTCAGAATATAATCCCTCATGCTATCTTGGGAGAAAAGACTCCTGATGAGGTTTTCACTAGTGAAAAACCAAATGTTGGAAACTTGAATATTTTCAGTGGTCCTGTCTACATTCATGTACCAAAAGATAAGAGGACAAAGATGAAGCCATCCGAGAAGAAAGGAACATTTTTTGGATATAGTGAATCCTCCAAATATTACAGAATCTATGTTCCAAGACAAAGAAACATTGAAGTCAACAGAGATGTAACATTTCATGAAGAGGATTCCTTCAAGCGCTCCAAAGAACTTCAATGTGATTCATATATGGAGGAACATGATACTCCTACGATGGAGGATCCAGTTTATGATTCTCCCCTTTCAGATGTTGAGTGGGAGAAGCCATAAGAGTCTATAGATCCGCTCGGTCATGAAGATCCAGAATATCTGATAGAAATATCACTTGATGAACCTCCTACTAAGAGGAGATTTGCATAGTGTCAAGACATTTTGCAAGAGTCGTAAAAGCATGGAGCACCTCCAGGCTCATCCAGAGAGTGAAAGAGACCTGAAATATTTTCAGGATATGTAGCACAGATGAGTCACATCGATGATTCAGAACCCTCCACCTATGAGGAAGATTAAAGAAGCAAGCATGGAAAGATGCCATGGTAGAAGAATACAAATCTATCATGAAGAATGATGTGTGGGAAGTGGTTCCTAAAACTGATGGGAAGTCCATAGTAACTTCCAAGTGGCTTTATAAAATCAAGCATGTATTTGATGGAAGCATTGAAAATTATTAAGAAAAAACTGTGGCTTGTGGTTTCTTACAGAAATAAGGGCTAAACAATGATTATACATTCAATCCTATGGCCATGTACACTACTATCTGAACCATAATTTCCCTTGCTTCATTTTTTTGTTGGAAAATTTACCAAATGGATGTGAAGACTATCTTCCTCAATGGTGAGGTTGAGGAAGAGGTTTACAGACAGCAACTTGAGGGGTTTGTAGTTCATGGGAAGGAGTCCCATGTATGCAAACTTAATAAATCCTTGTATGGGATTAAGCAGGCCCCGAGGGCTTTGTATTCAAGTATTGACTACTATCTTCTGAGCTTGGGCTTCTCCAAAAGTGAAGTTGACCCCAACTTGTAATTCAAGGTTGTGAAGAACCATCCATTGATCTTGGTTCTCTATGTTGATGACTTGTTACTTACTAGAGAGGAGCAACATATAGCTCAGTGCAAGAGGGAGCTCACTTTTGAGTTCAAAATAAAGAGTTAGGTCTTATGCACTATTTTCTTAGTCTAGAGGTTTGGCAAAGGAAATATGAGATCTTTCTCTCACAAGGAAAGTACACAGTTGATGAATCGCAGAGATTTGGTATGATGGATTGTAAGTCCATGTATACTACAATGGTGTCTAATCTAAAGAAGATACATGAGCCAGATTCTGGATCAGATCTAGTGGATCCTACCATGTACAGACAACGCATTTGTTCCTTGATGTATTTGATACATAGTAGACAAGACATATGTTATGCTATGAGTATATTGACTCAGTTCATGTCTGAGCCAAGACATAGACATTGGGTTGTTGCCAAGCATGTGCTTAGATACCTTCAAGGTACTTTTTCTTATGGACTCAGATATGCTTCTAGTGGTGGAGTGATGCTACTTGGATATGTCGAATCTGACTAGGGTGGTAGTATTATGGACCGAAAGAGTACATCCAGATTTTATTTTAGCTTGGGATCAACTATGATCTCTTGGTCTAGAAAGAAGAAGGACTCTGTATCCCAGAGTACTACAGAAATAGATTATATTTCATCTAGTACCACCTACCAAGAATATGTGTGGCTTAGGAAGCTACTTGTTGGGTTGTTCGGTGAGAAGATTGAGAGTACTATCATTCGCTCTGACATTCAGAGCTACATTAAGCTCTTTGAAAACCATGTGTTTCATGATATATCGAAACACATTGAGATGAAGTTGTTAGGAACCCATGTCAACCCTTCTCTTTACTTTATTAGTATATTGTTGGTGTACGCATATGCTTTGTAATTCGTCCTATAGTATTACATGTTGATCCATAGTTTGTATTATCCCATAGTATTGATCCATAGTATTGGACGCATATGATTTGTAATTCATCCCGTAGTATTATATGTTCCATGGTATTGATCCATATTATTGGCCCTTAGAATTAGCATATAAGTTTGTGTTGAGGCCAATGAAGGCACCGTGAAGTTATTTGTATTGAGCTTGCTCAAAGGAGGTTGCCCCCTCGATGTGGCCCACGATCAATAAAAATATTCTGTGATCTAATATATCATGCATTTTATCAATTAATTGTTGCAGGTTCCTCACATCTGGTATCAAAGCACTTTCTTGGGCTCGTTGGGTGGAATTTGTGCCAATTTTTTTCGCATCTGTATTTGTTCCTATCAATTGCAGGTTCGGATCCGAGAATAATCCTTATCCTATTAACTGTGGGAATTACTTGGGCATAATCCCTAAAACCCATTGTGAGGAGTACCATAGGAACCCTAAAGTAGCTGGCCCATTTAGAGGACCTGCCAGCGAAAAGGGAAACGACCCCTACCTGATTGACTAGTTCCCACCAGTGAGATAAACCAAGAGCTGTCGTTTGTGGCAAAGCGGTTATCGGTTTTACCTAAGCCGTGGAGTGAGGGGTACTGCCCCAATATGCAAGTCGTCATATAGCATTGGTGGTCGAGTGAATCTCCTGAACCATTAGGAAGCCGAACATACCTGGGGTCCATATCTGTTGCCAGTTGATAAATTGCAAATTACATCTGTCCAGAGCTGTTGCAAATCCATTCTGTTCCATTTAAGATCCAGTCATTTTAGATTCATTCCGAAAGTCATTTCAGATCTAGCCGTTTTAGATCCATTCTGATCCGTTTCAGATCCATCCATTTCAGATCCATTCTGGAAAAAAAAATTAAAAAAATTGTTGTTTCTCCATATCTTCCTTGGTTTAACTCTGTTTCCCTTGAAACTTCACTGACACCTCTGCATATTTCATTCCTAAGGACCCTATCCCAAATTCCACTTCCCAAATCCTGAAATCCAATGTTTGTCTATTTTTAGGGTTTGTCATAACTTCTTTGATTTTCACCCAATTGCCTTCAAATTCTGCCACGGTGTTCATTTCCTATTTCTGTTTCTTTGTTCCTCTCTGAAAAATTTTCTCATTCTTTCACCCTGTTTCTGAAATCCCCATTTTCTGCTTCTCTATCCATCAGAAAGTGACCTAGTCAACCCTAATTACCCATCAGTGTTTTTCCCAAATCCAAATTTTCCTTTATTAAAGAAGATTTTTTTTTTGTTTTTCTACCCATTCACAAAAAAAAACTCCTAGTTATGGTTGTCACCCACGCAGGAGCACAAATCATGGATGAAGAACTTGTAGCCCTCAAAACCAAACTCCAAGATCTAGATGAAAAATTTCTCAGCCTCCATCTTTAGCATTCGACCATGAACAATAAACGACAACCAGAATATTTTGTAGCCACTGGGTTCTCTTCTTCCAGCAATTTTTGTGGGCCGAAGCTTGATTTTTCTCTCTTCAATGGTACTTATCCGACTGGATGGATATACCAGGAAGAACAATATTTCATTCTGCGTAATACTTTTGATGTCCACAAAGTTCCACTTGCATCCTTTCATTTAGAACAAGAATCCCTTCAATGGTACCGTTGGTACATCCAAGCTCATGATGAGCCAAACTAGACATATTTTTTTCAACTCCTTTTGCAATGATTTGGTCCTAGTTCTTTCGATGACTTCATAGGAGCACTCACTAAACTTCGCAAAATTAGCACTGTGAGAGAGTATCAAACAGAATTTGATAAACTGGCCAATCACACAGAAATATTTTCTAATGAATTCTACAGGAGTTGTTTTATCAGTGGTCTCAAGGATGAAATCCGCTCAGAGGTTAAAATGTTATATCCCAACATAATGATGGAAGTCCTAGGGTTGTCTAAGTTGGTGGAGGACAAGATCACATCCCAACAGCACTCCAAATCCACTTTTGTTCCATTCAAAAATATGGTTTCCCAACAACCTCCCATCACGCTAGCTCCTCGACCAACTCCTATCAAGCATTTATCTGAAGTAGAGATGCAGGCATGTAGAGAAAAAGGGCTTTGTTATAATTGTGATGAGAAATTCACTCGGGGACATAGATGAGTTGAGCAACAGCTGTATCTCTTGGATGTGAATTCTCCGCCTGCCTCTGAACTTGGTGAAGAATCTCCATATACCATAGATGATCAGGTCGACATTCAACAACTACCTATTGACCCTCCATATCCATACGACCACCCAGAGATATCTCTCCATGCTTTAGCCGAAGTCACCAACCCACAAACAATGCGGGTCAAGGGTTACTTCAAGAAGCTCCCTCTTACAATACTTATTGATTCTGGTAGCACTCATAACTTCATTGACCCTCGGATCGCCAAACAGGTTGATTGTATTTTCCATCCTTGATCCAACTTTGAAGTCATGATTGCCAATGGGGGCACCTTACCTTGCAAGGGGAAGTGTCGCAATGTGTGTATCTCTATGGAAGATTATAACCTGTGCTCTGACCTGTTTTCCTTGTCCTCAAGCCGATGTGATGTGGTTTTGGGCGCTCAATGGTTACGCACACTTGGCCCCATCTTATGGGATTTTGCTGAACTTTGGTTGCAATTTTCAATCAATGGGAAAAAACACACATTCAAGGGCTTACAACCAGGGTCTCTCCACATCATCAGTTCACATCGCCTGGAAAAGATCCTTAAGAAGAATTCACATGGTGCCATCGCTCAACTCCATTCCATTCAGATGCACCCATCAACAGTCTCCACTACTCCCTTGGATCTACAACACATTTTGGATAGATATGCATGTGTCTTTGCTGAACCAGTGGGATTGCCACCTTCCAGCAACCCTTCTAGTAGGAATTTAGATGCCTCTACATCTGAGAAGGAAATGATGGCCATTTTTCCTGCAGTACAGAAGTGGCAACCATACCTAGTAGGAAATTATTTCTGTATTAAGACTGATCACCAAAGTCTGAAAATTTTCCTGGAACAACGGGTCTCCTCCCCAACACAATTGAAATGGGTTCGCAAACTCATGGGCTATGCCTATGAGATCACTTACAAGAAGGGTAAGGACAATCTGGTGGTGGATGCTCTTTCTCGCACATTCAATGACCAAGTTTCTCTTTCAACTATTTCTATGCCTATTTGGTTTCCATCTGTTCAACAGAGCTATGTCTTCTATCAACTCCATGCTTCTCCATCGGCAGGGCACTCTAGATTCCTCAAAACGTATGAGCAGGAACATTGTAACTTCTTTTGGTAGGGAATGAAAAGGACAATTCAACAGATGGTGGTTGTATGTGATAGTTTCCAGTCCAACAAGGGTGACACGACACTCCTTCTAGGATTGCTTGAACCATTTCCCATCCCTGCACGGATTTGGACAAATATTTCTATGGATTTCCTTGAAGGGCTCTGGTGGTACAATATTGCATCTAAAATGAATCCATATGAAGCAATCTATGGTCAGGAACCACCAGTTCTTCTTCCCTACACCCTCAGTAGTTCACCAGTTCAGGATATTGACTCGATTCTTCGAAATCGCGATCAGATTCTTCACATTTTGCAGGACAATCTTCACATGGCAAGAATTCGACTACAACAACAAACTGATCAGCACTGTTCTAAGCGCACTTTTCAAGCAGGTGATATGGTTTTTCTTCAGCAATCCTCCCTGAAACTCAAAGGGCATCATAAGCTCGCTCCAAATTTCTATGGGCCCTATAAGGTTCTACAGAACATTGGGTCCATTGCTTATAAATTGAAACTTTCTCCTTCTTCGTGCATTCATCCAGTACTTCATGTCTCTTTTCTGACGAATGTTCTTGGCACCAACATCAGAGGACAAACTATTTTACCAGAACTGGATAATGAAGGATCCATACTTTTGGAGCCGGAGGCCGTCCTTAATAGGCGCACTCATCAGCTTCGCTCTTGCTCTATCACAGAGGTCTTAATTCAGTGGCACATAATGCAACCAAAGGATGCTACATGGGAACCACTTCTTCAGATTCAGCAACAATTTCCACATCTAAAGCTTTGAGGACAAAGCTTTTTCTAGCAGGGAGGGGATGTTAGGAACCCATGTCAACCCTTCTCTTTACTTTATTAGTATATTATTGTTGAATGCATATGCTTTGTAAGTCATCCTGTAGTATTATATGTTGATCCATAGTTTGTATTAGCCCATAGTGTTGATCCATAGTATTGGACGCATATACTTTGTAAGTTGTCCTGTAGTATTATATATTCCATGGTATTGATCCATAATATTGGCGCCTAGACTTAGTATATAAGTTTTTGTTGAGGCCAATGAAGGCACCGTGAAGTTATTTGTATTGAGCTTGCTTAAAGGAGGTTGCCCCCTTGAAGTGGCCCGCGATCAATAAAAATATTATGTGATCTAATATATCGTGCATTTTATCAATTAATTGTTGCAGGTTTCTCACCTTTGAAAATCTTGTGTTTCATGATAGATCGAAACAAATTGAGATGAAGTATCACTTCATCAGAGACATGGTCCAAATAGGTTCCATAAGACTTCACTACATTACTACTAGCGAGCAGATAGCTCCAGGTCAATCTTGTGTGTTAAGATTGAACCTTGTGTATCGAGGTAGTGTCTTTTAGGAGACTAAGTTGGACTCAGGAAACTTGGAGAAGAATCTTGAGTCGTACTCAAGAATGGTTAAGCTTCATGTGTTGAGGCAAGTGCTTTGTATGTCAAAGTGATGATGTTGTACATTCTTGCTAGTCAAGGCTAAGGTCTTGTGTGTCAAGATAGATCCTCATCTATTGAGGTGGTGCCTCATGTTTTGAGGTGATTCTTTGCATGTCGAATCATGTATGGTGTGTGATGTACTACTAACCATGGTTGAATCTATTAAGTATCCTCTAGAAACTGGCCACCTCTAGACTGAATTGCTTTAGCATATAACCACTTGGAACGATAATAGAACAATATTATTACATCATTGAAAAAATATCTTTAGTATATTTGATATGATAATTAAGATGGCACGTGGACCATGCAAATAAGATCAGAGATAAAGATAAGATGTGATAAGATATTAGAGAATTCAAATTGCATATAAAGAATTAATTAAGAGAGAATTCAAATTATTAAACTTTAGTGAAGACTTCAATAATTCAAAGAAGAACTCGAATTGATCACTATAGTGATGTTAACAAGAACGAAACAGTTAAGAGAGTTAACTAAGTGATAAAAAATAAGATCTAGTTAACTAAGTGTTATTGCATGATGACACTTATGTTAAACTAAAAGGCGACACTTGAGTTGGAACACTTACATGATGACACTTAAGTTAGCCACCTAACTAAGTGGGAAGTATTTTAGTTAAGGGGCGAGTTCATCCTAAGAGATAGTTCAGTGAGTTAATGCATTGCATGAGAAGTGGGGTGCACTTCTTCATGCAATATTGATGCATCCAGATGGAGGGTGAGTTCATCCTGAAGTCAAAGATAAAAATAGAAGCCGATGCATGAGAAGAATATATAAATATGTTATACAAGATTGATGAATTCATGGTGAAGTGAATTCTCTTCTCCCTTGAAGGAAATGTGCTTCTTTTTGTGTAGGATATTATTTTGACTCTCTCTTCTTTATCTTTTTCTTACTTTGCAATTGCACCGGGGGTGATTGATGTAAAAGACATTCTCTACTATCTATCAATATACTAAGGAAGGTTTTTCTGGTATTTTCTCCCTCAATTCATAGAGGGTTTCCCCATGGTAAATTCATGTGTAGAATGTGATTACTTATGTATATGATTGGTATTTGATTTCAAGTATTATTGCAGCTCCAAATTAAAGATAAAAAATTAACATAAATCATATATAACTCAACGAGACTTGGGTTACTAAGAGTAACATATCACAAACAGTGTTGAAATTTGGCAGGTAAATTGCCATCATTTTCTATTTTACATGTCAAAATACTGCTACTTCATAAATTTAAACGTCAATAATAAAGTGTGAATTTTAATTTCACCCGTCATTTCGAAGTGCATTTTTATTTTTACACGTCATTAATATATGTATCCCAAGCCCATATATATATATATATATATTCTCTTTATATTTCTATTTCTAATATTTATATTTATATATAGATAGATAGATAGATAGATAGATAGATATTATCTTTATATTTTTATTTCTAATATGGAAATTTTGATTTTGTCATGGTCTTGTTGTCTCCCATTTTAGGTAAACTTGCCTTGATAATTGTTTTTTGGGTCCATGGTTATGGCCCATTGTATTGCTTGTGAAGAAGCCTATTTAAAGTTTTCGACGTTAAACCTTCTTTGTCATTGTGTGGGTGCTTGGTTTAATCATTATGTTTATTATGTTGTTTTTGTTTATTATATTTTTTAAATTTTTTGTTTTTTATTATGTAAGGCACCACATTTTCTCTTTGAACTTATTGTCTCTAAGTTCAAAGAGAAAATGTGGTGCGAAAAAGAATTAGAGATGAAACGAAAATTAAGATACTATAAAGAGGTTATTAACCCTAATTTAGAAGTTCAGAAGTATCTCTCGGTTCTAGCTACTTCAAAGAAGAAAATTAATATAGCCAATATTAGAATGAACTCTCATGAGCTCCATAGCAAAACAATTCGTTGGTCAGTTCCTAAAACACCTTGGGCATAAAGGATTTTCCATCTGTGTGAGTTTATGAGCATTGAGGATGAAAATCATTTCTCTTAGAGTGTTCTACTTACACCCACATTAGATCTTAGTTTCATAGTATTTGCTATGATAAAAATCTTTCTAATCTCTTAACTTGCCAAGACTATACTGAGGAGCTAGGAAAACTTCTCTCCAAACTTTTTGAACATAGGAATAAAATTTTAAAGCAAACCAAATAATTCCCTTCTTTCACTCTTCTTAAGGTTTGATAGACCAAAGTTTGGTCTCAGGGGACATTAACCATCATCATCAATGTTATTTAAAAAAAAAATCAACTATTATATGACGGATAAAATTAAGATTTAAACATCAAATAAAAGACAACGTTAAAATGAAAAAGTCATATAAAAATTTCTTGATGTGCAAAATAAAACATCAAAACTAATCACACACAAAGATTTTAATATGAATAAATAAAATAATAATTTTCTTCACAACCATTCAAAATACAACCAATTAACATTAACTCCCAAAACCAACATATACTTCACTCAAAATATAAAAAATTAATACTATTACAAATGCTTGACATGACCTCTCATTGCTTAAATATTTGTATTACCATCTCAAGCCCTAACAAAATATTTGTAAATTAATGGAAGTTATTAAGAGGTTTTCCATATCTCCAACCATTAATAGTAATAGGAATAAGTTTGACGTATATAAATAGTTTGACTCCGATAACGAAGGCTCTAAGTAATTGGCAAGAAAATAAGGGTTGAGTGCATGCCGTTCTATTATATATACATATATATACTTTAGGTTGCTTTCTCCCTTCATAAACTAATGTTTATCAACTACATAATAACAAACTCGTTTAAATATATATGGATTTGAATTTGTCTGGTGCTTTCTTATTCTTCCCATGGACATAGCAATAGTTGATACAACAATTTCTAACTGTTCGTAATCATCAAAATTAATTATATATATATATATAAAATTAAAGATAAAGATAAAGGTGTAGTTCGATTTATATATATATAAAAAGATAAAGGTGCAGTTCGATTTGCCTTGTGCTTTCTTAATCTTCATATGAAAAAAATGTTTTATAAATATTTGATACAACAATTTACAGTGGGTCCAATATAACTTCCATATGCATTTCATTTTCTTTCTTTTTATGATCTCATCCACTTAATTAATTAATGAACAAAATGTTGCGGATATCATGTTTTTCATTACTTTTATTTTATTAAAATAAAATAAATGTAATCTATGCATGGTCCACACGTGCTAGCTTAATCATCATATCAAATATACCAAGGAGATTTTCCCAATGATGTGATCATATTTTTCTACTATCGTTCCAAGTGGTTATATGCTAAATTAATTCACTCTAGACATGGTCAGTGTTTATAGGAGACATAATATCTAAACCATGGTTAGTAGTACATCACACGCCACACATTCTTCGACATGCAAAGCATCACCTCAACACATGAGGACCTGTCTTGACACACAAGACCTTATCCTTGAATTGTAAGATTGTACAACATCATCACTTTGACATAAAAAGCACTAGCCTCAACAAATGAAGCTTAACTATTCTTGAGTCCAACTCAAGATTCTTCTCCAAGTTTTCTGAGTCCAAATCGGGCTCCTATAAGGCACTACCTCGATACATGAGGCTCAATCTTGACACACAAGATTGAACTAGAGAATGACTCATGATGTTGTAACTTTAACAAAGATTGCCTACAAGAAGAAGGGCGAATCCAGAGAAAGTATACTTCCTCCAAAGAAGAGAACCTCTCTGTGAAGAACCTGCAACAATTAATTAATAAGAATATGCGAAATAGCAGAAATGACAAAACTCAGAATCACTTGTATATTGATCGCAGGCCACTTCGAGGGGGCAACCTCCTTTGAGCAAGCTCAATACAAATAACTTCACGGTGCCTTCATAAGCCCCAACACACACTTATATACTAATTATAGGCACCAATACCATGAGTCAATATTATGTGTTAATGCAAACCATGGGCTAATACAAACCATGGGCTAAGTCTAGGCGCCAATACTATGAGTCAAAACCATGGGCCAGTACAAACTATGGATCAACAAAACTATGGGCGACTTACAAAGCATATGCGCCAACAACAACAACACAAACTATGGATCAACAAATACTATGAGACGACTTACAAAGCATATGCGTCCAACAACAATATACTAACAAAGTAAAGACATGGGTTCCTAACATCCCCTATCCTTTAGAAAAAGCTTTGTCCTCAAAGCTTTAGATGTGGAAATTGATGCAGAATCTGAAGAAGTGGGTCCCATGTAGCATCCTCGGGTTTCATTCCGAGCCACTGGCGCCTTTGGAGTTTCAGGGAGGATTGCGTGGAAGGTTGTAGACAAAGAAGAACCATATCAGCGATGTGAAAAGTGCGCTCAGAACGGTGCTGATCGGCTTGTTGTTTCAGTTGAATTCTTGCCATGTGAAAATTGTCCTGCAGAATGAGAAGAAGCTGATCACGATTTTGAAGAATTGAGTCAATTGCCTGAACTGGGGAGCTGCTGAAGGTGTATGGAAGAAGAACTGGTGGTGCCTGTCCAGAGACTGCTTCATATGGTGTCCTTTGAGATGTGGTACTATACCATTGGAGCGCTTCTAGGAAATCCATAGAAATAGTTGTCCAAATCTATGGAGGGATGGGCAAGGGTTCGAGCAGTCCTGAAAGGAGGGTCATTTCACCCTTGTTGACCTAGAAAGTATCACAGTCAACCACCATCTATTGAATTGTCCTTTCGAGTCCCTGCCAAAAGAAGTTACATTGTTCCTGGTCATATGTTTTGAGGAACCCAGAGTGCCCTACTGAGGAAGAAGCATGGAGTTCATAGAAGAGATAGCCCCATTGAACAGATTGCAACCAATTTGGAACAAGCAAAAAAATAGCTGTAAGAGAAACTGGGTCATCAAATGTGCGAGGAGGAGCATCTTCCACCATATTGTCCTTACCCGTCTGGTAAGTGATCGCATAGTCATAACCCATGAGTTGGATAACCCATTTCAAGTGTGCTGGGGAGGAGACCCATTGTTCCACGAAAGTTTCCAGACTCTGGAGATCAGTATTGATGCAGAAATAATTCCCCAATAGGGATGGCTGCCACTTTTGTACTGTATGCAAAATAGCCATCATGTCCTGCTGAGATGTAGATGCAGCTAAATGCTTACCGGAAAGGTCTCGTGAAGGCGGCAAGCCCACTGGTGCAACAAAGACACCTACATATCTATCCAAGGAAGTAGTGGAGACCATTGGTGGGTGCATCTGAAGGGAATGGAGATGAGCAATGACACCATGTGAATTCTTCTTAAGGATCTTTTCCAGGCGATGTGAACTGATGATGCGGAGAGACCCTGGTTGTAAGCCCATAATTTTGTGTTGTGTCCCATTGGCTGAAAACTGCATCCAAAGTTCAGCAAAATCCCATAAGATGGGGCCAAGTGTGCATAACCATTGAACGCCCAAAACCACGTCACATCCGCCTAAGGACAAGGAAAACATGTCAGAGCGTAGGTTATAATCTTCCATAGAGATACACACATTGTGACACTTCCCCTTGCAAGGTAAGGTGCCCCCATTGGAAACCATGACTTCAAAGTTGGAGCAAGGATGGACAAAACAATTAGCCTATTTGGCAATCTGAGGGTCAATGAAGTTATGAGTGCTACCAGAATCAATGAGTATGGTAAGAGGGAGCTTCTTGAAGTATCCCCTGACCCGCATTGTTTGTGGGGTGGTGACGTTGGTTATAGCACGGAGAGCGATCTCGGGTGGGTCGTCTTGAGATGGGGTGTCAACAGGCGGGTGTTGAATGTCGACTTGATCATCTACTGTATCTGTAGCTTCTTCACCAAGTTCTGAGGCAGGTGGAGAATTCACATCCAAGAGATAGATCTTTTGTTGAACACATCTATGTCCCCAAGTGAATTTCTCATCACAATTATAACAAAGCCCTTTTTCTCGGCGTGCTTGCATGTTTGTTTCAGACAAATGCTTGATAGGGGTTGGTTGAGGAGCAAGCATGATGGGAGGTCATTGGGAACCCATATTTCTGAAGGGAACAAAGGTGAGTTTGGAGCATTGTTGAGCTGCGATCTTGTCCTCTGCCAACTTATCCAACCCTAGGACTTCCATCATTGTGTTGGGATAGAACATTTGACCTCTGAGTGGATTTCATCCTTGAGACCACTAATAAAACAACTCCTGTAGAATTCATCAGACAACCCTTCTATGTGATTGGCCAGTTTCTCAAATTCTGTTTGATACTCTCTCACTGTGCCCATTTGATGAAGTTTAGTGAGTGCTTCTGTGAAGTCATCAAAAGCACTAGGACCAAATCGTGGCAAAAGGAGTTGGCAAAAATCTGTCCAGTTTGGCTCGAGATGAGCTTTGATGTACCAACGGTACCATTGAAGGGCTTCCTATTCCAAATGAAAAGATGCAAGTGGAACTTTCTTGACATTAAAAGTATTATGCAGACTGAAATATTTTTCTGCTCGGTATATCCATCCAGTCGGATCAGTACCATTGAAGCGAGGAAAATCAAGCTTCGACCCACGAAAATTGATGGAAGAAGAGAACCCGGTGGCTACAAAATATTCTGGCTGTTGGTTATTGTTCATGGCTGAATCCTGAAGATGGAGGCTGAGAAATTTTTCATCCAAATCTTGGAGTTTGGTTTGGATGGCTGCAAGTGCTTCCTCCATGGTGTGTGCTCCTGCATGGGTGACAACCATAACCAAGAGTTTTTTTTTTTTTTTTAATTGATAGAAAAACACAAACAAAAGCTTATTTAGTAAAGGAAGATTTGGATTTGGGAAACACTCGGATGGGTAATTGGGGTTTGATTAGGTTTTGGACACTTTTTGATAGATAGGGAAACAAAAAATGGGGATTTCAGAAGCGGGGTGAAAGAATGAGAAAATTTGGTATTTAGGGACAAAGAAGCAGAATTAGGAAAGGAACACGATAGCAAAATTTGAAGGTGTTTGGGTGAAAATTGAAGAAGTTATGGCAAACCCTAAAAATAGACAAATGTGGGATTTCTGGTCTTGGGAAGTGGAATTTGGGATAGGGTCTTTAGGAATGAAATATGCAAAATGGGATTGCAATGATGTCAGTGAAGTTTCAGGAAAAACAGAGTTGAAACAAGGGAGATATGGCCGAAAAATAGAATTTTATACTCGGTTTTTTTTTTTTTTTTCATTCAGAAATGGATCGGCAACAGCGGCGCGGAAGGGATCCGCAACAGATGGATCTGTAATGGCGCGGAAGGGATCGAAAATGGCTGGATCTGAAACGGAAACTGGATCTGGAATGACTTTCGTAATAGATCTAAAACGGCTGGATTTGGAGCGGAAGTGATCGGCAACAGTTCAGCTGAAAATAGATATGGACCCCAGATATGTGCGGCTTCCTATCGGTTCAGGGGATTCACTTGGCCACCAATGCTATATGACGGCTTGCGTATTGGGGCAGTACCCCTAACTCCACGGCTCAGGTAAAACTGATAACCACTTTGCCACAAACGACAGCTCTTGATTTACCTCACGGGTGGGAACTAGTCAATCAGGTAGGGGTCGTTGCCCTTTTCACTGGCAGGTCCTCTCAATGGGCCAGCTACTTTGGGGTTCCTGTGGTACTCCTCACAATGAGTTTTAGGGCTTATGCCCAAGTACTTCCCATAGTTAAACGGATAAGGGTTATCCCCAGATCTGAACTTGCAACAAATGCGAAAAAAAAAAATTTGGCAGAAATTCCACCGAATGAGTCCAAGAAAGTGTTCTAATATACCAGATGTGAAGAACCTGCAAAAATTAATTAATAAAAATATGCAAAATAGCAGAAATGACAGAACTTAGAATCACTTTTATATTGATCGCAGACCACTTTGAGGGGGCAACCTCCTTTGAGCAAGCTCAATACAAATAACTTCACGGTGCCTTCATAGGCCTCAACACACACTTATATACTATGTCTAGGAGCCAATACCATGAGTCAATACTATGTGTCAATACAAACCATGGGCTAAGTCTAGGTGCCAATACTATGAGTCAAAACCATGGGCCAGTACAAACTATGGATCAACAAAACTATGGGCGACTTACAAAGCATATGCGCCAACAACAATAACACAAACTATGGATCAACAAATACTACGGGACGAATTACAAAGCATATGCATCCAACAACAATATACTAACAAAGTAAAGACATGGGTTCCTAACACTCTCTCTTGCGGCATAAATGAAAAGAGGTAAGAAATCTCACAAGAAATTCTCTCTCAAAAGGAGAATGATTTCAAGAACTGTGATAAGTCTAAATTTAATTGTTTCGATTGCAATGAGAAGGGTAATTATGCAATAGAATGTCGTGCAAAGCAAAGGGGAAATTTCAAGGGTAGGTTTTATGCTTCTACTACTACAGAAGATGAACCTACAAGAAATAATTCATCTGATGATCAAGAGATAAGGAAGGAGTACTATCTTGTCTCATCCCTATCTCGATCCATTACCAATAGTGTTGAGACATGGCTTGTAGACAGTGGTGCATCCAAGCACATGACTGGATATAGGAGCGCTATCATGGATCTGAAGGAAAAGAATTTTTCCTGTAAGGTGGATCTTGGAGATAATACCACCTATTTGATCCAAGGTATTGGATCTATTTCCTTTTAGTTGGATTCAGGAAACATACTGCATGTGGATGAAATTTTGTTTGTCCACGGATTGAAGAAGAACCTCCTGTCTATTTCGGTTCTAGAAGATAAAGAATTCAGATTTATCTTTATGGAAAACAAAGCGCTCCTGTGGCCTGAGCATGAAGACTTGAACTTTGCATCAGTGATTCGAGTTAGAGAGGGAGGTCTCTACAAATTTCCTGGGAAACTCATTCAAGCCATGATCCATGACACAGTTAGTCTGTGTGAGCTGTGGCATAAAAGGCTTGGTCATCTCCATGTAAAAGTGCTACCTGGATTGCATAAAATAGTGAAAGGTATGCTCATATATAAATCTGATTTTGCCTAGTGTTTGTAGAGGTTATGCTTTTGGAGAGAACATTAAGAAGAGTTTTCCAAGTAGTACCAAAAGATCCAAAGGGATCCTTGAATTGATTCATTCTTATCTATGCAATCATATCTCTGCACCCTCCTTGAGTGGTTATTTGTATTATGTATTTTTCATAAATGACTTCCCTCGCAAGTCATGGGTTTATTTTCTGAAATCAAAGAGTGAAAATTTCAATAAGTTTCAAGATTTTAAAGCATTGGTTGAGAATCAGACTGGAAATCAAATTCATGCTTTGATATCTGATAATGGAAGAGAGTTTCAATCCCATGACTTCAATGACTTGTGTCGAGATGCAGGAATAAAAAGACAGCTGATTGTACCCTACAACCCCCAACAAAATGGGGTTATAGAAAGGAACAGAACATTATGTGAGGTTGTAAAATCCATGATGTGTGATCAAGATATTCCCACATCCTTATGGGAATAAGCCTCCAATACTGTCTTTTATATTCAAAATAGAATCCCTCATGCTATATTGGGAGAAAAGATTCCCGATGAGGTTTTCACTGGTGAAAAACCAGATGTTGGAAACTTGAATATTTTCAGTTGTCTTGTCTACATTCATGTACTACCAAAAGAGAAGAGGACAAATATGGAGCCATACGGGAAGAAAGGAATATTTGTCTGATATAGTGAATCCTCAAAAGCTTACATAATCTATGTTCCAAGACAAAGAAACATTGAAGTCAATAGAGATGTAACATTTCATGAAGATGTTGCCTTCAAGCACTCCAAAGAACTTTAGTGTGATTCATATATGGAGGAACACGATACTCCTATTATGGAGTATCTAGTTTCAGATTCTCCCCTTTCAAAAGTTGAGTGGGAGAATATATATAGAAAGATCACTTGATGAACCTCCTGCAAAGAGGAGATCTGCATGGTGTCGAGACATTTTGCAAGGGGCATAAATCATGGAGCACCTTGAGGCTCATACGAAGAGAGAAAGAGACCTAAAATATTTTCAGGATATGTAGCACAGATGAGTCACATCAATGATTCATAACCCTCCACCTATGAGGAAGCCTTAAAGCAGCAAGTATGGAAAGATGCCATGGTAGAAGAATATAAATCTATCATGAAGAATGATGTGTGGGAAGTGGTTCCTAAAACTGATGGGAATTCCATAGTAACTTCCAAGTGGCTTTATAAAATCAAGCATGTAGCTAATGGAAGCATTGAAAAGTATTAAGAAATCATTGTGGTTCGTGGTTTCTCACAGAAAGAAGGGATAGAATATGATGATGCATTCACTCCTATGGCCAGGTACACTACTATCCAAACCATAATTTCCTTTGCTTCAATTTTGGGTTGGAAAATTCACCAAATGAATGTGAAGACTACCTTCCTCAATGGTGAGGTTGAGGAAGAGGTTTAGAGACAACAACATGAGGAGTTTGTAGTTCATGGGAAGGAGTCCCATGTATGTAAACTTAATAAATCATTGTATGGGATTAAGAATGCCCTGAGGGCTTGGTATTCAAGTATTGAATACTATGTTTTGAGCTTGGGATTCTTCAAAAGTGAAGCTGACCCCAACCTATACTTCAAGGTTGTGAAGAACCATCCATTGATCTTGGTTCTCTATGTTGATGACTTGTTACTTACTAGAGAGGAGCAACAGATAGCTCAGTGCAAGAGGGATCTCACTTTTGAGTTCAAAATGAAATACTTAGGTCTTATGCACTATTTTCTTGGTCTAGAGGTTTGGCAAAGGAAAGATGAGATCTTCCTCTCACAAGGAAAGTACACGGTTGATGTATTGCGGAGATTTGGTATGATGGATTGTAAGTCCATGTCTACTCCAATGGTGTCTAATATAAAGAAGTTACATGAGCCACATTCTGGATCGGATCTAGTGGATCCTGCGATGTACACAGAGCTCATTGGTTCCTTGATGTATTTGATACAATATAGTATACCATACATATGTTATGCTATGAGTATCTTGATTCAATTCATGTCTGGGACAAGACATAGAAATTGGGTTGCTTCCATGCATTTGCTTAGATACCTTCGAGGTACTATTTCTTATGGACTCAGATATGCTTCCATTGGTGGAGTGATTCTACTTGGATATTCCAACTCCGACTAGGGTGGAATTATTTTGGACCGAAAGAGTACATCTGGATTTTGTTTTATCTTGGGATCAACTATGATTTCTTGATCTAGCAGGAAGCAGGGGTCTGTATCCTAGAGTACTACAGAAGTAGAGTATATTGCATCTAGTACTACCTACCAAGAATTTGTGTGGCTTAGGAATCTACTTGTTGGTTTGTTCAATGAGAAGATTGAGTACTATCATTCGCTTTGACAATCAGAGCTACACTAAGCTCTATGAAAACCATGTGTTTCATGATAGATCGAAACACATTTAAATGAAGTATCACTTCATCATAGACATGGTCCAGAGAGGTTCCATAAGACTTCAATACATTGCTATTGGCGAGCAAATAGCAGATATGTTGACTAAACCTCTGTCAGTGATGAAGTATAGGTACTTCTGATACAAGCTTGGCATGGCATATAATTCCTCCCTCATTGAGAGAGAGTGTTAAAGTTACAACACCATGAGTCATTCTCCAGGTCAATCTTGTGTGTCAAGATTGAGCCTCGTCTGTCGAGGTAGTTCCTTTTAGGAGCCTGAGTTGGACTCAAGAAACTTGGAGAAGAATCTTGAGTTGGACTCAAGAATGGTTAAGCTTCATGTGTTGAGGCAAGTGCTTTGTATGTCAAAAGGATGATGTTGTACATTCTTGCTAGTCAAGGTTAAGGTATTTTGTGTCAAGACAGATCCTCATGTATTGAAGTGGTGCCTCATGTGTTGAGGTGATGCTTTGCATGTCGAAGTATGTATGTTGTGTGGTGTACTATTAGCCATGGTTGAATCTATTAAGTCTCCTCTAGAAACTGGCCACCTCTAGAGTGAATTGTTTTAGCATATAACCACTTGGAACGATAATAGAACAATATGATCACATCATTGGGAAAATATATTTAGTATATTTGATACGATAATTAAGCTAGCACATGTGGACCATGCAAATAAGACAAGAGATAAAGATAAGATGTGATAAGATATTAGAGAATTCAAATTGCATATAAAGAATTAATTAAGAGAGAATTTGACTTATTAAACTTTAGTGAAGACTTTAGTAATTCATAGAAGAACTCGAATTGATCACTACAGTGATGTTAACAAGAATGAATCAGTTAAGAGAGTTAACTAAGTGATAACAAATAAGATCTAGTTAACTAAGTGTTATGGCATGATGACACTTATGTTAAACTAAAAGACGACACTTGAGTTGCGACACTTACAAGTGGGCAAAATTTTAGTTAAGGGGCGAGTTCATCCTAAGAGACAGTTCAGTGAGTTAATGCATTGCATGAGAAGTGGGGTGCACTTCTTTATGCAAGATTGATGCATCCCGATGGAGGGTGATTTCATCCTGAAGTCAAAGATAAAAATAGAAGCCGATGAATGAGAAGAATGAATAAATTTGTTATACAGGATTGATGAATTCAAGGTGAAGCAAATTCTCTTCTCCCTTGAAGGCAATGTGCTTCTTTTTGTGCATGATATTATTCTAAGTTTCTCTTGTTTATCTTTCTCTTGCTCTGTAATTGCACTAGGGTTGCTTGATGTAAAAGACATTCTCTGCTATCTACCAATATACTAAGGAAGGTTTTTTCTAGGATTTTCTCACTCAAGTGATAGAGGGTTTCCCCAGGATAAATTCATGTGTTGAATGTGATTGCTTATGTATATGATTGTTATTTGATTTCAAGTATTACTACAGCTCCAAATTAAAGATACAAAATTAACACAAATCATATATAACTCAACGACACTTGGGTTACTAAGAGTAACATATCACAAACAGTGTTGAAATTTGGTAGGTAAATAGCCATTATTTTCCATTTTACACGTCAAAATACTGTCACTTCATAAATTTAAACATCATTAACAAAGTGTGAATTTTAATTTCACCCGTCATTTTGAAGTGCATTTTTATTTTTACACGTCATTAATATCTATATCCCAATCCCATATAGATATATTCTCTATATCGTTCTATTTCTTTATATATATATATATATATATATATATATATATATATATTATCTTTATATTTCTATTTCTAATATGGAAACTTTGATTTTGTCATGGTCTCGTTGTCTCCCCTTTTAGGTAAACTTGGCTTGGTCGTGGTTTTTTGGGCCCATGGTTATGGCACATTGTATTGCTTGTGAATAAGCCTATTTAAAGTTTTTGAGGATAAACCTTCTTTGTCATTGTGTGGGTGATTGGTTTAATCATTATGTTTATTATGTTGTTTTTGTTTATTATATTTTTGTAAACTTTTTTTTTTGTATTATATGAGGCACCACAGTTTCTCTTTGAACTTATTGTCTCTAAGTTCAAAGAGAAAATGTGGTGCGAGAAAGAATTATAGATGAAAAGAAAATTAATATACTATAAAGAGGTTATTAACCCTAATTTAAAAGTTCAGAAGTATCTCTCGGTTTAAGCTAGCTTAAAGAAGAAAATTAATATAGCCAAGATTAGAACGAACTCTCATGAGCTCCATAACGAAACAGGTAATTGGTCAGTTCCTAAAACACCTTTTGAAGAAAGGATTTGCCATCTTTGTGAGTCTATGAGCGTTGAGGATGAAAATCACTTTCTCTTAGAGTGTCCTACTTACACCCACATTAGATCTTAGTTTCATAGTATTTTCTATAGTAAAAATCTTTCTAACCTCTTACCTTGCCAAAACTATAGTGAGCTAGGAAAACTTCTCTCCAAACTTTTTGCGCATAGGAATAAAATTTTAAAGCAAACCAAATAATTCTCTTCTTTCACTCTTCTTAAGGTTTGATAGACCAACGTTTGGTCTTAGGGGATGTTAATCATCATCATCATCATCATCAATGTTATTTAAAAAAATCAACTATTATATGATGGGTAAAACTAAGATTTAAACGTCAAATGAAAGACAATGTTAGAATTAAAAAGTCATATAAAAATTTCTTGATTGGCACGGTAGGACATCAAATTTCAACCCTAACCACAAAGAGAGATTTTGATATGAATAAACCAGCATAGATCCATCTTAAACCTAGATCTATCAAGCACCAAGAGGGATCCAATTTCTTGAGGTGTATATCTTTTTTTAAATTTAAACTCAAGAAATTTGATCTCTCTTGATTGATAGATCTGGGTTTAAGTTTTAAGTTTTTATTTTATAAACTAACATCGATTTTTTAATTACTTTTCATAATATTTTATTTTATGAGCCAACATGGATTTTTTTTAAATACTTTCCATATTTTTTTATTTTATGAGCCGACATGAATTTTTTTAATTATTTTGTTAGGAACGAACGTTACAACATCTCCCCCATACTGGGTTGTAGAGCACCTCGCTTCTCTCGATGTAATAAAACTAGCATAGATCCATCTTAAACCCATATCTATCAAGCACCGAGAGGGATCCAATTTCTTGAGGTGTATTTCTTTTTTTAAATTTAAACTCAAGAAATTGGATCTCTCTTGATTGATAGATCCGGGTTTAAGTTTTAAGTTTTTATTCTATAAACGAACATCTATTTTTTAATTACTTTTCATATTATTTTATTTTATGAACCAACACAGATTTTTTTAAAATACTTTCCATAATTTTTTATTTTATGAGCCGACATGAATTTTTTTAATTATTTTGTTACATCACACACGTTACAACATCTCCCCCCACACTGGGCTATAAAGCACCTCGTTTCACTCGGTGCAATAATTATTTTGTTACATCACAAACATTACAACATCTCCCCCGTACTGAGTTGTAGAGCACCTCGTTTCACTCAATGCAATAATAATTTTCCTCACAAATACTCAAATACCCTAATTAACCTTAACTCCCAAAACCAACATATACTTCACATAAATTATAAAATAATAATACTATTACAAACACTTCACATGTGAATATAAAAAAAATAATACTATTACAAACACTTCACATGACTCGTCATTTGCTTAAATATTTATATTACCATCTCAAGCCCTAACAAAATATTCGTAAATGATTGGAAGCTTTTAAGAGGTTTTCCATATCTCCAACCATTAATAGTAATAGGAATAAGTTTCACGTTTATAAATAGTTTGACTTCGATAACGCAGGCTCTAAGTAATTGGCAATGCCATAAAGGTTGAGTGTATATATATATATATATATATATACACTGTAGGTTGCTTTCTCCCTTCATAAACTAATGTTTATCAACTACATAATAACAAACTCATTTAAATACAAACTCATTTAAATATATATGGATTTGAATTTGCCTCGTGCTTTCTTATTTTTCACACGGACATAGCAATAGTTGATACAACACTTTCTAACGGTAGGTAATCATCAGTTATATATATATATATATATATATAAAGATCAAGGTGTAGTTCGATTTGATATATATAACCTTGATCTTTATATATATATAAATAAAAATCAAGATCTTTATTTATTTATTTTTATATATATAAAAAGAAAGATCAAGGTGTAGTTCGATTTGCCTTGTGCTTTCGTATTCTTCATATGAAATTAATGTTTTATGAATACTTGATACAACAATTTAAAGTGGGCCCAATATAACTTCCACATATATAGATATATATAAAAAGATCAAGATCAAGGTATAGTTCGATTTGCCTTGTGCTTTCTTATTCTTCATATGAAATTAATGTTTTATGAATACTTGATACAACAATTTACAGTGGGTCCAATGAAACTTCCATATGCATTTCATTTTCTTTCCTTTTATGATCTCATACACTTAATTAATTAATGAACAAAATGTTGCGGATATCATGTTTTTCATTACTTTTATTTTATTAAAATAAAATAAATTTATGTAAAAAATTATGTATAATCATATTTATAATTTAATCTTTTTGATAATTGTGTCTCTTTCAAACTAGATTGACATGGCCTAAGTCCCATCCAAACCCAATGAAAAAATAGTTGGCATAAAATGGAAAGTAAGAGAGATCCTTTGTGATTTCTATATTTCATCACGTGTCGTGAACATGCAATAGTTGTTGTCCCGCTCATCAAATTCAGGGATTGAAATTCCATAACATTATGTTGCCATTATCTTCCAAAAGCTAAATGTTAAAAATGTTTAAAAATAATAAAAACGTTTATTTTAGATTTAAACTTATGGCCTTTTGCTAGCGTGTGATTCACTCTTTTTTTAAATATAAATGTTAAATGTAGGGGGATGAAGATGTTTGTAATTTTTTAATCAGGATCCGAGAGGATTCCATGGGATTTGAGTTAAATGTGTGGTGTTAGCTATTCATACCCAACTTGTTTCACCTAGCTTCTTTATGAATCTAAGGTTAAATAATTTGAATCTCAAAAAATTGGATAGTGGTCATGATTCAACACACTTAAAACTTTTCACTTTTTATTAGATTCAATATTGATATAATTATATAGAGATCTTAGTGTTGTTATGATATCTAACTTATTCTAAATTTGGAGAGAGGTTGAGAGAATCTTTCAATAGTCTTCAACAACCCAACAACTTAAATCTAAATTAAGCATTATTTCTAACACTTTCTCTTAATGCTTACATTACAAATCACAATTACATAGGAATATGTGGAGATTGATCTATGTTTGATCTGGTTTTCATGAGCACTTCTACGCACTCTGAAATCTCTCGAACTACGCTTTTTCTCAACTATAATCTTCGCACTACCATTTGATCCATTTAAAGTACAACTGCTTCTTACTATCAATGTCGTATTTGTAGGATCAAAGATTCTTGACTACGTCGAAGAATAGTCTCGATACTGAACCATCCTATTCACATACTTCCATATGTGAAATTATCCCAAAGAATAGATTTCGACATTTATATAAGAAAGTACTCTAGGTACGGAATGTATTGAGCAATCAATCTTACAAAGCAACCTTTTTACACATACACACACAAAAAGATAACATGTAACTTGTTGATCTTGGAGCACCGAAGAACAACAAGACCTATCTGCTGGTTTACTTTCAGGATGACCCAGGTTCGGCAAAGTTCTTCTGTAGACCCAACAAAATCCCCTTTCACTGGCCCTTTTGGCATCAACTTGCGAACAGGCTAAAGTCTCACCCGAAGCAAAGTATGGGGGGTTTAAGAATCAGGTTTTTGTAACCATGGGGATGCAGAGATGTGTTATGCACTCTCGCAATGCATTCCTTCCTTATGCGTCTACTTAACGTAACAATACCAACATATGACTACACACTTTGCAGTTATCAACAACCTACAGAATTCGTTGAATCATTGTTGTCTTTTACCTTATAACTACGCATTCAACATACTTGATGTTACTTTGCAACATTCATACACATGTGTTTCGCTTACTTAACATATGATTCTCATTCACATACATATGAAAGAAAATACATGAACATATCACAATACGAATATAAAACACATCATAGATTCATACACATAACACAAGGATTTATGCGGTTCACCTCCCGGATGGGAGCTACGTCCACGGGAACTGTTCTTATATTACTTGGAAGGGATAACAGTTCCATTTTGCGCACTCAACTACAGACTCTTCTCTACAATAGATCTCTGTGCACTCAAATATATAGTCTCTCCTCTCTTAGATCTCTTTGGTTCTAACCAACCCAATAATATATAATAATATCCAACCAACTTTTCCTTATACAAAAACAACCCTTCATATAGATGTGCCTGAAGATCACATATTACAATAATTATGGGCCAACCCCCATAGTACCCTTAAACCCAAAACAACATGGTTCTCCTATCGACCACACTTTGCCTTAACTTCGTTGTAGCTCTACTGTCCTTTTGTGCCACTTATTCTGACTCTGACGCTTCTTCTGACAGTGTAGTTCTGACCGCACGGCTCTGACTCTACAATGGCGCATCCTTTGCACCATTCTGCTTCTTTACTCTCTGCTTCTGTAGCTGTCAGTTCGCCGCTTCATCCTTAACTGCTTCAACTACCTCTAATAATCCTTAGTACTTCGTCTTTACTAAGGAGACAGATCCTTTTCTTGTCAACTTTGCTTCGCTCCATACCCTCCTCCCAAGAATTGCGGAGTTGCTTCTCCCAAAACTGGTCAATGTTAGACCTCACCTAACTGTACCTTTGCCATCAAAACTTCTTGTACTTGGGCTGCTCCCAACACTACCAGTGTATAACAGATTGTAGACATAATCACATCATTGATGTGTTCTCGAGGCATCAAAGAACATCAAGAACCACTAACTTGAATTATGTTACTCTATTATGTGATTGATTCTTCATTATAGAATATTACACAAACTCTTTCTTCACTAGGAGGCATCACAGTGTTCTTACTAACATACATAACTTGTGGTACTCATTAAGAAACAAAAATTCTTCACGGATTAGAGAAAGTATGCACACCCAATAACACATAATGCTAATATATAGTTAATAAGAAACTTATCACACACATTAACAATGCCCACGCCAATATTTGATGACCTAACCTTACAATCTTTAAATTTTGCATGAATTTGGAGAGAAACATAAAGTCAATGTTGATGATTTGGATGTTCGGAACTAATGATGAAATCCAGCCTTCCCTTAATATCATTGATGAAAATTGTGTTGAGGCCGACATCTTCAAATGCAATTCCTTTATCGAGCACCAGTTGTGGATTTGTGGCACCTGGGCGAAGACCTTCCTTTCAACGTCTAAAAAATTGTGGGTATTTTCGTTTGCAGTTATTAGTTTGAGATCTGACATGGACAATCTGAGAGAGGAAGAAACAGGGCACACAATACTGCATCTTTGTGTAAAACTTTGGACATGTGTATCTATTTCAATGTATGGAGAACAACTAGAAACCCTGAAAATTGTGGAAACAAATAACATGGAAATACTGAATATTTTGCAGTCAGGGGGATTGAAAAGGTTGAGAATAGTCGTGGATATGGAGGTCCTATAAATCCTCATGAGCATGGAGTCTGGGGGAGTGGTAATTTTGATGACTTAGTTAAATAATCCAAAGGTCTCATGCACATGTTGGGGGAGAATCTCACAGGAGTATGGATAGCCAATAAAAAAACCTTCAAGGAGATGATTGGCAGCTCCTTTTCAGAAATCGTGACTCCTATAAAAATTTGCCTCCCTCACGACAACGATCTGCATCATTCTCACAGTGGTGGCAATTCCTCGGAAATGACACCTCAAACCCGTGGCGAGGTGATCGATTGGGATTGATTCTCTTTGCGTGGAAGCTCTCTCACTATTGGAATATTCTCACCATCTTGTCTTGGTTTTGCATGCATGCATTCCATGCAGCACTCCATGCATCCATTCATTGGAAGTTGAGTCTCCTAGCACCTAGTCCTTACTTTGCCCCCCCTAGAAATTCTTTTTTGCCATAATTAGCCATCCTATCCACTCAGAGCATCGTTTTTACATCACTACAGTTCCAATGCGCCCTCATGCATGATTTTAGGAGTCTACACAGTCAGTTCCATGATTTGGGGCGCCTTGCTCCCTTGATTGCTCAGTTAACTAACTATTGCACCTAGTTTGACTGCTACTTAGTATAGGAGCGCCATTTTTTACCACTGACAGTTAGTTATGCACCCCCTTGAAGTCTCCTCCCCTATTTTGTTGCCCAGATGACTTGGCCATGCTCAATTCTACCTCAATTAACTTATCATTCATCATCGGTGGCCACTAGACCTTATCGAGAGATGGTTCCAATGCAAACTAAGCCTAGACTTGAGGTGAATTCGAATCCTATCAAGGGCTATCGAATTCATTCTATTGTAACATCTTTTGACTGCCAACTTATTGCCGATTAATGTATCAACAACAATTTTTTATTTGTTTTTCAATTTTATGAGTGAATTGATCAATGTTTCTTTCTAATTCTTCTCAGTAATAACATTGTGAAATTGTGAGGTTTGTTCAAGCTCAATGATCTCTCCCTGTGAAATTTCACACTCACAAAACACAATGGAAATACAATAACATTGCACTCTGACACATAAAACTCACACAAAAAACTCTACTCTCATGCACCTACACCTATAGTGAAATCATTTATCAACTCTCACATCTTCCTGTCTCTCCTGCGAGGGAGTTAAGACAGCATCAACTCTGATACCATCTCAAGTATTGGAAAATTGGAGGGCAATCATGATTCAACACACATAAAACTTCACATTTTTAATTAATACAATTACATAGAGATCTCAGTACTACTATGAGATCTAACTTTTTCTAAATATGGAGAGAGATTGAGAGAATCTCTCAACAATCTCCAACAACCCAACCTGAATCTAAATTAATCATAATTTCTAACACCAAAATCAATTGTTTTATATCAATATGATGGCTATGCTTCACTCAAGAAATGATTGATTTTCTATTTTTCATCCCAACCCTTATACTTAGCAAGTACTCATCAATGGCATTCTTTGCTTGACACATTTTTCATCGTAGTAATTAAAAATTACTTTTTATTCAAAATTATGCTTAAACGGTTTCTAAACAATTTCTTATTATTTTCCTTTACTTATGATTCTCCCAACATAAAAATGATTTTTAAATTATACATAATAACTCCAAACTCCATCCATGTTTTAAAATGATTTTTTATATAAATTATAAATAACAACTCCAAACTCCATCCACGTTAAATACTTTCACGTCCCAATATCCAATCTTCAACGTTTTGGTTGAATTTTATTTCTCCATAAAAAGTAGTATGGTTGAATTTTATTTCTCCAGAAAAAGTAGTAGGCCTTCCCTTGTAAAACTATCCCTTTAAGTTATATCAATGTTGCATCTCCTTCTTATCATTACTCTCGAACGATATAGATGGTTAAGTAATTCTTAAGAACTGATGAAAGAATTTAATCAAAGTTGAATAATATGTATCATCAAGAGATGTCATTCTCAATTCATGGATTTTTAATGAAAATGTCTCTCCATCTCCTTCTTATCATTACTCTCAAATGATATTAAGAACCGATCAAATAATTTAACCAAAGTTGAATAATATGTATCATCAAGAGGTGTCATTCTCAATTCATGAATTTTTAATGAAAATGTCTCTCCATCTCCTTCTTATCATTACTCTCAAATGATATAGATGGTTGAGTAATTCTTAAGAACTGATGAAAGAATTTAACCAAAGTTGAAGTTGAATAATATGTATCATCAAGAGATGTCATTCTCAATTCATGGATTTTTAATGAAAATGTCTCTTCAAAGTAGTTTTGCTTTTTGCTTTCATTTATATGATTGGAATTATTTTTTTCGTTTTAGTTACCTTTATACTACTTTATACTTGGAGCATTTTGAATGTTTATTTACTTCTTTTTATTTAGGGATTTCATCGTCTACTCTCAAACTTTAATTGTAGACAATCCTCATGTTTATTTATCTCTTTAAATCATGTCAATATTACTCTTCTTCTCATCATCACTTTCAAATGATATGGATGGTTAGTGATACTTAGAAGAATTTAACCAAATTGAGTAACATGTATCACCATGAGATGTCATTCCCAATTCACGGAATCTTTTAAAGAAAATATCTCTCTAATCTAGTTTGCTCTCATTTAAATGATTGGAATTATTCTTTTAGTTTCCTTTATACATCTTTAATAATTGGAGCATGTGAGTGTTTATTTAGTTGTTCTCATCTAGTTATTTCATCATCTACTCCCAAACTTTAGTTGTAAACTTTGAATCTCACGATCATCACGTTTATTTATCGTTTTAAATTATATCAATGTTGCATCTTCTTCTTATCACTATTTTCAAATGATATGATGTAGATGGTTGAGTGATTCTTAAGAATTTATGAAAAAAATTAACCAAGTTGAATAATGTGTGTCATCATGAGATGTAAGAAGTCATTCTTAATTCATGGATTTTTTTTATGAAAATATCTCTCTAATCTATTTTTTTTCTCTCATCTATATGGCTGGAATTAATCTTTTGTTGTAGTTGCCTTTATACTTCTAATTGTTCTCTCATCTATGTGGTTGGAATTAATCTTTTGTTGTAGTTGCCTTTATACTTTTTTTTTTTCTTTTATGATTGGAGCATTATAGTGGTTATTTAGTTTTTCTCATCTAAGGATTTCATTGCCTACTATTAAATTTAAGTTTCGTATAGATTCCCATGTCCATTTATTTCCACTCCACCCTCTTTTATAATCATTTCATCCTTGAGGAAATTTTACTCGGCATTTTGGTCATCTTGGAAATTGTCCATGCTCATAATTAAGGTAGGTAAAAACCAAGTATAAGCCTTTAAAGGTAAAGAATCAAATTTTATTTATGTTCTTGAAATTTTTTAAGAGAAGTAATTCTAGATCACCATAGTTTTGATGAGTTTAAAGCTTAGAAAGGTCGGTATTGTAACAAATATTTTAAAATTACGATGTAATGTGGGTGTACATAGGACATTCTAAGATAAATTGTTTTTCATCTTAAACTCTCTTAATATGACAAAGATGCCAAATTATTTTAACCCATGACATTCTACGAATTATCCAACACTTTATTTCACTATGCAACCTGTGAAAGTTTGTTCTTATTTTAGCAATGTTGATTTTCTTATTTATGCTAGTTAAAAAAGAGAGATACTTTCGATCACCTCCTTATAGTATCCTAATTTTCACTTATCCTCTAATTCTTTATCACACCACAATTTCTCCTTAAACTTAGATGTAATATTATTTTAAATATAATCATTATTATGCAGATTGGCCTCTTCCTCGATTCCCAAGAGCGACATCTTTATGCCAACATCTCTTGAGCCACGGGTGGTTTTGACTATAGTTTGAAGAAATCTTGTGAATCATCGTGTCTCCCATGTTGTTTATCTTGTCCTATACATTAGGTACTTATAGTCATGCTATCAATAGGGGGTGACTCCTTTTTATGAGGAGGATAGGATAGGGTGTATTGCTCTAATTTTGAGATTATAAGTCATAAAATATTTTTTGTATTTTTTCTATCTTTCTCCATGATTTTTTAGAAATGTTGTAGACCTAAACTTCACAACCATATAAGATTACAAGAGTTACAACTCTCACATAGGAATTTATTCTTATCCGAAAGTCAAAACTCCACTAATTTACATATGTTTTTAAGTCTGTAATAATATTTCCACCCTCCATTTCTTCTTCTCTCAATGTTAGAGTTCCAATTAAGCTTGTGATGCAGATTGATTATATGATATATTTATATGAAGTCACTTCCTCCAAGATGTTGTTGTCATACAAGAAATTAACATAAGTGATATTTTTGGATTTGATTATCATAGTGTTTCTTTTGTCACTATTAACAGCCATATTCATGCTAGACCAAACATCCTTGAGAATTTTTAGTTTCTTATTGAGATCATAGAGAATCCTCACAACAAGAGAAATATCATCATTGTAAAGAAGAATGATGATGATTGTACCAGCTAGAGTCCTGCTAACACAAACTGCTTGTTCTAAACAACCCTCTAACTTGTACATATATATACCAAAAATGGTACGGGACGAGAGGACAACTTTGCTTGACTCCTATAATACAATTAATTTCTTTCAACTAGCCCTTAGTGTTCTTAAAATTGGTAATAACATTCTCGTACAACCTTATCATAGTAACTCTCAACTTGAAAGAAAATTTCAGCTCTTCTAATCTATTCTAAAGTTTAGTTCTAGGCACTATGTCAAATGATTTTATAAAGTCTATGAAGCAACACAAAAGATTTTTTTATTATTGTGACACTCTTCCATGATGATCCTAAGTGTACCAAGGTGTTCCATTGTTGAGTGATAAATCATAAATTTAGCCTAGCCTTTAACTATTTTTCTATGGATTTCTAGTCATACGTTGATCTTCTTGTACATAATAACTCTAAACACATATGTCATTAAATTTGGAAATTTTCTATTACAAGGACTTCAACAACATTGAGTTTTTTGTAGATCATTAAATTATTCTATTAAATGTAGAAATAATAACTCAAAGAACTATTCCATTAAATTTAGAAAATTTAATCCAGGGAACTATTTCCTCAATAAATATTTTTTATTACTTCAAGTAAAACTTTAGTATTCATGCATTCAAAAGAAAATATTACATCTCAATTAGAACTAGATGGGTAGGCCATAAATCATGATGAATCTATGAATGTCCCCAATTTGTTAAATGTTAAGATCTTTGATACGTTGAGATATATTATATATGAATAATCCAATGAAGTTGCATACATAATTGCATGCTATGCTACAAGAGGTGCTCTATCTATATTATAGGTGACTAAAGCAGTACAAAGATTTATACTATCAAATTATGTTATATAGGAAAATAAGATAGCACAACTAGAAGGAAAAACATGAAGACTTCATCATAAAAATAGTTTTAGTAATGTCAAACCAATGAGTGACCATGAACATGTCAAACATGGGAGTGCTAGGTACAATTGTACCAATAAATAGTAGGAGTGTGAAAGCAACTCTCATAAGAAATCAATCTTAGCTAAAGTCATATTAGTATGTTTGATGTCCAACAAATATATTATAGTTGTGGATAATATATCAAAATCAACATTTGAATTAATTACCCAAGGACTCCAAGTTTCCCCCCTTTCCCACAACCTCGGAGGGTTGGGGGGGGGGGGGGGGGTTGTTGATCAAACGACAGTATTGTGAGGATCTCGTTAGTGCAGGGAGGGTGCCTCCTTTGCATTGTCTAAGTTGACACTTGATTTTTAAATTGAAGAGCTATAAGCATTATAAATGCATTTATATTTTCTTAATACATAATTAAAAAAACTTTATATAATGTGATGTTAAGAATTTTCATTTATAATGAAAATCTAATTATATATTGTTTATGTTATAAGTGTTTGCACTAAGAGTAGCGGGGTGCTTACAACCAAGTACGGTGGAGATGTTGTGACGTTTATCATGTTATGTAATATAGTGTTCCTATGTTGGTTCATAACTTATCAAAAATAAAAAATAATTAAAAAATTCATGTTGGCTCATAAAATAAAAAAAATATAGATTCATTTTAAACCCGGATGTATTAAGCATCAAGAGGGATCCAATTTCTTGAGGTGTAAGCATTTTCTTAATTTGTACAAATTTAAGATTAAAAAAAATACACCTCGAGAAATTAGATGTCTCTCGATGCTTAATAGATCCGAATATAAGATAGATCTATACTAATTGTAATATTAATGAAATATATAATTGATTTAATTTTTATAATATTTTTAGATGCCTATACATTATTAAAATTAAAATTTGATTCATTATAAATTTTATAATATAAACTATTTTTTTAAATAAAAATACATAATTATTGAATAATTATAAACGTGTATTTAATGTTAAATTTAGTTAGATAGTAAATTTTTTAAAATAAATTTTTATTTTAAAAATGATATAAAGTTATTTTACTTTGGAAAAAGATTACTATAATTGATAATAATGAAGAAGATTAACTAAGATCCATAAGATAATATTATTACTGAGAAAGATTAATTATGAGTTACATATTTATTTTATCTCTTTAATCTCCAACATTAATTATAGATTTTATCTCAAGATTCTCTTAAGTGGGACAAACATTAATATAACGACATATGCATTAAATTTACTTTACTAATAGTATATCTATTTTATAGTTCTGAAGTTAACGTTAATGTTTTTTAAAAATATATAAGAATTTAATTAAACTTCAATCTAATCAACCATTTTCTCAATTGTTAAGCTTATTTAAAATGTTTTAGACTTAGCCAAAAATTTCCTTAACTTAATAGAGAGAATATAGATGTAAGACTTTTTATACAACCATTTTCTCAATTGTTAAGATTATTTAAAGTGTTTTAGACTTAATTAAAAATGTCCTTAACTTCATAGAGAGAATATAGATGTAAGACTTTTTAAACGTTTTAAAGAATTTTAAAACCTCTAGAATCCTTCAAAATATTTCAATACCTTTGTATTAGTATGACTATACTTTTGTATTTAATAGCTAAATACAATCATTATTTCATTTTTTTTTTATCTAATAGCTTAATATAATAATTATTTCATTTTTTTTAATGGGATCAATGTGAAAAAATACATAATATAAATATGTTTATTTAGACTCAAAGTTTTCCTTAATTTTCAAAAAATAAAAAATCTAAAAGTATCATTTTGAATGAGGCACCCATAATTTTTTGAATTTTTTTTTATTATATATATATATATATAATTTTTTTTTTCTAAAGTGAATGATTTTTCATTTCATTGAATTTTAATAACATTTTAAAAAATGCATATACCATTTAACATAAAATTAATTAAAAATAATATATCACAACCAAATTCAACAAAATTTACATGTAGTAAAAGTAGATTCAATATTGAAAATAATGGTATTAGTTCCAAATGTATATTTTTAGTATTTCACACGGTTCACTCCTTCTGAAGTTGGAGAAAGATGGAGAGAAATGATTATTTATCAATTTTTGCAATTTGTAGGTTTTTGGTTGAACTAATAGTTCAGTCAAGAGTTAGATTTAATAAAAAAAAGAACTTTTTGGTCAAAAGATTATGTTTCCCAAAAATATGATATTTCAAAACTTCCATCGGCTAGAAAAACAAAGGACCACCTTCAATAGATGTGATTCATATTTATACATTACACTGAATACATAATTAAACTGAATACATAATTTTGAGTTTTTCAAAACATATTACATTTTTATGGTGGTTTTTACAAATAAAGGTTTTCAAAGGCAATTTCTTTTAAAGTGAAGGTTTTCTTAGCCAATTTCTTTTATGGTGAAGACTCTCTTGGCCCATTTATTTTATGGTGAAAGTCTTATTAAAGATTCTTTTATCCAATTTCTTCTAAGGTGAAGGTTCTCTTAGCCAATTCTTCTAAGGTGAAATTTTTTTGGCCAAATTCTTGCAAGTAAGATTATGAAAGTATTTTTTTTAATTTTTTTTTAGATTTATTTTGAACTATATAAAGTTTCAAGGTTTCAAATTATTCATTTTTAAATGTAAAAATCTATAAATTTTGAGTTAAACTTGAATGACTTGTAATTTGTTTTGCAGCATAAATTTTTATTTTTCATTATAAGATGTTGATTTTTTTAAAACCTATATAGATTGAATAATCATGGGCAATAAAAGAGAAAGCCAAAATAAATATGATCGCACTCGACATGATACTCTCCATAATGAAAAGCAAAGAATCTACTACCAAAAAAAGAAATAGAAGCATGCAACTATTAAAGAGATACTTGATGATGATGTAAATAGGGATTTGCATCTTAATGTTGATGAAATGAATGTTAAAAATCAAATTCAAGAATAGGAAATCGAACTGGGTATGTATATATTATAAATGTTTAAAATCCAATAATATATTTTTTACAATTGATTATAATTTTGAAAATACTATGCCACAAACAAATAGAGATTTGTGTCCTAATGTTGATCAAGATGTTGAAGCACAAAATGAAGCAGAAATCGAGTCAACCACGGGCATATCTATATCTATATCTATATCTATATATATATATATATATATATATATAAACCATGTAAAACTCATTTTATAATTTTCAATATTTTAAATTAGTTGATTTATCATTTTTAATATTAAATACAAAATTTCAGTGGATTTATTTTAATTTATGATTGAGTTTTAGTATTTTAATACAATTTCATAAATGTCAAATCTATGTTTTCTTATGTTTCTAATTCAGTATGTTTGATATGCTAAATTAAATGAAATTGAAATATATAGGTGATATCAACATTGAAGATTAAATGTCTTTGGATGCATGTGAGGAACATAGGAGGGGTGATATAGCGGACAGGAGACGTGGTAATCTTGAGCCTCCATGTGCAAGGAACATGTTTTAATGACTGTAGTTGGCAGAGAAGATGGGAGCGAGTGAGAGGGTAATGGGAGGGACCCCTCCCAGATCTTGTGTGCAAGGAAGAGTTATATTTTAATGGAGGTTAAGAAGGGAAGTATGATTAGAAGATGGGAGCTGACAGGGTGCAGGACATATCTCTTGATGGAAACCAGTGTGAATTTCATATCATCCATTATGGGAGTTTCTGTTCAGGTATTTTTCATATCTGTTGGCCCCTTTGGTATGGTTTTTAACCGACATGAGGCATTGAGAGTGGTTAATGTCAAGGGTAATGGGGACACTAATCGATCTCCCTAGTCCTAATGGTTCAAATCTAGAACAAAGAAAAGCATAATACACATGCCTTTCCTGGATTGATTTAATCATAAAGGATGTATAGAATGATTACCTTACATCCACGATTTGTCCTCCTCGTTTGATATAGATCTTGATCTCTCAACTGCAAACAACAGAAGACAAACAACCAAAAACCAATGTGAAAGAAATATGTGATATAAATCGATCTAAACAAGTAGTCAAGGAAGCAACTTCTAAAGACATATCATAGGCAAATATTTATGGAAAGAACATGAATATTATTGCATTAATAAAAATATTGGAGAGGAGATTACAACCATCGCCTTGACGTCGCAATTTATTCCAAATGATCTTTGCCTCAAAAGTTCAATCTAGTCTCCAATGGATGAAAGGGTTCTAATGGAATTCCTCCAACGTTTTGGTACTCTAATCCTTCCTCCCTTAACTATGAAGAGGAGGCTTGTATTTATAGGCCCAAATGGATAGAAGGGGTTGAGGATCTTACGGAGAAGACCAAGGGATCATCCCAAGAAGGTAGGGAATCAAATGCCACCTTGGCTTATTTCTTGGGATAAGCCTCCACGAAGATATTCCTTCTAGAAGTTGCTCGAAGCTTCTTCTTTTCTATTTTAACTGGTAGTGGCGCACTTTGTACACATGCAAAATGCGCTATTGAAGGGTTACGCACTCTGTTCAAAGGCTAAAGGTGTTAGTGACGTGTTCTGTCAATGTGCAAAGCATGTCACCAAGGGTCCGATGCACTTTGTCAATGTGCAAGGTGCGTCAACATGACAACATAAGGGAAAAAGCCATAACAACTCCCTTCTTTCAATCAATTTAGCGTCAATGCTTTAGGAATCATGGCAAGTGAAGGACACATAACTCATGATGATGCTATTTTGGTTTAACAGAATGCCCTCCAAAGCATGAAGCTATAACATTATGATAAGTGAAGTGATTTGATGTATGAAAATTCAAGGAAAATATCATCAGTCGAAATGATGAACAAGGACTTCTACAGTACAATAGACTCCGAGATACATGTCTCAAATGACTCCAAACATGGCTGTCGACCAATACATTGCAGATCCATGTTAGTACTGACTAACTGGAAACAATAATGGCTACTAGACACAAGTGTAGATCCATGATGAGATGATAACACAACCGCAAAAAATAAAAGAGTGGATCCATGTGATATGACTCAAAAAATCTCCATCGCAACCTGGATAAGATACACTAGTTAACCCAAGGTCTTCAACCCGAAACCGCAATGATATGAATCTAACCATGTGATTATAATGTGTTGAAGTTGAACATGGTAGAAACCACTTGATTACTGGTCATTGATGTATATCGTTAACAATCACGAGGGAAATCATCATTAATGTCAATGATCCCCCCAAGGTATCATAGTACATAATGTCGAATGTGAATCAATGAGTTGAGATCAAACATTCAGTGGAATCTTTCAATCAGAATTCAATGATGTAAACTTTCTATTGAAAGCGAGGTAACCTCCCATTAAGGCATGCAGGCCCAAGGTACTCGACCAGTTTCAAAGTTTAATCCTTGGATGATGTGTTGAATTCAACAAGGATAAACCCATCAAAGGAGGGCCATTATGCATCCCCATCATCGACATGAAACAAAATCAAATATGTTTTGAGGTAGATCAGACTATAGAGTATTTTTTTGGGACTGACTCAGGGGTGATCGACACGAAGGAAGGTATACTGAATTCGGAGGTTGAATAAAAAAATAGACTTTCCTTGAGCATGGAATGGCATGACTTGGAAGCATTGATACAACGATACAGACTCCAAAACCTAATAAAACTAATGATCGATGCATTCTTCGGATGACCCAAAGGAGTATAGTGACTCAAAGAAATGGTATGACACGAAGACAATCAGATTATCCAAGTTGTTTGAATGAAATGAAAACAAGATCCACGTTCAAGGATGGCTATAAGCTGCCACTGACACAAGTAAATACATGTTATTTCCTAATGCCCTGTCATGATTGACGAGCACCTCTTTGTTTATTAATGAGCATGAGGAGGATAACAGATGCTCGATATAGCTCTTCCTTAGGACAAGTCCAATATCACATGTTTTAAGAACCTGAGATAGGAGGGGTTCGTCCCTATAAGGGCCCTTCGATGTTGAAATTTTAACGAGTCCCTATAAGGGCCCTTTGATGTTTAAATTTTAATGATTCCATGGAAGGAAAAATCGACGTCATTTCATGTTTAGAGAGTCTGAAAAGACTAAAGAAGAATCCATAATGTACTTTTTTGTAGATTTCAGTCTCCTCACCCAAAAAAGGATAAAACAACGCAAGAGAGAACTCTTATAGTCATGATTAACTAGAGTATTCATTTTTTGTAAATAGTCTCACCGGAAGGGGTAAACTATCACCTGAAAGATGACCCTTCTAATAGTTTGACAAGCATGAAAGAATCAAGTTCGGTTGGTGAACTTTTCCTATTTAGGAAGTCTGAAAATGGCTTAAAGAAAACTCCAGGGGTTCCTTTTTCATAGTATTTTTACAAGCCCAAAAAACAGATAAACGCTAAGTCAGTGACTTATTCTCATGTTTTACGAGCACGAGAAAGAACAAAGACTAAGCTCTATATGTTTTATACTTAGTTTTAATGAGCACGATAATGGTATCGAAAAAGCGCTCTAAAGGATTTTCACAATTGATAAGGAGCACATGAAAAGTCAACAATGGTCTCTGTCATAGTCAAACATCACTAACCTTAACTTGCAAGATTCGGGGAAACATTTAGAGCCATTACGAGGATTTAAAACACAAAAATAAGATCAACTTTAGCAAAAACCACATGGAATAATAATAAAAGAAGGAATATTCCACTTTAATATATATATATATATATATATATATATATTTAACAGAAATGTGTAAGCGGATTTTATATAAAAATTAGAACAGAGTTTACAAAATAGATGCAATTGGGATGCTCTCTGATAAGTAGAAGAGCCAAGCCTGCAAGATTGGATTCAGCTATGTGAATCTGCTCATAAGAGGATCCTATTCTAGGAAGCTTGAATTTCCTTACAAACTGACCTTATAGAAAGACAAAAGTGCATAGCATTGTTTGATCTGGTACCAAAACGCAGGAGTGAACTTGTAGAAGACTGAAAACCTATACATCTACTCATTTAAAGTTCTAAGACCGAGCAAGAAAAATAAAAAAAACAGCATATAATCATAGATTCAGTGAATTATGGGTGATTGGGATCCACATTTCCTTTTAGTTCTGCGGCAATGTTGACGATGTCTGTAGTCATTCTTTCAAGCTTGGCTGCCACCACCTTTGCTGTACCATGTATTACCAAAATCCTAGCATCCAGATTATTGAGCTTTGCCTCCACCAGAATGGCTACCTGCCCTATGATTTTTGCACTGAGGCTGCGAACCTCAACATTTGTTTCATTCACCAGGGAAAAGAGATGAGTGAACGCCTTTTTCAATTCATTGTTTTCATTACTGATAGTTCGAATCTGGGCCTCCGTGTCCTTCAGATATGTCTGAAACGTCGTCGACAGATTGTCAAACCCCATTTCGTCGGTTGTCGAACTGATCCCTTGGCCAAGAAATTCAGCTTTTCCTTGATTCTGTACTGAGGGATGCGCATTGCTAGTTCCAATACCTGCTGCCATCAGATCCTTCTTCTTCAGATTAGCAAAATGGACTCACCCATGTGCTACAATCTGCTTCCCGCAGAGGATAGACTGGCGCGTGGAGAGATCCTCTGCCATATTGCACTCGCTACTGTGTTGACTAACCTTGCAAAACTAGATGCAAAGCCTCAAAAATTCACTGAGGAAGAGTTTGAATGCGAAGAGGTTGTCGTCTTTCCCAAGCTTAAGGCCAATTCTGCCACGAGGGTTGAGCTCAATTACACCCTGCATGGGAGCCATGTGGGTCAAGCGTGTGGGATGATCCTGAATCTTTGAAAGGATACTAAGGATGGCCTTGGTAAATTCACTAAGGTTGACGTTAAGGGCCCAAAGTTGGGTGAAAATGGGCTTGGTCTTTTGCCAATGCCAAGCCAAATCCAAAGATTATCAATGAGAATGAAATTTGACATAAGGATCGAAGTGGATTATGGAACCCAAGCAAGTCCAAGGTCTTGTTGATTGCAAACTAAGACCCCACAAGCAAGCTTAACCCCATTATTCACCATTTTATCCGCGCTTTTGTTATTGGATCTTGGAATATGAAGAAAGTTGATTGCTTTATATTCCTTGACGATGTTTTTCAGCAAATGACGAGTCTTGGTGATGGACATATTTCTGCATTTTTCCAGAATTCTATCTTCCCTTATAATCAGTAACGAGTCACCGAAAGCAACAAGGTATTCGATTCCATAACTTTTAGCAAGTTCAAGTCCTTTGATCAGGGCGAACCATTCGGCTCTGTTGTTGGACTTTTTGCCTAATCCCCATGCATAATCTTTCATTTTAGTTCCATTAGAGTCGTAGAGTACTCCTCCCTCTCCTTCTAGCCCAGGGTTTCCTTTCGAGGCTCCATCAAAGAAAAGAAATTTACTTCCTAGATTGTTTTTCCAAGACTGGAAGGAGTTTTCACTCATTTTGATATGCCAATGCTTGGAGTTTGGCCTTCTAGTGAGATGAGGTTGATAGTTGCTTGGAGCTAGAATTAAGAAATCAGCAGCCCAAATTTTTTCTTCACTGGTCGGATTTTCTTTATTGATACTTTTCATGCCTCTAGAACTTAGGGATTCTATCCAAAGTGCTTTAGCAGATGCAAGAGTAGTGCTCAGGGTGGATCTTTTCTCCTCGAAGATCTCTTTGTTTCGTGCATTACAAATTTTCCAACATATGATTTTTGGAAGTGCCTCCCATGCTTGTTGTAAGTCTAGTTTGTTTGACGGTGATCCATGATAATAGTCCTTCCAACATATAAAAAGGTCATGCCATTCACTAGGCAGAGTCAGGTTGAAAGGCAGGTCTTGGTACGCTCTGTGCCAAACTTCTTGGGAGAATTTATACTCGAGGAATAGGTGATCGAGTGTTTCTTCATTTTCTTTGCATAAGATGCACCACACGGGACCTTCAATTCCCCTTTTCCTGAGGTTTTTTGCAGTGAGCATTTTGCGGTGAGCAAGTGTCCAAGAAAAGGTGTTTATCTTTGGAAGCCCATCCGTGCTCTAGACTGCGTTCCATTTGTTTTTCTTGTTGCTATTGTGCTTTCTCCCATCAACTAAATGGTATCCATCTTTGACCGAATAATGACCAGTCTTACACCACCCCCTTTTATCCATTAGCCTGCGGTGTACTGGGGTTGCTCCATGGAGAGAAGAGAGAAGAAGATTGAAATCAGAGCTCAGATGCTCCGGGATCTCTAGATCTTTCCAACCAGCCCAGCGGCCACGTCTAGTCCAGGTAGATAAGTCAAAGAGAGTGCAAATATTTTCATTATCCATCCAAAATTTCATATCAGAGAAGGCTTGTGGAGATAGGGGGGGTGGGCTTCGCTAAACTTGTCATGCCAGATACTATTGTCTTTTCCACTTCCCGAGATCCAGAATAGGTGGTCCTAAATAATAAAATCTGCTTTTTGGCAGAGAGCCTAGATAGGGGAACCGGTGTTGTCCTACTCAATTCTTTCTACAGATATTTTCCTGCTGCCATGCACATATTTTTTACATAGTATTTCTTTCCACCAAGCTTTCTTACCTAAGATAGTTCTCTAGAGAATTTTTGCGCCCATTGCTAAGTTCATGATCCCTGGGTCTTTCACACCAACTCCCTTGCAAGTTTTTGGGGTGCAGACTAAATCCTAGTTTACTAAGTGAAATTTCTTAGTATTGTTTACTTGCCTACTTGCCACAGAAACATCTTTAACTCTTTAATAATATCTTTGATCACCGTTTTGGGAGCTAGTGAAATGGAGCAAGCGTACAATGGATAAGCAGAAAGTATCGAGTTTATGAGGACAAGATTTTCGGCCGGGTTTAGCCACCTGGAGCCCCATGAGGCGATCTTTTATTTTATTTTATCGATCAACCCGTGCCAATCTGCTACTCTTTTCTTTCCCTTGAAGATTGGGATGCCAAGATAATGGAAGGAGTTCCAGACAGTGATCCCTTCAAAACCAAAGATCCTGGCTATGCGAGCCAAATTCCCTGCTGGGTAGTTCCATCCATAGACTTTTGATTTTCCAGCATTTATTTTTCCATCAGAGGCTCTGAGGAAGGTACTCAAAGCATTGTTGAATACTTCAGCGATGATAGTGGAGGCCCCCTCGAGAAAGATTGTATCATCAGTGAATTTTCCATGATTGGAGGATTTTACTCCTTTGGCTATTTTTAGACATTTTAACTCACCGGAGTCTTGCATGAGCTGGAGTTTTCTGCTCAAAGATTATGCCACCAAAAGATAAAGAAAAGAAGACATAGGGAAGCCCTGGCTCAGGCCCCGAGAGGCTTGGAAGAAATTGGTAGGCCTACCATTGATAAGAGGAGCAATCCAAGGGCTGCTAATACAAGCTTTTACCCATCTTACAAATCTAATAGACAATCCAAATTTAACCATAATTTCAAACAAGATGGAGTGATTTACTCTATCAAAAGCATTAGCCATATCGAGTTTGACAGCCATACCTTGTTGATGTTTTTCCATGCTTGAGTGGATTGCTTCCTGGACAATGATAATATTGTTTAGGATCCGACGCCCTACAATGAAGCCTCCCTAAGTCTCAAAGATGAGGTGGTTCATGACTCTTTTCATCCTAGTGGCCAGGATCTTGGAGAGGATCTTGTAAGAGGTGTTGCAAAGAGATATCGGCCTGAAGCGATCAATAAGAGGGGTTTTTTGTCCTTTGGGATCATGGATAGGAAGGATGAGTTGGTTTCTCCACCAATATTATCTTTCTTCTGGGTCCAGTTGAGCATTCTTCTTAGATCATCCTTTATTATTCCCCAAGCAGCTCTGTAAAAGTTTATGGTCAAGTTGTCTAGACCAGGGGCTTTGTCTGGATGGAGAGACCAAATTGCATTTAGGATCTCGAACTCTAGAACGGGTTTGGAAAGCTCTCTATTTTCAGCATCATAGATTAGTGAAGGGATGCCATGAAGAAGGGTAGCTTGAGCTTCCAAATCTGCTTCGTCTTTGTCAGTGTAGAGATCACGATAATGGTTTAAAGCATGTCTTTTCAAGTCTTCTTGATCAATGATTTTGGTCCCATTTTGATCTTTCAACTCTGTAATTACATTGTGACTGAGACGGATCTTAGTTTGCTTGTGGAAGTAGTTGGTGTTGTTGTCTCTGCCTTTTAACCACAATTGTCTGGACTTCAATCTCCACATTTCTTCTTCCTATTTGGCGGCAATGAGTATTTTATGATTTAACTCCTTTTCATGGAAGAGGGAGACAGGTGTTACAACTTCATGATCTATTCTGGATTGGAGGTCAGCAAGATTGGATTGGAGGGTGATTTTCAGCGTCCCAGGATTCCTGAAAGAAGTTTTTTCCCAGTTTTTAAGCGCATAGCGCACAGAGTGGAGTTTGGTTTCCCAGATATAACTAGGCGAGCTGACACATGGAGTGTTCTAGGAGTTATGAATAATTACTAAGAAGTTTGCATCTTGAATCCAAAGTGGGTTGAATCTGAAGGGGATAGGCCCAAGGATGACCGGGATGGAGAGGGTTAGGGAGATAAGTTTGTGATCAAAGGTAGCCGAAGGGATAATGAGGGAGGCAGGCAGGAGATCTTTTTGCAGGAAAGAAGTACTAACTAGAAATCTATCCAATCTGGACGCAATATGTCCTACGCCTACTCTTCTATTGTTCCAGGTAAACTTCCCATTCTTCAACTGGATATCTAGAAGATCAAACTCTGAGATGATATATTCCAAACTTTCCCCAAATAGATCCATGACCTTTCTACCTCCACACTTTTCATTCTGTGCTTTGGTTACATTGAAGTCGCCCGCGATGATCAGATCCTTGTCTCTTAACTCCCCTTTTAGATTGGAAAGTTCATCCCAAAATGTTGATTTTTCCTTTTAATGGGTCGGCCCGTACACATTGCAAATGTAAAACATATTGGATTTGTTCTTGTCCTGAATTTCATTGAGAAGCCAATGATGGTTTCCCTTGGTTGAGGAAATAAGAAAATTACTAGAAGTAAAGGTGGTTATGCCTCCGGAGGTGCCTATGGAACTAAGGGTATAAATATTATAGTCTTTCCAAATAGCGCAGGAGAGTGCCCTAATTTCATCCTCCTACATTTTGGTATCCTGGATGAGAAAACAATCCGTCTTTTCATCTTTTATCATAATTTTTAGAGCTTCAATTTTGTTTGTGCCGCCCAATCGTTTGTAGTTCTAGGAGACTTCTTTCATTATTTTTTGCTAGAATGAGATCCTGCTCGGGACCTGCTGTCTTTATTTCCTCCTAGATTTTTCGAGATCTGCAGAAGCTTTGTGTCTTCCAAATTTGTTTGCCTTCCCAGTTCTAGTTCCCTTTATGCTTCCATTTCTCTGTGATATCGTAGAGATTTTCTTCCTCTAGTATTTGGTGGCATGAATTAGTCTTGATCATCCATTGTGTCGTGCGAGGGAGAATTCTATATGGAGGGGATCCAATGTATTATTTTACTACTTGTTGGCTTGTATAATTGTTCTTGAGGTGTTCTATAAAGACCCAGGTTCTGAGTGGTTCAAGGAACCACAAAACCCCTTTTCATCAACCCTTTCGACAACAATCTGCGAGCAGCCTGAGGTCTCACTCAAGGCGAAGTAATGGGGAGGCTGCGGAATCAGGTTTCCAAAACCAGGTGATGAGTGTTTAACCATACTGATGAGAAGCGCACTACAGGACTTGCGCTGCAAACCGTAGACTACGCGAAGTTCCACCTATTCACAGCTACTACTTATGCTATCACGCACCCAAGGGCTGCACGATGTGGGATGGTTCTCGACGATAGGACAACGCCACAAATGACTGTGCTTCCTCCCAACACTTATGTGCTTTCAAAATATATTACTTAATGTAGAAAGACGCATTCAATAAGCATATTAGACTGCGATCCTTGTGAACTTATACACTATAACAAATAACAATGTGACTGCACACTTCCGGTGCTACGCTACGTGTTTATCCTATTAATTCATACACTCATCTTGTTGCAAAATACTGTGGTGTTCGACATGCATTCATACATTGTTGTTACTTAACATATCATTCCCATCTTTCATCCATATGACGAATACATATAAAAGCAAGAACACATGCATTCATAAACATAATCTTAACCATTCACATAAGTAAATACACATATCTAAATGCATACAATCAATCACATAACACAGAATTTAACGTGGTTCACCCCCAGGATGGGAGCTACATCCACAGGAACTGTTGTTATATTATCTTTGGGAAGGGTACAACAGTTCCAGTCTGCGCACTCAACTGTAGACTCTCTTCTCTCTCAGTAGGTCTTTGCGCACGCAGCTTGCAGAACCTTTATAGTGGCATTCACTTCTTAACACTTAGAAGATTTTACAATGAATATGATTGAACTACTAGAGATTAACCCTTTCCCTTACAAAATGTGCCCTTTTATAGATCGTTCCCATAGGAAACGTCTTTACAATCAAGTGGGCCAAAAACCCTTAGGTTACAAAATGGTACGGTTACTCGCTGACTCCGCCTGTCGCAGTTGACAGGTGCTCCACATGCTTCCATCCGTTCTGCTAGACCACTCAAGCCCACATGCCCTTCTGACAGCTGCATCCTTCCTAAAACGGTTGTAGTGCATCATGGCCTGTCGCTTTTCGTCCCTCTGGCCTGCCCATCGTTGTCAGCTCTGTGGCTTAGGTTCTAACCGTTTTTCGCCACTCTCATTGAATGGTCACTTTCACTTGAATTCATGATGCTCCATACCCAAAATAGGTCACTTTCCTTTGTTTGACCTTTGCCCAAAATAGGTGCTCTGCTGGCACTACGCGGTGCTGCCGCTTCATGACACTGCGCTCAATATTTGTAGCTCAACTTCACTTACTGCACTGCTCTCAACTTCGCATCTCCCCAAAACTGTCTTCATCCAAGCTGCGCTCAACTTCGCAGCTCCAAAACTATTCTTCTAAAAAATGCCTTACTTGGGCGAGGCCTAATAGGCCCCTAACACTTACATGTGGCTCGTCCCTGAGCCACTTTCAACTTCTGGTTCTCCTAGCTGCTCTACCTCCCACGGAACTAACTTGACAACGAATTCTTGATACGTTGCACTCAACTTTGAAACCGTTTCCTTCGTATCCTGCTGAATTTGATTGACGATATACAGTACATCAAGTGTTATGTAATCCCTAGTTTTCTATTGTACTGAGTCATGCACGTCTAGAAGCTCTGTCAGTTTTTCTTCAATCTTATGTGTTAGTTCATGGGCTTCCTCCTATAGGGGCTGCAATTTATCTCCAGCTTCAGCCTCCCTGTCTCTCAGCACTTGAAGTTCTCTTTTTAGTTCTCTTTCTTCTGGATATCTTCGAAGTCTATCTTTTGGTAGTAGGGCCTTCACCTCTGCATCAAGGGCATCTAGCACTACCTTCTTTGCCTTCAAAGTGGTTTGGACCTCTATCAACTTAGGTTCCTCTTGCAACGTAGTGAACACTTTTATTGCCTCGTCTAGCAAGGTTTGGCACTTAGCCACTTCACTGGCTATGCTATCTGCGACAACTTGCACTTCTGCTACTCTAAGCTGTTGCTGATCAGGTGGTGTCTTTAGAGGATTCTACGCTTCCAGAGTGGCAATATTTGCTTTATAATCCACCTCCATGTCTGTCATTTCTGCCTTAAGATCGCTGACTACTGAGCCAATCTTAAGAATAGTGTCCACGAGCTCTGGCTTCTCAACACACTATGGGTTCGCTGTGCAAACTGAAGCGAAAGTTTTCTCTATCCTTTTCTGCTGCTCTTGTGTGTTGTTAAACTCCTTGGCCTTCTGTGCACTCTCTTCTTCCAACTGCTTGTAATTTTCTTGTAACTCATGATGGCGGCGGATGATGACCCTATCTCTGTCATGAATTTCTTCCACAAACTACAGATGCAGATTGTGCAGTCCTTCAAGTGGCAACATCGCAATGTCGACGTCCTCGTGCTCTATTCTCTGCGCGCCTGGCGCTAGTTCATCACGAGGTAAGATGACACTTAGCGGGTCCAGTTTGACAATGCACGATCTCGGCGCCATGGTCAGGGCTAAAGGAGTTTGCTTAGGCTGCAATGTTCCAGCTAATTTGTCTTCTGACTCAGATCTCTGTGCTAAGTTGCACTGGACTTGCTCAAACTTTGTCACTATGCCTTGCAAAGCAGTGAGGCTTTGATCTAGACTTGCTTTAATATCCTCATCCTTATTGTCTTTGAGGTTCAACATATCTTCTAAATGCGCGGTGACCGTTGATGCGATCATTTGATGATCGTCATCATTTAACTTCATGTCCAATTGGACCTTTGAAGCCTTTTACTTCTTCTTCTGGGGCTTCTCCTGCGCTGAGCTTCCGAGCTCCTTCCTCTTCCCTGATGGTGACTCTTCAACAATAGTTGTCAGAATTGGATTGTTTTCTTTGGAGTCACTGTCATTGATCATAGGTCCTTCAACCTTCCATTCATCTATCCATTCCTTCATAATAAGGTTGATATCTGCTTCATCCATGTGATAGTTCCCTTGGAACCATTCTAGGTTCGTTTTGTGTGCCTTTGCTGAAATGTAAATGGAATGCATGTCGGCATAAAAATTTATGGTGAGAATATATTTAGATGTTACCTCTTTGGATATCCGCGGTATCTTAACGATGAACTCACACAGCTACTCAAAATATGTGTAGAAAACTTCATTCGATGCGCGTTGTCTTTCTTATATTAAATTCACCCACAGATTCGCATATTTAGGTCCTCTATAGTCATTGCTGGAAAAAATGAGGCCCACATAGTGTTTTGGGTCCTTCCATCCAACAAATGCAATCAATACCATCATCCAACTATAGTGAAAGTTGCTTCCATGCATCTGCATGTCGCGCACATCTTCTAGAAATTCATTCAACAAGTATTGACACCAGTTAAATCTTCCGCCCATCGTGGCCTTCAACCCAAGGAGCACCGCTCCGGCTGGTACTTCAACAGTTTGTGATTTTTGCAAGATTTTCCCTACTAGCAGTTGTGTTACAAACCATGTAGCATCATCGGCTATATAGTCCGTGACGAATCCTGTTTTTCCTTTCGGGATGTTGTGTGTTGACTTCATCTGCGCGACAACTTCCTTGTCCCTATGCTTGCCTTGTAAGAATTTCTTAGGGTCCTCACCTCGCTTGCTTAACCCTGTTATGCGATGGATTAGGTCGATTTTCAGGTCAACATTCCTATCCAACCACAGATATCCTTGGTGTGTGTGCAAGATGAGTATGCACACCACTGCATTCAGTTCTGGGCTCTGGTCGAAGTGCGGGAGCCTCAAAAGGTTGAGCAACCCTCATTCAACTACTCCAGATAACCAACTCTACGTGACCAGCACATAATTTCCCTTCACATCCTTCTTCTAGTACATGTACTTATCTGGATGAAATTGCTATTACCTTGGCTTGGCCAGCTCCTTTTGCATTTGAAGTAAGTCGTGGTCCTCAAACTTACATTCAACGATCTTACCCAACATATTTTTTTCTGGTTTTACATGCTTGGATATTGGTGGAAGCGGTATCTCATACTTTGCGTTTCTGGACAGCCTAACGATCGGTGCCTCCTGTGCACATGGAGAAATATACTGAGGGGTCAAAGTTAGTGGGATTTCCTTATCGTTGAGCGGAACGTTTGGCAGTGTGGAGCTCATCTTCTGTGGTTTTGTCTTCTCCACCACTCGTTCCTTTCCCTTTCTTTGCATAATTGCAGAGTGTCGTGGCGTTCGACATGAACCCTATCCCTACTCTGTAACAACCTTCTTAGCAGGGCTTCTCATCAACCCTTCAATCCCTCTGCGCTTAAACACCCTCACAGCCTCCTTGACTGTGAACTCTTGCTCAATAGAGGAATTTTCAGACATTCACTGAATAATCTCTTAACAGACTCACAGGATCACTTAGTGCTCACTGTAAACAAATTCAGGCTATGGCTCGCAGAAAAATTTCAGAGTTTCGGTAACGCCCACGAGTCCAAATAAAACAGTATTTATAGGCGCAATTAGGCTCAGCCATGCCACTCAACGGATAGAAAATCATTAAATGGCATGTTTGTTGGCCAAATCTGCTAATGATTCATGTCCTCTCCTTCATTAATTCCTTCATAATAGTTATTTCCACGTTAAATGCTCAAGCGGTCGTCAACAAAATCACTGTATAACGGCTAATTTTCCGACTGACATTTTAACGGCTAGTTCCTTGGAGTGTTGCATTGAACTGCACGGCGGGTCGTCACTATTCCCGGTGCAATTACTTTGCGGTGCCTTGATGTTTGGTTCTGAAATTTGCATCTTCTCTCTTTCAGGTGATCAGCACAGCTACATTTAGAGCTTCGCACTACGCGGTTCTTCTTTTTTTTTCATATCTTCGCGGATTCATTCTACTGAGGGTTTTGTGAAGTAGGGATATCCCGATAGGGTTTTAGCCTACTTCCATTGACCAATATGGGTAGATTGTCTCCAGCTAACGGGGCTAACTGAACTGCGCCACCATTAGTAACATGCACAACAATATATGGGCCAAGCTAATGCATCTCAAATTTTCCAGGAAATTTCATAAACTTGCTATCATACAGGAGGACTAGGTCACCTACCTGAAAGGACTTGATTTTGATATGGCGATCATGCCATGATTTTTCTTTGTCTTTCTGCACTTGCTGGTGAAAGCCTATGATGAAGCGATCTTCCTCCACCCCAACCAAGTGTAGAAGCCTTTCTTCTAGTTACTCTTGATCTTCCATGCCTATAAACATAGCTATCCATAAGCTGGGTACAATATACTCCATAGGAATTACTGCTTCCTGTCCATAGGCCAACCTAAAAGGTTTATGGCCAGTCAATTTCTTGCAAGTAGTCCTGTACACCCATAATACAGCTGGAATGCGCAGATCCTAGTCATCCATGTTGACATTGCATACCTTTGTCAGTACATTCTCTAATACTTTGTTGAAAGCCTCAACAATTCCATTTTCTTCAGGGTGGTACGATGTACTCCTCTGATGATAAATGTGGAACTCTTTCGTAAGGGCCTCAATAGTTCGGTTCAAAAAATGGGTCCCTTGATTGCTCATCAATATCTTCGGGCATCCAAACCTAGTAAGGATGTTCTCAAAAATGAACTGCGTGGCAGTAGCTGTGCTATAGTCCTTCACTGGCTTATCTTATGCCCATCTGGTGAGATAATCAGTCACAGTGATAATGTATCTCGCACTAGTCCTTTTCCCGATGGGTTAATGGGTCCCACGAAATGAATAGCCCATTTCTCAAATTCCTGAAGTGTCAACTACAGATTCAACGGAATTTCAGCTCTTCACGACGGCCTTCCCATCCTTTGACAAACATCACAGCTTTGGCAATGTTCTTTCGAATCTTTATGGATTGTGGGACACCATAGACCTGCTCTCAATATCTTCTGCGCAATGGATTTTCCTGCGTAGTGACCTCCCGATACACCTGAATGTGCCTCAGCCAATATAAATGGATTTTCATGCTCTAACACACATCTACACAGCACTTCATCTGGTCCTAACTTGTATAATTGTCCTATGATTATGGTGAAGTCTGCTACTCTTACTACCAGCTTCTTCTTCTATTGCGTAGTAAACTCTGTCAGTGCCAACCCAGTAGTCAAGAAATCGACAAAGTCTTTATAGTAGTCATCTGACCTGTATAGCAAATAACTGCGCGTCAAGAAGATTGTCTTCAAGATTGGTGGGTTCTTCGCCTGACTCAATCCTTGAGAGATGGCCAGGTCCTAAGTTCAATCTTCCTGGCTTAACCACAATTTCAAAATCATACTCTTTGAAGAGTAATAGACATCTGCAGATTCTCCCCCGTAACACTGGTTTATTGACCAAGTATTTCAGAGCTGAATGGTCAGTGCACATGGAGAAGTGCGCACCAAGCAAATAGTGCCTGAATTTCTGCAGTGCGTATACCATAGTTAGGCCCTCTCTTTCAGTGGTCACGTAGTTCTTTTCAGCGGATGAGATATTTCTGCTCGAAAATGCAATGGGGTGATCAATGCCCCCTTCACCTAGTTGAGAAAGCACAATGCCCAACGCTATACATGAAGCATCAACATGTACATGGAATGGCTTCTCCCAATCTAGAAAAACTAGGATCAGCGCAGTCACCATTTTCTCCTTCAATGTGTCCAATCCCTTCTCACATTCTGCATTCCATATGAACTGCGCTTCTTTTTCAGTAGTTTTTCCATCGGCACGGTTATGTGCGCATAACCCTTGATGAAATTTCTGTAGTATCCTGTATGCCCTAGTGTCATGCTAAGCTGTTTCACTAAGGTTGGTGCAGGTAAATTCACAATCACTGCGATCTTCGCAGGATCAACCATCAAACCTTGTCTGCACACAATGTGTCCTAGTAGAATACCATAAGGCACAAAGAAAATACATTTCTTTAAATTCAATGAAATTTGATGTTGTATGCACTTAGCTAACATCATTATCAAGTTTTCACAGTGGTTTTTCAGCAAACCAAAGATAGTCCAATCACCAAAATATGCTTCTAAAAATTTATGCATAAAATCCTTAAATGCTGCAACAGCAACTCTGGAAAATATGGCAGGTGCATTCTTCAAACCAAAGGGCATCACTGTATACTAAAATGAGCCCCATTCAGTATCAAATGTTGTCTTATGTTTGTCTGCTGGATCAATCCTTATCTGATGATATCCAGAGAATCCATCAGTGAAAGAATATGCCTCATTTCCTCCAACATTGTCTAATACCTCATCTGTAAAAGGAGTAGGAAATGGTTCATGCAGTGAAGCATCATTTAGCTTCCTAAGATCTACGTGGATCCTGATCTCACCTCTTTTTGTCTTGGATAACCATAGGGCTTATCCACTATGATTCTTCGACTGTCTCAATGATCCTTGCATCAAGCATCTTATCAAGTTCTGGGATTCATTCTATATGGCCTTTTCTTGATGGGCTTCGCACCTGGATTGAGAGGTATCTTCATAACTCCCAAGTCTACCAAAATGCCTTTCATCTCAGAGAAATTTGTTGGAAATAGGTCCTGATATTCATGTAGAAGGTCTGCAATCTGCGCAACCGTTGCATCATCCCAGTAATCTCCAATTGATGCAAACTTTGGCTTTTTACTTGTTCCAATGCTCACTTTTCTTGTCTTAACAGGTCCACTCGTATCTGGAATTTCTAGTGGAGGTACCTCGACATTGTGTGCACCCTCTGACTCAGGTATATTGATTTTGTGTGGATCCTCCTCATCGCGCTCTTCTTTTCTTCATTTTTAGTGAGCTTCTAGCATTCAAGGGCATGTTCTATCTGTCTTTCCCATTTCGGTTGTAGGTTCACAGGTACTTTTACATCTTCAAACATTTCCTCTTTGAGTTCCTCCAATGCCTTGTTTGTACTTGGGCATTCTGCTTTGAATATGATTTGCTTGATGATCTGCAAAGCTTCATTTATACTTGGACTTTCATCTTCAAAGCTAAAAGTTCCCTGAAAGTTCGTAGTTAGGATAGACCAATCTGTAGTTCCTCTACGCAACTCCATATCTAGGTACCAATTCTTTGGAATCTGTTCCTCCAATGTGTGCAAAAACAGACGGACCCATTCGGTCTATGGTCTTTCCTCCAATGCTTGTGAATAGATTTCAATGTGATCCCTCAAATCCGTCTGTCCATTATGCTTTTCAAATGTCAGCGCGACTTTCTCTGAAAATATGATCTTTATCTGATCCCATGTTATCAATGTCGGCTTATGCACATCCCACCATCTAGCAGGTGTCTCGTGCAGTGCTATGTCTAATGATGGTATGTGATGTTCAGTTGTAACTGATACAGTATATTCTTGAATAGATGAATAAACATTAGTTGAACCATCATAGGTGGGGATTGGACTTACCTCGGTTCCAATCTAGCATAGTGACTTTGTGATTTGCGTGCATCTTCTGGGAGATACTTCATGCATTCCGGTTTTCCATTTCTCTAGTCCTGCATCAGATTATGAGATGCAATAACTATCGCATCGCCAACTGAGCGTTCCATCCGTCATAGGATTAATGTAGTCGTCTTGATTCGCAGTCATCTTGTAAATGTGATCAAGGTCTTGTTCTCTGGATTCCTCCTGAATCAACTCACTGTATCTTTCTCCCTGTGAAGGGTCCAATGGTGCAATGACCCTTATGTCCTTCCCTTCAAACATCGTCTTATTTCTTTTCAATTTTATGATTGCGAGGTTACTCATCTCCTATTCTATACCCAATAGTGTTGGATAAGGCTGCTATCATCCACAATTTCAATAACCTTGAAGTCTGCATGACTTCGCACTCCAACGATGTCAACAATAATATTGGCTAACCTCCCAAAAGGTATGACTTTCTGCTAATTTGCGAACCTCAACTGTATGGGTGACCATGACAACTTTGATCTCCCCATCTGCTGCCATGTATGCTTAGTCAATACATTTACATTTGACCCTAAGTTAAGGATGATTTCATCCATCTCATAATCTCTTATCTATGCACTGAGCCTCATTTCTCTTCATGTACTTTTGTGGCTCTTGATGTGATGAACTGTGCTCTCAGCAGTATCCTTCTCACTGCTTGGTTCATATTGGTTTAACAATTTTTCCAATTCCACTATAGCATCTGCGCTCTTCAATAATTTCATGCAGCTCCATAGGAACTTCGCAACAGAAGTGCTTGTTTCTGTTGCGGTGCACGTTTTGTCATATGTTGCTGCAATATCTTGGATATGCGGTATTTCACTGTGCAATGGGATTCTTGGTGACATAGGTGCTGGATCTTTGAAGATGTCCCATGGTTCTTTAAAGACTTCTTTGTTTTTCTCCAGGTTGAAGGCAAGTGCTTTCCCACTAGCTTTTCTGATCCAGATCTTTTCAATAGGGGTCTGCCTAGTTTCAAAGTCTCCAGAAGTCGAAGCTTCTGCTTTCCTATCTCTTCCTACGGCAGTGCCACTTCGCGTTACTGCATTAATACTTGGGTCCACATCCCTTTTCTCTGTTGTGATCAACTGAATGTTCGAGTTAGGTATATCTTTCTTTCTCTTTTACATTTATGCTACTAACACTGGACATGCTTCAATGACATGATCAAAATATTTACAATAATTGCAGGTAGTACACACATTGGTACAAACTCTAGATAAGTGACCTAGATGGCCACAGTTATAACAAATCATCTGGCCTCTTCCTATTCCTTTTCCTGGGCCAGTATTTCTTCCTCTTTCGTGGTATCCTCCATAGCCTCTGTATGTGCCTTGGTCATACTACGCATTATCTTGTTTCTGCGGAGTTTCTTCTTGGACTCTGTATACTCCACCACTACGCATATGCTCCATATCTTTCTTTCTTTCAATCATGAGCTCATATGATCTATAGTTGGATTCATCATGTCCAACTGATTTACAGAAGTTGCAGTATAAATTCTTAGGGTTTCGCACACACTTCTGAATTAAGTAGCAGTCTTCTTATTGGTGTCCTCTAGTTCTACAGATCTCACACCATGGTGCCTAGTTCTGATTCAGTGGATTTGGTGCTCCACTGTTAAGGTATTCCTGAAATAAAGGACAATGCTCCCTGGTGTGTCCTTCTCCCTTGCATCCTGTACACCAGACTTCTTGTCTTTTTTCTTTCCCCTTCTTCATGTCCTGCAACTGTAATGTCAAGGTAGCTAGCTGAGTCTGGATCTGGGACATTCCAGTACTAGTCTCCCCTATTGGAGAAGCTTCTAATTTCATCGCAATTTCCAGGGATTATGCCTGCGAAGCAAACTTCTGTTGCATCAACAGTAATCTAATATGGGGTAACAGTGAAGCTATAAACCATTCTTGGTGCTATTGTGGTGCTATGACAAAACTGACTTGGTCTAATAGTGTCTTAAACTTCTGGTCAAATTCCCAGACTATTTCATTAGGTTTTTTCTTAATCTCTTTTAGTTCTGTTATACATTGGGATTCTGACTTTGGTTTCTTGAACTCACTCAATAGTGACGAGCTGTGCATATGACCCTTTTTGTTCCTTTATTTTACCTTGTCTATGACTCCTTTTTGGCATAATCCTATATTACCACTAGCTCTCTTTTTTACATCTTGCACATTTTGGCCGTGGTAAGGATTGATCTTGTCCTCCTTGTTATTTGTCAATTGCTTATGATTGGATAGAGTTATGCTGCCATTATTGCCTACTAAAGAAGTGGTGTTTCAGGTTCAGTATCAGTTTACCTACAGGTGCATAATGAAGGATTATGGAAGCTGGAAGATATGCATTTCAGTCTTGAGCTATTACACTAAGGTATCAAGATTGATGTATTTATTTACATTATTTGGTTACTTATCCAACGCTCAGATGATGATGCAGTCGATCCAAGGATTGGAGATTTTGTACTTAATTTAGTACCTTGGGTCTATGATGACTCATAAGTTGACCACTCCAATATATTTGGGATCGTATCCACTTTCCACGATGAAGGCTCTTGAAATATCTCTTTGAATATCTGTAGATAAGCTTTAATTGGAAACCTATTGTAACTATGCGATATCTCATATTTATCTCATAGGCATTGATGTATAAAAGACATGGAGACTCTTCATAAGGGTTAGCCACAATTGCATAATATCTATTGAACACTGTATCAGGCTTTTATATAAGAGATTTCTGGTTTATCTGATTTGAATGTGTTGATCAATTTCATGTGATTGAGTGGTTGTTCAGCTCATGTTGCCAGAGGCAGGGCCCCCTTCTATAACAGGTGCTGTTATAAGTAGGATTTCTTTCCTTTATGCACGTGTGTTCAGATTAATAAATTAATTGTTGATGCAGTGTTGATTGGTTCAATTATTTGATATTCAGAATTGGTTTGTTGAAGTGTAGCCGAGTGTGAATCCTTTAATGAGTGATACGATTCGATTGCCCAGTCATTTCTATTATTATTTACAGAGGAACATATGAATGATGAATGTTGAATTGGAATTATTTCTGTAGTGAATGGATGCATTAAGTTATTCTTGGAATTATGTTGTTAGTACGTAAGGGTAGAGGCATATTGTAAGAGTTTAATTAGTTTGTTCAATTCCTTCATTCCATTTGTGGCTTATCGAATTGTCTTTCTTAGGAGTTTCTCAGTTTGTTCAATTGGAAATTAATTTGCTTTCTGTAGTTTGACAGGGTGTTGTTGGTGTTGATTACTTTCTGTAGTGTAGCAGAATATCATAGTGTAGCAGAACATTTCTTTAAGTTAATGGTAGGTGCTTTTATTTTATTGCAAGATCCTTTCTGTAATTAGCATGTTCTTATGAGTCCATTCACCAAAAGATTGCATCCTAATATCAATTCAGTAATTCATTGATCTCTCCTTTGTTAATATCACCCAAATTGCAGTGTCTGGCATATATTTTGCTTGGTAGCTCATAAGCCTTTGTGGCCCTAGGTTGATAATTTATGAACAACTTTCTATTTCAATTTTATTAAAGAGGAATAAAAGAGCTTGTCATTTTGGCGCCACTACCGAGGAGCTGCCAAGGAAATTGTAGTTTCGATTGATTATTTTTTGTTCTAGTTGCGATTTATTTTGGAGTGGATTGTGTGTGACATATACTTCTTTTCTGTAAAATAGTCTGGTGTGATTTCAAAGGAGGGAAAAGGAAGACGCACAGACAAATTCATTAGAATATTGCCCGTCGCAAGTCCCCATGATCCTGGAACATGCAAAGTATTCATGCGTATAGTAAGAGATAGTACAGGTAGACTTGTATACGCATATGATACCCCCCAGGTACTAACCATACATGAAGCGCAATAAGAGGAGGACGTGTTCAAGGTAGGTCACCTTCTCTCAGCAGTTCTAAGCAAGAGACTGAAAGGCCTGATCCTTCTACCACGCACATTGATGGAACGGTCTTACCAATGCATGCTGATGAGAATCTATCAGTGACAGAATTCGTTCAAGAAAAAGAGTTTGTTCAAAAAGAAGGGTTTCCCGAGCAACTCAGTGTTAACAATCAAGGAGGTGAGGAACAATTGTTTGCTAAATCTCCGTTGTCAGCAGGATCAGCTACATTTGAAGATTCTATAGTAAATATGGAGGGCGATGGAGAACATATTTCCCATGGGGAGGAAACGAATCGAGGAACTAAAAATGGAGAATCTAGTACTGGAACGGTCACTTTTGAATTTCCAATCTGAAATCCCGGATTTACACTTACAAACCAGATGAAGAATATTCCACATTCGGCATTGCCCAATTTTCATGGTATGGCAAGTGAAGACCTTGATACGTTCCTATTCGAATTCGATGACCTCTGCAGGAGCTAGGACTACGTTACAGATCACCAGAAACTCAAACTTTTCCTAGCCACATTGAAAATCCAGGCTTTGAGGTGGTTCATGGGGCTAGGAGGGGACAGTATAACGACTTGGGCTCAAATGAAGAAAGTCTTCATGGATAAATATCAAGAATATTGCAAGGACAAGGATCAGAAGGAAGCAATTTTTAAAATGACTTTGCAGAAAGATGAGAACCTAGAAGACTATGTGGAGAGATTCCAATATAATTTGCAAAGATCGAGACAGAATGGGTTAAATGATGACACACTGAAAATTCTGCTCCTACGTGGAATTAGAGATGATTGTATTGATCTTCTAAATTTAATGGGCGCAGGGGATGTATCCCTACTAAAATATGCGGAAATATGCGACCTTTGCAGAAGGTATTCGAGGAATGCCTCCAGATTGGGAAGAGGAATTAGGGACACAGTAAGCAGGACCACCAAGACCTCAAGAGGAGTGTTGGCAGGAAATACTACCCTATAGTGAGGAAATAGACACTATCAACTTAAGGGGGTGACAGGTAAACATACTGATTGCATTACATAAGCGTTTATAAATGGAAATATATTAGAGACCTTGAGGACATACCTTGTGAACGAAGTTTGATCCTAGCTTTTGTCCAACCTTGTGCTCGATCCTCAAGTCAATCTCCCGTTTGATAAACCTGCAACACAAAGACCTTTCTCAAGGTATCTTGGACAATATAATAATGATGGAATTGAAAGTAATTCAAACATCAAGCATTAACCAACATAATCCAAACAAACACATAGTCCATTAAGCATTTGATTTGAGACGAGAAATATGTTTCAACCTTTTATTATAAAAAATGGATGAATGATATAAAGTATACTTGACTTTGTAGCATGCTCATGCAACCTGATCCTAGGCTCCTGCTCCTCTCTAACTTCAGAGTTCTTCCAGCATAACCTCCTTCAATACAAGCTTTTCATATAGAAGAGTCTCTATGGCTTTCATGTCTAACCCCTCTCTTCAATCCTCCTTGTATTTATATGACAAGGTAGGCAGTTCAGGTCGAGAGGTGGTTGAAGGAGAAGTTGGGGAAGTTGGGAAACCAACCGCAACTAATATCCATTTGTCAAATTAATATTATTTTTTATCATATTTTAAGATGTGCGCTACTATTTCACAGTGGAGTAGCACCCAGGGCGCAACTACAGTGTTTAACAACAAGCGTTTACCACTTTTTGAATGTTATGTGCTAGTCTACTGAATAGGAGTAGCGCCCATCTGGAGATGTGCGCTACTATTACACAGTGGAGTAGAGCATGTGCGCTAGTTTACTTAGGCAGAGTAGTGCCCATGCCAAAATATGATGTATTTTAAGGTTTTGTCAGCTTGCAGAGAGGTGAATTAGGTCAAAGTGTCATCTGAGGTCATCATGCTCTTCAATCCATGTTGTCCTTTTGTGTGATCAATAACTCAAGGTGATCATGGACGGAGAAGTGCATATTTGAACTATAACAGATGCCCCCTAATGTGTGAGGTCAGAGTGAAACGATGGCCGAAATACATTATAATCCAAAGCCAGAGGAGGAGCGAGGAACCGTAGGACCAAGTCACAGAAACACCTGAAACAAAGATCAAGGTCAGCGAGCAATTACATTCTTGACATCATATAGATGTACAGTGTGATACAATCATGATCTCCGATACATAACGAGGACATGTATATATAGCATGGCCACTTGAAATACAAGCATGGATCCATGTCAAATTGAGAGATCATAGCCATAACAACAAACTGGATCTATGTCTCATGGAGAGACGAATATAAGTGAGGCTCAGTCTTGCGCAAATTGGGTGATAACATAATAAGGTAATGTCATCAACATCCCAAGGTCTTCATCCCAAGGTACAAACCCTAACCATGTGAATAAATGAGCTGATAGTCAAACATGGGGGGTATCATTTGATTACCGGTCCTTGATGTATACCATTAACAAACGTGAGGGCTTCCACCGATAATGATGATGGGGCCCAAGGTACCTAATACGATCGAACAAGTGTGAATAAGTGGACTTGGAGTCGAACACTTGAGGATCCTTTCAAATAAGAGACATTGATGTATTCTCATAATTCAACAGCGAGGAAAATTGCCACTGGTGACTGCAATATCCAAGGTACAAACCGAAACTCTAAACTTCATTCCCAGAGCAAAATGAGTTGATGTCGATGGGAAGAAGTTTGTTGGAAGGGAGGCATTAAGGCATCCTCCATCATCCAACACGAGGGACACTCAACTGGTATGAGCTGATATGGAGTAATATATGTAACAATACTGACACTAGGATGGCCGACACATGAGGTCAAGGTAAACTGCAGAATGGCCGACATAGGGTATATCCTTGAAAAGTGAGCACGACACAAAGTGACTTAGGCAGTTTTCAACATAATGGGGAAAATTATATAAGTCTGTAATGTAGGAGACATTAGCAGACCCTCCATATGATTGGAAGAATAACCAATCGGGGGAGTAAAGAACTCGGAGATCAGGTTCACCCTAAGGTCAAAAACTAAACCCAATCGACATGATAGACTCAAGTAGGTGATGTGTTCAAGGATAGAAATGACTAAACTGCCTTTGACACTGAAGATACGATACATCCTTCTCATCCCTTATTCCTTTTAGATAAAAGAATACCTTTCTTGTTGTTTTAATGAGTCCAAGAAAGAATGAAAACTCAATAGATCCAGCCATGTAAAAAGTTTAACGAGCCCATGGGAGGAAGACTCAGGACCTTCTTCATTGTTTACAGATTTCAAAGAAGAGATAGAAGATTATTCTATATTACTGATCTCTAGATTTTAATATCGAGCCAAGATTTGTTCCTGCTCGTTGATGTTTTCAATTTTAAGGAGTCTGAAAAACTTAAGCAATAACTCCATACACCTACTCATGGATTTTAGTATCGAGCCCAAGTAGGTTAATGCTCCCCGGTGTTTTCCTATTTATAGAGTCTGAAAAACTTAAACAATCATCTTTAAACCTATCTGTGGATTTTATATCGAGCCCGGATTGGTCTGTGCTCGGCAGAGTTTTCTTGTTTATAGAGTTGAAAAACTTAAAACAATCCTCTATTTACCCTCTTGTGGATTTCACATCGAGCCCGAGTAGGTGAATGCTCGCTTGGTGTTTTATTGTTTAGAGAGCCTGAAAACCCTAAAGAAAGGCTCCGAAAGGTCCTTTTTCGTACAGTTAGTCTCCTCCCCCGAACAAGTATAAAACAATGGATGAAGAACTCTTCTAGCACATACAAAAGTATACCTAGAGTATACCTTTTCCGTAAATTATCCACCAAGGCCCGGAAGAGGGGTAATTCTATACCTAAGTGGATGAGCCTTCAATTCCTTTAACGAGCTTGAAGAGGACAAGTTTGCTCGGCAATCTTGTTTATGTTTAAATAGTCCAAACAAGAGCTTAAAATGACTTGAAAGACAGCTTCTAAGATCACGACTCATAATCTGCCAAAACTAGGTCTTCAACAAAATTATTAGTGATCGTGACAAAAAAATCTTAAATGATAAGTAATTCTAACCATGAGCTAGTTAAACAAGTCTACCATCAAGAAATTTAGTCTTAAAGGATTGATCTTACAAAATTTTAGTGAAAAAATGAGAACCATTGGGTGAAATTAGCATAGTACCATGTGAGACTATTAATTGATTAAATATAACAATTTTGGTAGAATTTAAAACTATAGACATTTGACCAAAGTGGGAAAAAATTAAAATTAAATTCATATATGTAATTTCACAATTAGAACTCAAATTTCATTTTGGTTTTGTAGGGCAAACAATTTGGGAGCAAACCTTGAATTTCAATCCTCCATGGTGAACAAATCAAGCGACCAATCATCATTCAGCCGCCACCAAGTAAGTTTAAATCATCCCAACTTGCATTTCAATTGTTCATTTGTCAAATTTTGAGCAAAAAATTACTTTTAAGGCTATGTTCACAACATGAAGAGCGTGTTCGCTACTTTGCAGTGGGCATAGCAGGGCATACCAGGAAGTGTACGCTACTCTGTTTACACACCGTAGCACCCATGCGTGACGGTATGGTATATAGCGCCCACTCCTGAAAATGATGAAAAAAGTGTCAAGATGCTAAAGTTTGACATTTTTGTGGCAGGATGGTTCTTGTTTGGAGGGAGAGAGAACATGAGGATATGGATAGGGTGGCATGCAGGACCCGGCCACTCTCCATGCCCTCCGAAGATGTGGATTGTTAAATTTTTACCGAACCGTGAACATGAGGGCACTCAATAGATTGCTTCGAAGACTTGTTCAATACTGGGATGTAGATACTAATTCCTTTGTTATCCAAGGACAATCCTTGGACCTTACTGTCGACGATATATACTTTATTACTGGACTCTCCAGGAGGGGATATGCAGTAAACTTGAAGGGATCTTCTCGCAATGTGGGTGCAACATCAGTGCAAGAATATTTAAATGCATATTGTGTGGCTGGAGCTGAGAAGTCAGGGAGTCAAATCCTTGTTTCTACCATTGAAATCCTTCCTCTAAAGGTTATTGTGATTATGATAAACCGGATTGAAGGGAGTGCCACACAACACCTCACTTTGAGGCATTCCATGCATATTGGTGTTAGATGCTTGCAGGGACATGTGTACGATTGGTGCACTGGTTTATTGGAAAATATGAAGCTTCAATTCACGAGTTGCAAATCCGGAAGTATGAAGAACTTTGGATATGGCAGCATTCTATGTACCTTCTTCTTTGAGAGGGTACTTGGTCTTCGCTTGGGGATGCCTCTACCTCCAGTAAACCCCCATGAGCCTAGATTGGTTCGGTGGGGTGACATCTTTCTCTGCCAGGGTGGTGGCGAAAGCCACTTCTGTTATCATATTGATGATTTTTGCGGGTGGTGGGAGAGGTAGGTGCCAGCATTTGAGCAGTTTTCGTATGCTGGATTGGATTCCGCCATGATACAGAGCTGGTGCTTCCTCCAGGTGGAGCCTGGGGAGCTATTGGTATGTTTTTATTTTGAGAATTATTTAATTTGTTCAAACTTTCAAGTATTTGATTTTTATGAATGAATTTTGAAGTACTAAACAAGTGTCATATGCAGATATTGGGCCTGTTTGTCCTGAGGGACATCCTACCATCTTCATGAGGCTAGCTGATGTTGTTGCAATAGATGCTATGTTAGGGATCATAGAGAGGAAAGTGAGTCACTTGACTCATGATGTTCCTGCATGCCGCATGGATCAGATACCTATTGATATGCAAGAAAATGTAGTTGGGGTGCCCCCAACATGTCTTAGGGTGTTGCGGAAGATAGCTAGGCTAGTCATATGTTATCGGGATGCAATAGATGATGACGAGGCCCCTCCTTCTCCGTAGGAGATGGATACTTTATGTATATTTTTGAGGCCACTGTGCCCAGTTTTGTACTTTATGACATGATTTGTGATAGACTTGTGATCCAAAACTCATATTTTTTGATACAGTATCGGTTATTTACATGTGTATGTGTTTGAACTTTATGTGTGAAATGTTGTTTATGGAAGTGTATGATACAAATGGCAATATAAGACATAATTTGCAAACGAGTCAGCTAATGCATTTAAAATTCTTGGAATGTGTTGTATATAATAGAATCAAACTGTCTTTCCAATAATCTAACTCACAAAAATTGTTGTAGCAAAACAGGATCTCTAATCTAGTAAACACCCGTTAACTGAAATACAACTAGTTGCGAATCAAGTCTTACCTCCAAATGTGAAATGCCGTGAACAAGGGCATCTCGGAGAAGTTCTATAACTGCACTGTATTCAACTACATTGTTCGTAGTGGGACCCAAACAAACCCCCCCCCCCCCCCGATGAGACCAGTTGGCCAGCTGGTGAGTAAATGACCCAAGCTGCTGAAACCAACTATTGGGTGTGGCGATTGGCACCAACAACAAATTCTAAGAAATGTCTAGTCGACATCTGATACACAAAATGAAGACACACATAAGGTTAACTAAGAAAACACAAGCAAAAACTAGCTCTAAAAAATATACGGCTATGTTACAAGAGAAAGCACAACTGCCTAGGCATAGTACTTCTTCAGGTAGAGCCCATTTCTAGGCTCATGCAGCTTATTACCCTCATAGTCTACTAGCTCGTAAGCACCCTTCTTCAGTACTTTGGAAATTATGTAAGGACCGAGCCACATGGACTTGAACATGCCATGTCCTAGAGGTTCCTTGTCCTGATCCCACAGTAGAACAAGATCTCCTTCAAGGAACACCCTAGGTTTGATAGACTTGTCATATTGTCCTTTGACTCGTTTCCTGTGAACTTTGTTTGCTGTGAGCGCGTCGCGGCGCTGCTCATCTAGATGCTCTAAATGCAACAAACGTTCTTCCACTACTGAAGTATCCGGTAGTAATTGAATAGCAATTTTTAATGAAGGAATCTCGCATTCAATCGGAACGAATGCTTCTATCCCATGCACAAGTTGAAAGGGAGAGAACCCGGTAGCAATCTTTACATTCACTCGGTAGGCCCAAAGAGTAGGGTATAGCATGATGTGCCAGTTATTTTGACTGGCATTGACAATTCTTTGTAGTATTACCTTTAAAGTTTTGCTAACTTCCTCGACTTGTCCATTCACCTGTGGATAATATGAAGACGAATGTTATTTCCGAAAACCTAACATTGTGTACAGATCAGTCATCATGCTATTCTGGAAATGGCTGCCATGATCAATCACAATCTCTTTGGGTATGCCAAACCTTGCAATAATCTAATTAAATATGAAATAAGTGGTAGTTTCTCCATCTTCCTTGACAGTAGGCATTGCCTCAGCCCACTTGGTGAAGTAGTCGACGGCAATGATAATATAATGATGCCCTATAGCTGAAACTGGATTGCAAGTCATATAATCAACCCCCCATTTTGTGAAGGGACCTGCTGTAATCACAGGATGAAGAGGAGCTGGGTGTGCTCTCATTTTCCTAGTGAAAAACTGACATGGACGGTAGCGTTTCACAACTTCCACACAATCTTTAAATATTGTAGGCCAAAAATACTTGGCACGCAGTATTTTTTGGGCTGTTGCCAACCTAGAAAGATGACCCCCATAAGCTCCATTGTGGGCATCATTCAATACTGATTCTACTTCTTCCAAAGTCAAACAACGTCGTAAGATGGAATCTATCCCACGTCTATACAAAGTATCAGAGATGATGAGATAGTTTTTCGCATGACTTTTCAGTTTGCGTCGTTCTTCTCTAGAAAAAGTGGTAGGACACCTCAAAGTCTAGAGATATACTAAGATATCCCCGTACCATGGGTCAGAGGAAGCAATAAGGAAGATATGTTCATCCAGGAATGATGATTCTTCCTCGATATGCTGTAAGTCATTGGGAAACTATGCGATTAACTTAGAGAACACTAGTGATTTCTTCGACTTGGCCGAGTGAAAGACCAAATCAAACTCTTGTAAGATTACAATCCATTTGTTGTACTTCCCACTGATGATGTGTCAAGTGAGAACATACTGAAAAGGATTGAATTCTGCTATCATAGTAGTTTTTCGTAAAAGTATGTAATGACGAAGCCTCTATACCGCATAGACCGCAACAAGTGCTAACTTCTCAGCATGCGAATATTTAACCTTAGGAGCTATCAATGCGCGAGAGAGATAGTAAACAACATGCTCTTGGAGCGTGTCATCCTCCTGAACTAGTACTATGCGAATTGTATTAAGAGACATTGCCAGATATAAAATAAAATCTTTTGCATAGTCCGGCGGGCTCAACAAGGGGGTTGAAAGTAGTGCCTTTTTCAAGGCCTCAAATGATGCTTGAGGAGCCTCATCCCACAAGAAGTAGGTATCTTGTTTAAGCAGTCTCATAAAACCTTTCGTGATCTTAGCATAGTTTATGATAAATCTTCACAAGAAGTTAGACATGCCTTGCAGACTTTGGAGTTGTCGCAAGGTGCGAGGAGGAGGCAGATTTACAATCGCCTCAACTTTTAACGGGTCAACCCTTATACCAAGACTGGATACAATAAAACCCAGTAAACGTCCCGATTCGACACAGAAAACGCACTTATTAGGATTCAAACAAATCTTATATTGTCTATATCTTTCAAACACAAGTCTCAAATGAGCTGGATGACCCCGTCTCTTTCGAGATCGCGCCAAGAGGTCATCCAAGTAAGGTTCAACTATGTGTTTGATATTGTGAAAAGCGAAATTCATAGCTAGCTGGAACTTAGCTCCAGCATTCTTTAAGCCAAATGGCATCTTCCGATACACAAAGGTTCTCCACGGGCAGATGAAAGCTGTTTTGTGTTGATCTTTGGGTTTGATTATATCCCGAAAACCCATCCATGAAAGAAAACATCTCATATCCCGCACATGCATCTATGATCTAGTCGATAAATGGTGTGGGATAGTTATCTTTTGGGAAATCCTTATTCAAATCCCAGAAGTCAGTACAAACTCGAATGGTACCTTGCTTTTTATCAACCAGAACGGGGTTTGAAACCCATTCCGTCATGTCAATCGAGTAGATAAATTCGGCTCTAAGCAACTTTTCAACCTCCTCCTTAATGGCGGCCTCTTTTCAAGGATTCACAAGATGGAGCTTCTGTCTCACAGGTTTTGTATTAGGATATGTAGTGATGACATGCTCAACGATAGCTGGATCGATACCTGGAATCTCCTCATATGACTAGGCAAATATGTCACGGAATTCTTTAAAAAGTTTGGTATACAGAGCTATCTCTTCTGGAGAGCAGTTTGCACCAATAAAAATGTTTTCCACAACCCCGGGTTTGGTGGAAATGTTAATCGGGATTATCCTTGATATATTAGCCATATTCCCTTCAACGTAAACAACTCTTGAAGTAGAAGGAAAAGATGACAAATCAACAAATCCACTGGGTCTCATAGAGAATTCTCCTCTCTCTATCCTGTCTAGGTTTGGAAGTAGGTAAGACCTGTGATGCATATGTTCCCATGGATGGTCCAGGCCCATCATGGCTTCCAAAATGGCTTCATCATATGGTAAGACCATATCTAAATAGTCAAAAGAGTGGGTAGAAATCAGTGACCATGCAGGAGCATAGTCCATATCCGACTCAGCAGAGACTGGCGGAGTCACGATATGTTCTATTGTAGCCTGTTGTGCTTCCATGTAGGCTATCTCTACAATGGTTAAAGGAACTGAAGGTTCTTATACAGTGGGAAGGATCCACGGATCAGTCCTAAGACCAACTGTGAAAGTTTCAGTAGAAGTACCTACATCAGATTGCATAAAAAGAACAGGGGAGGGTAGGTCGAAAGTGCCTATTCACGACCTGTAAAGCCCTGCTCCTAAACTCTTGCTTACTGAGGCAGATTGATCAACTAAAGGAATAGTAGTTTCCGATAAAGTCCGGTTGTTTTTCCGAGAGAACAAAATTTGATTGACCGTGACGATCTTGCCTTCGTGAGGGAACATAAAAACTCGAAAAAATGTCGATGCAATGGCTCGAATGGCATACGTCCAGCTCCGGCCTAATAACATGTTGTAATCAAGCGGAGCATCCAGAACTTCGATCTCTACATCAATTGTCTTACCGGCAAGTGTAATTTCAAACGACGGTAGAACTCCATGTGGACGGAAAGTCCTGCCATCAAAGGCAGTAAGCAGTGTGTTAGAGGGGGATAGCTCGGGAGAGCCTAAAGCTTTCCAGCAAGAAATATACATCATGCACATCGACGTGCCCTCATTTATGACAGCCCGTCTAATGGTCATAGGACCATGGACCACTTCAATTTGTAGGGCGACATGGTACGGAAACTGATATTTGATATCAGACTTTAAACCGATATTTGATATCAGACATATCAAAGTGCGCAGTCATGTTAGATGATTCCATACTTCTAATCACTGCTAGAAGTGCGTTTCATTGTAATGGACAACTTTGGAAAACTTCTACGGTGGACATCGCATAAGGGGTCTGTGCTAGATCTTCAACCACATTGTAGTTGGAAGCAGCCCGAGAGTTGGGATTGTGCGAGGCCCATTTCAAGACACCTTTTGGGATCTTGGGCAGCGAATCCACTGGAATGTGGAGGGGAATGGAAGATTCAATAATCTCTTTATCCTTTTTGTGCACATCCGAGGTATAATTTCTTGCTCGCATTTGCAAAAGTGCATCCGTGCTAACCATATTAATGAAAGTTCGATCAATTGAAGCCTGAGTGGTGCCCCCAGCTTTGGAGGTGCCAGAACCTGATCCCTTCCCTTTAGGAAATGGATCTTTAAGTACGGCAGGTTTCGTTTCTTAGAGCAGCTTCTGGGATTCTTCGAGTAGAGGGCATTGGTGAGTGAGGTGATCCTGCTTGCAAAGCTTACAAGGGAACTGAACCTTCCTCTTCTCTTTGTTACCCTCCTCGGAATTCTCTTTATTCTTGGGCTTTTGTTGGTTCCCCTCTCCTTTCTTGCCCTTGTTTTTGTTGTTGGGCTTCCGAGGGCCATTTTGATTGTTTTGAACCTGGTTCACAGATTCAGAAGTAGAAGGAGAGGTTGTGACGGAGGTTACTTCTGCAGTCGATTGTTTGACAGATAAGGCATGAACCTACTCTCTTGCTTACATCTTGCGCATGTTGGCCATGGTAAGGAATGATCTTGTCCTCCTTGTTATTTTTCAATTGCTTATGATTGGATAGAGTTATGCTGCCATGATTGCCTACTAAAGAAGTGGTGTTTCAGGTTCAGTATCAGTTTACCTACAGGTGCAGAATGAAGGATTATGGAAGCTGGAAGATATGCATTTCAGTCTTGAGCTATTACACTAAGGTATCAATATTGATGTATTTCTTTACATCATTTGGTTACTTATCCAGTGCTCAGATGATGATGCAGTCGATCCAAGGATTGGAGATTTTGTACTTAATTCAATACCTTGGGTCTACGATGACTCATAAGTTGACCACTCCAATATCTCTGGGATCGCCTCCACTTTCCACGATGAAGGCTCCTGAAATATCTCTTTGAAGATCTGTAGATAAGCTTTAATTGGAAACCTATTGTAACTATGCGATCTCTCATATCTCTCTCATAGGCGTTGATGTATAAAAGACATGGGGACTCTTCAGAAGGGTTAGCCACAATTGCATAAGATCTATTGAACACTGTATCAAGATTTTATATAAGAGATTTCTGGTTTATTTTATTTGAATGTGTTGATCAATTTCATGTGATCGAGTAGCTGTTCAACTCTTGTTGCCGGAGGCAGGGCCCCCTTCTGTAACAAGTGTTGTTATAAGTAGGATTTCTTTCCTTTATGCACGTGTGTTCAGATTGATAAATTAATTTTTGATGCAGTGTTGATTGGTTCAATTATTTGATATTCAGAATTGGTTTGTTGAAGCATAGCCGAGTGTGAATCCTTTAATGAGTGATACGATTCGATTGCCCAATCATTTTGATTATTATTTACAGAGGAACATATGAATGATGAATGTTGAATTGGAATTATTTCTGTAGTGAATGAATGCATTAAGTTATTCTTGGAATTTTGTTGTTAGTACGTAAGGGTATAGGCAAATTGTAAGAGTTTAATTAGTTTGTTCAATTCCTTCATTCCATTTGAGGCTTATCGAATTGTCTTTCTTAGGAGTTTCTCAGTTTGTTCAATTGGAAATTAATTTGCTTTATGTAGTTTGACAAGGTGTTGTTGGTGTTGATTACTTTCTATAGTGTAGCAAAATATCATAGCGTAGCAGAACATTTCTTGAAGTTAATGGTAGGTGCTTTGATTTGATTCTAAGATCCTTTCTGTAATTAGCATGTTCTTAGGAGTCCATTCACCAAAAGATTGCATCCTAATATCAATTCAGTAATCCATTGATCTCTCTTGTGTTAAGATCACCCAAATTGTAGTGTCTGGCATATATTTTTCTTGGTAGCTCATAAGCCTCTGTGGCCCTGGGTTGATAATTTATGAACAACTTTCTATTTCAATTTAATTAAAGAGGAATAAAAGAGCTCGTCAAATAGTGCATCCTTAATCTGCACTAAGTTTCTATTATGTCCTTGAGAATACTTAATGAACCAGTTCAAGGCCCTATCTCTGAACGTAGTGATGAGATGTGCTTGCTTCACAGCATCATCCTGAACTTGCTTGACACTCCACACACCTTCACATAGAAACCAATGTTGCTTAGGGTCTTCTAGACCCGTTCCTTTAAATATCGACAGTTTTATGTCTTCAGTCATTCTCCTTCTTGGTTGCGCGATGCTCTGAGTGGTGTTAGGGATATTACTGCATGGGATGTTCTGAATCGGGATATTCAGGAATGGGATGGTCTAATCACTTGATCCTGCAATATTACTGGTATTGATGCTCTGAGTATTAGGAATATTAACAACTGGAGGGTTCTGAGCTGACAGATTCTGAGAAATAGGAGGCGCGGTATTCGTAACCGGCGGATTCTGCGGGGTAATAGGATGATAGGTAGCTAATAGGGGTGCAATCTAGCTATCAGGATGAACTTCGAACTTAGTTTCTACACGGAGTTCACTCTTCTCGGTATCAAACTTGTATCTCTTTCCACTTCTCAAACTATGTGTTTCTTCGTCAAGGTCACTATATATTCTATTGACCATGACAGACTCAGACATGTTTGTGAATTTTACTACATTCTTCAAACGCCTTTCTCAGCTAAAAGCATTTTAATGTATAAACTCAAGTTGTTCAGGTACTTACCTCTAAAACCCTTGAAGAAATCTGCTTTGGTTGCACTGTAGGACTTCAGGGTGTCCACAACGAATTCTGTCACAAAGCCTTCTAGTATATTGTCAACCCAAAAGCCAACTATTCTCAAAAGTGGACTATCTATTGCTTTGAGCCTCTCAATGAGTTATGGAGTCCACTCGGTAGGTGATTCTGGAAGGAAATAGTTCTTTCACTCTGCGAGCCTCGATATCCACTCATGCAACTCGTTTCCAAAGGATGCCCAGAAAATTTTGTGAATATCCTTCCACAGATATTTATTTCACCAATCTTTGTCAGATAGACAAGGATTTCTATTCTCTTTCCTTGCAAAATCTCTTTCTGTCTTGTCACACCAGGCCCAAATCTCTTTCTTGTCTGGGTGCCAATTTTCAGTGCCGGTACTCATCACCAGTTCAAGCGCAGCAACAGAACCATTTGTTGGCTTGTATAACTATTCTTGAGGTGTTCTATAAAGACCCAGGTTCTGCGTGGTTCAAGGAACCAACAAAAACCCTTTTCACTAGCCCTTTCGAAAACATTTTGTGAGCATACTGAGGTCTCACCCGAGGCGAAGTAATGGGGAGGCTGGGGAATAAGGTTTCCACAACCAGGTGATGAGTGTTTAACCAAACTGATGAGTAGCACACTACAGGACTCGTGCTGCAAACTGTGGATTGCTCGAAGTTCTACCTCTTCGCGGCTACCACTTATGCTATCGCACATCCAAGGGCTCCATGATGTGGGATGGTTCTCGATGATAGGACATCGCCACAAATGACTATGCTTCCTCCCAACACTTATGTGCTTTCAAAATATCTTACTTAGTGTCGAAAGACGCATTCAACAAGCATATTAGACTATGATCCTTGTGAACTTATACACTATAACAAATAACAATGTGAGTGCGCACTTCCAGTGCTGCGCTACATGTTTATTCTATTAACTCATACATTCATCTTGCTGCGAAATACTAGTGTGTCCGACATTCATTCACACATTTTTGTTACTTAACATATCATTCCCATCTTTCATCCATATGGCGAATACATATAAAAGAAAGAACACATGCATTCATAAACAGAATCTTAACCATTCACATAAGTAAATACATAGATATAAATGCATACAATCAATCACATAACACAAAATTTAACGTGGTTCACCCCCAGGATGGGAGCTACGTCCACAGGAACTGTTGTTATATTATCTTTGGGAAGGGTACAACAGTTCCAGTCTGCACACTCAACTGCAGACTCTCTTCTCTCTCAGTAGGTCTCTGCGCACGCAACTTGCAGAGCCTTTACAATGGCATTCACTTCTTAACACTTAGAAGATTTTACAATGAAGATTATTCAACTACTAGAGGTTAACCCTTTCCCTTACAAAATGTGCCCTTTTATAGATCGTGCCCGTAGGTCACGTCTTTACAATCAAGTGGGCCAAAAACCCTTAGGTTACAAAATGGTGCGGTTACCCTCTGACTCAGCATGTTGTTGGCAGGCGATTTGGTAAGGAAGAATAGCAACATCGCTGATGCTGTGACACGTCAGAAGAGGTCGTGGAAGGAGGAAGGCTACATTATTTTATGTATTTTTTGAGTCATTTGTACCGCAGAATGCAGTTTTTTGGGTCATTGGACCATATGAGATGTAATTTTGAGCTAATTGTACCGCAGTAGGCGGGTTTTTTGGTCATTTGGACCATGTCAGTTAGAGTTTGGGTCATTTGTCTAGGAGTTGGTTAGGAAGTTGTTAGTAAGTGGACAAGCATTGTAAAGGTGGAAGCCTATATATAGACAGAGAATTGTAGGTCGTAGGATATCTTGGAGATGAGGTTTTTTTGGCATATGTTCTGAGATCAAGAGATATTGTTGAGATATGCTTTTGTAGAGATGTTGTATTAGGGTTTTGCTAAAGTAATATGACATGACAAAACTATTTGGTGAAATTCCTTGTATACCTTTCGTGTTAATGCATGTTTTGATGATTTCTTGTTCCAGTTAACCTTTTAATATAATATTCGTTTTTGTTGTGATGAATGACTCTGTTAAATAATGCTATGAATACAAATGATGTTAATCTTGAATACATAGATCTATTTCGGTTGATGCGATAAGTTGAGTAATTGTTTCCGCAATCATCCTCCTTCATTTGGCGGAAACATGGTTTCGTCCACTCTCCCTTGATCACCTTGGGTGAGAACTCATCTTCTCTGCAGGTGTTGCTGGGAAGGCTAAAACCTATCTAGGCCATTGCTTAGGGAGTGTTAGCACTTAGATTTTATCCCGGTTGTAAAAGAATAACACCTAAGGTAACCTATTTCAAACCAAACTTTAGGTAGAAAACTTAGCCATTTTTTCCACCAGAGAGGGCTCTCTCGCAAGATATATTTAAAGGCTAAAAATATATAAAAGTACATTCAAAATTTCTCAAAAGGATTTTCTAGGTTGAAAAGGAAAACAAGAAACATTGGGCATGGAGTCAAAGTTTCAAATATTTAATATGCCAGTAAGATATTTATACCAAACAGATTTCCACAGAGGTAAGATAGCAATCATATCACAGTCAATTTGATTTTTCAGGTGGTATAGAAAGAAGTAATGACATTCCATCAACAACAGGCACCTAACTGGGATGAATCTATTGTCAACTTTAGAGAAAATAGTGAATATTTAAATGCGATAAAATGAGGCATAACCAGTATGAATCTCGATTTATTTCAAGCGTTCATTTAAATATAGAAGAAAAAAATAATGGAAGATATAACAAAGAAAGTGGACATGCACATATAAAGATAAGGGAAAAACAGACTGTAAAGCTGATCAACACATGAATCTCTAGTCTCAAAAGATAGGTATTTTCACTGTACTGCCTTTTATTTATCAAAAATAGACTTCAAAACATACTCATCTCTCAAAGAATTTCCAACCCTTTCAAAAATGACTCTCATTGTTTTTAATACAAAATTCGGAAGAAGCTTGACATAACTGCTTCTTCTAACTAATAACTGAAAATATTTTAACTCGAAAGATAACTGTCTTTGAATAATATATAACTGTCTTCAAATAATATTACAAATTTAAAATAAAAGTATCTTTTTGCCACTTGGCAAAAATTCTGAATAGCATCCTTTTTGCCACTTGGCAAGAGTTTTGAATGTATCTATGAATGGACAGAATATCTTGTCCTTCCATATTTGTCCACATAGTTTCATTGGTCGGTAGTGGGTAAATCATAACTGGTCATTTATTTTACCCAGACTCGCATTTCAACATGACCTGCATAAGAAACAGGAAAAAGATTCTCATAGGTTGAGATCAGCATATTTAAAATTTCAAAGTCTTCCGCTATTTTCTCCATTAAAATTTTTCCTGTAAGCATATGATCCAACTGTTGAAACTTTCTGTGATCCATTCTTATGTCAAACAGCAATCTCTTATATTCATTAGGAGGAATCAATTCATTCTTTTCATTCGAAAAAGCAGGGAATCCTTTGTTTATTAATTTTTCAAATTGCTTCTTAAACTTTACTACTTCCTCCCGTATATCTCCAGCTTTAGCTTCAATATTTTCAACATGCGAATACTTTCCCAAGATTCTTTTGGCCCAGGTAATGACTGAAATTCTGTTCATTATATTCATTGCTGTCAAGTCTGCTTCAGTTAAACTGTTTAAGAAAGTTATAGCTTTCTGTGCTATTTATTTTGGCTTTTTATTTAAATTCTCCCTGACTGCTCTACAACTCTCAAAGGCATCTTTGGCTACTTTTTCTTTGACTCTTATATAATCCAGATAGGGTCTTAATTTTTCAATTTCCTTTATAATTTGATCCCATACCATATGTTTGCAACCTTGCATAGCATCTTGCCCTGTCACACGAGCTGCCAAACCTTTATTATTATCGCTTAATTTCTTATTCCTTATCTGCAAAGTTTTTAATTCCTTATCTTTAATTTCATTTTCTTCTTTCAACTTCTGTATTTCCATCTTCAATTCTTTAATTTCACCTTCTTTCAAACTCACTTGGGACATGGCTTGTAAGAGACCATCTAATCCAGTTTTATCTTCATCTGTATCTGTCTGTACCTATTGCTGACCAATTTCTGCTAATCTTTTCTTTGATTCCTCCAATTTCTCTTCTAAAACAATTTTCTCTTTTTCCCAATGATCTCTTTCCTCAGAGAGCTTTAACATTTTTGCAGTAACATCCTTTACCTCATTTGATAGCTCTTCTTTTTCTTTTTCTAGTACTATTAGTTCGGCTCCTTGGATAAGCACAGTGTCTGGAATTTTTAGTTTTCGTCTTAGCATCAGAATCGTATCATCTTTTTATTTGAGCAATTTTGATGTTGCATCTCCCTCTTTATTTATCAAATCTACTTGCAATCTTTTTATCTGTTGTTGTCGAGACTTATTTTCTACGTTCTCTTGTCTCAACTGATTATTCAATTTATCTAGTGAACTTTTCAATTTGTCTGCTTTTAATATTACTCCCAAATAATCTGAGTATATAACCTCTCCTGTTTGTCTGTGCAATAAAATTTTATCAGGGGCATTTTTTTTTGTTAAATCCACCTTCATCTTTGAGATCTTATCTTTTGTAAAAACTGAAAATTTCAAAGAATTCTCTTTGACATTCCTGCTAGTAAACAAATTTACTTCAGTATTGGATATATTTCTGACCTTTGGAAATAACATACTGGTTTGTCTAGAGGACTCTTGTTTATTATGATTGTGTTCATTAAATACATCCATCATATTATGTGGCCTATTTACATCACCTTCCGTTGGAGATTCTTCAATACTGTACTCTTTGACCATGACTTCTGGTATTTTTTCTTTAGTTCTTTTTCCCTCTTCTGAAACTGCCATCAACTCTTGTTGCTCATTTATTTTCAACTTTTTTCCTTTTTATGTTCCTTCATCCTCAATGTTCATTACGTCCTGTATGGGTCTTTTAAACCCCACCAATGTAGTATTCATCGTGTTTTCTGCCTCTACTGTTGTATCTATCAATACCATTTCTTTATCGTATGAATCTGGAATGATTTCTTCTTTATATTCTAGCCAATTGGCTCTATCAGACATTCCTTCAATCATCTGATGGTTCAACGCTTTGATGCGATGATCCATTCTCCGTTTTGATATTATGTTTAATGGATCATACTCAATAGCCACGTCTGTCTCAAAACCCATATCCTTCAATAATTTCTCTATATACACAGCAACGTTTTTATTCTTTACTGTGAATGGGCCAAGTGTGAATGGATACTTGATGTCTGTTGCTTGTTTGAAAACCAAGAAATTGTTATCTTCAACAATTAACTTTTTTCTCAGGAACTCTAAGCAAAAATCCTTAAGGTAAGAAATGCTGGTAAAACATAAGGTTTATGTTTGAAACCGTATAATCTGATCACTGTACTGTCCTTTGAAAAGAACCAATCTCCTACAGTGTATTCTGCACTCAATTGCATGCATGCCTACATTTCTGATAATACTCTAGGCAATTTTTCACCAAAGATCATTCTGTAAATCTCAAAGAGCATATAATTTATGTAATTGAGCATGTTATTTTCTAACAAAGTTGTGAAAATGATTTCTGGGAACTGCAACTCTTCTTGATTGGCTATCATGATCATTTTCATCAAAAAAGACTGAAATCTGAAATGCCTCAGAGTGGGGAAATTGACCATCTGGTCATGAATCTTCTATGTCAAAAATTCTTCAAAATTAAGTCGAGGGATTTGATTTTCATCAATCCCTGACTGAATTGCACTCATTTTATACAAAAGACTCAACTGAAACTCAGTTACGTGCATGTCTATATCAAACACTAGGAATAAAGCCAACAATGTCAGAACCAATTGGGTATTTTCATCAAACAAATTGATATCTATAGGGTACGGGACCTCTAAAATGTTGGTTTCTGGTTTCAGACACAAAGACAAAAACTTTTCTCTATCATCTTGAAGGGTTTGATGATAACATTCAATAACGGAGGTTTCAGAAAAAATCTCAAACTCGAGGATTTGAGAAAAATCTATTTCTAGGGCTTTAATTATTGCGGCCGGCTCTATTTCACAAACGACTCTGGTTTTTTGACTGTCTAAGACAGTTCTTTCTTCTCTAGAGTAATTCTCAGCACACCACGACACAAATTTCGGGAAAGATGGGATTTGGTCCGGGAAAAAAGCTAACAAGGACGACTGGTGGACTCTATGCAAGTCTATACCTTCTTTTTATAATTCAGACAACCTAAGTTTAATTTCAGAGACTGGTAACTTGGTTAGGGTATCATGAATGTCCCCATCTCTATCTTCTAGGGCTTCTTTTGCTTTAAAAATGTCTATATCATGTATAGTTTCCATTTAAAACGTTTCTTCAAACAAATTCTGCTTTAAAAAGTGGGCCAGGTCACCAGACCCTACCTATATATACACGTCTTTATCCTTCTTTCGCAATCGCTGATCTCCACCAGTCTTCAGAGCTCCATGGGATAACGACACATATACAAAATGTCATTATGTGAAGCCTTTTTTGTTTTATATAAGTCTTTTTGGTTAACTTCCTGGCAGCTTTCTGAATGTAGTTTATATCCAACCGTTGATCTTGAGCCTTTTGATTTGAGCCGTTAGATCTTGCGTCCTTTTATCCCCTATCATGGTATCCACGATCCTAAAATGGTTTTCTTCTCCGGTTTATTCCTTGTGCGGATCAACCATTTAATGACACCTGTTTGAGTGGTTTGCTTTCCATGACCATTCTTCCTTCTATCGAGTGCGCACCTTTCCTGACGCGGATGAAAATTGGTCGTTGATTTTGTCCAGATGTATATTGTCCCTCTGATTGATATCGACATATGGGTATTCCCTTACACTTTCTCCATTTTCCACATGCCATGTCCCACCACTTATTATCCTGCCACGTGATACGGCCCGCCGTGCCTTATCCTTTGGTGGTTCCGCACGGCGTTGTGATGGTTTACGATACCACTATCACGTATATGTGGACTAATGAAATTGTGACATGTATTCAGCGGTACTGAGTCCGCAACCACTCACTACTATTTGCAAACGATCCTTTTGGCAGTGCGGGAAACTATAACAGCCATCGATCTCGACCATTGTCATCTCCGTCGTTGAAACTTGACCCAGTCTTAACCTTTTCAAAGAATTGCTTTCGGACTTTGCATATGTGGGTTTTTCTTATTGTTTTTTGTATTTCAAACCTTTTACTTCAACTCATTTGTAGTAATTTCCCTTCTTTTGGATATTTTTTGGCAAAAAAGTTTTTAGGGTTTGATCATTTTCAGATATAGTGTCAACAGGGAGATCACGGTGGGTTGGTGTCGACAGTGATGGGAACCCCTATTGACTAGGTTTGAGTCAACAAATGGTTCCATTGCCGGGACCTTGTGCGAAGTGAAAGGAGGATATGTTGTGCAATTTGACGCAACTGGAGATATAGAGCCGGTTTGATCAGAGGTTGTAGGAATTTTCCGAAGAAGAAAGCTGGAACACTCAGCTGACGGTATATCAGTGGGTGGGTAGATATATTCATGACGGTCCACACGAATGGTTTTTCTGTGAATTCCCGGTCCTTTTGTTCGAATGGCCGGAAAAGTTGACCTATCATAAGAGGAACAACCAAGGCGGTGAGCCGATGAACTGGACCCCAGAGCTGATCCAAGAACTGCAGGAGGTTGATAATAAAGCATCGTGGACTATAGAAGTGTGGCTTGATAACATCTTGGAGGGGTATATTACTGAATTCGCAGTCGATACGCAAAATTTCTATAGTGAAGCCGAGAGATATTTTTTCCGTGAACCCCAGGGAAGGTTCTTGCTATCGCTCCAATTGTCCATTAAGATGCTTATTTGCGAAAAGGGTATATTGAAGATGCATATAGATCAGTAAGCAGCCTGGTAAGCGAAGGCTGTGGGTATCGCAACAGCATAGAGGACGATGCATGGAATGATCAGGGGTAGATGGGTCTAGGTCACGATGAGACTGTGAGTGAAGCCAAGGAAGGGAGTGGTATTACAAGGGGAGGAGCGAGGTTTTGACAAGAAAAGATCCAGAGGATAGGAGAAGGTCCTGCTGCGATCGAACAACAAGTTCGTGAAGGAAGGCCACACGGGACGAAGTGACGTCACAGTCCAAACAAGGATGCACAGGCTACGCCCAAGATAGAGGAAGGACCTAACCCAAGTAGAAACATACCCACACCTCCGCTCACTATCTGTCAACCAGTGAGAAACACCACTTCGACCCCACCAGGTCAACAAAACTTGATTGTTAGTAGTTTGGTACCTGCAGGAAGGAATCCCAGGAAGGCGGGTGATGATGCTAAGTTACTATTATTCCATGGGAGTGGGACAGACAACCCAAAATAGTATTGGTTTTTGTGTGAGGCGGTTTGGACCGTAAAACAGATCACTGATGATGCCGTTAAAAAGGGACAATTAGCGACAACTATGTGAGGTTGTGCATTAGATTGGTTTATGAAGTTTGTTCTAGTCCCTACAGAAGCCCCAGATAAGTCACTAGATGAGATCCGAGATGGGTTGATTGTCGAATTCAGAAAGCTCAAGTCTGAGGCTCAATATATTACAGAATTGAAAGAAATTAAGCAGTCTCCCAATGAGATGGTGTGGGATTTCGACCAGCGATTCAAGACGCTTATGGCAAGGGTTAGTTTCGATATGAGCGTTGTCCAACATAAAGAGTGGTTCATCGCGGCACTGCTACCACATATTCAGCTACCATTAATGCAAGAAAACATCTCGACGCACAATGAAGCTCTAGAGATTGCAATGCGGTTGGAGGCGTCGCCGATTACAGAAAATGCAGCTGGGATGTCGCAAATTCAGACGTATCTGGCTAACTTGACCATACAGCTACAAGATTTGAAGAAGGGAAAGGAGCAACGCGAAGAGGTCTAGTGCACACGATGTCAAGGGGAAGGGCATACAAAGGACAATTGCCCCGACTTCCGCAACTACTTGGTTTCAAGAGCGCCAAACCCATTAAATGGTGTTGGCATGCCGTGGTGTCACATTTGTCAAGTATTGGGGCACCGCCATGAAGAATGTCCATATATGCAGAAGATGGTCACCAAGACGATGAATCTATATTACACTTTCTGCAAATCGACGGGACATGATGACAAGGATTGTCGGGCATATGTGTTGCTTCATGAGAGAACATACAACGCTTTCTATGTAAAGGATGACTAGCGTGCTGTACAACAATCACCACTGTAGCAGCAGGTAGCCCAGTCGCTACCTCAACCGCGGGTACTATTTGTACCGCAGCAATAACAGCAGCAGTTTGTGCCGCAATATGCTCCGATGCAAATGGCTCCACAGCAGCCACAATATGTTCAGCAACCGCAGTATGCACAACAAGGGCAAGGCATGAAGCAGCAACAGTACAATCAAGAACAATATCAACAGCAGGGTGGATTCCGTGGAGGATTCAGGGGTGGATAGAGTGGAGGATTTGGTCGTGGAGGAGGACGAGGAGGTCGTGGACCTGTGCAGTGCTATAACTGTGCGGTATGGGGACACTATCAGTGAGATTTCCCACTGTTGCAGACACGGTGTACATTTTGCTTCATTGCATACCATACAATAGAGAACTACCCGCAGTTGATTGCACGATGACGGGCAGGGAATATTCCACAATTGTAGAACCAGGCTCAACAGCCCATGCAGAATCAGGTGCAGCAACCGGTACAGCAACCAGTGCAGAACCAGAACCAACGACAAATTTAGAATGCTAATGAAAATGTGAACCAGTCGGGGAATCCATCGCTGAACCAGAATCAGGGTGCGAATGTTTCAACAATCTCAACAGAGCCCAGACCACATGATGTAGCTGTTGCGGTGATCACTCGGGGAGGTGTAAAAATAAGAGAAGACACTTCACATCCGTTGATCTGGTTGACCGGACTGAAGAAGGTGTCATTTGACATTAATTTAAAGCGCGATACGTTCTAGTAGACACAACAGGCGTTGGACAAAGGAAAGGCTATCGTCTGTGACATGCCCCCTGTCTTTGATGACACATCAAATGCTGGTCCATCAACACAGTCTGGAACTTTCCAGAGATTCCTGGAAAGTTGTCTGTTGTTGGCAAGGGATCCTGCTGCACTTGCCAAGATTGAGGGGTTGTTGCAGTAATTGCCAAGGGGACGCCAGGAATCTGCGGTGAATTCCTTACAATGGAGGAAGACTGGCAAGGAAATGTGGATGAATATTCAAATTGGAGACTACGATGTTGACTCAGTTATTCTGGATCCTAGTTCAGATGTCAACATCTTAACCAAGCAGGCATGGCAGAAAATGGGGAGTCCCTCATTGAGATGGACCCCTCTACAGCTCCGGTTAGCTAATCACTCTAAAGTGACGCCGATTAGGAGAGTCCCCTAGTTAGTGGTGGACATTGAGGGCATGAATACCTACACTGACTTCGATGTCATCGAAGTGGTTGAAGCAGGAAGCTCTTATCCTACGTTGCTAGAGATCGGATGGGCTAATGACAGTGGAGCGGTAATCAACTTCAAGCGAACAATGATAACTTTTGAAAATCGCTATCTCAGAGTTATCATCTTGTTGGATCTGGCTGAAGGATGCAGATACCTTGATCTAGTGAAAGATGAAGATCCCAATGGATCGGACCATGGATTAAATATTTCAGAAGATTACATTCATCCAACTGACAATGGTGAGCTTGGATGGCGCAGTGATAGCTCTGCATCTTCCAACTCTGATGACGCGCTAGAAAACTGGTAGAACTGCTTCCACGAGGTGTCGCTCCGTAAGTGTGGATTGATCACACAGTCACTATGGCATGTCACGATTGAAACAGTCACACTCCCAATATATGAAGGACTTCCTGACTTGTCTCACTTTCTGATGGAGTTTGAAGAAAGAGTTTCAGAACCATAGCGATTGTTGGCATTGGACGAAGCACTGAAGGCTACTCCAGCACGCTGGTAGGCGACACACAAGGCGTCAATTGATGATGGTACGCTTCAACGATACTGAGGTCTACCACGAAGGAAGAATGATGGTCATAACGAAACTGGTGACCATTTGATGGAGTGTCAGACGTTATGGGCATCGTGACCCAGAGACGAGTGGGTCCACGAATTTAAATATTCATACTTTGGATGAAATGTCGCAGTCATGGTATACGGCCACTGAATTACAGGGAGAAATACTACTTGGTTGGAGTTGACCATATGTTTTACTCATACATTTAGTTTTGCTGATTCCAATCCGGATATCCATAATGCTCTGCAGATCATTCGCGATGTGGTACTAAAGGTTGTTCCTGCAGCATACCCGGTGGATCCACATACACACAGCCAGATGCAATCAATTATGGAATGTTATAATATCACTGGTGGGCCCAAAGACGGTGATGATCCACGTAATGTCAATATTCCAAAGTCTGAAGGAAGTCGTGATGTGGTACCGCCTAGTGCGCCAAGTGATCCATTCAGTCAGCCCTTGAAGCTTTGCAAGATCAATATTGGGATGGAGCCACTCCCAAGTTCGCAAATGTTGGAGATTATTGGGATGATGAGACGATGGGAAAGGTCACTGAGTTGTTACATGAGTTCCAAGACCTTTTTCCTACGAAGTTCTACAAAATGAAAGGTATTTTTGGTGATCTAGGAGAAATGAAGATTCCCTTGAAACCAGATGCAAAACCAATCAAGTAGTGACCGTATCGGCTCAATCCGTGACATAAGGAGAAGGTCAAGGCAGAATTTGATCACATGATGGATGCTAGTATCATTGAACCGATCAAAGAGTCAGAATGGATCAGTCCTATGGTGGTGCAGGACAAGAAGACTAGCGAGGTATGCATCTGTGCCAATCTGCGAAAGTTGAATGATGCCTGCTTGTGTGACCCCTTTCCAACCCCATTTACTGATGAAGTACTTTAGGGAGTAGGTGGCCAGGAGATGTATTCTTTCACGGATGGGTTATCAAGCTATCATTAGATCCATATTGCCAAAGAAGACCACCACAAGATGACTTTTGTGACCGAATGGGGATGTTTTCAGTATATCATGATGTTGTTTGGATTGAAAAATGCACCTGCGATATTTTCGTGAGTTGTTGTTGCTGCATTCAAGGATTTCATCCAAAAGTTCTTGCAGGTATACATGGATGATTGGACAGTTTATGGTTTGATCCGCGATCATCTGGCCAACCTGCAGTTGATGCTAGAACGTTGTCGCCAACACCAGATATCACTGAATTTGAAGAAGTGCATTTTTTGTGCCCCGTTTGGGATATTGTTGGGCCACATCATATGCAAACAAGGGTTGTTGGTTGATCCCGCAAGGATCGTGCTTATTTTGAGTTTGACACCGTTGACCATTGTGAAGTAGCTAAGGGCGACTTTAGGACATACTGGGTATTACCGCAAGTTCATTTGGAGATATGCAGCGATCACCACCCCTATGGAGAAGCTATTAAAGAAAGATGTAGTATTTCAATGGAGCACTGAATGTCAGGATAGTTTTGAGCAGCTGAAGGCTAAGATGGCTTCAGCACCAATACTAGTATTCTTCAATTGGATTAAATAATTCCATGTCCATGTTTATGCATTGTCAATTGCACTCAGTGTGGTGCTAGCTCAACTAGGAGAGGGGGGTGTTGATCACCCTATTGCTTTCACCAGTCAGAAACTGTCATCTGCAGAAAAGAACTACACCACTACCGAGCAGGAAGGATTGGCTATGGTCTATGCGTTACACAAGTTTCGACACTACTTATTGGGTGGACATTTTAAGATGTTCACAGACCATTTGGCATTAAACTACCTGGTCAATAAGCCTGTGTTGGGGGGGAAGATATGCTGATGGTTAATTCTCTTTCAAGAGTTTGATTTTGAAGTAATTGTGAAGCCAGGGCAGTTGAACTCCAGTCCTAATCACTTATCGCGGATTAACACAGGAGAGGAGCCGACTAATATTGAAGACGGGTTGTCTGTTGCTCAACTATTTAGGGTTGAAGTAGCCGATGGCTATTTTGAAGAAATCGTTCAGTTTCTGGAAATAGGTACCGCACCAGAAGAGCTCACCACTAGTCAGAAGAAGCAGTTGGTGGTTAAAGATGCAGACTTCAAGCTCATCGCAGGAGATTTATACAAGATGGGTGCAGATGAGGTATTACGATGATGTGTCTTGCCACACGAGCAAGCGTAGATATTGCCAGAAGCACATGGAGGAGTGGCTCGAGGAAATTACGGCGGTCGAGCGACTGCCAGGAAGGTGCTTCATGCGGGGCTCCAGTGGCCCACTCTCCATAATGATGTGATCGACTATGCGCGGTCCTACGACGTATTTCAAAGAACTGGGAAGCCATACAGGAGGGATGAGATGTCATTGATGCCTCAGTGAACACTACAACCGTTTGACAATTGGGCAGTGGATTTTGTGGGACCAATTAATCCACTAGGTAAGCGCATTGGTTCTAAATACATCATCATTGCGAAAGACTATTTGACTAGATGGGCAAAAGCTGCACCAGTTGTTGATTGTTCCGCAGCCACAGCTGTGCGGTTTTTGTTTGATAACATTTTTGTTTGATAACATTTCACTAGTTTCGGATGCCCCAAGATATTGTTGAGTGATCAAGGAAGCCACTTTCTCAATCGCACCATCAGCGCTCTGACGGAGGAGCTACAGATTCAGCATAAGAAGAGTACGCCATAGTAGCGGATGGCGCGGTCATGGTACTCATGACGGGCATAGTTGCAGAGGCATTTGGCCCTACATTTGGTGTGGAAATCCAAGTGCTGGGTATGTGGTATGACGGATGAGTTACAGGAGGTGGAACAAGATTCGTTGTACTGCTAGGTCCAAAAGTGGGTGTAGAGGTGGATACCACAATTTTTGAACTCGGCATGCCTAAGGTACCGACATTAAAGCTAAAGGATGGATTCGAAACAGAAGTTGTCTGTGCCAAACTCGGTGTAGCAGTGGGAGGAGGATTTACAGTATTTGTGTTCATACCTATTGTGGGAGTCTGTGGAACTCCCTGTTCGCCTCCTGTATTAGTCATAAAATGCCCAGGTGTGAACAAGTATGCACTATAATCAGGCTACTGGAAACCAACGGGTAATAGAAGTGGATTGTTAAGATTAGTCAGAGGAGGATTAAACAAAGTATTGAACTCACCAGAAGTGAGATCCTCAATCTCAACTGTATTAAAAGTTTGCTGATCTGGAGTCCCCAGTTGTGGTTCCTCAGGAACCTTTATTTTAGGTCTTTCTGTTGCAGGTTGTAGTTCCTCAGGAATTTCTATTTCACCAGTAGTTTCCAAAGGAACACTGGAGTCTACCCTCTGTCGTCTGGGTGGTGGTAGTGGTTCCACTCTAAGGGGAAGAAGGTTTTGCAACCTTCTAGACCTACGAATCTCTTGTTCTTCCACGAGTATATATAAAAATAAAAACTAAGCAAAAAACCTAGTGGCCACTAAGACTAGGGGGCAAACAGCACACCACTAAAAAAGTCCTAAGTATTCAAACTAGTCAAACAAGATGCCTTCCGAAGAAGAGTCTTGGATGATGAGGGACCAGAACAGATCAATGAAGGATGAAGAATAGTTACTCGGGGTCCATAATACAATTACTGAGGGTGCAAGCGCTGGAATCACCCAACCGCCCTCCCAAAGACCTACAAGGGATTTCCTCCCACGTCTGTCCTAGGTACAGCAAATATACCCTCTGTTATCACCTGTGTATGATACTATGGTCAGATACTAAGGCTACCATACATACGAAATATCCTGGGGGGACAGTCGTCAGCCTGATCAAAATGTGTGGGTAGGGTAACAAACCCTGAAATCCAGATGGATCCCCGTACGCAAATCGACACTGGTTTATGGTCAAAAGGAATGTGAGGGAGCTATCCTCAATGATTCTAATCTTCCATGGCCTCGTTCTTAGCTCTGGTTTCAGTAGAGTTTCCCAGCAATATTTGATATATATGGGTTTACCTATATGACAGTCGCACTACAATTTTTGAGCAATGAAACAAGATTCGAGCAGTTAAAGGTGTTTTAGGCTTGAAACTCTAGCCTAGACTTGTTGGTGTCGTGTATCCCTAGAAAGAAAATCATTTCTAATTGATTTTATTAATATTCTTTTAAGGTTACTTTTTACTCAATGGGGTAGTGCATTGTGTGATGTTGTTGCAATAGAAAGTAAAGTGCATGAAATGAAACAACTTTCAACAATGAAAGGACTTTTTATTTCTCGTTTAATATTCTTTCCAAAGTAAAGAGTAAGCAAACCTAAACAAAGCTTTCTTTTTGTTTTCTTTTCTAATTCTTAACAAAATAAATTTGGCTATTTTGCAAAGATTACAAGCCTTGCTATTATAAACAACCAAACTTATTTTGCTTTTCTGTTATATATGAACAAAAAGAACTTGAATGTGGAAGCAAATAAGACCTATAAGAGATGTGTAAGTAATGGTAAGATGACTCTAAAGTTCACAACTGTCAAAACAATGGTTCGACAAAGACTTATCCTACAATTGTTTTCAAAAGAAAAAGCTCTCTAACTTGGAAACAAAGCAGGAAGAAAACAAAGAGGAAAGATGCTTAGAACTGAAAATCAATCTTAAAAGAATGCTCCAAAGCACCAAACCCTAACAAGACCACTATGCCAAGCAATAGGTAGGCAAGCAAACTATAGACAAATTTACCAACACAAAGACTGAAATATGAAGCAAGCTAAAGCACTTCAAACTCACTTGATACTGGAAAAGACAGTGAAGTCAAGAAAATGTTGGGACTCAAAAAGTTTTGGAAGACACCCCAAAGGCTCCAAAAGACGGATCAAACCCTAAAACAAAGGATGAGATACCTAAAAAGCATACAAGTGTTTGAACAAACAGCAAATGCTAAGTGCAAAGGTTTGTAGGTCAGCAACACGCTATCAGGGTATGGAATGAGTAATTGTGTTCACTAAGGAACAATGCCCAATCTCCAAAAAGAGTCACAAATGAACCAAACACTTCAAAACTAAACAAGTGACCAAAAGATGACCTAAAGGACTCAAAAGAGGCAAATGAGACTCAAAGAAAGGTTACAGACCTCAAAGACCATTCAAGAAGGCCAAAAACAAAGTTAAAAACTCACCCAAAAAGGCAGAAAACTCAACCCTAATTCAAATAAAGAGCTACAGGAATGTGCCCTACTGTGCAGCAGGGAAACTAGCACACTTGGGGCTATGGGCGCTACTGTATGTACAACAGGGTAGCGCACAGGTCTTAAAGAGTTAAAAATTAACATTGCAGAGGTGTAAAAAGATTGAGTCAAGCAAAGGGAAGCAGGTAGGGACAACCTACAGGGCTTCTCAAAAGATTAAAAGGGATTAAGAGGTACTGGAAAGACAATCAAGAAGGGTTTCCTAGAGCAGAAAAACAACCTCCCCAATGGAGTCGCCAATCTGTTGGCGGGAAATACTACCCTATAGTGAGGAAATAGACGCTATCAACTTAAGAGGGTGACAGGTAAACATACTGATTGCATTACAGAAGTGTTTATAAATGGAAATAGATTAGAGACCTTGAGGACATACCTTGTGAACAAAGTTTGATCCTAGCTTTTTTCCAACCTTGCGCTCGATCCTCAAGTCAATCTCCCGTTTGATAAGCCTGCAAACAAAAAGACCTTTCTCAAGGTATCTTGGCCAATATAATAATGGTGGAATTGAAATTAATTCAAACATCAAGCATTAACCAACATAATCCAAACAAACACACAGTCCATTAAGCAATTGATTTGGGACAAGATGTTTCAACCTTTTATTGTCAAAAACGGATGAATGATACAAAGCATATCTGACTTTGCAGCATGCTCATGCAACCTGATCCTAGGCTCTTGCTCCTTTTTGAATTCAGAGTTCTTCCAGCATAACCTCCTTCAATACAAGCTTTTCATATAGAAGAGTCTCTCTATGGCTTTCATGTCTAACCCCTCTCTTCAATCCTCCTTGTGTTAGGAACCCATGTCTTTACTTTGTTAGTATATTGTTGTTGGACGCATATGCTTTGTAAGTCGTCCCATAGTATTTGTTGATCCATAGTTTATATTAGCCCATAGTATTGACCCATAGAATTGGATGCATATGCTTTGTAAGTCGTCCCATAGTATTATATGTCCCATGGTTTTGACTCATAGTATTGGCACCTAGACTTAGCCCATGGTTTGTATTGACACATAGTATTGACCCATGGTATTGGTGCCTAGACTTAGTATATAAGTGTGTGTTGAGGCCTATGAAGGCACCATGAAGTTAATTGTATTGAGCTTGCTCAAAGGAGGTTTCCCCCTCGAAGTGGCCCATGATCAATATAAAAGTGATTCTGAGTTCTGTTATTTCTGATATCTCGTGTATTTGCATTAATTAATTATTGCATGTTCTTCACATCTAGTATCAGAGCACTTTCTTGGGCTTGTTGGGTGGAATTTTTGCCAAAAAAAAAAATTCGCATCTGTTGCAGCTTCGGATTTGGGAATAATCCCTATCCACTTAACTGTGGGAAGTACTTGGGCATAAGCCCTAAAACTCATTGTGAGGAGTACCACAGGAACCCCAAAGTAGCTGGCCCATTGAGAGGACCTGCCAGCGAAAAGGGCAATGACCCCTACCTGATTAACTAGTTCCCACCCGTGAGGTAAACCAAGATCTGTCGTTTGTGGCAAAGCGGTTATCAGTTTTACCTGAGCCGTGGAGTGAGGGGTACTGCCCCAACATGCAAGCCATCAAACAACATTGGTGGCCGAGTGAAACACCTGAACTGTTAGGAAGTCGTACATACTTGGGGTCCATATCTATTTTTAGTTGAACTGTTGCTGATCACTTCCACTCCAGATCCAGCGGTTTCAGATCTATTCTGAAATTCGTTCCAGAACCAGTCGCCGTTTTCGATCCCTTCCGCGCCATTGCAGATCCATCTGTTGCAGATCCCTTCCGCGCCGTTGTTGCCGATCCATTTCTGGAAAAAAAAGAAAAAAAAAGAGGGAGTATAAAATTCTGTTTTTCGGCCATATCTCCCTTGTTTCAACTCTGTTTTCCCTGAAACTTCACTGACATCCCTGCAAT